>OZ024672.1:2886062-4086062 GCA_964016965.1 Diacarnus erythraeanus
TGTCCCCACCAACCCTACCCCCTAAAATTAATATCCTATGAATATCCCTCTGTAATATGGGTGTGACATCCCTCTGTAATATGTAATGGGATATCCTTGATATCCTTCTGTAATATGTGGTGTGATATCCCTAGTATGATATCCAATACGTAGGTGGTGTAATATCCCTCTGTATTATGTTTTGTGATATCCCTCTGTAATATGTAATGGGATGTCTCTCTGTAATGTGATATCCCTCCATGATAAAGACATTATTCTTGTGTATTAGACAGCCTCCACACACTTCATCCTTCAATGAATGGAGCAAGAAAGCTGGCTACAATTATCTTCTGTGTTCATTCCAGAATGTATAGTCCAGGTGGCAAGGTAACCAGGAGAAAGGATGTTGTAAGTTCTAAAATTATTATTATTACCATAATTATAATAATTCCTAATACAGAAAGTACTTCTTATAATGTCCTAATGCCAGTAACCTAATCAGCTAAACTCTATTCAGATCATTGACACTGGAAGGTTATTAAAGGTCTTATTTACTTATTTAGGTAGGCAAGCTCTCCAGAACTATGAAACAAGCACTTCCTTTATTTCAGAAACTTCTTTGGAATTACAGGTGAGTTTTGTTGCCTATGGTTATAGCCAAAATAACATGGAACACTTCTAATCTTTTGGTAATATAGTAAAACCTCTGAATAAAGGACACATTGAGATATCATAAGGTTAATTTGCACTAAATTGTCCATTGTACAGAGGAGGTGTCATCATAAAGAGAGCTGGCCATATTAATAGCAGATTTATCTAGTGACATCACTTCTTTAGCACCAAAAATATTGAAATAGAAAAATTTTGCTTAATAGTCAGCAAAATTCATCATGTATTCATTTCTTGAAATCACAAGTAACAAGTTTCACTGAGCAATCATGATTTTATCAGTTGCAATCTGTGAGTAAACAGAAAGGTGACCTTTGAATGATCTAGATGTATTATGTATTAGTGTATTGTTTAGAGGTTACAGTGCAAGTCTATTAATAGTAACAAATTTAATGACATCACTTCTTTAACTAGTTAAATACACATTATCTTTGACATAATTGTTAACTAAGCAATCCAGCAACCCATTGTATGTTTATATCACAGTAATCTTACGAGCAATCCTATAGTATATCACAGTAATCTTACGAGCAATCCTATAGTATATCACAGTAATCTTACGAGCAATCCTATAGTATATCACAGTAATCTTACGAGCAATCCTATAGTATATCACAGTAATCTTACGAGCAATCCTATAGTATATCACAGTAATCTTACGAGCAATCCTATAGTATATCACAGTAATTCTTATAGTTTATTACGTTGGTCTTATATGGTGTATCTTACAGCTTATTATAGTGCTTATGTTGCACAGTAATCTTATAGTATATCACAGTAATCTTGTGTTATAGTGTATGTGTAGGTGCACTTCTCACATGATCCCTTTGCTACTATTAGCTTCTCTGTGCTACTGGGTAAGAGTGGAGGTCACTCTGTCTAATGGGACCCAACCAAGCTGAAGTGACAGTACTCCTATAGTGGAACCCCTCTGTTCCAAACCTCTGACCTCTGTATATAGTGGAACCCCTCTATTCCAACCCTCTGAAATGAGGACACCTCTGTATATAGTGGAACCCCTCTATTCCAACCCTCTGAAATGAGGGCACCTCTGTATATAGTGGAACCCCTCTATTCCAACCCTCTGAAATGAGGGCACCTTTGTATATAGTGGAACCCCTCTATTCTAACCTTCTGAAATGAGGATACCTCTGTATATACATATAGTGGTACCCCCTCTATTACAAACCTCTGAAATGAGGACACCTCTGTATATAGTGGTACCCCCTCTATTCCAACCCTCTGAAATGAGGACACCTCTGTATACAGTGGAACTCCTCTATTCCAACCCTATGAAATGAGGACACCTCTGTATATATACAGTGGAACCTCCCTATTACAGTGAGACCTCTCTATAGAGGATACTGTATAAGCAAGACCATCTCTCTATTACAGTGAGATTTGTCTAGAGGTCACTGTATGAGTAGGCCACCTCTTGACCTGTCTATAGAGGTCACTGTATGAGTAGGCCACCTCTTGACCTGTCTATAGAGGTCACTGTATGAGTAGGCCACCTCTTCACCTGTCTTATAGAGGTCACTGTATGAGTAGGCCACCTCTTGACCTGTCTATAGAGGTCACTGTATGAGTAGGCCACCTCTTGACCTGTCTGTAAAGGTCACTGTTTATTTATTGCCTACTCATATTCTAAGTCTTTAGTTTGGGACTTATTTATGTGGTATCCTGTTTGTGTGACAGCTTCAAAGGCAAGCTTCACTTCAGGAACGTGAGTAGCTATAGTAATCAGCAGCCAACTATGGATAAAAATAATCATTTCTCTAATGAGGTCAGCTCTGGTCCATGTGATACTCTTGTGTAATATCTAACAAGTCAAAACAGAGTTCCTTTTGGGCACAAATATAATAATGTTGTCTTAATAACTGGGTACCTGTGTGTTTGTGAGTGATCTCCTACAGGTGTAGGGTTATAGCATCTGTGTTTATTGACTTATTGTTTATATTCTGAGTTTCTCTAGAGGTCAGCTGCTATACTTGGTGTCTTGTGGACGGTGAAGAGGGTCACATGCTCTTGTAGTGTTGGTGTGGAATTCTAAATAAACATAATTAGTTGGTAGTGTTTCAATTTCAGAGTTCTGGTTCCTTCGGATCTGATAATACTGCTCCACTAGAATGGAATGTAGGGGAATATTTAGAGTGACTGCTATGGTAGATTAAAGCCTTTGTGTTTAGGTGTACTGTAATTCCCCAATACTATTCTAACTTCCTAAAACAAGAACACTTTTGTATAAAGTGGAGCCTCTCTATTTTAACCTCCTGAAATGAAGATATCTCTGTATACAATGGAACTTCTCTATTCCAACCCCCTGAAAAGAGGACACCTCTGTATACAGTGGAACTCTCTATTCCAACCCCCTGAAAAGAGGACACCTCTGTATACAGTGGAACTCCTCTATTCCAACCCCCCAAAATTAAGACACCTCTATATACAGTGGAACTCTTCTATTCCAACCTCCCCCCACCCCCTCCCGAAATTAAGACACCTCTGTATACAGTGGAACTCTCCTATTCCAGCACCCCTGAAATGAGGCAACTTGAATGGATAAAACTTCACCTCCTGGAATAAGGTCACCTTTCTAATCGGAATGCTTTACTCTGTCCCAACTTCTCACTATGCACTGTGCATGCAAGTAAAGCATTAAGTCGGAAACCAATTATTATTGTTCTGTCCATTCATTAAGTTTAATGGGAGCTACATTGCCACCAACTTGGTTCCTTGCAGGAAGGTCTTGGTTTCTTGCAGGAAAGGAAAGTCTTGGTATTCTCAAAGAGGAATTGGTCTATAATCTCATTAAGAAGTGTCTCTCTGTTTTCTAGCTAAAAACTGGAAAAAAATATTCAGTATCCTCATTAAGGAGGTATCTGTGTGTAGCTGATAAGGGTATTTAGCATATTATGTCTGGCAAGAAGGAGGTGCTCTTATTCAAAACTAGAACCTCTGAATAAAGGACACATTAGGATCAGGTCTACTGTCCCTTGTAATACAGTGAAACCTCTGAATAAAGGACACATTGGGATCAGGTCTACTGTCCCTCACAGTGAAACCTCTGAATAAAGGACACATTGGGATTAGTTCTACTGTCCCTTGTAGTACAGTGGAACATCTGAATGTAGGACACATTGGCATCAGGTCCTTGTGATGTTGGAAGTGGTACATTTTTAGTTGTCCTTTATACAGATATTTCAAAGGGTCCTTTATGTATCTAAGAAATGCAATGTTATTAATTAAGGCGGTATCAGATGACTCTAAAGTCTATTTGTGTTGACCTGGCACCACAAATATTGCAATAAATTTTCATCCGATTTCAAAATTTCAAACACCAACAGTTTACTAATTATCATAGAATTTTTCTGATATCTTTTATAAGGTCCTATGCCTTACCAGTCAAAAGTTAGCTGTATGTCCCATAAGCAAAGTACAGAGCATTCCATTAACCACGCAAAATGTGGTGTGCGTTATTTACCTCAATTCCAGCAGTTTAGACCAATAGCGTTACAGGTAACACGTGGTTTGGCTCCACATACCATCATCCACAAGTATTTTGCTAAATCAACTAATGATGCACTACTACGTACACACTCTACCGCTCGCTACTTCCGTGGGCAAGTGAACACGAATAGACTTTAGATTCACGTATCAATAATTATAATTTTTCATTTCTTTATTTAGACACAAATTGCACACTAAAAAATTGTTAGACCATCATTGCCCCATACCTGAAGGGACACTCCCACAGTGGGAGGAGGAAGAGGTGGAGCTAAGTGAACACCAACTGAAGATTGAATGTGCTAAACTGGTGAGAGCCAACTTGAGTCATGATCAGGTAATGGGGAGTGTTGTACCCACTGTAGTAAATTGTGGACAGTTTTCCCTGGATATTAAAGTAACTAACTACCTAGTACGAAGCATCCTTCCACTGGAAGATGTCTAACTTAACTTTTTTCACTTAATTCCATTGAATCTGTTATCTGCTCTTATTCTTTGGTATTAGCAATGTTAGGAAAAAATAATATTTGAGTTATCGATAAAGTATTAAAGATAATGCATTTATCCATGGAGTAAAGGGTATTAATGACACGCCATTCCTTTTATTATTAACAGAAGTTTCCCAAATGGTTATGTTATTCTCTATTCAAGACAGTAGAATTTCTTTATTCAGGACACCTTGGAATTGTCCTGATTAAAGGGATGATCTTGTTTTAGGAGTGAAATTCTATTGTGTTAATGTACAAATTTCATTTGAGACTTGTCCAGTTGTCCTTAATATGCCCTCATTTTAGGAGTTAAAATGAAAGGATTCACTGTCATAGCTTGATACACAGCAGGTAGAGGAATTATGCTAGCAATGATATAAATTAACCATTAGCACTCGATCAAGATACACTCAAGTCAATATTGTTATCAGGAATAGAGATAACGCACACAGTTACTGGTGAAAAAAAAAAGAAAAAGAAAAAAAAATCACTTATCCTGGATAGTGGTAGGGATAATACCTAGGCCTATGCACATTATGCTGGCATAAAATTGAGCATAATAGGTTGCTAAAAGCATTGGGGAATAATAGGGAGTTTTTAGGTGAACTTTGAACTTTTAATAGCAGCATTGTTGACCTGCTTGTTCTGTGTTACTCTGCTTGCTCATCTGTTTATTAAAATCTACATTATTACAGTATTAACCATAGTATAATATCACCATGCTGTGGCACCAGATGGCACAATACTATTTACAGCTGTGCCATAATGACTATCTTCAATGATATTTTCAGAGCATAATGGGGCATAATGGGTAAAATTTTAGGGCATAATAGGGCAAGTGGCAAAGAATCAGAGCATAGCATAATAGGCAAAATTTAAAGCATAATGTGCATAGGCCTAATAATACCACTAAACAGTGTAATGTAGTGACTATTAGGACTAATATGATGCTATGCACACTTTCTATAGGAAGTGAAGTCATTATGAATATATAATAGATAACAATAGTAATAATAATAATAATAATATCTCTATAAATAGCAATAATAATAATAACAATAATAGTAATAACAATAACAACAGCAGCAACAACAACAACAACAATAACCATGACAATAACTAATACTACTGTTTACTTGCATCCATCCCTCTAATCAGGATGTCTTAATATGTCCTTGATGTCCTGGATTACGCATACACATCTCCACATTAATCACTCTCTATACTTTCGTGCCAGTATAGCAAGGGATAATGACAGGGGATAGGGATAATGGTAGGGGATAATGATAGGGGATAATGATAGGGGATAATGATAGGGGATAATGGTAGGGATAATGATAGGGGGTAGGGATAATGGTAGGGGATAATGATAGGGGATAATGGTAGGGATAATGGTAGGGATAATGATAGGGGATAATGGTAGGGGATAATGGTAGGGGATAATGGTAGGGGATAATGGTAGGGGATAATGATAGGGGATAATGGTAGGGGATAATGATAGAGGATTACTCAGAGAACTAACTCACTCAGGTCCTATCACTAGTGAGCAACTGGTATAAATGTGACATCTATTTAAGTTGACATTGTAGAATATGTTTTAGGTTTGTTCACTGGTAGATATGATAGTAGACTCCTTGAGGGGAACATGCCCAGAGTCACTTAATACCTTTCTACCATGCTCAAAAATTAGTCTTCATTTTACTGGCTATGTGTTATAGCAATGCTATAATATTAAGAATTCAGAACTAAGTGAGGAACATGGCTATGATGACTATTTCTAAGCTGACTCACAGTATATAACAACAACAACAACAACAACAACAACAACAACAGCAACAACAATTTAGGAATAGAGGGATTAGGGAATTGAATGAGGGACTTCTTGTCTATGGAGTAGACACAGATATGACTTCATTTGTTTGATGTTACCTTTGACAACCATAATATACATTATGTATTTGACTGTGATGATCTTTACCAAGCACTCAACCTCTTGTAATAGTATATTGGTGGTGAATAGACAGAGCTCCACGTTGCTATGAGCTAGGGCTAGGGCTAGGGTTAGATACAGTACAATAACAATAGTACATATAGACAGTGTGAATGATGTAATCTGAATGTTATATGGCCCTTCTAGCTATAATGTTTATATGTATGAACAAACTGTACAGTAGTATTTTTCATGTACTAATACAGCCTCAGAATTCATAAATGCAATGGGTTTGACCCCCCACAGTCACTCTGTTCCTATATTTGAAGCCTCTCTAGCATCAATTTTGAACTTTAAATTATTAATTCTTACTGCTTATGCTCAGTAGTATGTATGTAACAATAATAATAATAACAACAACAACAATAATAATAATACTGTGTTATATCTCAAAGTCTTGCTTTTGTTTTTTCAGTCTGGCCACTCGTTAAATATTTATGCATGTCTTTACCTATTATCCAGTTTAAAGTACGATAATAGGTAGAAATTTAATACTGTGGTATTAGCTTAGTCATGTGATCTCTGTAGTCCATCATAGTTATGGACGTAATGATCTCGTCATCATTGTCGGAGGAATACTTCTCTCTGAAGCATGGCTTGAGCTTCACCAAAATCTTCAGTACTAGATAGACACACATGCAGACTAGTGGTATATATGCTATTAATACCTGTATTGAGCTGGTAATATTTACAAGTTCGTTCCCCCATCGTTCATTACCAATCTTTAAGTAGTTAAATAGGGTTATTCCATTTATTACTGCTAATAAAGCAAATATGGCTATGTCTATTTGGTTGTGCCGTTTCTTCTTGTGTGGTTGGATCCAAGCATGCAGAGACATCATGAGAAGGAGTTGTATCTCTATTAAAATGTAAAACGTTGTCAGGTCCCAAATTGCTGCGAAAGTTATAAGTATCAAGAACCTGTAGAAGAAATATAATCCTGCAAAATATCGATGTTTGTCTTTGAACGTACCCTGAAAAGAATCAAGGAATGGTTTGTATTTTTCAAGTGGAATGACCTTGCAGAGGACTTTTGTGAATTTAGATTCTTCGAGTTTACACAGAGCTAACACCTTGTAACACAGTGGATAAGAAATCAGAATTAACGGAGGAAGAATTGTGATGACCACGAGAAATAGAACTGCAGGGAATACATACTTAAGATGCTTGCCGCTAAAATAAAATAATTCTCCGTTGTAAAACACACGAGGTCGAGTTTCCCCACTTAGGTATATTTGAGTAAGCAAAAATAGATTTATTTTTGTACATTGAGAGTAACACAAGATGAAGAAACTGGATAATCCATGTATTATGGACTTCAATAACCAATTTTTGTCTGTCCTTAAAACTTTATTAATTTTTACGGAACACTGGCTAATCAAGCCTATCGTTATTAGGAGCAATATAAACGAGTATATGATAGTTATATAGTTGAATGCCGCTATGTCCAAAGTATTTGCTCCCTCCCAAAGGCAGAAAGATAGCTCTGGTATGGAAAAGAATTTCAGGTTAAACATACGAATTATGAGTCCAAAACCTTGCAGTAATCTGTATATTGATGTATGGAACCATATCATGTGATTAGCAGATATATGTAGCGCTTCAAATACCTGAACGTAGAATATAAATCCGTATAGTGATCCCTTTGTGAAACTAATGTCCAGCCATATTATTGCAATGAACAGAATTGTTACAGGTACCAGCTCTGATAAGATATAAAATAGCCATCCTAATTTGCAGTGTTGGTTATGGTAGCAATTGTAAAATTCCATGTGATAGAATACAGAATTATTATCAATGCACCTCCCACATAATATTCCTGTACGGTTTTGACTGCACACTGCCTCTGAAATATCTTTCCCTTTTGTTGTCTCTGGTAATTTCAGCTCAAGATTACCAGCTCTGGGGTTGGCACAGAATCCTCTTGGGCAGCTACACGTACGGAAAAGTTCTTGTGTCCCAAAGCTCTCATCGCTATATGCCATAATATATCCAGCCCAATAGCCATGCATTAGGTCAGCTTGAAAAGTCATGGTATTACAGCCTGTTATCCCATCGTAATTTTCCTTGGAGTTAACTGAGCAGGTGCATATTGAATTGTTCTTATCGTAAATTAATCCTGGTGGACATTCCTCTAACTTCACCTTGATTATCAGACTGATATCCTGTAAGGCGAGGAGGGAAAGGCTGAGGTTTCCAGTTGAGTTAGGTTTTCCAAGCAATCTGATCTTGTTGTTTATTATATAGGTATAAGCTGGATCAATCTTCACTTTCGACTTGTTACTAACATATGCTGTGTAGACTGACTTTATCTTGTTGCTTGCATCATCAACAATGTTTATAGCTATATTTGAAATTTTTCCAGGTACGGCAGTCATGACTGTGGAGTTATCAGTTGTTTCAAATCTGTATCCCAAAGTTGCAACTTCTAGTGTGTTGTATCCGTGGAAAGTGAAATTAGCTATTGAATTAATAACCGACAGCAAACTATTATTATTTGCTTGACATGGATAAATAGAAGAGAGAAATATCGAATTCCCTGTCTCGGCTGTGTTATTGCTAAAACTTATAAATATATTTCTTTCACTGACTGTCTTTTTTCCATGATGGTGGATAAAGCATGATGTTGGGCTAATGTATAACTGAGTGTATACAATCTTCTGGTAGATACCACCGCCTTTATTGAAAGCTCTATTATTGTGGAACGTAATTTCTAGGTCGTCTTGTACTTGAATAGTAGAGGTTCCATAGAGGGAAATAGCACCTCCATTATAGCCGAGATTGTGCATGAATTCTGTTTTTGAGTTGCTGTTGAATTCAATAGTGCTTGATATCAGATAAATGGCGCTGCCAACGTTGTCTTGGAATAATGTCTCTCCTTTGAAAAGGATGTCAATTTCACTGGAGCAAAGAGTCCCTTTTCCATATATTAATACTAGGTAATTATTGTAGTGGAGTTTAGATTCATTCTCATTCCTGTTGCATTTAAATTCACAATCTCGAAATACGGGTACAATTGTGTATCTGTCAGTAGCACTAACCTCTTGTGGATAATGTGGTAGTATATTAATACCTGAACCATAATAAGCTCTATTATTCCTCCATTTACAGGAAATAAATTCGATTTTACTGGTCCCAATGAGACATGAGTTTGTTGTGGCTATTTCTAAATGCATCCCACCTCCCTTTTTAGCTCTATTACTATGCAGTGTGGAGTTAAACACGATCATGGTAGACTCGTGATTATATTCAGTGTAAATAACTGTCATCCCACCGCCACACGCTGTAGCCATGTTTCCTTCAAATACTGAATCATTAACATACACGACTGACTTTTCGGACTGATCTTCGAATCTTAGATAAACTGCCCCTCCTTGTGTTGAGTTATTGTACTTGAAAGAGCAGTTTAGTATCTCCAATGTAACATTGTAATCACTTCTTCTAAAGAATCCTTTTAACGCACCACCATTGCTCAAGACTGCTCTTTCTGGATATGATTTGATGTCTTCAGTTTGAGATTCTGCACTGTTATTGTCAAGTATGGAATCTCTGAGCTGTATATGCAGTATAGAGTGTGTAGTCTGAGTACTGCTATCAATATATATTCCACCTCCATCTAATCCTGCATTGTTGGTAAGTGTTGAATCACTAATGTTAATTCTTCTCTGGGGATCTATCATAGCCAGTCCAATGCCATTGCTCCAACTGATTTCCAGCTGTGTTATTGTAATAGAAATGCTGTTTTCTATTGTAATGCTGCTGTTAAATGAAGTATTCACATCTTTTGATCTTGCCTTGTGTGGAGAACTGCAGTGGAAAAGTGATAAGTCTTTTATGACGACTCTTCTGGTATTGAGAAACTTGATTCCGGTATCTACATTCTGGCACCAAATCGTGCTATTTTTTCCCATTCCACTTAAAGAGACTACATTCTTGTCTTTAAATACCAAACTCTCTGTGAGATTAATCCCAGAACAGAGTTTTAAATCAATCCCCTTGATACTGGCATTAGAGATAGTCTTCAATACCGAATATATATTCATTGGTTCGCACAAATTTGAGCAGGGCTCCAAGTCAGTAAAACAAATCACTTCGTTTCTTCCTTGAACAATGATGCAATAGTTTTGACACAGGATGATAGCTAAATACGCTATTATCTTTACCAAGCAGAGAATGTTGTTTGCAGCCATCTTACAGCGAATTAAGAGATGGTTATAGCTCACTAAACTGTTGATTATCCAGAGGTAATGTCATACGATTACAATCTGGTGATATAATTATTATCACTTTTTTATTTGATACCAAAAACTCATTATCTGAGTTTTCACATTAAAAAAAAGAAAGAATAATAACAGTCTGCTTGGGAAATTCACAGAATCTGTATGAGATTTGGCTGACCACACACTCTTTTTTTTTTCTGTTTAGCTGAAGTCTCTGCTGGAAAATTCTCCAGGAAAATTCTCCAGCAAATAACATTTGGAATAACTCAGGAAGAATTCTCATTGTTCATGCTCAGTGGGCTAGGAAGAATTCTCACTGTTCATGCTCAGTGGGCTAGGAAGAATTTTCACTGTTCATGCTCAGTGGGCTAGGAAGAATTCTCATTGTTCATGCTCAGTGGGCTAGGAAGAATTCTCATTGTTCATGCTCAGTGGGCTAGGAAGAATTCTCGGGTCTTTCTATGTGTAAATTTCCTTACAGTATTCTTATAGTATATTACAGTAATCTTATTTTATAGTCAGTAATCTTATTTTATAGTCAGTAATCTTATTATATATTATTGTATATTACAAGTATATTACAAATGACGTAATGTCGAGGATTTACACATAGAATCACCCATATTCTCACTGTCCATGCTCAGTGGGCTAGGAAGAATTCTCATTGTTCATGCTCAGTGGGCTAGGAAGAATTCTCACTGCTCATGCTCAGTGGGCTAGGAAGAATTCTCACTGCTCATGCTCAGTGGGCTAGGAAGAATTCTCACTGCCCATGCTCAGTGGGCTAGGAAGAATTCTCATTGTTCATGCTCGGTTGGCTAGGAAGAATTCTCACTGCTCATGCTCACTGGGCTCACTGCTCATGCTCAGTGAGTTACAAATAACTAGGTGCTGAACATCAGGCAATCTATACAATACACTCCATCTACTTTTTGTGTTGTGATTTGCATGGTTCAGTGTTTAAAAAGTTCTCAATCCTATTTTCAGTGTTGTTAGATTGTTAATGTGTGTATGGAGAATCGTTTCCTCCCCCTATCAGTGTTATTTACCAACTATATAATTGTTTTCAGTTCTCCAAACTCTGGGTAAAGGACTATATGCATTAAAAATTTGGGATGAAGTAAATTTTTTTGGAAGTGAGCTAGTTTGAAGTCAGAAGACGACCATTAATTCTTAGGTTTTACAATGAAAAAATAGTCCGGTTATTATTACAGAGTGATGCAGGTGACAACTGAAAGCACACTAAGATCAAGAGGTGATGTCTCTCACTACCTAATACAGTCAAAACCATACCACTTATTTGATAAGTGCAACTTCCTCTTGTTGCCAGCTATTCAAAGGAACAGTTTTTCCAGTTTCTTTTATTAGCCTTATGCCACAAAATTGTGGCTTTCACCAAAGTTTACACTAGCTTCTCCTTTGTATATACACTTCCCACCACATTGTGATGACTATACTGAGCACAAGAGATAAAGGCAGCCTGGTGCTACTCAAGGCAGTGTTTTCATCTCATTTTTCTCTAAACAAGTCTGTTGTTAATAAGCTAATAAGAAGGATCTGTTATTGGAGTTTTCACTGGGGAAATCAAAATCTAGTCTAAAGAGAATGTGTCATGAAAATCAACACAATTAAAGACCGTTTTAACAAAAAACAGGTTGTAATTTTCAATGTGATCTGTGACTTGCACTATTACACACATTTGTACTTCATGATCACTATCAGATTTGGGAGTTTCAGTTGTTATCAACAGCAGCTTAATGGCAACATGTTGTTGTTTTTTAGGATTGTTAATAAGATGCTTTTACTATATTATTATTGTAATTAAGATAATGCTTCCATTATAATAAGTATTGTGATTATGTTAGCATGTCAGTGTGTTTGTTTAAAATTAATATTAATTTTCTTTTGGTCCTTACAGTAAACTTGTCTCTTTAAAAGGTTTTTAGGTTTCTCAGGAGTCTGCTAGTCCATCTTGTTCCCCTCAGATTATGGGGGTCCTCATACAATCGGCAAACCTTTTTTGAGCACTTGAAGAGGTTCATCGAGCTTCGAAGATGGGAGAGCATGAGCATAGAAATGATGACTCTAAACATCAAGGCATGCAAAGACCCTTTACTCTGCCCTGAGAAATTAACAATTACTTTTCTCTCTGTGTTGTATTTATAGTTATCTCATTGTGACTGGCTGAAGTGCCCCTCCCCTAAAGAAGGTTGTAGGCCACACCCACCACAGCCACACCTCTTTCACAAGTTCATTTTATGGCTCATGGAAGAAATCGTTGTCAGATATACAAAAGTAAGGAATTTAGAAACTTATTAATCAAAGCATTTTCAAAATTCACTACAAATTAATGAAAGAGGGGAGGGGCTAATGAAGTTATATATAGGGCTGTCTACATTCTGCCGGCACAATTTTTGGCAGAATAATGACACAAAAGCAGAGTAGCATAAACTGGCAAAATAGGGCTCTTTTGGGCAGAATCTGCATGCAGTTTTGTGATTGTGATGGAAGGCTTGAGTCATATGATCACAAATGTGTGGGATATCACACCAGCAGCAGCACTGTTGATTGCAGCAATGAGACTATAACAAACACGTGCTGATTGTGCTGAATGTGCTCATGTTCATCAGCTGCAGCAGAGGTGAGTTTTTTTCCCTTTTAAATAATGTCTTCGTCCAAACAGTACAGTTTATTATGTAGAAGGGACAATTATGTAATGCATGTTAAAAATTTTATTTTTTATGGCATAAATGGGGGCAAAGTGGGCATAATATAGGGCAAAATAGGGCAAAATTTGTGGCAATGCCAAAAAGCAAAATAGGTAAATTTTTTTGCAGAATGTGGACAGGTGTAGTTATATACCACTACTACTGTATTGAGGGGAAAGAACCAAAATTCAAAATCCAGGGTTTGATTTTTCTTTCATTTACAGACAGTTTTTGCTGTATCCCTCTCCCTTTCTCTTTCTCCACACTTATAGTCTTTCTTTTACGTAACGGAGCACCAGGATCATCGTAACCATGTCTTCTACTTCAGAAAGAAGGTGTGGTCTTCTGTCCAAGATATTGCCCTAAGGCTTCAAATGGGTAGAATATTTTCTCCTATCCCTCAGGTAAGTCAAATCCTCTCCAGTTGAGTTAAAAGATACCTTGACAGGCAGTATTGGGTATTGGGTTGGAGATTTGGGTTCCACCAGCTTACTAGTAACTCATCTTCCTTCAAAATAATAGCCCACATGCTTCCCTTGATTATATTGCCCTCCCTTGACACATAGATTTTCTCCCTTGATTAATGTCCCACCCCACATATCTCCCTGGTTTCCAGCCCACCCTGCTCCCTAAATTACCATCACATCCCACATACCTCCTTGGTTTTCAGCCCACCCTGTTCCCTCTATTACCATCACACCCCACATACCTCCTTGGTTTCCAGCCCACCCTGTTTTCTCTATTACCATCACACCCCACATACCTCCTTGGTTTCCAGCCACCCTGTTCCCTCAATTACCATCCCACCCATGTACATATCTCCTTGGTTTCCAGCCCACCCTGTTCCCTCAATTACCATCTACATATCTCCTGGGTTTCCAGCCCACCCTGTTCCCCCTATTACCATCACACCCGTGTACATATCTCCTTGGTTTCCAGCCCACCCTGTTCCCTCGATTACCATCCCACCCATGTACATATCTCTTTGGTTTCCAGCCCACTCTGTTCCCTCAATTACCATCCCACCCCTGTACATATCTCCTGGGTTTCCAGCCCACCCTGTTCCCCCTATTACCATCACGCCCCACATACCTCCTTGGTTTCCAGCCCACCCTGTTCCCCCTATTAGTTACTACTAACCTTCACAGGACAAAGTGCAATACATGATTCACCAAAACAAGACCCTTGGAGTTTCTAAGCTTCGATTCCTACCCAAGGCCGACAAAGTTCGTCCCATTGTTAATTTGGGATCTGCAGTCCATATCCCATCATTTGGACTCAATCAAAATGGGAGGAGGAAGGGGGTGGAGTCAGTTAACAGGCAGTTGTTAGATGTGTTTCATGTATTGAATTATGAAAAGGTATGTTACATGTGCATTTGATAAGATTATAAATTAAAGATATTGTTACCTCTTAGGACACCCATAAAATGCTCTTAGGACACCAATGAAATGCTCTTAGGACACCAATAAAATGCTCTTAGGAAACTCATAAAATGCCCTTAGGACACCCACAAAATGCTCTTAGGACAAATTAAATAGGACACCTTTAGGATGAGAAAGTAATTGGAGAGACACTTTCTGTAAACTTTCATGATATTGGATTCTAAAACAACTTTCATGAATAATAAAATAGTCATGAGGTGTACCCTATGGACTATGAGGAAACTCTGTTTTGGATACCATTGGACAGTTTGAAGTATCTTGGTTAGAGGGACCTTATTTTAGTAATGTTCTATTAATGTTATAAAGCTGTTATTTGGTACATATCCAAGTGTCCTTAATATTAAGATATCCTCATTGTAGGGGTTGGAACAGAGAGGTTTCACTCTATACAGAAGGGGTTAGAATTGAAGGTATACAGAGGCATCCTATTTCAAGGGGTTAGAATAGAGGGGTTTCACTGTATACAGAGTCCTCATTTTAGGAGGTTAAAATAGAGGGGCTCCACTGTATACAGAGGTGTCCTCATTTCAATATAGAGAGGTTCCACTGTATATTCACTGCTATAAGACTAAAAAATTCTCCCTTTTTGACCTGTCTGTTGCAGACCAGAAACCCCACCCTCTGTGGTAGCATGGTCTTTGGATATCACCATGTGCATGAGAAGCTCAAGAAATTTGCATTGGAACAACAAAAAATTGACCCTGAACAATCAAGACCTCTTTATTTCGCTCATTTTGACATTAGTAATTGTTACAACTCAATGTTACCCGAGAAACTGATGGACATACTGCGACGCAGAGTGCTGACTCAGGTAAAGTTCATGACCTTTTTCACTTGATTTTGATGAATGTAGTTAACAGTATTCTGACCCTAATTACATTGGTTACTTTTACTAAAGGAGTTCAGTGTCCTCCCTATACATACATATGGCTGCATATACATGTCTATGCTATTAAAAGAATGGTGATTCTTAATATTATGTAAAAAGTTAAAACAGTGGCTAGTGAAAGTTGTTTAGGTATTGCATGTACATGTGAGTGCAGAGTGGAACCTTTCCATTGTATGGTTTCGTATTTTGAGGGGTGAGCTCATTTCAAATGGTGTGTGAATACACAAAGGACATATCTGAGTGTCTTATAGAGGTGTAGGGTTAAAATAGAAAGTTTTATCTGTATAAAGAAATGTGCTTAATTTAAAGGGGTGGAATAATATAAGGGATTCCACAAGCACTGTATACAGAGGTGCCCTTAATTCATGGGGGTTGGAGTAGAGGGATTCCACTGTATCCTCAATTCAGGAGGGGGGATTCCACTAGCTGTATACAGAGGTGTCCTCAATTCATGGGGTTAGAATAGAGGGTTCCACTGTATACAGAGGTGTCCTCAATTCATGGGGTTAGAATAGAGGGGTTCCACTGTATACAGAGGTGTCCTCAATTCAGGAGGTTAGAATAACTGTAGGTTAAGTACTGAGATATAACTGTGATTCAGGGATAGAGAGACTTGCATCCATGGAGGTATATAATTGGTTCAGTAGTTATCTTTACCCTGCCATCATCTTCTTGTAGGAATCTTATCTCATCAGACGCTACTGCAGCATATTTGTCACTAACGGTAAAATAAGAAGGTCTTTTATAAGAAGTGCTACCACATCAGGTAAAGAAAAAATATCGTTAAGCTCTTTGTTTTGATAAGTTATTGGAACCGAAACTGACACTAAGATATCATTATTATTGGAATCATTTTTGTTGTGTCCAATGTAAACAATTCATTATACTATTCAACACTGAAACTCTCTTTGTTGAAGTAACTCTCCTTATAGTGAATAATACCATTAGAAATACCGTATAGCAGGAAATTTTCAAGGGGAAATATCTTCGTGGTTTTCATGATTAGAATAAAACCACGAATGTTTTACCCATGAACTTTAAATTTTATGGTTTAATTGAGATGACACCAAGCCATAAACCACAAAGATATTTCCCCTCAAAATTTCCCACTATACAGTAGCAACAAAAGAGCTACATTTTTACACTAAAAATCAACTTTACAGTATTCTTGAATTATGGAGTCTAAATAACATTATTGAAAGGGAATATGACACATCAGCTCTTCCCTCACCCCGCCTCCAACTAGCAAGTGTAAATTCCTAGTTGAGCTCTCTGTATTCTCACCCCGCCTCCATCCTAGTTGAGCTCTCTGTATTCTCACCCTCCATCCTAGTTGAGCTCTCTGTATTCTCATCCCGCCTCCATCCTAGTTGAGCTCTCTGTATTCTCACCCCGCCTCCATCCTAGTTGAGCTCTCTGTATTCTCACCCCGCCTCCATCCTAGTTGAGCTCTCTGTATTGTTTTCTGTATTCTGTAGAAAATTGTTGTCCATTTTTCAAGTTTGCCGTGGACTCTTCCAAAAAGTATAGAAACTGTATATTTGTCGATCAGGTACTGCATAACAATAGCCAGGGGGAAACACATGCACACACACAGAGAGAGAAAGGAGAGGGTGTGGTTTTTATAGCCAATCAAATAGTTTTAAAATGGCACATGTTCTAAGAACTTTAACCTAGGAGAGTCTCCATATTATTTTCGGGCTTATGATTGGTTAGCTCCAGATTATCAGAACGTGCTGCTTTAAAGTTCTCTGATTGGTCAGCTCACTATGGAGAAGCTTTTTAACTTTAAAAAACCATACTCTCTCCTTTCCATGGTGTGAGTGGCCTGATATGGCAGATTAGATTATTTTAGATTGAAATCCTGTAATCATGTGATGCTGTAATCATGTTCCTGTAATCATGTGATGCTGTAATCATGTTCCTGTAATCATGTGATGCTGTAATCCTGTGAACTAGGTGATGTATCCATCAATTAGGCGAGGAAGGATCTGTGAACTATTGAAGAATCATTTATTTGGGAACATAGTTCAAGTAAGGAGAGATTTCTCATGTCATTTTCTTGTTGAAACAGGGAGGTTCCACTATATACAGAGGTGTCTTCATTTCAGGGGTTGGAATAGAGGGTATACAGAGGTATCCTCATTTCAGGGGGTTGGAATAGAGGAGTTCCACTGTATACAGAGGTGTCCTCATTTCAGAGGTTTAGAATAGAGGAGTTCCACAGTATACAGAGGTGACCTCACTTCAGGGGGTTGGAATAGAGGAGTTCCACTGCATACAGGTGTCCTCATTTCAGGGGGTTGGAATAAAGGTGTTCTACTGTATACAGCGAGGTGTCCTCATTTCAGGGGGTTGAAATAGAGGCCCACAAAATGATAAATTGTGTTTTTTTATTGCAGCTAAATGGCCGATATTACCAACAAACCCAGGGAATACCACAGGGTTCAAAGTTGTCTACAATGCTTTGTGGGTATGTGGGTATGTGGTATATTCTATTTGAACTTCACATCAAATTAGCTACAATATTATTTTGTCACAGTGGGGGTGGGTGTGGTGGGTGGGGGTGGGTGGATAGTTGGAAATGAAGTAGCTCTGGCTAAACGTCAATACAACAACATTAGACCAATTCAGTTTCCATTCATTCATTTTTTATTCATTCTTTGCCATGTTTAGCTACTCATACTTCTCTGGGTATGTACAAGTGTGTGTAGAGATGTGAGTGAGTGTGGGGTGTGGTATATACATGAGTGTGTGTGGTGGCATGTGTTCTTACCTATTTCTCTCTATTTAGGTTTTATTACGCAGATATGGAAAGATGTTGCTTGCCTAGAGTAGATCCCAGGACAGGAGTGAGTCAGAGATACTTTAGTTCCTATTACTAAAATGAGTGAACTTCCCACACCATCCTTCTCCACAAACACACACACCCTCCTTCTTACAAACACCTTTCTTCTCCACACATATACCATTTTTCTTCACACACACCCTTCTTCTCCATCCACTCATATCATCTGTACACTCTCTCCTCCATACCACACACCATCCTCCACAAATACACACTCCTCCACACACACATACTATCCTTCTCCATGCACACACCCTCCTTCTCCGAACACTCCCTACGTGCTCCCAACAATCTTCTCCCTCCACCAGTTATTGATGCGTTTTGTTGATGACTTTCTTCTCGTCACTCGAGAGTCAGACTTGGCCAGAGAGTTTTCTCTGAAATTGACTGACGGAATACCATCTTACAACTGTACTATTAACCAGGACAAAGGTGGAGCCAACTTCAGCTTGAATGATAGTGGTGAAGTCCTGCTGGACAATGATGGTATGTTGTTGCATCCTATAGCATGTGGAGATAATATTGTTTGAACGGCCTCTACATGCAGTAATGAAAAACTAAGAAAACTGCTCCTTGTACTGTGCATGCAATATGACTGAGACCTGTCTATAATTTTCAATCCACAAAATCCCCAAATTAAGTTCATCTGTCTCATCGCTATGAGCATGTAAAACTGTACACCAATTCAGCCTAGTTTGATGCATAGTGCTTATCGGCCATTTCATTTTGTATTGTTGGGCTTATAAATTGAGGTACTAGAACTGGTACATCTTCCTTGCGTAGTTCTAGCAATTTCATAAAATTGCCATTTTGCTCATCACTACCACTATCATCTTGATTGTAGTGGCCACGAAAAGGGAGACCTTGTCGTGCCAGAAAATGTATAGAGGATAATATAGTAAGCTGATTATTTGCCTTCTCTTTCACATGGGCACAACTAAGCATTTCATCAACTCCTTTTGCTTTTCTGCGCTCTCTCATAATAAGATCAACTGCAAATCTATGAGATAGTGACTGCTGATGTTTATTGAACTTTTTTAAAGCTTTTTGCCAATTATTAAAGCCTGTTTCTGTAAAAACTTTATCAATGTAACCAGAAATGGGGAACTTTCATTCAGAAACAGCAGTATAATAAAAGCAGATAACAGAATCAGTTTCTTGCACATAATGTAGCCAGGGATACCAGCTATACCAAGAAGCTATAAAACTACGCTTTTGTATTCTAAAACTTCTTTTTGGAAAGTTCAAAATAGGGTGATGTGGTCCAGCACTAAGTGAACACTTGTACTGATTCTGAAGCTGACAATCCTGCCACAAAATCAGTGGTAATCACTCAGTAAGACCACAATGTGGCAGTGACACATGGCTCTAACCTCAGAAGAGGAAAAATATTGTGAGAGAACCGCATGCACAACATTGATTAACTATTATAACACTATACATGGAACAGAGTATAATCATTTGTGTTGCATGTTATATGATAATGTTGCTTTCTTGGCCCTTTTGGTTAGAGTTTCACTAGGTCTCCATTTCAATGGATCATCAATATGAGTTTTGATCATTCCTTTCAGTGACGGAGAAGCCCTGCTAGGGGGTTTGTTCTTATAGATGTAGTCAGAGTGCATAATAAACATGACATCGTGGTTTTAACTGACATAATATTGTAATAATATTGTGAAACAGGTCATTGGTATTGTGATATTATGAAGATGTCTAAAATATTGTGACACCCTACCAAATATTGCGAGTTGAGAGGTCTGGCCATTCTAAATAACCCACACTGCTCAAGCAATGATGCAATAGTTAAATTTTTCCACAAAATTTGGAGGTGCTATAGCACCCAAGCACCTCCTTGTCTACACCCATGCAGTAACCTCTATATACAAATCTCACTGTAATAGAGAGGTGATCTTGCTTATACAGGGACCTCTATAGACAGGTCTCACTGTAACAGAGAGGTGGCCTGCTGACCTCTATAGACAGGTCACACTGTAATAGAGAGGTGATCTTGCTTATACAGGGACCTCTATAGACAGGTCTCACTGTAGTAGAGAGGTGGCCTGTTTATACAGGGACCTCTATAGACAGGTCACACTGTAATAGAGAGGTGGCCTGCTTATACAGTGACCTCTATAGACAGGTCTCACTGTAATAGAGAGGTGGCCTGCTTATACAGTGACCTCTATAGACAGATCTCACTGTAATAGAGAGGTGGCCTGCTTACACAGTGGCCTCTATAGACAGGTCTCACTGTAATAGAGAGGTGGCCTGCTTATACAGTGACCTCTATAGACAGATCTCACTGTAATAGAGAGGTGGCCTGCTTATACAGTGGCCTCTATAGACAGGTCTCACTGTAATAGAGAGGTGGCCTGCTTATGCAGTGACCTCTATAGACAGGTCTCACTGTAATAGAGAGGTGGCCTGCTTATACAGTGATCTCTATAGACAGGTAATAGAGAGGTGATCTGCTCAGACCTATAGACTCTTGTTTTAATTAAGTCTAATTATGTAATGGCTACAGCAGAGATCCTTCTCAAGGGAAAACACTTGGGGGAAGTCTTGTCTTCCACTATACATAATATAATGGGAGTTGAAGAGTTCCAAGAGGTATAGTTAGATAAGGTGTGTGGGGGTGGCTATAGATAAATGTGATAAGTGATCTGTCATGGCCATTAATGGTATTGTCCCTGATGAGAAGACAATAGCCACTAAGATCATTTTGGCAACTCCAGACTTAAAATTTGTTCATCTGCACATAAGCTAAGACATTTGCCATTTTAGGCTGCAAAGATGAACTCACCAGTAATCTCAATTCCATGGAAATGTTGCAAGACTAATCTAAATGGAACAATGATAGTATAATGCTATAAATGGGAATGTAAAAGATTGAGAGCTGTGATCTCAAGCCATAATCTCACTATTGCTTAAGAGGCATCTGAAGAATCTTTTGTGTGATTCATCTTGTGATTCCATGTCATATAGTTATCTGGTTGGAGTGGTGTGGTCTGCTGGTGAATGTCAAGAATATGGATGTCCGGGTTGATTACTCCAGATACTCCATGACCAGTAAATAGCTAACTACATATTGTATGATCATACACTCCCCCTAATTAGGCATACGTAACTACCTACAGAATCAATAGGGTTAAAATGTACAATGATACCTTGCCTACATATTACCTAATATTATCAGTTATAGTGCATCAGTAACCACTTTTTCTATGGCAGATATACGAGACAACATCACCATCGTTCTCCACTCCTCCCCTCTAACGAGCTTTCTCTTCTTCATGCTGAGGTTAGTGCACTTTTCATACAATATCCTTTTTGTGGCCACAGAGTGTATTTACACTTCCTGTTTGAGGTTACAGCAGTGAGCCTGTTAGGGTTGTGGGGGTGAGGTTACAGCAGTGAGCCTGTTAGGGTTGTGGGGGTGAGGTTACAGCAGTGAGCATGTTAGGGTTGTGGGGGTGAGGTTACAGCAGTGAGCATGTTAGGGTTGTGGGGGTGAGGTTACAGCAGTGAGCCTGTTAGGGTTGTGGGGGTGAGTAGTCTGGTTTCATTATTCCTGTGAGTTATAATTAATAATAATAAAATTAATAAATAAAATATAATTATTTATATACCTGGATATAAATAATATTATTTATATATAATATATTATAATATATAATATAATATAATATTATTTTCCTTAGATTAGATTTATATTGCTGTATCAATGTTGTTTTAGAAGCAACTTTTAATCACCATGTCATCTCTCCCTCTATTCCATACCCACATAAGGCATAATTAATTCCTCCCTCAGTAAGTATCTTAACCCCATTCCAAGTGAGGATTATAAGTGTCCTGACATAATGTCAGACCAACATTGATTTTGTTCGGACAGGATGCACAATTGTCAGAACAGAGAACAGGTATTAGCTTTTGGATTGTCTGTGGAGGAAAAGGTAACCAGAGATGGGGGGGGAGGGAGGGAGGGGGAAAGAGAAGACAAAAACAAAACAAGAAGGGGGGGAAGGAGGGGTGTGATGGATTTGAACTCGTTTTGTAGCACTGTGGCTTTACCCTTTGAGCCAAGGAGGCAACACTAATCATATTCCCATATAAAGGTAGCAAGTCAGCCCGACATTTTAACAGTCCATCAGCTTGCCTGGTCGGTCATTGGAGCCTTTTGCTTGTATTTGGCCGATGACCAACCATTATAATCCTCACTGCATTCCTTCCTCTAGAGCTGTCCAGTTGCGTTGCCTCCCTGTCCTGTTGGACTGTACCCTTCTCTCGGAGAAGTCTGTAGTAATCAACATGTACCAAGGATTTCTCCTGGCAGGAGTGAAGTACTTGGCTTACATCACAGCCCTGCCTCAATGGAGGAGAAGGGAGGGTTACAGGCCTCTGAAATTGGAGAGGAAATTGGTTCTATATTTCTTTAGTAAGTAAAAAATCAGCAATAGAGAGGGTTATCATGGAGTGTGAACTCTTAAGTGAACTCAGTGAAGTGTAGTGATAAAATGTTGTAGTTCTTTATAACCTAATAATAATAATAATAATAATAATAATAATAATAATAATAATAATAATAATAATAATAATAATAATAATAATGTATTAATTAATATATTAATTTTTGTCATGAGACCATACACAACTACATTGGACCCCTCTATTCCAACTCCCTGAAATGACCCCTGTATTAAGTGGACCCCTCTATTCCAACCCCCTGAAATGAGGATACCTCTGTATACAGTGGAATCAACCTCCTGAAATTAGGACACCTCTGTACACAGTGGAACCAATTCCCTGAAATGAGGACACCTTTGTACACAGTGGAACCCCTCTATTCTAATCCCCTGAAATGAGGTCACCTCTGTATTGAGGACACTTGGATATATGTTTCAATAACAGCTTGTGTATTAATATTAATAGAACTTCATTCCCTGAAATGAGGCCACCACACTTTTTGTCCAGAATAAAGAAGTTCCACTGTATTGTACTAGCCTATGATATTTTGCTGAGACCTATGTTAATCAGAGACTATCTGAAAATGTCCATGGTATAGAGGTTGACCTTTAAGAGATATTACAGTGGAACCTCTCTATAAAGGACACACCAGGGTCTTGAAAATTACCCTTAACTCAGAGAATACAGTCCTTATGGAATATGTTATTAACATGCTACAAATTAAATCATTATGTAGAGATTTCTGTTCAATGCTTCGGACATTTCTGGAAGGTGGCAAGAACAAAATGTTTACCACAGGTACGTCTCCATGCATGGTTACTACAAGTGTGTGTCATGGATGAGGGTGCAGTGATATAATGCATGGTTACCACAGGTGTGTGTTCATGTGTGATTACCAGAAGTCTATTATGTTCATGCATAACAGTGCAGTGATTACTACTAGTGTGTGTCCATAGGTGAGAGTACAGTGATGTAACAATTCTAAAAGAAGAGGAAAAGATTAAGTAATAGATGACTCCACTAGATAAATGATGGTAATCTTCCCTTAGGTTTGGTCAAGTCAGTTAGTTCAAAGATCTTTTGTCGGCCAACATGAGTTTTTATCATGCGAAGGGCTTCTTCTCATGTAACAGATTCAGATTACATCACATCATTGTCAGTTTTAGCTACTAATGCTATGGGCTAGGGCTAGGGCTAGGGTTAGGGCTAGATACAGTACAATAACAATAGTACCCGATTGACAATGATGTAATCTGTAATCTCTACTGTTACGAGCCATGTGAAGTGGCTGGATGAGGGTATTTCTAGAGAGGGAGAGAGAATTATTGAGAATTATTGGGGTTATGATTATACCCAGTGATATATGTAACTGTAGGGAGGTGCTGGTAATACTGCCTTTACCATGGCTCAACCTCTCTGTATGTGGTTGGGGTGTCATGCCTTCAAGAGGGTGCTGAGTTATCATGAACCCAAGCGTCTCTCGCTACTTATTCGTCTCTTCAGCTGTAAACTGGACACCATTTCAAACTTTTTGGTATTATTACTGTAACCAGATGTAGTGATGTGTGTACCCTTAGACTCTATCCCATTGGATTAGGGGGTGTTAATTGAAGGTATAGACAACAAAAGGGTTAATGTAAGGGTGGGAAAGAGATCTTAATCTCCTTCTTTTCTCCATGCCCAAAACATGAAGATAAAGGGATGTATAATGTGACTATCGTGATTGGAAGGGGATCATGGGATGCCATGTGTAGTGTAGTGGCCTGTATATATAGTCCCTTGTAGATCAGCTGATTGGAAGGTATAGGGTCAGAGGGGATCATGAGGTGCCATGTGTAGTGTAGTGGCCTATAGTCCCTTGTAGATCAGCTGATTGGAAGGTATAGGGTCAGAGGGGATCATGAGGTGCCATGTGTAGTGTAGTGGCCTATAGTCCCTTGTAGATCAGCTGATTGGAAGGTATAGGGTCAGAGGGGATCATGAGGTGCCATGTGTAGTGTAGTGGCCTATAGTCCCTTGTAGATCAGCTGATTGGAAGGTATAGGGTCAGAGGGGATCATGAGGTGCCATGTGTAGTGTAGTGGCCTATAGTCCCTTGTAGATCAGCTGATTGGAAGGTATAGGGTCAGAAGGGATCATGAGGTGCCATGTGTAGTGTAGTGGCCTATAGTCCCTTGTAGATCAGCTGATGATTGGAAGGTGTAGGGTCAGAGGGGATCATGGGGTGCCATGTGTAGTGTAGTATGTGTGCCATTTAGAGTCCATAATGAGGAGGATATAGACAACAGGAGAGTCTTGAGGAATTGATAGGTACTGGAATGCACAATAGTCAGTATTGTCTCATTATGAAGTATTAGTATTTGGTATAGTGCAATGTATTTTATCTGTGCAGGGTCCTGAGTTGTTGAAGAGATGTTTTCGAGCTATAAGGCCTATAGATTCATCAGCAATCTTCACTGTCAAGTGTTAAAAACAACTATCATATACTGCATAATCTCGAACTCCATTATTCATTAGATCAGCTATCTTAAGCTGTAAACAACTTGTTATTCATCAACAGTCATCTGGTAATAAACAACTTCGTTTCCTTATCATTTCATGGTAACAAACAATCTGAACTAAGATTATGTTCTCGTTTGTGTCTCAATTACAGTTGAGTTCACAGTACTTATAGTTCAGAGCTATATTATTATTATTATTATTATTATTATTATTATTATTATTATTATTATTATTATTATTATTATATTCTAATTCTGGTACTTACAATTAACCAAAATTGTTCAGCCACACAATATATATGATAGTAATCTCTCTATTCAGTACAAATTAAGAGTGTCATTAGTGGGATATACCTCGTTTCTGGGGTTAAAATACATAATAATAAGATCGATGTCTTAAATATAGTCAGGGAAACGTTCCGCCATTATTATTATATATACAGAGGTGTCCTGGTTTCAGGTGGTTGGAATAGGAGGTTCCACTATTATATAGATGTCTTCATTTAAAGGGGTTTGAGTAGAGAGGTTAGGTGCCTTGTTTCAAGGGGTTAGAATAAGGGATTATATACTGTATACAGGTGTCCTCATTTTAGGGGTTGGTTCAAGTGTGTGTGTGTGTGTGTGTGTGTGTGTTGGGAGGGGTGGTGGGGGGAAGGATTGGAATAAAGGGGTTCCACTGTGTGTCAATAGCTTCACCTGTGTATAAATAATGTTATTGTACAATACTTCAAACATAACAGCATCATTCACAGAGACAATCTTTCTCATGAGAATCTAGCTCAGTAACTGCTGTGTTTGTAATGTTCTTTTGTCCACTCAAACTCAACCAGATGTCATGATATGCTCAATAACCATAAATCTGTGGATATAGTCAATACAAAGTCTTCATAGTCTAAATATAGTTGACGTAATCGTGGTTCAAACCAAAATTTTGGAGCAGTACATAAGACATATATTTTGTGAATTAAAATAAAAATGGATGCTTGATCAAATCAGTTGCAGCTGGTCTTTTTTCAGGATCTACCTCCACGCATTCAGCAATACAGTCCATTGCCATTTTAATCCAGTTATTTCGGATAGTTTTAAATCTGTTAAGTCCGATAATGTTTTTTACTTCTTCTTTACTTATAGTCATGAAATCTGGTATTTTCGGTAACTGATGGATATTTCTTTCCTTTTGTTTTTCTTGCTCATAATACAACAGCAAAGTTGATAGCTATAAAAACAGAATTAATTATTATTTTAATAATATTATTATAAGGCTAGGGGCTGGGCTGGGCTGGGCTGGGCTGGGCTGGGCTAAAATAACTTGAATTATGGAAAGGTGAAAAACTCTATGGAGAATAGAATTAAAATGGCTACTGTATAGCATAAATCTGGAATCTGGTTTTGGTTTAAGAAAGTTTTTGACTTTAAAGACCAGACCTTATTCTATCAATGTTGGGGGAGGGGATCTGGGAGGAGTCTGGGAACAAGACTACACTATAGTAATAAGGCACTATAATACACTTGAATGAAGCTCACCTGTTGCTGTTTAGTGGGTCCACTGTAGCCACTTAGCATTCTCATGACAATTAACCCCACTGCCCAGATATCGGCCTTCACCGTAACAGGCGGCATCAGAACACTTAAATTGTTACTGACAATTTCCTGGGCTGATTCTGGTGCCCTATAACCATCAGTGCCCACAGGTCTAACATGGTAGATATCCTGGTGCTTATGATGAAAGGGTTGTTGCGTGATAGAGGGAGATGGCTGAAGCAAACCACTTGAATCCAGTTCTAGTGAGGCATCAAAATCAGCTATTTTAACCAAGCATTTGTTTTTGCAGTTACAAGTCAGTGGATTGTCGCATACACAGAGCATCTTTATTAGAATATTAGAAGCTTTCATATCTCGATGAACGACCTTCACGGAATGCATGTATCCCACACCTTTCAGCATTTCTTTTAGAATATACTTCCAGTTTCCCTGCATAGAGCCAAGTTTTAAAGGGTTGTCGGCATATTTCTTGCTTAGTGAGTCCATTGTGAGTTCTGATTTGTCAGTGACCATTCTGGCCAGGTCCCCAGTCATTCTTGGCATGTAATGGTAACAGTAGTACCTTCTTCTGTAAAGAGGCTGCTGGCTTCCAAACATTAAGCAAGACAGTTCTATGATGTTTTGATGCTTTAGTTTTTTGTGTATCTGGATCTCTCTGTTCCTGTAAGCAGTTTTCTTTACAGCGTATTCTATTCCATCGTAAGTGATGGAGTAAATTTCACCATTTCCACCTTTTCTTATTAAATCATTTTCACTTGGAATGTTGTACCTCATGTCTAAAGCAAAAATATGTGGAATAGTAGTATGAAGAATAGTTCCAGGATGAAAGGCAGCCTGTTTTTGCGAGGAAGTGTTTTGTTGAATGCTTTGCTGGACACTCTGTTTAACACTACACTGATAGTTGAACTTGGGATAGTCAATACAAGGTAATTCAGTCAAAATACTTTTATCAAATTCGGTTGCTTTTACATTACGTTCTTTGTTGTCAAACTCGCTTACTTTTACGTTGTATTTTTCATTCTGAATATTCCCTATATTTGCTTCACTTTGGCAAGCACCCTTAGTTCCTTTGTTATCATGCTGTGGATAATCGATATCTTTACTGAATACCACAACATAGTCCAGAAGATCATTATCTGATCTGGGTATCAACAATGGTAGATTGACCATTTCTGACATCAAAACTCTAGGCTGGGTCTCGGTAGAGATAACGCATTTGTCAGATTTCTCTTCATTTTGTATTTTTTCTTTGATGCTCAAAGCTATCTTTCCATCCAGGCTATGTGGTTTTGTCTCCCTGCATAATTCAATTGGTTTTTCTTCTTTTGTTATTGGGTCTATGTAGTATATTCGATTTGGTGGTGGAGCCATCATTATGACCATTTCTAAATGAATCATGTCGTGCTTGCTCATGTGACGATGTAACTCAATGCTTTCACTGAAAAGAGCTCCATCCTTTTCTGTTTGTCTTTTCATAGGTACTTCAATCCAGTGAATGACTTGTATTGGTTCAATAAGTAATAATCCTTTTTCAAACTTGTCTTTTAAACACTTGCATGCTAAAAAGGAAACATATGACGGTTCATCGCTGTTACTTTTTATCTGAATAGGTGAATGTAATTGGAGAACTCGGTGTAAAATCTCACGGGCACCTCTGGCATATATGGAAACAGGAGGGGATATTTTTAAAGAGCCACTACTCTTTGCTAATGGTTGTACTATAAACTCTGCTTTATCAGTGCTTTCAATTTTCACTTGTGAGGATTTACCTTGATGAACAAGCCTTGCAATGTAATCTGCTGAATGTACATTTAAATCCGATGCTTTAATTCTCCATTTTGATATTCCAGAATGCTTCATTACAAATGCCAAAGTCATGACTAATGGTTCAGGAATCGAAAGAGCCTCTAACGAAATCTTAAGATATTTCTCTCTTTTCATTAAAAGTTTTCGAACTAAGTTTGTGTCTTGAGATTCATGTAACAGCTGAAAAAGAAACAAAAGCTTTTCTGTTTTCATAGCAAGTTCTTCATCAATGCATAACTCGTGCACTAAGTTTTCTAATAAAGGCTTATAAGCATATACCACTTCAGACTTCATTCTCAGATTGGACTTTGACCCATTCACTATAGATCCCATTCCAAAATAAAACTTACAAATGTTTTTATTTTTTAGCATACCGTCTTTATGTAGAATACAAATTTGATTTAATAGTGGTTCTGTAGCTATGAAATACGCTGCTAAAAAATCTTGAATAATTCCATGTTTAAATTGATAATACGTGTCTATCTTGCTCCTATAAATTTTTTTACAAGGCAGCAATAATCCAAGGCCTATTGTATCCAAGTTTTTCCCTGGAGTGTTCTCAAGACCTAAACACATAATGGATAGATCATCAATGCTGCATGTATCAGTATTGCTTTGAGCTAAAAGATAAGCAATTTCACATACCCTTAAAAATTGCTCTTCGAATCCTTTTGGGAAAAAGTTTAAGGATTTCACCTGCTCAAACTCCTTTCTGTATTCTGTGATGTAATTGTTAATAATCTTTATGATCAAAGTTTCCATCATTTTTGTATAAGTTTTAGGTATCGTTTCTCTGAATGCATCTATTAGCATCATAATTATTCCAGGAATACTGCATATTTCAAGACAGTTGTATTTTATGTACTCTGTGATTCGATCAGCTTTATGATTTGATCTCAAACACTCAAGAACATCAGTTTCACTTCCTGGCATTACCCCTTCAATGACATAATATATACAAGGAAATGTTATATCATTCCATAGACTATCTAGAGCAGAAAATTGACCAGCTACAATTATTGATGAATCTGGCAAGACTTCATGTTGTAGTAGTTTATAGATTATCAAATTTTCTAATAATTTTTCAGTGAAGTGATCCAACAGCAGAACAACGCCTTCACCACTTGACTTTATCATTTGACTATAGTAGTTAAATACATTGTCTTCATCACTATATTTCAATAGATCTTCTAATTTTAAAGGCTCAGAACAAGCTCTGATGTCAAAATACAGCAGTTTCTGTCCTCTGTTACCTGTTGAAGGCCATCTGTAACGTAGTGATTGGAGAAAAGTTGTTTTTCCAACTCCAGGGTGACCAGTAATGTACGCTGTAGTTCCAGCGCCTGGAATCTCGAAGGTTGTTGCAGAATTGCCATCATCTCTCAATTGTAAGAATTTTAACGCTACATTTTTAGAACGGTCTAACTTTATAATCGTCTCAACCTCGTCTGTCATACACGAACGTCACACACAAACGTCACACGACCTGACTCAACTAGGTCGCTGCTAGCTACCGGTTGGAAGGCAACTAGCTCCCTGACCGCAGAGACATTTTTTCATTAACCACTAATATTGGTCGATGATTTTGATTCGTTGATCGACATGATTCGTAGATATCGACATGATTCGTAGATTGCTAATCACCTGACCGCAACTAACTTTTAGGGGAAGCACCCGGGAAAAACCAGAAAATTTTATTATAAATCATGATGTGTACATATACAGTCAGGTGACTGTCAGCAAAAGTAGCATGAGGTAATTTTGAATGTCCCAATCTTTCTTGTGATATTATCCTTATTATATCCTGACTCCAGGTAAAGGGTGACCCTAAAGTTGAGAAGGTCACGTCTCAAGACCACTTACCCCTCCAGCCTATTTTTCCAACAAAACAGTGGGTAACTCATGGCAGTTTCTGTATCTAAGCATAAAGGTTTTGAACATGGGTCTTATCATCAGGTGTGTGCACTGTCTATTAATAAAAAGCCACTTACTAGTGATGATATCATACAAAAACTAACTAAAATAACTAAATCACCACATTTTATTGTTTTGGAGGGTGGTCCTGGAATTGGCAAGACATCATTATTAAAGCATATTAGTAATGCAGTCATACCCTCTTTATATGTGAACCTGGAACAGGGTATATATCATACTGATTATGTGAAGCTTAAAGAGTATATTGAGAAGGAAAGAACTATCCATCATCCACACCTACTTTTATTCGATGGCTTTGATGAATTTATTTGTAACTGTACTTGGGACTTAAGTCTCTTTCATTCTCTTCTGCATGATGCTAATGTAGTTGTTGCTACAAGATATAAAGGAGTCAACCATCTTTATGAGTATTTTCAAGTTAACCAACATTACATAATCCAAGGTTTTACTAATTGCTGTGGGTATTTTAACTCCAACACCACTCAGAATGAATTTGAGCAGGTAAAGTATTTGTTGGATCATTACAAGTCTCTAAAAGAATTGTGTAAAATTCCACTCATTTGCAGTGAGCTAATTAAATTCTTAAGAAGCAAGAAATTTCAGCTACTAAATTTATCTTTAACAGAGATCTTTCATGAAATTGTTTTAGCGATTATAAAGCAAGAATCTAAAGAAATTTCACCAGAAATAACTAATCTATATTCTCTTTCCGGCAACTCAGGTAAGAGTTTACAAATAATTTCGAAACTTGCCTTGTCAGATTTAGTTTGCCAAGAGGATTTCAATTTTCTTCTTCCAACTTCTGTATTCCTGTCTTCTTTCTGTCTAGAAAACAGTATTTCTTCGTTAGATGAAATAAAGACACTAGGCCTCATTGGTCACTGTGAGCATTCATCGGTTTATGCAAGAATAAAAAAAAGAATATTTTGGTTTTACTCAAATGAGATCTGTAATTTTTTGGCAGCCTTTACTTTGCATCAATATCCTCCTTTAGACCAGCTGTATTTTCTAACAAAGCATGCTAAGAATTTACTTGATAGTGGTCGACATGAATGGCTTAGATTCTTTTATGGGTTAACAGTTCGGAGGGAAGCTGAATACAATCCATCAAGAATGATGATGGCAAGTCTCAGTGAACTCTTAGTTTATTGTTTGAAGTTGGAAAAAGAATCCACACACAGAATTTCCTTTATAAATTGCTTGACGGAAACTCGTGAATCTAGTCTATTCAAAAAATTAGGAATGAAATATGAGAATATGTTTGAATTTCATATATCAATTGATGATCTTAAGATAGTAAGATCTTGTCTTGTAATGATGATTTCTGATTCTGGCTTCAAGGAGTGGGCTATCGAAACAAGTTCCAAAAATTTTGATGAAGCCAGAAAATTGATGGCATACATTGTAACCGTCAAAATTGACCTAAGAAAAAATGAAAGCCTCAATGAAGAAGTTCAATTGAAACCCACAAAATTACATCGAGCATCCAACACATTTGCCAAAGTAGCTTCTTCCACACATGAAGACCGAAAAATTAAGCTTGATTTATTTTATTGCAGAGCTATTCGTGAGATCCTACAAAGAGTCTTTCAACTTTTTTCAGTTATAAAGTTGCTAGGAGACAGTAGCAATCCGTCATATGTCAGTTTCCTGAGCTGTAAATGCTTCAAAGATGCTTTCGAAGACCACGTCTTATTTGAGCCGTTTTTGCCAATTCATTTTCTCACAGTTGAAAATAATCCCATTAAATCAAAAAGAAATGATGCTTCGGCACACTTGAATGAAGTTCATGATGGAAAAGCTCTAGAGCTGATTATTTTTCTTCAGCCATGCCTGAAAAGAATTGAGTTTATGTTGCCAAGTGGAAGAGAAAAGTTCGAAATCGAAATGTATGGGAATTACATGCCAGACACGGTATATGAAGAATTTGTCTCTAGTTTGATTCAAGAACTGGAGGAGATTGTACAATGCTCTGTCCCTCAAGAATCCTGTCCCTTAAAGAGTGAAAAAGTTGTTTCCAGTATAGCATTGCCGACACTTGCCAGCACAGAAAATACAGTGGCTCCTGCAATTTTCCTCCCACCTAATATGACCAATATGAAGATTGGAGATCAACAGAATGAAGGCAGTTCGGCCACTGGTGATGATATAAAGTCTGATTCTCACAAGCAGCAATCAAGTGTTAATTATCCACAACAACAAACCAGCAATGCTCAAGAACCCTCTTTGAGGGTGACATCAATTCAAACTCATATTTCCCATAGCTCTGTTCTGCAACAAGCTCCAGGCTTTGGAGTGGCTGTCCAGCCTAGCCAGCCATCCAAAAGACTTGCTGCTATGAGGCCAGGAACTGTTGTCTTCACAACTATTCCTAAAAAGATACCTGCTGACTGTGTATACCCTTTACCAGATGAGAGCATTCTTATCCGTCGTGGTGGCAATGGACAGATATTTGAAGGGACAATGCAAGGAGTAAAAGTTGCTGTTAAAAAGACTTCTTACAGGTCTAAGGAATATGCTCTCATTACAAAATTGAAACATGCAAACATAATACCATTGCTGGCATTTATGTGGGGTAAAGAAAACCCTCTTCAAAGAAGGCGATATTTTTGCTACCATATTATGCCCAAAATGACAGGTAAGTATCTATACTACCGTATAATGTTTTTTTATTTTCACTGGCGGGGAGGGATTTCAATAGGTAATGCGTTTGAATTTGTACATATATTTATTGAAGTTTTTTATTTTTGCTTCCCTTTACCTACCACAAAAATAGCGAAATTAAAGTGACAGTGAAATTAACTTGATCTACGGTATAGATGGAATTGTTTTGGGGGTGAAGATAAAGGAGTGGAGGTGGGGGGAAGGGAGGATTTCTCTCTATATGGAGCTTAAAAATGTTTGACTGTTTAATTTTCATGGAAAGTTATTATTTCACATGATGTAGCTGTAGACATTATGGTAATTTATTATTATATTATTATTATTTTTTTTTTTTTAGGAGACCTTGCACGCATGGTTAGTGATAAACAATATCTCCTGCTGAAGAATCTTTACAAAACTCACCAAGACAACCCTCGATTAATGGGAACAATTCGTGGAAATGTCCAGTATATTCTTACCCACATTCTTCAAGGCCTGACTTATCTGCATTCTGAGCATATTGCTCACAGAGACGTTAAAGCAAGTAATATCTTGCTTAAGTTTTATTGTACCTGCACACAACCACTTGAGTGCTCATGTGACACAAAATATACACTAGCTATATGTGATTTTGATGCTGCAGTTCAATTGGATGAAAATGACCAGTTACCACCTGTTTCTCTATCTACTTCACATGTTGCAACGTCTCCTCAGTATCATTGCATCGGTGTGGGGACTAACTGTTTTAGGGCTCCAGAATGTTCTATGCATGTCGTTACAAACTCTCCTGGTGCATTTTCTCCTCCTATTTCAACTCGTTGTGATATATTTTCATTTGGGGTACTGTGCCTTCGTTTGATGACTGGTGAGGAAGGTCCTGATAGGCAAAAGACAATGGCTATGTTGTTACTGCATTACTATCAGAGTGAAAACCTCGTGGAAGGAAGCAGGAAAGGTGGAGGTTTTAATATATACACAGATCAAATTAATGATATACTAAAGGTATATAATTGTGAAATTTTATTGTGGTCCATGAATATTGTACACTTGTTTATCTATTCTGTGCAATCAGCTATGAATGGCATGTGATAAAATATAATGAAATTTGATAGCTATAGTGTGCCATAGCTACTACACACTAGATAACTATCTCCTTATCAGATTCCTTTTATACAAAGGTAGTGTGCTTAGAAACTGCTAGCTTTGCATTTTTGCTTCTTTATACAAAGCACATAGGTGACCACATATTAACCTTCTCTCGTACATGTGTTTCAGTTATTATTATTACACATGTAATCTGTTGAATCATTTTTTTTTCCAGATTTCCAAGTTGAGGATTGAAATGGATTGGCTTAAACATTCTTCAGATTTTGTTGAGAGCTGCTTGAAAGTTAACCCTCTGGAACGTCACACGGCAAACCAACTTTTAGCCCACTCCTTTCTTAAACACCATTATTCAGAGGACCCTCTGAGCAATTAGCTATGTACATCATCACACACCAATGGGGAACGATAAGAAGGAATTGATTATGTGATTACTGTGTGTTGATTACAAGATCAGATTCAAAACATTTGGAAATCATAGATCGCTTTAACTGATAGACTCTCGCAACACACCTTGTGATAGCTCATATATGGCTAACAGTTCTGCATCAAAATACATGAATTCAAGTCAACTATTTCATTGAAATTTTGTAAAGATCCAGATATTTATAGTGGTCATTTCTAAAGAGTTGATGTATATATACAATATTATAAGAACACTTGAAATCTTTCCTCTTGCCTTCATGCACTAACTTGTAGAGTAGATCTGCCTATCTTGACCAATCAGTGGGGAGTGAAAGCTGTTATAATCTGGAAAATAGTTTACATGAAATCAACCAAGTGTGGGGGGATTTCCTGAGTATGATATCAGCTGTTGTAAATCAGGAGAGTTTAGAGTGAAAAGGAAATGCATGTGTAGTTGAGAACACATGACTCCAGGAGGGGAGGATGGATACAAAAGTTCATGTATATACAATTTATCCAGTTCCTGGAAGGTGCAGAGTATTATATGGCTACATTTACACACACTGGGACATGAAAACTCCTTTAATCCATTTACTAATTATAACTAATTAATTCAGAGATAATATTAATATTATTTGGAAATAGAGCAAGTGTCCTTTTATAGTGGTTTTCTGTATTTCAGAGTGTCCTTTATCAGATATTACTCTATTATTATACACGTCTATATATGCTTTAACCTGGATTATTGTACTGAAAGGTCTAATTAATTAGGATTAATCTATCTGAAGCTTCAATGGCTTGTGAGTAGCCACACAAAGGGCAGACCTTTCAATGTACAATAGCTATTTTGTCAGACATTAACATATGAAGGGTGTGATGCAATGTCATTAACTTTATATATGCACAAAATTTAATAACAGTAAGTTAATTAATATTCTTGTTAGTACAATGTGGTCTATATAATATATATGTGGTTTCCTGTTGTGAACCATGATTATAATCAGTGTTTCCTATACTTCTTTCTTCATTGCACTGGCTTGCACTACCAGCTGTTTTGAGACTTATTCTTCTAAGATATTAATAATAATATTGTGATTTCTAAGAACTTATTCTTCTAAGATATTAATAATAATATTGTGATTTCTAAGAACTTATTCTTCTAAGAATAATTATTGTGATTTTTAGGTAAATTGTCAGAAGACTTTAGACTATAATAATTATTTTATCTTGTTTATCCAGAATTTGTGTAGCTATTATACAGCAAAAACTATAGCAATCCAATGGGTATATAGTGGCACAGTTATAATAGTTGCCTTTAGAATATTTGCAACTAGTGATAGTGTCCATACAGCAGCTAGCTACTCACAGATACTATTGAGATACCATTATCTAACTAGCCAATGGTATAATAGCATGAGAGCTGAAGCAATGTGTGAAGCACAAAAGAGAATACTATTACACAGGAATTTTACTAATACATCTACATACAGACCGACCATCTATTGCCATCCACGACAGGAGGAATGCTAGTTCTGTCCTATGGGGAGCATTGAGGATCAGGTAGGGACAGATTTATATATAAATATCACTAATAATTATGTGCTAATAGATAAGGATACTATGTATTTGATATTGTACGATATACTGTATAATAATATAGTGCTTTATTTTGGAGGAGCTCAACTTTCACCAATAGGTCATTTTGAAACTTTTCACAAAACAACTTTCACAAAGCCAGAAACTGGTGGATCTTTCCTAATTGGTGAAAAACAACGAAAGTTGAGCTCCTCCAGTTATTTGGTACCACCCTCCCTTTCTACTCCTCCAGGGAATTACAAGATCTGAAACCAATATGGCCTTATAATGTATTATACTCACAGTGAATGTATGAATGACTGTGGAGGAATGTAGACACATACCTATTTAATATTATACGTATTAAGTTCATGTTCATTTTTAAGTCATTATTGAGCGCCTTCAATACTATCTGAGGTTATTTGAGCACTGACTGTCTATTATAATAACTTGATCAAAATTATAAATATGCAGCAAACAAATAATACAGTAACCAACTAGCTAACTAGTACCTACATAGTTCTGTAATAGTTCAAATTTACAAATGATCTTTTTTTAGATATTCATCTCCAGGAAATGTCAAATCTATGGTAAGAAATATATCATGCCATCTTTAATAATCTATACATCTCTTCATCATTATTATAGACCTCTTTGTTTCTGTCCATAACACATACACAGAAGTAACTTTATATTATGCTAACACATGGGATTCGTGATTAAATTTTTTGAGGGAAGGAAGTATTCGACATTTTAATTATAACAATATCAGATGAGGTAAGACAAGATTGCACAAACCATTCTTCTGCAAATAAAAAAAAGGCGTCTCTCATTTGACTCCTAGGATCACTTCTCTCATCTATTATTATTATTGTGAGAATTTTCATTGATATTTTACTTTTTCTATGAATGCAATACTTGGCATAGTCTTAACTAAATGTTATTCAGACCAATGCGTCTGTGCTATTATGCAATGGCTCCATCAATTACTGACCTTTGTATTTTTTCTCAAGATCTTTAGCTAGATTTTTCCTGCTAACAAATTCCAGTGCTTTCTTCAGTCCTTCTTTGCTGGGTGCATTTTTTCCTTTCATTTCAAACCAATCTGAAATTACGTCGAGAAGGCAAAGATCAGCGTTCCCTCTTTGCACTTCAAATTCTTTAATAGCTTTATTAGGAACACCAAGAAAGATGCCAAATTCAGAATAATCTGGATGTACTTCTTCAAGGAGAGTGCAAAGAAATTGTAAATTAAACTCTATTTCTACAGGATAGTAAAAGATTATGATGATATGTCACAGAACTGGAAATGCTGATAATTTTTAATAGCTATACAATAGGCCTTATGGATGTGCCTGTATAAAGACTAAGTGTTCTTCTGGCTTTGATAAGATAGCTGACCACTTATTATCATAGCTATGATTCTGAGGACAAGCTGGGTCTAAGTATGAGGCAGACTAACCTTGATCCTTTACTTTTTTGGCTAGATTCCCATGGTTAGTATGACAAAGAGCCTTGACTAACTTATCCTTAGACACATCTTCTCCATTACGCAGCCATGCATTTATGACACGCTTGAAACAGTGGGATGTCAAGTCCTTCTTGCCAGTGTATCCTGTAGTGATCTTTTCAATCCTATCAAAATCAATTCCCACTGCTGTTCCAAAATCTTCCCATGAGGCAGAAATATCTATCAAATCCTCATTCAACATTTGCTGCAATTTACCTATAATTAGTAATGAAAGTACTTTTATATCATCTATATCCTTTCATATTGCAACTAGACCGTGTCCATACATAGCTACCCACACATGCTACAGAAAATATCACTAACCAATCAATAAAAGGGTGAGAGCTGAAGCAATGTGTGAAGCATGAAAATTAGATTGATAAATTATAATATATAATATACATATCAGATTTGGGATATCAGCTGATATCTGATTACGGGCATAGTGGTATATTCTGGTAGTAACTCAGAGTGCTGGGAGCATCCGCTTGTGATTAACAATATATACCAGCAGCAAAAGTTGTGACTTATCTAGTGTGGTCAATGACTAGTAGCTATAGTAATTTTTAATCTACCACTTCATCTATAATGTCAATGTAAACCACTTACAGAGCTATAGGAAATAGGCTATGACCATTTAACACCCAGTTATAATAGCTAGCTACTATAATTATTTCATAGGTAATTCAGGTACAGCTAGGGATGAGTAAATTATGCTATATTTTTTACCTATTATGCAATGCTCTGATTCCTGAACTTTTACCTATTATGCTTTTTAAAATGTGCCTATTATTCCTCAATTATGCTGCAATAAACCATAATTATATTATAATACAAATCAGCAGGAGTTGTATTGTATTAACAGCCTAGTATATAAACCCCATCCACTTTCCAGCCTGTTAATTATTAAAACCCATTCAGTGGATTTCAGTCTATGTGGTGCTAGACTGCTAGTAGTAGCACCATAGCACCCTGACCCACAACACACCTGACACATGGCAGACTATAATGTGAGGGACTCATTGATTGGCTGAAGAAGATACCTTGGTAAACACTAAACAGTGCTATAGACTACTCACCATTCGCTAATGAAAAAAAAAAGCCTATTATGCTCAATTATGCCCTGAAAGGGATTATGCTCCGATGTAGCCTATTATGCTAAAAGAATATGCAGCTTAATTTACTCATCCCTGTACAGCTCTACCAGTACAACTGAGTGATAATTATATATTACAGTTTAGTATAACCTTTTTTTTTTCACCTCTATTATCAAGGTACATTGGTCATGGGTCACTCAGCTGCCGTGCCTGGTAGAGCTTTACATGGTTTCTTGAAAGACAGATTTACATTCAGACCATGCAACCATGTGGCTCAGAAGCAGGTCTATATACCATTAGCAAGCTGCTAAACTCTAATATTAATAATTATGAGTGAGGGTGGGTAGGGTCCAGAAATTTCTTGTGTTTCATTTTCAGCATCCTGAATTCTAGAAATGCCATTAACTGGCCTATAGCCAGGGAAAGTTCTCAGAAATCTCCCTTTCCCCCTCCACCCCACCTTATAAAAGGTTTCAGGACATACCAAGAGGTCTAGAAATGTGTGTCCTGGTAGTATTAGGACACTTTATCATGACTTATAGCTATGTAGTTTATACAGGATGAGTAACCACCAAGCTGACTCTGTACAATTAGGCCATGGAAATAATGTGCAGTTACAAAATGCCCCAGAAGAGGAAGAGAGAAGCAGTTAAGAGGTGCAAGAATCTGACCAAGATTACATACAAACTTAGATAAACAGTTCTCATCTACAGTTTCATCTTTCTGAGACTTATCTACACCCTCTCTGAATACTAAACACACCATTTTGACATCAGAATAGTTGTTGAAACTTAGCTACTACCAATACTTGTCCATTTGAACTTGCAGAAACTAAAATAACTCTGACATGAAAAATGATATATTGTATAGATGAGCGTGACTTGTTGCACTCAATGTAACCAGTTAGCTAATTAGCTAACACTATATTGGCTGCCAACCAGCTAGTTAGTTATAGGCTGTATTTGAATGACATGCAGATAGACTGTCATTATAGCTAGCTATCTAGTAGTTACTTACTTTTTGAATCCATGACCGACTCGGAACTAGTGGCAGGAACTGTTGTCTGAACAAGTGTGTTAGCCATTGCATTGACTCAAGCTGTGAATGATACGTAGCTAATAATAATCTAATTAATTATTACTTCCTGTCATGCTATGTTTAATGAGATTCATAGTGCGGGTCTGCATTAGTAAACAACTGATAATGGCAAAAGCAATATACTGCATAACTGTCTATGTATAGCAACAAAACAATAACAACAATAACAATACAGTGCAGTGCATACTTTGCTGTAAACTATCCGTAAATCCATGCCTAAAGAGGAGAAGAGAACCATTCAGTTTACCATGAGAATGTAGAAAGACAGATTGCATTACTTAATATTAGTTGGTTTGGTATTTATTCTTCATGAAACGACTTTTGTCTCGCCTGCCGATCTTCTCCAGAGCCTGACAAATCTCCTCTAAGTTAGGATTCTTCTCTTTCAAATACACATCCAACACATCTATCAAACACTGACTGCAATCTCCTTTATACTTCTCAAACCCCTTGATCTTATCGTAGCTCACATCTAAGGAAATTCCTAGCTTGGAGTAATTGTGTTTGCATGTTTCTAACTTGGTACAGAGCGTTTTTAGGTCAAGTACAAGATCTAGAGAAAAGACATAAAATTATAACGCTAGCTACATAGTTACTATGAGAGAGAAAGATTCTCATGCATGCTTGCTAACTTCCAGCATACTTTATTAACCACACAACATTCTGAAGAAGGAAAAATCTATGTCGCTGTGCAAAATGAGTCCCCAATAGATTTACATTACAGCTACTTATTACAATATTACCTTGACTTTTTAGCTCGTTGGCCAGTCTAACATTCCCTGTTTTCCTCACAGCTTCTTCAAGTGTTTCCTTATTGACTTTTGCTGGATCTCCAGTTAGCCAAGTCTGTAAGACTTTGGTGAAACAGTACTCCACTTTTCCATCATGACTATTAACATTTGAATCTATCCTATCCAGCAAGTCTTTGCTGAGGTTTAGCTGTAGGCCAAGTGGAGACCACAGAACTGCCACATCCTTCAAATCTTCACACAGATCTTGGTGTCCTAATGGCAACGGGATAAAATACTAGCTACTTAACAAGTGTTTAACGCTGTGTTTGTAATGGCTACAGCACAGCGCACTTACGTATTCTTTGAAAGTCAGCCATCACTTACATAGGTTCCAGCTGCTGTGGCAGCAACGGAAATTGACCTTATTATAATCTGCCACCTGCGGCGGAATTACCCTCCGGCCTATTGACTATAGGGAATCCTGTAGTAGATTGTCTGCTGATAGAAGTCTGTCCTAGCTGACGAGAGCCTCACAAAAACATGCCTAACTCGGCTAAAACAACTTCAAATTATGCGCATTTGGTATCATTTAGCAGCTCTTACCGAGGCGCTTCTTACCAGATGCAACGTCATTAGCCAAAGAATCCTTATGAGGATATTATTTTTGTGGGCAGCTAATTTTGTAGGTGAACTTTCATAACAGATGGCTTTAGAGGGGTTAGCTAACTGTATTGAACAAACAGCAGTGAGATTTAGTTATTATAAAATAGACCACAAAAACAAGAAAGTTTATCTTGTAGCTAGCTAATAGTTATACTGTGCTGCAATCAGAAAGACAGATGTTAGTTTTCTCTGCATCCAGTCCATCAGAGCCTAGCAGCATCAGTACCTAATTACGTATTCATCAAATCTAGCCTACATCTTCATCACAGTCAACAGTACCTATATCTTCATCAGAACTTCCCTAGTGCCTATGTCTCCATTGAGACCCAATACTCTTTCACTAGAGTCCAGCTGAGTGTTCAACCCAGAGTGGTGTTTACATTGCCATAGTATAGTAAGGTGCAAAGTATAGCTACATTCACAGACTATAGGGCACATTGGGACGTGGAAACTGCCCTTAAAACATAATTAATTCAGAGGAGATAATAATTATTTGGGGGTAGAGCAAGTGTCCTTTTATTGTTTTCTGTACTTCAGAGTGTCCTTTGTCATGGAGTTTCCACTGTATTACTATCAGCTATCTATTATTATACACTGCATGTCCTGTGCCTACTTCTAGCTATACTTCCTGGATTATTCCATATTGAAAGGTCTAATTAGTTTCTGAAGCTTTAATGGCTTGTGAGTAGCCACACAAAGAGCAGACCTTTCAATTTACAATAGCTATAAACATTGATAATATGAAAAGTGTGATGCAATGTCATTAACTCTATGCAAAGTTAATAATAATAATTATGACGTAGTCTCCTGTCTGAACCATGATTATATATATCAGTGTTTCCTCATTGCACTGGCTTACTGTCAACAATTCCCGAGGTTTCTAAGAACTTATTCTTCTAAGATATAAATTATTGTGATTTTTAGGTAAATTGTCAGATGACTTCAGAATTTAGCTATTATACAGCAAAAACTATAGCAATCCAATGGGTATATAGTGGCACAGTTATATCAAGTCGCCTATTATTATTGTATTAACAACTAGTGATAGTGTCCATACAGCAACTAGCTACTCACACATACTATTGAAATATCGTTATCTAACTAGCCAATAAGAGCATGAGAGCTGAAGCAATGTGTGAAACACAAAAGAGAACACAGGAATTTGTTAATTTTACTAATACAGGGGGGTAGGAAAGGGGGGTTCAAAGGGTGCTACGTAGCACCCCTAGTTTTTTATGCTGCAGCACCCCTAGTTTTTTGTGGCTGTACCAATGGCATAGTGCACACACTTATTCAAGGATGTTTAGTATACCATCCAGGCTGTATTTTGACAAGTTTGCCTTGTCTTTGACTGCTCTAGCTAATCATAAATCTGAATATTTGCAGTGGATGATAGGGAACAATACAACAAGGACATTCACATGGAGCAGATTTTTTCCCTTCATTATTATTATAATATAGCTATAGGAATTTCAACTTCATGGCCCTGGGGATTCAAATTTTGTTTCACTGCTAAGAAAGTTGTCTACATTAAAATTTGATCACACACACTGGTTGCTTCACAGTTGGCTAAACTTGATTCATTTACTGTGACCTTGGCCAAAAAGCTGGTCAGCCTCTTCTGAGACATAGAACTATAGCTTAGACATGGCATCTGATCATGGTTGCTTAGTTTATCACATGATCATGATATCAGGGGTGTTACATTAATTTACACATGTATGTATATCATGTTAACAGACTGAAGGTATGGACAGCTCCTTCTCCATGTAACAGATGAAATCATTGTCAATTGTACTATTGCTATGGGCTATATACTAGGGTTAGGTAGAGTACAATAACAATACACAATTAACAATGATGTAATCTAATTTCTACTGTTACATGGAGAAAGAACCACAAGGACACAAGTCAACTGGAACAAACTTGAATAAAAGGGTGCTGTCAAAAAATAATGTATCACTGTAAACTGATCCTGCAAATAGACTCTCATTACACACCTTGTGATGGCTCATACATGGCTAACATTTTGTTACAGTTCTGCACCAAAATACATGAATTCAAGTCAACTATTTCATTGAAATTGTGTAAAGATCCAGATATTTATAGTGGTCATTTGATGTATGTATATATACAATATTATAAGAACACTTGAAATCTTGTAGAGTAGATCTGCTTATCTTGACCAATTAGTGGGGAGTGAAAGCTGTTATTTGTTTAGACTAAACTCTCTTAAGTAGTAGAGAGTGGGTGATTGTGGTGGTGGTGGTGGTGGTCAGGGTATTGTGGTTGTTGATTGTGCAATCCAAGTTGAAAGTTTCTCTCCCTCCCTTTTGGCTTAAGCTTATTACCTATGGATATTGACAGCAATTGTAGCAGTGGCATTTCTGGTCTCAATTGGTAACAGTAGCATCACCACAGCCCAGTCCTTGTACCAGTACAATAGCACAGTTGAAACACACCACTATAATACTACACTCTCTCTTCCATTTATCTCCTGTACATTAGCTGGAAGTGTCCTGTGTAGTCTAGCCATAACTTTTCTGCTCCTCATGTGGGAATTCTAACTGGTAACGCCCTAGATTGCACTGGTAAACATGTGTTTTCAAAAAAATATTCTCATAATCCAGTACCTACTACATTTATTTCATAACACTATTGATTCTTTTTTATATAAAAAAATGCCATCTAGTTGGATGGCTATAAGATGATGCTGGATTAGTTCTCTAATCTGGAAAATGGTTTACATGAAATCAACCAAGTGTGGGGAGATTTTCTTAGAGTTCTGAGAATCATATTATCAGCTGTTGTAAATCAGGAGAGTTTAGAGTGAAAAGGAAATGCATGTGTAGCTATATAGTTGAGAGTACACATAACTCTGGGAGGGGAGGATGGCACAAATGGATACTGTAATGTACAATAGCTATCTTGTCAGACATTAACATTGTATGGTGTGATGCAATGTCATTAACTCTATGCACGAATAATATTCTTGTTATTACAATGTGGTCTATATAATATATATGATGTAGTTTCCTGTTGTGAACCATGATTATAATCAGTGTTTCCTATATACTTCTTTCTTCATTGCACTGGCTTGCACTACCAGCTGTCAACAATTTTGAGGTTTCTAAGAACTTATTCTTCTGAGATATTAATATTGTGATTTTTAGGTAAATTGTCAGAAGACTTTAGACTATAATAATTTATCTTGTTCATCCAGAATTGGTGTAGCTATTATACAGCAAAAACTATAGCAATCTATCTATTGCCATCCACGACAGGAGGAACGCTAGTTCTGTCCTATGGGGAGCATTGAGGATCAGGTAGGGACAGATTTATATATAAATATCACTAATAATTATGTGCTAATAGATAAGGATACTATGTATTTGATATTGTACGATATACTGTATAATAATATAGTGCTTTATTTTGGAGGAGCTCAACTTTCACCAATAGGTCATTTTGAAACTTTTCACAAAACAACTTTCACAAGGCTAGAGGCTGGTGGATCTTTCCTAATTGGTGAAAAACAACGAAAGTTGAGCTCCTCCAGTTATTTGGTACCACCCTCCCTTTCTACTCCTCCAGGGAATTACAAGATCTGAAACCAATTATTATGGCCTTGTAATTATAACTAGTGTATTATACTCACTGTGAATGATGTAGGTATGAATGACAGTGGAGGAATGTAGACACTTATTATTAAGTTCATGTTCATTTTTAAGTCATTATTGAGCACCTTGAATCCTACTCGCCATTTATTTGAGCACTGACTGTCTATATAATAATGTATTCCAAAACTATATTATGTAGCAAACAAATAATACAGTAACCAACTAGCTAACTAGTACCTACATAGTTCTGTAATAGTTCAAGTTTACAAATGATCTTCTTTTAGATCTTCATCTCCAGGAAATGTCAAATCTATGGTAAGAAATATACAGTCATGCCATCTTTAATAATCTATACATCTCTTCATCATTATTATAGACCTCTTTGTTTCTGTCCATAACACATACACAGAAGGAACTTTATATTATTATGCTAACACATGATTAAATTCTTTGAGGGAAGGAAGTATTTTAACCAACATTTTAATTATAACTAACAATATCAGATGAGGTAAGACAAGATTGCACAAACAATGCTTCTGCAAATAAAAAAAAAGGCATCTCTCATTTGACTCCTAGGATCACTTCTCTCATCTATTATTATTATTGTGAGAATTTTCATTGATATTTTTCATTGTTAACTTTTTCTATCAATGCAAGTATTAATTATCTTCATTTCTCCTGGTCTGTGCTATTATGCAATGGCTCCATCAATTACTGACCTTTGTATTTTTCCTCAAGATCTTTAGCTAGATTATTCCTGCTAACATATTCCAGTGCTTTCCTCAGCCCTTCTTTGCTGGGTGCATTTCTTCCTTCCATTTCAAACCAATCTGAAATTACCTCGAGAAGACAAAGATCAGCGTTTCCTCTTTGCACTTCAAATTTTTTAATAGCTTCATTTGGAACACCAAGAAAGATGCCAAATTCAGAATAATCTGGATGTACTTCTTCAAGGAGAGTGCAAAGAGATTGATAATTAAACTCTATTTCTATAGGATAGTAAAAGATTATATATGATGAGATACATTATATATCACAGAACTGGAAATGCTGATAGGCATACAATAGGCCTTATGGATGTGCCTTTATAAGACTATAAGTGTTCTTCAGGCTTTGATAAGATAGCTGACCACTTATATCATAGCTATGATTCCGAGGACAAGCTGGATCTAAGTATGAGACAGACTAACCTTGATCCTTTACTTTTTTGGCTAGATTCCCATGGTTAGTATGACGAAGAGCCTTGACTAACTTATCCTTGGACACATCTCCATCATGCAGCCATGCATTTATGACTCGCTTGAAACAATGGGATGTCAAGTCCTTCTTGCCAGTGTATTCTGTCCTGATCTTTTCAATCCTATCAAACTCAATTCCAACTGCTGTTCCAAAATCTTCCCACGAGGCAGAAATATCTATCAAATCCTCATTCAACATTTGCTGTAATTTACCTATAATTAGTAAATGAAAGTAGCTACGTGTACTTTTATATCCTGTCATATTGCAACTAGACAGTGTTCATATATTATAGCTATCCACACATGCTATAGGAAAATATCACTAACCAATCAATAAAAGGGTACATTAGTGTGAGAGCTGAAGCAATGTGTGAAGCATGAAAAATATACCAGATTTGGGATATCTGATATCAGCTGATATCTATTATACAATGTTTGATTACAGGCACAGTGGTATGTTCTGGTAGTAAGCTAATAACTCAGAGTGCTGGGAGAATCCCCACCAGCAGCAAAAGTTGTGACTTGTTTATTGTGGCCAAATTTTAATCTACCACTTCATCTATAATAATATTAATATCAACCACTTATATATAGAGCTATATAGGAAATGGGCTATGACCATTTAACACCCAGCTATATAGCTAGCTACAATAATTATATCCAGGTACTAACTCTACCAGTGCAACTGAGCCCCATTATCCCATTATCAAGCTACATTTGTCATGGTCACTCAGCTGCTGTGCCTGGTAGAGCTTGACATGGAAAGACAGATTTACATTCACCATGCAACCATGTGGCTCAAAGCAGGTCTACCACTAGCTAGCTGCTAAACTCTAATATTATGAGTGAGGCTTTATATAAGTGGGTATGGTCCTGAAATTTCTTGTGTTTCGTTTTTAGCATCTGAAATGCCGTTCTCAGAAATCTCCCTCCCCACTTTATAATAGGTTTCAGGACATACCAAGAGATCTAGAAATGTGTGTCCTGGTAGTATTAGGACACTTTATCATGACTTATAGTTTATACAGGATGAGTAACCACCTAGCTGACTCTGTACAATTAATTCAATGCCATGGAAATGTCCAGCTACAAAATGACCCAGAAGAGGAAGAGAGAAGCAGTTGAGAGGTGCAAGAATCTGACCAAGATTATAAACTTAGATAAACAGTTCTCATCTACAGTTTCATCTTTCTGGGACTTAGCTATCTATACCTTCTCTGAATAATATATAAACACACCATTTGACATCAGCAAAGTTGTTGAAACTTACTACCAAGACTTGTCCCCATATGAACTTAAAATAACTCTGACATAGATGAGTGTCATCTGTGACTCGTTGCACTCAATCTAACCAGTTAACACTATTGGTTACCAGCCATGAATGCCAGCTAGTTGGCAGGCTGTATTTGAATGACATGCAGATAGACTGTCATTATAGCTAGCTATCTAGTAGTTACTTGTTGAATCCATGACCGACTCATAACTAGTCTCAGCTTTGTTGACATTCGTTCTCCTTCTTCTCCTCTTCCTCCTAACACGAACACAGACGCATAGACAGATGACTAGCGACACTACCAGCAGCAATACTAGCACAGAGACTCCAGCATATACTGCAATTTCATGAGTTTTAGGATCAGCATCAAAAAACTCCATATTTTGGTGTAGCAAGCAACTCGGCAATTTATTATTTTTTTTTAATTTATATTATTATAGCTACGCACAACACTAAAATGGCATTCCTTGTACCGCCATAAGCCTACTACATCTCTCTATGGGCAGACTAACCAGGGATCTGGTAAGAAGCGCCTCAACTAATGGTACCAAGTGCGTATAATTTGAAGAGTATTTTAGCCAAGTTAGGCACGTTTTTGTGAGGTTCTCGATCGTCAGCTTGGACAGACATTATGCTAATAAAATCTAATTATTGCTCCCTGTCATGCTACGTATATTCAATGAGATTCATAGTGCGGGTCTGCATTCTGTACTGATAATGACAAAAGCAATGCTGCAGATAACTGTCTATGTATAGCAACAACAATAATATTAACAATAACAACAGTAACAATATACGTACAGTGCAGTGCTATAAGTATAATACTTTGCAGTAAACTATCTGTAAATCCATTGCCTGCAGAGGAAAAAAGTTTACCATGAGAATTAAAATGACAGATTGTACTACTTAATAATAGTTGGTTTGGTATTTATTCTTGAAGAAATGACTTTTGTCTCGCCTGCCGATCTTCTCCAGAGCCTGACAAATCTCCTCTAAGTTAGGATTCTTCTCTTTCAAATACACATCCAACACATCTATCAAACACTGACTGCAATCTCCTTTATACTTCTCAAATTCCTCGATCTTATCGTAGCTCACATCTAAGGAAATTCCTAGCTTGGAGTAATTGTGTTTGCACGTTTCTAACTTGATACAGAGCGTTTTTAGGTCAAGTACAAGATCCAGAGAAAAGACATAAAATTCATTTGCTACATAATTATTATGAGAGAGATTTTCATGCATGCTTGCTAACTTCCATCATACCTTATTAACCACACAACATTCCGAAGAAGGAAGTATAAAAAACACGATAACCACATATAAAATCTATGTCGCTGTACAAAATGAAGTTAAGGAACTCTCATTACCATATATAGGATTGTCATTGACCACTATGATTCAATACTAATACTTAGCTAGCACAAGCAATAGAGACCATAGCTACCTATTGTTGAAAACAAGGTGAGTACCTGTTTGTTCATTATGTGAACTTTAAAATCTTCTTGAAAGTAAGGTCCCAAATAGATTTACATTACAGCTACTTATTACAATATTACCTTGACTTTCTAGCTCGTTGGCCAGTCTAACATTCCCAGTTTTCCTAACAGCGAGTGTTTCCTTATTGACTCTTGCTGGATCTCCTGTTAGCCAAGTCTGTAAGACTTCGGTGAAACAGTTGTTTACTTTTCCATCACGACTATTAACATTTGAATCTATCCTATCCAGCAAGTCTTTGTTGAGGTTTAGCTGTAGGCCAAGTGGAGACCACAGAACTGCCACATCCTTCAAATCTTCACACAGATCTTGGTGTCCTAATGACAACGGGGTGAAATACTACTTAACAAGTGTTTAACGCTGTGTTTGTGATGGCTACAGCACAATGTACTTACGTATTCTTTGAAAGTCAGCCATCACTTAAGCTTGTTATCTTTAGAGAGGGGTTAACTGTGTTTTGAATAAACATGCAGAATAGGCTACAAAAACAAGAAAGTTTATCTTGACGTAGCTAATAGTTATACTGTGCTGCAATCAGAAAGCTATAATGTCTCCAGAACCCTTAGTACGTAGCTAGCATCAGTACCTATGTAGCTAATTACACATTCATCAGAATCTAGCCTACATTTTCATCACAGTCAATAGTACCTATATCTTCATCAGAACTTCCAGTGCTTAGCTATGTCTCCATTGAGACCCAGTTCCTCAATACTCACCCTTTCACTAGAGTCCAGCTGAGTGCTCAATCCAGAATGGTGCTTACATTGCCATAGTAAGATGCAAAGTATAGTTACATTTACGGCATATTGGGACATGGAAACTGCCCTTAATACATAATCTTTACTAATTAATTCAGAGGTAATAATATTATTATTTTGGGATAGAGCAAGGGTGGTTTTCTGTACTTCAGAGTGTCCTTTATCAGAGTTTCCACTGTATTACTACCTGCTATATATCTATTATTATTAATTATTGATACACTGCATTCTAGGGGGTGGCGAATTATGCTCATTTTTTTGTTATTAGCTATGCTATGCTAGCAATGCTCATCATTTTAATAATTATGCTACTAAAAGCCTCATATTATGCTCAAGATAAACAGGGTCCAAAGGTCATCTAAATGACAACCACATCCTAGCTAGCTGCACACATGTCAGATCACCTGACCTGACATGTGGTTTTGCAATGGCCACTGCTGAAAGTGCTGATTTAAGCTCTTGTTTAATATTACAGTACAATAGAAACTTGTTTTTGTGTTTGTTTGTTTTTGTTTGTTTTTTGTATTTTTTTTTTGTGCCAAAAAATACCTCATTATGCTCATAAATAATATCAATTATGCTAGCATATGCTAGTATTAATGAAATCACTTATTATGCTCGAAATTATGCTGGCATAATTCGCCAACCCCTACACTGCATGTCCTGTGTCTACTTCTAGCTATATTTACCTGGATTATTCCAAACTGAAAGGTCTAATCAGTAAGGATTAATCTTAATGGCTTGTGAGTAGCTACACAAAGGGCAGACCTTTCAATGTCTATTGTCAGACATTATCATTGTATAATATGAAGGTGTGATGCAATGTCATTAACTCTATATGTACACCAATAACAGTAAGCTAATGATAATAATTAATATTCTTGTTATTATAATGTGGTCGTCTCCTGCCATGAATCATGATTATTATAAATAAGTGTTTCTTATACTTCTTTCCTCATTGAACTGGCTTGCACTACCGCTGTCAAAAATTCCTGAGGCTTCTAAGAACTTATTCTTCTAAGATATTGTGGTTTTTAGGTAAATAATTGTCAGAAGACTTTATACTAGATACGTATATTGTGGTATTTTATCTTGTTCATCCAGCAATCCAATGGGTATGTAGTAGCTAGCACAGTTATATCAAGTCGCCTATATTTGCAACTAGTGATAGTGTTCATACAGCAACTAGCTATGAGATATCATTATCTAACTAGCCAATAATAGCATGAGAGCTAAAGCAACACAAAATAGAATATAATAACACAGGAGAAATTATTTGTGTTAATATGTATATCTACATACAGAGACTATCTATTGCCATCCACAGGAAGAATACTAGTTCTGTTTATAGGGAGCATAGAGGATCAGTAGGGACAGATTTCTAAACTCATTACTAATTATGTGCTAATAGTTAAGGATACTATTATTTTGTGGTATTGTATGATATACTGTATAGTGCTTTATTTTGGAGGAGCTCAACTTTCACCAATAGGAGTGGAAGGGGAGAGTGGTACCATATAACACTTTATTTTGGAGGAGCCCAACTTTCTCGTTTTTCACAAATTAGAAAAGATCCAACAAACTTTTGTTCTTGAAACTAATCTTTGATCTTCTGCATTTACTTGGCCTCTGGCCTTGTGAAAGTTGTTTCATGAAAAGTTTCAGGATGACCTCCAGGGAATTACAAGTGCATTTGAAACAAGAATACCAATAAGGCCTTATAATAACTAGTGTATATTCATAATGAATGATATGAATGGCTGTGGGAAAATGTAGACATAACTATATAAATACATAATTCCTGATCAGCTCAGTTGTGAGTATGCAGTCATGAGATTTACTGTTCATTTATAAGTTGTTGTTATTGAGCACCTTGAATACTATCTGAGGTTACTTGAGCACTGGCTGTCTATATAATATGTATTCCAACTTGATCAAAATTATATGCAGCAAACAGTAACCAAATAGCTAACTAGTACCTACATAATAGTTCAAGTTTAAGTGGTATCCATATTTAGATCTTCATCTCCAGGAAACGTCCAATCTATAGTAAGAAATATACAATCACGTCATCTTTAATAATCTATACATCTCTTCATTAGAGCTCTCTGTTTCTATCCACTAAACAGTGAACATGTACACAGAAGGAACTATATTATTATGCTATCACATAGGATTCATGATTAATTCTTTGAGGGAAGGAAGTATTTGACATTTCAATATCATTCAATATCAGATGAGGTAAGACAAGATCACACAATGCACAAGCCATGCCCCTTCAAGTAAAAAAAAAAAAAAAAAAATGGAATTTATATCTCTCAGTTGACTTCTAGGATCACTTCTCTCATCTATGTATTATCATTGTTAACTGCAAAGTCAGTGTTGCCAGGTTGCTGTCTAAAAAATCCACAGAGTAAACAAGGACTTGATTATGTGGCAAAAGGCCACAGCAAGAGGGGGGGTGCAGGAGGGGAATGTGCTCCTTCTTACATGATGCTGCAGAAACCCATTTTCTAATCAAAACTTTGACACTGAAAAACATCATGATTGCTTGATATGCATAAGATAGAGGGCACTATTTTGAAAGTCATAAAGGATAGAACAAGGATATAGGACAAAATCAGAAAAATCCACAGAACTCTACTTTTGGCCTTGACCCATCCACAGACAATTAGCTATCTGTCCCAAAAATCCACAGATTGTGGATAAATCCATGAACCTGGCAACACAGTTAATTAAATTTTATTTAGACCAAAAATTTCTCCTGGTTATTATGCAATAGCTCAATCAATTACTGACCTTTGTACTTTTCCTCAAGATCTTTAGCTAGATTTTTCTTGCTAACAAATTTCAGTGCTTTCTTCAGTCCTTCTTTGCTGGGTGCATTTTCTCCTTCCATTTCAAACCAATCTGAAATTACGTCGAGAAGGCAAAGATCAGCGTTTCCTCTTTGCACTTCAAATTTTTTAATAGTTTTATTAGGAACACCAAGAAAGATGCCAAATTCAGAATAATTGTAATATACTTCTTCAAGGAGAGTGCAAAGAGATTGAAGATTAAGTTCTATTTCTACAGGATAGTAAAAGATTATATATGATGAGATACATTATATATCACAGAACTGGAAATGCTGATAATTTTTAATAGCTATATAATAGGCCTTATGGATGTGCCTTTATAAGACTATAAGTGTTCTTCAGGATTTGATAAGATAGCTGACCACTTAAATCATAGCTATGATTCTGAGGACAAGCTGGGTCTAAGTATGAGACAGACTAACCTTGATCATTTACTTTTTCGGCTAGATCCCCATGGTTAGTATGACGAAGAGCCTTGACTAACTTATCCTTGGACACATCTCCTTGACACAGCCATGCATTTATGACTCGCTTGAAACAATGGGATGTCAAGTCCTTCTTGCCAGTGTATTCTGTCCTGATCTTTTCAATCCTATCAAACTCAATTCCAACTGCTGTTCCAAAATCTTCCCACGAGGCAGAAATATCTATCAAATCCTCATTCAACATTTGCTGCAATTTACCTATAATTAGTAAATGAAAGTAGCTACGTGTACTTTTATATCCTGTCATATTGCAACTAGACAGTGTTCATATATTATAGCTATCCACACATGCTATAAAAAATATCACTAACCAATCAATAAAGGGTATATTAGGAAGCAATGTGTGAAGTAGATTGATAATACAGTATTATATATACATATCAGATCTTGTGATATCTGATATCAGTATAATATTATAGGCACAGTGGTATATCCTGACAGTAACTCAGAGTGCTGGGAGCATCCCCCTATGACTAGCAATATTATTATACCAGCAGCAGAAGTTGTCTACTATGGCCAATGACTAGGCCTAAGGCTAGTGTGCTAATTTTTTTACCTATTATTCTATTCTACACTGCTCCACCTATTATTCCCATGCAATTACCCATTAGTCTCCAGTTGTGCTCATTAACTGATAATAAAACGTGCTCATAACTGATAGTAAACATTGTGAGTATATCAATTATTGCTTGTTATATTGAAGTTTTGAGCTAGAAATAGCAGCAGAAGCTGGTGACTTCAGTCTATCCAATAGAGATACCATCACTTTCTTGCTACTGTCCACTAAATCAGAGGGTTCAGACTCAGATGTGCCAGTGCTTGGCAGTGATAGACTGCCATTCATTGACAAAAATTATCAGCTGTCTGTTAGACACGTGTCTTGTAAAGTATAGTCTGGACTGTGGGTACCATGAAGCCATTATGCTGCCAATTCCAGCCTATAATATTATTGTGCTGGCACTATGCTTAAGTCAACTAAAGCCCTATTATTCCTATTATTATGCCAGCATATTAGCTGCATGCCTACCAATAATAATTGAATTTTTAATCTACCACTTACAGGGAAATGGGCTATGGCCATTATTCAGGTACAGCTCTACCAGTAACTGAGTGATAATTATTATAGTTTAGTATAACAATTGTATTTCTTTGTTTCCACTACCCCCCCCCCCCCCCCCCCCCCCCCATTATCAAGTTACATTAGATTAGTCATGGTCACTCAGCTGCCGTGCCTGGTAGAGTGGTAGAGCTTGGCATGGTTTCCTGAAAGACAGATTTACATTCAGACCATGCAACTATAATATGGCTCAGAAGCTGGTCTACCATTAGCCAGCTACTATACTCTAATATTAATACTTGCTTTATAAAAGTGGGTATGGTCCTGAAATTTCATTTTTAGCATCCTGAATTCTAGAAATGCCATTAATTGTACAGAGTCAGCTAGGTGGTTACTCATCCTATATAAACTATAAGTCATGATAAAGTGTCCTAATACTACCAGGACACACATTTCTAGACCTCTTGGTATGTCCTGAAACCTATTATAAAGTGGGGTGGAGAAGGGGAGGGAGATTTCTTCTAAGAACCTTGAGAACCAGTTAATTTAATGCCATGGAAATGTGCAGTTACAAAATGCCCCAGAAGAGAAAGAGAGAAGCAGTTAAAAGGTGCAAGAATCTGACCAAGATTACATACAAACTTAGATACTGTAGATCCGGTTAATTTTACTGTCACTTTAATTTCGCTATTTTCACGGTAAAGGAAAGCGAAAATAGAAAACTTCAATAATTTATGTACACAATTCAAAAACAGAAATCCCTCACAGCCCAGCGAAAATAAAAAACGTGAATTGCTTCATAATACAAGATTTTATGATATCAGTGAAAATAAAGTGTCTTTAAAATAATCAGATCTATGGTAAACAGTTCTCATCTACAGTTTCATCTTTCTGGGACTTATCTACACCCTCTCCGAATACTAAACACACCATTTTGACATCAGAAGTTGTTGAACAGTACTACCAATACTTGCCCCCATTTGAACTCGCAGAAACTAATTATTCAGTACAGACGAGCGTAACTTGTTACACTCAATCTAGCTAACCAGTTAACGCTATTGGTGGCTAGCCGGCTAGTTAACTATAGGCTGTATTTGAATGACATGCAGATAGACTGTCATTATAACTATCTAGTAGCTACTCACTTTTTGAACCCATGTCTGACCCAGAACTAGTCGCTGGAACTCTTGTCTGAGCAAGTGTATTGCTAGCCATTGCATCGACTCAAGCTACGAATGTAGTTACAAATAGCTACTAAAAATTATTGCTTCCTGTCATGCTATTTTTAATGAGGTTCATAGTGCGGGTCTGCATTAGTAAACAACTGATAATGGCAAAAGCAATAACTGTCTATGCATAGCAACAACAATATTAACAATAACAACAACAATAGTAACAATAACAGCAATACAATAACAATACAGTGCAGTGCTATTATAATACTTTGCTGTTAACTATCTGTAAATCCATGCCTAAAGAGGAGAAGAGAACCATTCAGTTTACCATGAGAATGTAAAAAGACAGATTGTATTACTTAATAATAGTTGGTTTGGTATTTATTCTTCATGAAACGACTTTTGTCTCGCCTGCCGATCTTCTCCAAAGCCTGACAAATCTCCTCTAAGTTAGGATTCTTCTCTTGCAAATACACATCCAACACATCTATCAAACACTGACTGCAATCTCCTTTATACTTCTGAAACTCCTTGATCTTATCATAGCTCACATCTAAGGAAATTCCTAGCTTGGAGTAATTGTGTTTGCACATTTCTAACTTGGTACAGAGTGTTTTTAGGTCAAGTACAAGATCTAGAGAAAAGACATATTATTATTATGAGAGAGAAAGATTTTCATGCATGCTTGCTAACTTCCATCATATGTTATTAACCACACAACATTCTGAAGAAGGAAGTATCAAACACAATAAACCACAGCTACGTATGTCGCTGTGCAAAATGAAGTTGTAAGAACTCTGATTAGCTACCATAGGATTGGCCTCCATGATTCAATACTTATTTATATTTAGCTAGCACAAGCAATAGAGAAGGATCAAAACAATATCTACCTAAAAGGTCGAGTACCTGCTTGTTCATTACATATTATGTGAACTTTGATTTGCTATTCCATGATACATTATAGCTACATATTACAATTTACCTTGACTTTCTAGCTCGTTGGCCAGTCTAACATTCCCTGTTTTCCTAACAGCTTCTACAAGTGTTTTCTTATTGACTTTTGCTGGATCTCCTGTTAGCCAAGTCTGTAAGACTTTGGTGAAACAGTACTCCACTTTTCCATCACGACTATTAACATTTGAATCTATCTTGTCCAGCGAGTCTTTGCTGAGGTCTAACTGTAGACCAAGTTGAGACCACAGAACTGCCACATCCTTCAAATCTTCATACAGATCTTGGAGTTCTAATGACAACGGGGGTGAAATACTACTTAGCAAGTGTTTAACACCGATGGCTACAGCACAGTTAGAACAGCGCACTTACGTATTCTTTGAAAGTCAGCCATCACTTAAACTTGTTATCACCTTGTATCACCTTGTTATTTTGCACCTGACATTTGGCTTGCCTTGAAGATCTTCATTCTAATTATAGGAGTACTGCTCCAGCGTTATTTAACTATTAATTTGGGTGATTCTATGTGTAAATCCTCGACATTACGTCATTTGTAATATACTTGTAATATTCAATAATATATAATAAGATTACTGACTATAAAATAAGATTACTGTAATATACTATAAGAATACTATAAGGAAATTTACACATAGAAGGACCCATTAATTTTTTTAGCCAGCGTGAATACCTAACTCAGTTAAGTACTTGTAATTATGACGTCATTAGCCAATAAATTTTTGTGGGCAGCTAATTTTGCAGGTGAACTTTCATAACAGATGGCTTTAGAGAGGGTTAACTGTGTGTTGAACAAACATGCAGTGAGATTTAATTATTGTAATAATAGGCTACAAAAACAAGAAAGTTTATCTTGTAATAGTTATACTGTGTTGCAATCAGAAAGCTATGATAAATATGTTTTCCATGTCTCAAGTTCATCAGAACTCTTAGTAGCTAGCATCAGTACCTAATATTCATCAGAATTTAGTCTACATCTTCATCACAGTCAACAGTCTTCTTCATCTAGTTCATCAGTGCCTATGTCTCCATTGAAACCTACGTAGTTTCTCAGTACTCATGCCTTCACTAGAGTCCAGCTGAGTGCTTAATCCAAAGTGATGCCATAGTTACACATGTGTGTTAATACTCTACATTAATACTCTACACCTGTTTATCATAGTCTTCTGGTTTTATATTTCACCTAGATTATAGCTAACTGGACAGACACCATTGGGTCCTGAAGAAGTGCAGTTGAAAATGGATCTCTTTCATTGCCATTATAAGGGGGTGTTTGGTTACCATCACTTAATTACAATAACTCAAATAGATATGATGGATCACCCACACCCACCTGTTGTGGTCATACATTAATATTAGGGGGATCACCAGGGGAATCACCAGGGGAAATCAAGAAGTCCTTTGATAATAATACATACAGTCAGGTGACTATATCAACAAAATCCCATGAAGTTTGGATCTCCCAATCTTGCTCGTGATATTATATAATATTATTATGCCCTGACTCTAGTTAAAGGAGTGACCCATTGAGAAGGTCACATTTCAAGACCGCTTACCTCTCCTGCCAAGATAGAGTCAATAAACAGTGTGATAAAAGAATTCTATCCCTAGTGATTGAGGTTGCTTTACTATATCTACCAAGTTTTTAACCTTCAGATAATTTCCAATGAGCTCCTAGATCTATAGCATAACTCTAGCTGTATACAATGAGGCTCTGTTCATAGTGTACTTGATCTGCATTGGACTGAGTTTGTGCATATCCTGTGTGTGTTAGCTAGTTCTCAATATAGACCTCTCATAGGTGTAGGAATGAGATTTTGATTGGGGGGGGGGGGCACTCGTATGGAAAGGAATGGCTAAGTTTGTGTGTCGGTGAAAATTTTGAGTGACCACACCCACTAGCCACACATTTTTAATACAAGAACCAAAAATGCTTATTTTCACTTATAAACTTCTCAGCAATATGTACCTAGCTCTAGCTAATACTGAGCAGCTGCTACATGCATCAAGAGAGAGTCTATTCATCAGCTAACTTTAAGCATGGTTGCTTGAATAGGACCTTGATTCCTTCAAGCAACCTGCAACTATTTTGTTAGATTGGGGGGGCACTGGAATAATATTTGTATTAGTGACCCAAAATGTTGGGGGGCACATGCCCCAGTGCCCCCCCCCAGTTCCTACACTTATGCCTCTGGAAACCTTTAAGCTGCACAGTGGATTATCATCATCATAGCTAACACCACTCCCTGTAACATGTAGAGATGATAAGGGGTCCCCATATAACATTTCTTAGCCCAAAAGCTAATGGTTATCCTACTTTATCTGGTGGTTGTTTATAGTTACTAACTCTTACTAGCTATATGAGGACTACTTTTATATAAACACTTATTTTCATGGGCAAGTTTTTGTGTTCCAACTTTGTAGGGCCACTGTCTGAATTTGTTGCTGTTTGGCAATTATTTGTCGACACTCACTGACTCCTTATATCCCCTGCTTCTTGGTTAGTGTAACAGTGATGTAACTGACCTTTTAGTGTAATAGTGATGTAATTGACCTTTTAACAGTTATTGATTCATGCAATAAGTTCTGAGTGGTCAGTTAGCTACTAGATCCTACTTGGCTCACAGCAAATTACAAATGGTCACATTAGCAACAATGGCATCATCACAATAGGGTAACTTTTTATCAGTAGCTAATCATCTAAGCTGTGTGTTCCTTTTATCAATAATGTTCACCAAGACCCTTTACCTGTAGCATGTCTGTATTCAAAACTATATACTATATACACTATATATATACTGTATACTATAACTGTATACTATAACTATATACACTGTACCATAATTGCCATATTAGGTAAAGGGTCATTATATCTATATGCAACAATGGACAGAGAGTATTCATGTAGTATACAAGCAGTTATCTACTTATAGCTAGAGCTGCAATCTTTAGTCCTTCCTCTGGCTTTAGATTATTGTATAGCTATTATGTCTGCTGATATCTGATCAGTATTGCCTGCACCTTCAAGTGTTAAAGGTTATTATTTTTATGAAAACTATTTCATATTCTATTTTTGTTTCCTAAGGAGAAAAGTCACTGCTTTTGTCAAATAAAGATCTAACATGGAGGGATATCTATGTCAGAATTCTAATCATTTTGATAAGGTAGCTACACACAATTTCTCATCACACTAATCACATTACCAAGCACATTATCTCATGGGAAGTGAGTGTGTGAGCTTGAAGTGATGCCAAGACTTCACAAACCATTATTAAACTTCCCCCACCTGGGACCTGGGACCAAATTAAGGCATGTAATATGTATTATTATGTTCATGATCATGGAGGCACATGGTACAATTATAGTAAAAACATGTCTCAGTGGCAGGTGTTAATGATATTCATTATAGTCAGACTATGCTGACCACATCATGTCACAAGAGTATACACATTGTTATACTGTCTCTACATACCAGAATTATGATGAGTTTTGGACAATAACACAGATAAATAGTATTCATGAGATAATCACTTCATTAACCTCATGATACACACTGTATGAAGTGTTATTAATTTCTTCCAATTTAATGGACAGCTGTTGTATACACTACTTCACAGCTAATGATGAATAATTTATACTGAAGAAACAAAGTCATGTTATGGTAATAGTTAGGTCCAACTCATATAGCTCTGCTTCCTTGGATACATTTCTGTTCACTTGTGATAGGTCTGCATATGATTTGTGATTCCGAAAAGGTTACTAAGCTACTATTTTGTGTGTGATCAATGGTACAGATAGAATTATACTCCTATGGTTATGTCCAAGGCAAAATCCTATACCTCTTGGATTTAATTACTTTTGAGCATGAACCATCAAGTCTCTTTGCACTATCTGTTGTTCTTATCTGAGAGATAAATGTGTCTGCGTGAAAAATACAGATTGCAACAGGATGTGTTCCATGAGTGATAGAGATCTGTGCCCAATACATAATGTGAAGTCCAGTCCATGGTATAATCCTAAGCCATTAAATTTTACATTAATTTTAGGCAATAACCTCAATTGTAGCTAAACTCTTGTTGCTTTGTTACTACCAATAGGACACAACTGTAGGATGAAGTATTATGGTTTTAGGGAAATGAACATATAACACAGGTGTATAATCACCCTTTACACATAGCTAAGTACCTTGCAAGAATCATCAAAGAAATACAGAAAGCCTATTTCACTTATACCCCTTTTTTCCAAATTTGGACCTTACCTTTCATTATCTTTCACTTTTTCAGCAATGGCAGTAAGTTGTCTGTCCTCTGTGAAATACTTCTGGAGGACTGTTTCAGAGATAGAACATTTACAAATGACTTCAAAGGAGCTGGAAAAGGAAGTATAGACTATAAGGTGAGAATATTATCCCAGCTGGGAAAAGAAGCAGAACTGTGTATACTAATAGACATAGTGGGAAGAAAGTTTTATTGAACAAAAACGACAGCTTGGAAAGATCCCCACCCAATTTTTGTTTGTTATTCAATTTAGTTTTAGGAGCATACTACCATAGCCATGACATTACTTACACCACTTGATATATACTAGCAGGCATGAACCCATCATGCTGTCTACTTAGGTGCTTCATGTGCACTATTTTGTTTGTTTACCTTGTGAGTCAGTTTACCATTTTATACTTTATTAGCTTCACCTGAACAATGAGTGCATGTTGGTTCAAGAGTTCTGTGGTAATGGCTGTGGAGAGAAAGTCACCAGGAAGAATGTGAGTGGTTGTAAGAATATCTAATTATCATTCTGTTGTGATCCATAGATGGAGCAACACATGAGAAATGCATGTGCACATAGAGTCAGAGAGTGTGATTTCAAGGATGAAGGTTGTCAGTTCATGGTGAGTCATGAAAATATTTACTTTGATACATACTACAGTATTGTTAACAATGTCTATAGGGAATCACTGACGACCTTACCAAACACAACAAGGAAGAGTGTGGATACCACAACCAATTAATAAGACTAAAAATGGAGCATTCTCACTCACTCAACAAAACTCTGAATTAAAATCAGAAATCAACCAAGTTCGCTTAGAGGTGTCAATGAAACTACAACCATGGGTGATAGATGCAGTAGTGAAGACAGAGTCTACTGTGCAACATTTGCAAGAAGAGATGGCATTGATGGTGCAGACTCTACAGGCAACCAGTTATAATGGAGTATTTATATGGAAAATCCCAGAAGTCCAAAGACGTAGACATGAAGCTAAAATAGGAAAAACTGTGTCACTCTACTCAGCACCCTTTTACACCAGCGGGCATGGTTACAAGATGTATCTGAGGCTGTACATGAATGGAGACGGAAGTACACATCTTTCATTCTACGTCACCATCATGAAAGGCGATTATGATGCTTTTCTTCAGTGGCCTTTTAATCAGATAATCAAACTAATTCTCCGAGGCCAAGACAAAGAATGTGATCTTATTCAGCTATTTTATCCTGATGTAAAGTCAGTCTCTTTCCAACAACCACAAAGTGACATGAATGTTGCATTTGGCTGCCCAATGTTTGCATCACTGCAGATACTCAATGATTCCTCATATGTAAAGAATGATGTGATGTTTCTAATGTGCAAAGTTGCTAATTAACCATTCTAACTGTGAGAATCATATCTTCATTAATTTTGTGTTCCACATAAGTACTATAGCTAGGTGATATAAATTACAGTGTACACTTTAAATATTAGTTGTATTTATAGCTGTGTATCTTTATCTCTGTTTTCTTTACGTAGATCTATATTTTCATGTCTTGTTTGCATGTCGTGTTTAATTTATTGTAATACATATTATTTTCTCCCTTGACAAATGATTGGATTCAGAAATTTATAAAAGGTGGGATTATATCTTCAACCAAAAGCCACAGCACCTAGGATGGGTCATGCGTTCTTTCTCTAGCATACAATGTGAAAAGCATGATTGATATCAAGTAATTACAGCAGTGTGAAGTCTATGAAAAAAGTGTAAAGGGGGAAGAGATTAGAAGGAGTTACAACCTTCCTCCCCTGGTGAAGGTGTAGACATTAAGCTAATAATTATAGGGAAACTCAACTCAACCATTTCTTTCCAGAGACCATGCACAAAGCAAGATGATTGCTGTCTTTGGACTAAGATTAAGTTCTTATTAATTATAAATTATATAGCTAACCACTAGGAAGGAACAACATTAATGGTTATACTATGACAAGTAGAATTTTACTGGTGTAAGAGCCATGCAGATTATGCTTTTATTTGTGATAAGGGAGCATTTCTGTGTAATTATTACACTTCAGGAAAATACTGAGACATGTAAATTTACTATTGGTACCTTGTCCTTACTGCTGTCAGGTGCATTCACACCAGCCAAGTTGTAAGTTCTCTATTGGTACTATAATATTAGCTGGTAGGAAGTAATACAATTTATAATAATATGGAAAACTATGGGAAAGAATTGTTGCTGGAGGGGGATTATTAATTTTATTGTAGTGTCTATCCTTAACCAAATAGTTTTGTGGGTACTATTCATAGCATTGTGGTTAAAGAGAGTATGATTAATGGTATAATAGTTACTATGTACCGTATATACAGTCACAGTTCTGATGAATTCCTAATCAAGATGCTCTACCATAATTACATCACATGAGAATCAACAGTACCTTTGCTAAATTAATAGTATGCATGGGTAGTGGAAACATAAATTCACATAGAAAATTGTATGATTATCCAGGAAATATTCATGGCTAGTGGTATGTATTTACTTCCATCCATTTCCACAGCTACATTTATTGTATGATGACCCAAAGTTCTGTGGCAACGGTTGTGGAGAAAAAGTTCCCAGAAAGAATGTGAGTGACTCGTAGGCTATCACAAAGCCTTAATGACATCATTGAATATTAGCTATGTCTATTGGCTTTGTCCATTTAATGACATCTTTGATAGTTACATCATAGCCTTTTAGCTATGTCTGTTGGCTTTGTCCAATGATCAATATAATGTGTTTGTTAGATGGAGCACCACATGAGAACACTATGTACAAACCAAATTAAAGTTTAAGTATGAGTGCTGTCAATTTTTATGATGTTGTTTAAAATGGGGGCCTCAGTCACAATTTAGCAACTACAAATTATACTTGCATGATTTCACATAGAAACTTGTCATTTCTACCACTACAAGAATAAGTACAAAGTTCTGTTGTGGATAGAAAGGTACACATAACCATGTGGTTTGAAAGTTATGCAGTGTCCCATGGTTTGTACCTTCAACCTAGACACTGCTCTGCCCAAGGCATCTAGCTAGTCTCAGCATGCAGATGGTTTGTAGGTTTGCCATATTGGATATTGCAGGGACATACTGAAGACCTAACTAGATACTACAAGGAAGAGTATGGATATCATAACCAGTTATTGCAACAAAAATTAAACTCTTGATAACAGAATCAGATTACTCACTCAACAAAACTCTGAATTAAAATCAGAGATCAACCAAGTTCACTTTGATGTGTCAATGAAAATACAACCAGTAAAGGATGCAGTAACAAAGGCAGAGTCTGCCGTACTACACTTACAGGAAGGCCTTCCAGAGATGCATTGATGGTGCAGACTCTGAGTATTTGTATGGAAAATCCATGAAGTCAAGAGACGTAAACATATGAAGTCACAGTAGGAAAAACTGTGTCACTCTATTCAGCACCCTTTTATACCAGCAGGCATGGTTACAAGATGTATCTGAGGCTGTACATGGATGGGGATGGAAGTGGAGAGAGTAGGTAAATTTCATTTCTTTCATCTGAAATAAGTGTTTACACAAACAACAATGTGCTTGTTTCTGGCACACAAGATGTGTTTAAACATAGCTACAACACTTGGAAGATGGTGTTAACACAACCCATGGTATTAACACAACCTATAAGAATCAACTCCACAAGTTGCTAGTTATACCAGCCTCGATCCCTCTGGTAGATCCACTACTTAGTGAACAAGTGAAGGTAATACTCTTTCAAATACTGGTGGAAAAAAAGAAAAGGAGTTTGGTACACACCGTCTCCACATTGTCAAATAATTATCTGCATTTGTATCTGTAGGTTAGTTTGCAAATCTAATGGGCTGGCACAGAAGCTGTCCAGTAGTGCTGTTATCCAAAGTTCTATTGTACACAGTAATGTTTCTATATATAGCTTGTATTCTGATGAGAGAATTTTCCACATGCAATAAGATGAGGTTGAAAAGTCAGTTCACTGACATCCACCAACAATTCTATTCTCATGTAACTATAGGAATTTATCACTATTGCAATGACACACATAGCTACACTGGTGGATTCCCTACATATGCACAAATGGTGGTCTGACTAAATTTGTCTAGCTTTTTGGGCTATTCTTTGTCAGGTGTCAGTAGGCAGATGGTAGATACAGCTAGTGGTATGTGGTCTCATCATAGTCTCACCACACTATACCCTTATCGATTGATTACCTCTATGAGTATTATTACATATACTAATTGTATCACTGGATCTGTATGAAAGGAGGTGGACTCATTCTGTGGTGGGGAGTGTGGGGACTGACCTTTTACTCCTACTAAAATTACATGACAACAAGGATAGACAGGGGCAGAGGGTGCAATCGCCCCAACAAAAAAGATATTGGGTGGGTTTTGCCTCCCCTCCTAAAAAATTGGCTGGATAGCCATGATTCACTCCTAGTAGCTATTACAACTGTGAAACCACCATGAATGTGCCACATGCACAGCAGAAAGAAAGAGAAACTAATGCACCAATAGTTTACAACCTGTGCTAAAAGACCACCCTGTTTGGTCAAAAATAATACAAATCACCTTTGGTCAAAAATAATACAAATCACCTTTGGTCAAAAATAATACAAATCACCTATCTTCAACGAGCACTTCCACAGTCATGATGAACATGGATTTTGTACTGTTGTTACATAACTATTGTACATTAGCACAAGGTTGGAACAAATTCCTTGACCTTTCACCCAACACCACAATGATGGTCCTGCATAATGATACACTGATCAGATGGTAGCTTGTAGTGAAGTAATTATGCCTCCTCTAAGGTATCAATTTGAATCCCTACCTCAAATTATCTTATCATGAAAGATCCACCAAATGTAAAACAACTTAGCCATGATGTTGTGAGTGTACTTCCACACTTGCCAATTATTGTTTTTGACAAAGGGATACAGTTAGTGGTATAAAGTGGTGACATTATCTCATCATGGTCTGACAGTACCCTTAGCTACACCACATGAATACCTCTATCATGTGGTGTAGTGCATGAATACCCCTATCATGTTATTAATAGCTATACTATCAGTCTCCATAGAGAGTATTATATGTAGTACATTACATGCATAAATTTTTGGTATTTTTACTGCATGTAAAAATTCTTTACATTGAGTACCTCCCTACACTATTAGTCTGATATCAACATTGAGTTTGTTCTAATGTACAATTCAATGGGAGGAATGAAGTCATCCGTATTGCCACTTCCACTATGATGGTACCTGCATAAGAGATAATTGGATCATTAATTTTACAATAGTGGTTGCTTTCAACAAGGTTTTACTTACACATAGTTCCAATTTATGGCATTCATTATTATTCATCAGTGGTAGTAAACTGTCTTGTCTATAGAATGTAAAGCCCCCCTCCCACTCCATGGGAAAATGCAGACAGTCTGGTTGACAAGAACCCCATGAAGATAGATAAATACAGTGTTTTAATTAATGAAGTTTGTAAAATAAAATATTGTAGCCTTTAATTTCAAATGCCAAATTAGTTTAGTAGAGCAACAGTCCCTGAATGATAAGGAGTTAGTGACCCTAATACACATAAACATCTTGATTTCAGAGGGTAACTACATCACTTACTAATCTAATTAGCAACTGTAATGCAGTAAACAAGTAGCTGATTTGTATGGCTATAAAAGCGCTCGGAATGATAATTCAGTTATTAATTAATTTATTCATCGACGTGACGTAGGCGATTTTTAATGTCTATAAAAAGAGTCAGCTGGCGAGAGAAACCTCAGTCTGAATTGACTCTAAGAATGTCTGACTTCTTGTGTGCCTGCTGCAGAGAGTACCTGTTTGATAGTCCTATGCAATGTCCCTGTGGAGACAGAGTGTGTGGACCATGCTATAATGACCACTTCAGAGCGAGGTAAGCTAGATCGGCTGCGCAGTATAATAATACTAATACGTGTATAGAGTGCAGGTATTTGGTATCTTGGTAGTCTAAATGTATAGTCAGTACTTATCTTTATGAGTAGCTATAGTCAAGGCGTTACGTTCCTACGTAGCTAACAACTTCAGCATTGATCTGGCTATGGTAAACTGTTGATAATGCAAAATACCTCTTTCTTCTTCAGCAATGACAGCAAGTTTGTCTGCCCTCTGTGTGAGTCTGAAATACTTCTGGAGGACTGTTTCAGAGATAGAGCGTTCACAAGGGAGTTCAGAAAAGTCATAATCAAGTGCAAAAGCTTAAATTGCCCCTGGGAAGGAAGAAGTGAAGACTATAAGGTAAGAATCATATTATGGTTGGGAAAAATCGATATAGTGGTCAATGCAGAGAAAAAAAGTCTGCCTTTGAAAAGAAGGAAAGAGACAGTATGGCAAGACTCTTCTCCCCTGAATACATTTATATTTGTTACTCAGTTTAGCTATGTAGTTTACTACCATGGTCTCCCCACACTATGAATGTGGTCTAATTAGGTGCTTTATGTACACTAGCATGAATTCTATTTACACTTAGTACCCATTTTATTAATAGCTGGTGACTGGAAAAAACACACATTAAGTTTAGTACAATTTGCAATTAGTAAGATATATATTTTGTGTGTTTACATTGTGAGTCAGTTTACTATTTTTTTAATGTTATTAGCTTCATCTTAACAATGAGTGCATGTTGGTTCATGAGTTCTGTGGTAATGGCTGTGGAGAGAAAGTGACCAGGAAGAATGTGAGTGGTTGTAAGAATATCTATGATGATATCATTCTGCTGTGATCCATAGATGGAGCAACACATGAGAAATGCATGTGCACATAGAGTCAGAGAGTGTGATTTCAAGGATGAAGGTTGTCAGTTCATGGTGAGTCATATTTACTTTGATGCATTATTTATAATAATATTGTTAACGATGGCTGCAGGGAATCGCTGAGGACCTTACCAAACACTACAAGGAAGAGTGTGGATACCACAACCAATTAATGAAACAAAATATCAGGAAAATGGAGCAGGATCTGGAGAACAGAATCAAAATACTCACTCAACAAAACTCTGAATTAAAATCAGAAGTTCGCTTTGATGTTTCTATGAAAATACAGCCAGTAATAGATGCAGTAGTGAAGACAGAGTCTATCGTGCAACATTTGCAGGAAGACCTTTCAGAGGTGATATTGACGGTGCAGACTCTACAGGCAACCAGTTATAATGGAGTATTTGTATGGAAAATCCCTGAAGTCCAAAGATGTAGACATGAAGCTAAAATAGGGAGAACTGTGTCACTCTATTCAGCACCCTTTTACACTAGCAGGCATGGTTATAAAGTGTGCTTGAGGCTATACATGAATGGAGACGGAAGTGGAAAGCACACACATCTTTCATTCTACGTCACCATCATGAGAGGAGAATATGATGCTTTTCTTCAGTGGCCTTTCAATCAGATAGTCAAACTAATTCTCCGAGACCAAGACAAAGAGTGTGATCTCATTCAATTACTCTATCCTGATGTAAAGTCAGTCTCATTCCAACAACCACAGGATGATATGAATGTTGCATTTGGCTGCCCAATGTTTGCACCACTACCGATACTCAATAATTCCTCATATGTAAAGAATGATGTTATGTTTCTAATGTGCAAAATTGAAAATTAACCATTCATTCAAACAGTGAGAATCTATTCATTTTGTGTTATATCTTCATTTGTGTTACACATAAGTACTACAGACAATGATGTCATATAATAATATTACAGTGTACACTTTAAATATTTATCAGTTGTAGCTATAAATATCCTAAAATTGATTATTGCTGTATACCCTTGAGTAATGACTAATTCTGTTTTCTTTGGTTTAATTTTCATGTTTTATGTTTGTTATCAACATTTCTCCAACAACAAACAGGTGGATTCAGGGATTTATAAAAGGTGGGGTTGTTTGTATCTTTTGGCCAACCTGGCAAAGATGTAGACATGAAGCTAAAATAGGAAAACAGTGTCACTTTAGTCAATCTATCAGACTGTTTCTTTCCAGAGACCACAAAGCAAGATGATTGCTGCCTCTGGATGTCCTATGTCGTATAAGATTGTTTTAATAATTTTATTACTGATAATAATAATAATACTATGCCAAACAATGATAGCTAGTGGAAGCTATACAAGAGTCAGTTACGTTTATTTAGCATAACCAGATCATTCTGTAAGTACTATAATTATATTGATAGCATTGTGGTAAGACCATACCTTATAAAGCTATAATTAATAATACTTTCGAGTCACAGTTCTCTCTGTATTAGTGAATTCCTGGTTGACAGGAATATGGTTTCTATAAAAAGACTGTATTATACATTGATAGAGTGGGTACTTTTTCAATTAGTTTCAACAGGAAAATATTGATAGTTAGCTATTATGTAATGTTATGTCTGTTGGCCTTGTCCATTTAGTGACATATTTTAGTTTATTACCATAGCCTTTAGCTATGTCTGTTAGTGCAAGGAACTCTGTACAGTAATGCTAGCAGTTTACCAAGGAGAGTGATGTTTTAATAATAACAATGTTATTATTTAAATACAGAAGATAAGGACACTTTTATAGGAATAGATTTTGAACAAAACAAACTAAAATAAACAAACATGCTGATTATAATGTAATATAGAGATAAATAAAAATTAATGACCAATTAAAATGACTGTTTATGACTATCCAATGAAAATATATGCTATAATAATGCTTCAGGGTAAATAATGTTAATATAATGAAGACCAGTTCTTCACAGTTAGTCTTGTCCAATGATTATTAGACTATTGTTACCACTTATTATTATGTACACACCAATGTAAAAGATAGTGAGTTTAAAAATGAGGGTTGGTCAGTTTATGGTGATTTTTAAGGCATTTATAGCAGAGCCTCTATATTCAAAGCTCATGATGAGATGTACAAAGCTGATAACACTTGTGGCTATTTATAGCCATGACTTGATACTATCATTAAATAATATATAGTTCCCATAATCCACTCTAAAGAAGTTCTTTTCCATCTGTCATGGCCTAGTACAAGAAGTGAATGCTTATACATTGCACTATTGGCATAGAGCCAAAGCAGGTGACTACAAATACCTAGCATGCTTTGAATTTGCATCACCTACTCGAATGTAATAGACCTATTAGTCCTAGATGTAGTTCACATCAGAGAAGTAAAGCATTAGTTTCATCTATGGCTGAGATAATCTGGAGAGCTGGGGATGGCAAAACAGCTACTATTGCTATGTAAGACTTGTATAGATAAAAATTATTGAAATAGAGCTCATTAGCTAAATATTATCTGTCCACTTTAGGCCATCCAGTGATCATGGAAATAAAATTCCCAATAGCAGTGATATCATTGATAAGGTCAATAGATTCATTCATTTTTATTTTACCTTTTGTATTTTGTACTTTGAGAAGACTACTAGTTCCTACCCCACTGATATGAATACACAATGGCCATGTAAATAAACAAAATGATGGCCAGATAGCTATAGCTACATGAATTTAGGGTGATTCTATGTGTAAATCCTCGACATTACGTCATTTGTAATATACTTGTAATATTCAATAATATATAATAAGATTACTGACTATAAAATAAGATTACTGTAATATACTATAAGAATACTGTGAGGAAATTTACACATAGAAGGACCCTAAATTGGCAAGTGCCATAGTCACTTGCTCAATTGGGTGTATTTAGGGGCATCCCTGCATTGAAAAAAATGAATCTAGCTCTGAGATCAACTCTGAGGCTAATTTAGTGTTTACAATTAGAGCAGGAGCCCAGAAGGTTTATTTATGTAAAAAGGGCCACAATTGTGGACCCCATATTTTGGTACAGTCTACCCACTTCATCATAAAAAAGTGTTGCTGCCGGGTCTGGGGTGTGGCTTTGTACCTGAAATTCCTTGATTAGTGCCATCATTACCAAAAACCTATTTTTGTTATTATCTGCATATGTAACCATACATGATAACACTACAAGTAAAGAATCTTTACCAGTGTTTTCATGTAGTTTGTTTCTTGGTTTGCAGATGTTTGTTTGCTGCGTGTGGCATTTTTTTCCTTGTATAGTATGAACTCTTTGGTGTGTTGAGCCTGCTCTTGCATGCAGCAACTCTCTATAGTTGTGTTGATTTGTTGAGTAGATTTGTTTTGTCATGGCTAGTAATCACATTTGCATCATTTGTAAGGAGGTTGAAATTGTTCATTTCAGAAAGATGGGAAACAGCAAAGAATGCTGCTGCATGCCACAAAATGATCACTTCTTTAGTACATCAGGAGAGATCAGAAACATTGAGCAGCCATAAGGTAAATATTATTACACAAAATGTTTCAGTTGGTTCTGTGCTACTATAAGACAACCTCAATCCAGGTGACAATGAACTTCCCGAACCACCCAGCAAAATGACTCACTCAACTAATTGGTCATCCTTCTACCAATGAGAGAGGTGTTCTTGAAGAGGCTTGTGGAAAGCAGAGGAAAAGGAGTTACAAAAGAATGAACCCTTGAAACATCTTTAAGACGTTAAACTTCTTGACAGTGAACTCATCAAGAAGAAAAAACCCATGCTGGCAACTGCTATTTTCAGTCTATATAAAGAAGAGTTTCTTGCTCTTGGAGGAACTCATGATGACATCAACAAGTACTCTGTACAGAGCCTCATGACTAAGGTGAAGGATCACTTTGAAGACATAGCTAGTTGTAGACAAACAAGCAAATAAATCTAAATTATGGATTTAAAACATCCAGCAAGATACATAGCCTTCATGTGCATGAGTGGTGATAAGGGAAAAGACTTCCTAGCCAGACTAAAGAGGATTAACTGTGCTTCTCTACCACCATGTGACAAAAACACTTCTCAACCACATCAAAAGAGCACAATATGTAGCAAGAATGTGGAGGAGGGCAGATAAGACTAATCCTACTGGTGACGCTAGTCCAGCTAACTAGCTATGGATGGAGGTTATGTCAATAATGCTTTGAACCAAATTGCTTCCCAGGAAGTTCCGTTCAAGAGTCCCTCACATGCATACCCACACCTGCAGATGAAGAAAGTGTAGAAGCTACATCCTCAGATAATGAAGAATCAGAATGCTTGGACTGATAATATTGATAGTGATGACAGTGATGAGAATGATAAGGACTGAGTGTGATGGACAATGGAACAATACCAAAATTAATAATTCTATCTAAATTAATTTTGCTATCTTGGGGCATCCTTCATTAATAATTACTTTTGAACACAGAAACTACTGCAATCCCTGACCATGAAAACACGGGTATAGATACTTAAATTGTGGTGATATCATATATGGTTATGCAGATATTGACAAAAATAGGTTGTTCGGTAATGGTAGAACAGATTTCAGGTACGAAGCCACACCCCAGACCCAACAGCAACACATTTTTATGATGAGGGGAGTAGGCCATACCAAAAACTGGGGTCCACAATTGTGGCCCTTTTTACCTTCTGGGCTCCTGGTCTAAATTATTGTATACTAATTTAGCCATGAGTTTCATGATGGCCACAAGGGATAGTATAATGTGGTGACTTTATCCCATCAGCATGCACCCTTATCACATGAATACCTCTATCTTGTGGACATATAGTTATTAATATACTATGAGTCTCCATGGAGAGCATTATACATTGCATGCACTAATTTTTGGTATTGAGGGAGGTGGACCCATTCATTGGAGGAGAGGAGACCTTTTACTCCCATTAAAATATTACTACATGACAACAGAAAGGACCTTGTGGTGTCCTGGCATTGCTTCAAGCACACATTCTGAAGCATATAATGTTTGAGGACCCCCCCAAAAACAGACCTGAAAGAAAGGTACATGTACAATATCAGACCACATTTTCCAGGCATTTATCATCATAGCTATTAGTTACCAGCTTATACCACAACTATGGCAAATGTAAACCATTCATGAGGTGAAGTAACTCCTTGTTTGGCTAATGAAGTGGTGTCACCAAACCTACATATGCCATCCATTTGTAGTAATCATTTTTATAATGAATTCTCTTCATTGGTAAATATTGCACTGATAATAATAGATGACCATCTGAATGATTTGACACTATTGTTTGGTTAATAAGGTTATATATTGGTCTTATAAGAGTGTTGGGTAATACTAATATTTTGGTGTCTTAGTTTGAGTAAAGGTCACTAAGCCAGAATTATGTTTCCTTGTGAGTAGTTTACAAAGATATGGGATGACACAGTATTGTAAGTTTGAGCATGAATACTCAATGGCTTCTGTTATTCTTACCAAGGATGTAAGCACTTCTTGTGATGATTGTTTATGTAAGCACTTCTTGTGATGATACATTGTGTAACAAACAAACACAAGAATCCCTTCAGTGCAGTGTAGCAATCAGTAGTAGAATGTATATCCTTTAGACATGGTAATACAGCTTCATAAAGGATCCAAAAAATCATTTTATCATCAGGTAATAACAACTGTATTTTAAATGGGTAGAAAATATATGTGGATATGACTTTTTAAGAGTTTGTTTTAGGCTCAGATATGGATGAACCAACTACTGCACACAGGTACTGTAACTCAAGAAAATAAAAACACCTTTTTTTCACTCATTCACCACTTTAATATCTTAACCCAGGAACTAGTGAATCTGATATTAACAGGAGCTACAGTTTCTAATGTTTTAGATGGAGCTATCAGTCTAGACACTGCAGGAGACAACAATGTGAGAGTTTTCACTGTAGGACCAATTTTCAGTATAGTATCCAGAGAACTATGTTTTGTAGAGTATCTTGAAGGAGATTTACAGTACTTTGTGAATTAGACTTTCTCTCTCTCTTTGAACATAATGGTTCTTGCAAGGTAAGTCCTAAAGTGGTTTCTTTTGATGGTTTTGTGAGGGGGTAGCTTTAACGTGGTATATTTAATTTTTTACAATGTGAGAGTTTCATTGTAGAGTCCATCCTTTTCAGTGTGATGTTCAGATAACTATGTTTTGTAGAGCATCTTGAAGCATAGGTGTAGGAATGAGATTTTGATTGGGGGGGCACTCGTATGGAAAGGAATGGCTAAGTGTGTGTGTCGGCGAAAATTTTGAGTGACCACACTCACTAGCCACACATTTTTAATACAATATTTAACAAGAACCAAAAATGCTTATTTTCACCTATAAACTTCTCAGCAATACGTACCTAGCTCTGAGTAGCTGCTACATGCATCAAGAGAGACACCATAGGCCACAAATGTTGATACTAGGTATAGGGAGTCAATAAGGACTTATGTAAACTGCCTATTCATCAGCTAACTTTAAGTGGTTGCTTGAATAGGACCTTGATTCCTTCAAGCAACCTGCAATCTAGCTATTTTGTCAGATTGGGAGGGGCACTGGAATAATATTTGTATTGGTGACCCAAAATATTGGGGGGGGGGCACATACCCCCAGTACCCCCCCAGTTCCTACACCTACGTATGTGAAGGGGATTTACAATACTTGGGAAATGCCATACTACACTTACAGGAAGGCCTTTCAGAGGTGGTATTGATGCTATAGACTCTACAGGCAAACAGTTTTAATGATGGAAAGTCCAACGACATAGACATGAAGCTAAAATAGGGAGAACTGTGTCACTCTACTCAGCACCCTTTTATACCAGCAGGCATGGTTATAAAGTGTGCTTGAGGCTATACATGGACAAGGATGGAAGTGGAAAGAGTAGGTAAATTTCATCCTAATAGTGTTTACACAAACAACAATATTAAACACAAGATGTGTTTAAACATACATAGGTATAGCAAGACAATAAGACTGTATGTATAGCTACATAAAGAGAGGGATCGACTACTAAACTTAATGGTTCCCTAAACAGCTTAGGGACACTCATACATTATGATCATGACTTATCATAGCTATGGAGCCCTTCAATGATGGCCTCTCTAGAAGATGGTCACCCTGATGCTGCTGGATCAAGACAAACTAGTCTAATCTTTCTGATCATAACCAACCTATTCTTCCTTCCAAAGGCCACAAAATGCAATGAATGTGGCCTCTGGGTGCCTTACTCTCCATCCATGATAGTATGTAATGAAGAATGAGATGCATAAAGTTGATAATGCTTGTGGTTATTTATAGTCATGACTCATTTGTTAATTCCCATTATCCACTCTAAAGACCATTTGCCACTGGAAGTGAATGCTTATATATTGCACATTGGCTTAGAGCCAAAGCAGGTGACTACAATTACCCACAATTACCCGGCCAGCATGCTTTGAATTTGCATTACCAACCCTGATGTAATAGACATTGTCATTGTTCAGTATATATCTGGCCATCATTTTGTTTACTTACATGGCCAATGTGTAGTCATAATTATAATATGTATAGCCTTTATCGTGGAGCATTAAGGAAAAAAGCAGTAGCTAGCTAATTATTTAATTATTAGTATTTTAGCTATTAATAATGATATTATTAGGGATGACCTTGATACATAGCTAGTCAGCTCTATATACCTGGTGACACAAAATAAATTTCATGTAGCAAACAATATGGACCTATTATGGTACCATAATACAAAATGAAGATTCCTTCAGTCTGTTGGTGCAGGACTTCATTACTAAAGAACATTTATTATACAGGAGGGCAGAAAATGAAGACTGTATAAGGTTTAGACAAGCTTGCATACCTAACCTCATAACTCACCCCATGAAGCTAATATTGGTACCAAAATGTATCTTTTCAATAGTATAGGGTATTCCCTGAACGGTATTCATGATACTGCTAAGGGTATTCATTAAAGGGATATATTCATAACAATAACAGTGATAATTAGGAACCTATAAGGATAGTACACAACCATGGAAACCTCATTATGGTCAGGAAGTATCCCAGTCTGCATGGCAATTATGTAGTCATAGTAGTGCATATTATTTAAATAGGAGACCAGATGCCATCCTCATTCCTATCAAGAAAGGGAACTTGCACTGCTGAATGTGGTGGGGAAGCTGGCAACAAGGATCGTCCAGTCCATAGCAGAGCAAGAGCTCCCCAAGTCGCAATGTGGCTTTAAACATGGAAGGGGATACACTGACATGGTGATAATTTCTAAGGGACTGACTATATTTTTCATTGATCTCACAAATAGCTAATTTAGCTATTGTACTTTTTTGTTTGTTTGTTTGTTTGTTTTTGTCTGTTTGCTTTTGTTTTGTTTTTTTCTCACTGGTCCTGAGGTCCATGTAAAGATGTCAGAGGTATTATTTCCTACCTACTGTGAACATAAGGTGATGGTAAAATTAACCACCAGATCTAGATTTTGAATGAACAGATCTATAGCATATGATAGTCCAATTACAGTGAGGCAATGTTGGTGCTGTGAAATATAGTGGAACCTCTCTATTCACCTTGGAACAAGTTTAAGTGTAGGGTAGCCTCATTTCACAGGGTGAAGTTTTATCAATACACAAGTTATTACTTGTCAGGTTCCACTACACCACATGTGACAGACAGTAAAACGCATGCGCGCCATGTAAGATATCGATATTCATGAGGTCTTGTCATCATGACGTGGCATAATAATTATTACTGTATAATAGAAATTAACTATAAAAGGGAGTTTGCAGCTGGTACAAGTATGGTAGAGCGAATAACCTTAAAAGTTAGGCTTGAAAAATTATTACTGACTCTAGGAATGTCTGACTTCTTGTGTGCCCGCTGCAGGGACTACCTGTTTGATAGTCCTATGCAATGTCCCTGTGGAGACAGAGTGTGTGGACCATGCTACGACTACTTCATAGCGAGGTGAGCCACGTGCATAATAATATTCATTTTAGCTACTATCCAAACTACAGTTATAGTTGTAGCTAGCCATGTTTTATATAGCTAAGTCTATTGCGGTGGCACGAGCAGTTTGACCTTAAAAGTATCAATAATTTAGCTACCAGATGGAATAGGATTTGAGCTGGAGCTATAATTATTATTGTAGTAGCTCAATCTACATAGTTTCAGTGCTTTGACTGGTGCTAGTATCAGTGCAATAGACTCAGCCATGAAGCCACTGCATTAATGAGCTAGCTTAAATGACTGCTAGTCATTCTTGTCTAGATTGATGACAATGGAGTGACCATATCTTGCAGTGAAATGATGTTCTGGTATAGTAATACTAGCTATAGTTAAGCAAAGAGTAAAAGCTAGCTGCTGTCAGCTATAGATGTTGGTCTATCATGAGGTTAATACAGATTAATATCCTTCATACCTTGTTCTGTTTCCTTAATATGCTAACATCTGTAGCTATGTCTTGTAGTGCTGTATAGGCAATGGAGAAGTGTAGCTACACAAAATCATATTAATAGATACTGCAAAAGACTCTTTTGTCATTATTTCTCTCTTGTTCAGCCATGACAGAAAGTTTATCTGTCCTCTGTGTGAGTCTGAGATGCTTTTGGAGGACTGTTTCAGAGATAGAGCATTTACAAAGGAGTTCAAAGAAACCATAATCAAATGCAAAAACCCTAGTTGCCCCTGGGAAGGGAGAGGTGAAGACTATAAAGTGAGAATCTTATTCCAGTTGAGAGGAGTAGAGAGAGCTATGTAGCTAGATAATATTATATTAGTGGTAAAACAGAGAAAAGGTTTTATAGTGAACATAAAATTCTGCATAATTTTATATTTGTGTTTAACTTTGAAAGAGACAGTATGGAAAGACTCCCCTTCCCTATAAATATCTACATTTTTATTTGTTTACTCTATTATGAATGTGGGCTGTCTACTTATAGGTGCTTCATGAACTAGCATGAACTCTTAGTCTATTTACACTTAGTATCATTTGCAATCTATAAGATATTTGTGAGTCAGTTTACTTTTTTTTTTTTTTTACTTCATTAGCTTCATTTAGACAATGACTGCATGTTGGTTCAAGAGTTCTGTGGTAATGGTCGTGAAGAGAAAGTGACCAGGAAAAATGTGAGTAATAGTAAGAATATCTCATCATTATCATTCTATTGTGATCCATAGATGGAGCAACACATGAGAAATGCATGTGCACATAGAGTCAGAGAGTGTGATTTCAAGGATGAAAATTGTCAGTTCATGGTGAGTCATGAAAATATTTACTTTGATACATACTTACAGTATTGCTAACAATGTCTGCAGGGAAACACTGACGACCTTACCAAACATTGCAAGGAAGAGTGTGGATACCATAATCAATTAATGAGACAGAATATCAAAAAAATGAAGCATTCTCTCAAAATACTTACTCGACAAAACTTGGAGTTGAAATCAGAAATCAACCAAGTTGGCTTAGATGTTTCTATGAAAATACAGTCAGTGATAGATGCAGTAGCGAATACAGAATCTGCCGTGCAACACTTGCAGGAAGAGATGACATTGATGGTGCAGACTCTACAGGCAATATTATGTTTTATCTTCATTTGTGTTGCACATAATTACTACAGACAGTGATGTCATATAAATTAGCTACAGTGTACATTAATATTTGTATCCTAAAATTGATTATAGCTCTGTACCCTTAGGTTAAAAAACCCTTTATTTTCTTTGGTTATATTTTTGCATCTTGTTTACATGTCATGTTTGTTATATAGCTATCATAATAATATTAATAATATTATTACATATTTCTCCCTCAACAAAATTAATGGGTGGATTCAGGAATTTATAAAGGGTGGGATTGTATCTTCAGCTAAACACCACAGCACCTTGGATGTGGCTTCTCTAGCACACAATGCAGTGTCTTAAATATATACTATCACTATCACTACCCAATGATAAATCAGAATTGGGCAGTGGTTGGGTAGTTACAAACACTGGTTTGTCTGACACAAGCTCTAGCCAGTACTGCAGCAACCCACATCTTGCCAGTAGGCAGGTCGTAGCTTATTGTTTTGACAAGAGTAGTGGTATGTCTCATCATGATTTCACAGTATCCTTATCACCGGATCATTTCTATCTTATGTGTATAATATTGGTTCTATATAAAAGAAGACAAATTTATTCTGGAGTATGGAGGGGGATAGGGGAGGGGGGTGATATTGGTACATGACAACAGGGTGGACCTTGTGGTGTCCTGGCATCACTTCAAGCACACATTCTGAAGCATCTAATGTTCTAGGACCCAAACAAACCAGATTTGAAAGAAAGGTACATGTATAGAACCACATTTTCAATACATTTTAGCTATTATTTTTCTAGTTTCTAATAGTATCTTGAGCAAAAGCTAACACAATTTGGTTCATTATAGAAGCTATAATTCATCACTGGTTCATAAAGCAGGAGTAGCAACAAACCATGATTACTATAACATGTTAAAAAGAGCACTTTCAGAGTGTGGTCTACCACAATCACACAAACTCTAAACTGGCAGTTCAAGTCCTGCAGTAAAACTACAGATAAATGACATGTGACCTTGTGTATGGCTGGAGAACTATATCCTAATAAAAAAATTGTTATGCCAGCCAAATTCCTTAACTATGAATATGAATACTATTATGTCAGGGATGTTTGTAAAAGAGTGAAGACTGGATAGCATATAAAATGTGTCATTAAATACATGCATGTCCTTCACATCCACACCCACTTATAATACTAAGGGATGAGAATTTTATATAATGAATAATATAGATGATCTTAAGGGATTCCTATATTCATACAGCTAAGGACATCTAGTAACATTCTTAAACTTCTTCGCTTAGACTGGAGTTCCACTGGAATCTCTAAGCCCTAACAAATACAGGACCACTTATTATTGCCAAGGAACACTGAAGATGTCATTGGCATCATTTAAGAGTAGCTAGCCCCTCCGGAGATATAAGTGTGGTAGTGCAGGAACATTACTGTGCAGTTACTCTGTACAGTTATCATCATAATAAGGCAATTCTATGTGAGGGAGGTGGAGATCGATCTTCTTCTACTTCAATACTGGTCGTTAAATTATCTTAACCTTAAAGAGATAGACTTAAGGTTCACACCTGTGTGTGCCATTCAAAATTTTTAGGATGTCATGCTGTTCATTCAGAGATTGTCTGAATTGGTTCCTGTATGTATCTGAAGGTGTCTTTGTAGGTTGCCACTCTCTTTCCACAGTACTCACACTTGTATGGCTATTCTCCTGTTGTATCAATAGGTGCTTTTTAAGATCTCCACTATAAATGAAGCTTTTCCCACAGTGCTCACACTTGTATGGCTTGTCTCCTGTATGTATCTGAAGGTGTTTTTGTAGGTGTTAAAATGTTCAACAAAAAAACTCTATACGAGTTGAAAAACAAAGCCAAGCTTAAAATAAAATCTGACAACACACAAGGAATATTATTATAATAGAATTCTCCCTTCTTTTTTCTCTCTAGTTTTTAAATCTCCTGGTTTCTCTGGTAAACATTGAGGAGTGTTAGCTATCACCAAACAATAGCTGTGTCTTCCATTTATTATTAGCTGACTAATAATGAATTCTCTTTCACTGGTAAAATCTTGCACTGACAAAATGATTAAAATGTAAGAAGATTGGTCAGGCAACCTTTCCCTCCAACACATATGCACACATATATATGCACACTGTTATAATTTAAAAAGTGCCAAATAAGTCTATGATCACTACCATTTATAATTGATGAGCAAGCAGAAGCAAAGTATAAACTATTGGCCAGTCTATAGAAAGGGATAACCTGTTAGTAAACTTTTGTTTATACATGGAAGACACAGTGGGTCATTAAGTTTATATTCACCTCAAGAATATTATTTACCAGTGACTGTAGAGGTCAGTGGAGGAAAAGACCAGGTACTTGTATCTAATTACAGCAGCTTGACAATAAATTCTAATAGCTAGCTATGTCAAGTTATTGCGAATGACTTTGTCTGGTTATTATATCCTATCAGGGGCACAGGAAGGAGGTGAAAATCTTATTCCTGTTGGGAAAAAAGTAGAACAATGTATACTAAGTTTACTAATAGCCATGAACATAGGACGTCTAACACAACTACCTAGGATTGTTTACACCTGTTGACACTAGCATGCATGAACCTAACAGCTGGTGACTGGAAGAACTCAGCACACATTACAATTTGCAATCAATAAGATATTTATTTTTTGTGTTTTTACGTTGTGAGTCAATTTACTTTTTCTTTTACATTATTAGCTTCATCTGATCAATGAGTGCATGTTGGTTCCAGAGTTCTGTGGTAATGGTTGTGGAGAGAAAGTGACCAGGAAGAATGTGAGTAGTAGTAAATAATTATGATGATTGTGATCCATAGATGGAGCAACACATGAGAAATGCATGTGTACATAGAGTCAGAGAGTGTGATTTCAAGGATGAAGGTTGTCAGTTCATGGTGAGTCATTAAATATCTACGTTGCTACATATAGTATTGCTAACAAGGGCTGCAGGGAATCACTGAGGACCTTACCAAACACTACAAGGAAGAGTGTGGATACACAACCACTTAATGAAGCAAAATATCGAGCAAGTCATAATGGAGTATTTATATGGAAAATCTCTGAAATCCAAAGATGTAGACATGAAGCTAAAATAGGAAAAACTGTGTCACTCTACTCAGCACCTTTTTATACCAGCAGGCATGGTCATAAAGTGTGCTTGAGGCTATACATGGATGGAGACGGAAGTGGAAAGCATACACATCTTTCATTCTACGTCATCATCATGAGAGGTGAATACGATGCTTTTCTTCAATGGCCTTTCAATCAGATAGTCAAACTAATTTTCCAAGACCAAGGCAAAGAGTGTAATCTCATTTAGCTGTTCTATCCTGATGTAAAGTCAGTCTCATTCCAACAACCACAAAATGACGTGAATGTTGCATTTGGCTTCCCAATGTTTGCACCACTGCTGATACTCAATGTAAAGAATGATGTGATGTTTCTAATGTGGGAAGTTGATGATTAACCATTCTAACTGATATTCATTTTGTGTTATATCTTCATCTGTGTTGCACATAAACTGATAATGATGTCATAAAAATTACAGTGTACGCTATCAGTTATAGCTAATAAATTGATTATTGCTGTGGGTAATGACTAACTTTGTTTTCTTTGCTTCTTATGTTTGTTATCAACACTCCCTCAACAAACAGACTGATTCAGAATTTTATAAAAGGTGAAGTTGTCTTTGGCCAACCTGGCAAAGATGTAGACATGAAGCTAACGTAGGGAAACAGTATCACTTTACTCAATCTTTCAGACAGTGTTTTTATTCCAGAGATCACAAAGCAAGATGATTGCTGCCTCTGCATTTCCTATGTTGTATAAGATTGTTTTAATAATAATTTGTAGTAAGGAAAGCATTGATGCTTATACTATCAAACAATGATTATTATTGGTGGAAGCTATACAAGAGCCACTTATAGTATATATCATATTTATCCCTAACCAGTGGGTACTATTGATAGCTTGTGGTTCTTGACCTTTTTAGGACCAGCTAGGCAAGGCACTGTAGTAGCTAAATTGACAGTTTGTATGGAAAATCCATGAAGTCTAAAGATGTAGACATGAAGCTAAAAATAGGAAATACTGTGCCACTCTCTTTTACATCAGCAGGGGTTACAAGATGTATCTGAAGCTGTAGGAAAAAGTAGGTAAATTTCATCCTTTCATCTGTTTACACAGCAACAATAATGTTTATTCCTGGCACACAAAATGTGCAGGTACGTATAGCAAGACCATGAGACTGTATGTATGAGAGGAATCGACTAAAATTAAAGTCACCTAAACAGCTTAGGGACACTCATACATTGTGATCATGACTTATCATAACTATGAAGCCCTTCACCAATGGCCTCTCAAGCAGATAGTCACCCTGATGCTGCTGGATTGAGACAAACAACTAAAGGATATAGTCGAATCTTAAGACCATAACCAACCTATTCTTCCTTCCAGAGGCCAACAAAATGAGGTTAATGTGGCTTCACAGGTGCCCTGTTTGCATCACTCTCCATCCATGATAGCTAGTATGTAATGAATGATGAGACGTACAAAGTTGATATCACTTGTGGTTGTTTATAACCATGACTTGTTTGTTAAGTTGCTATCATTATAGTTCCCATAATCCACTCTAAAGCAAGTTCTTTTCCATCTGTCATTGCCTATTACAGAAAGTGGATGCTTATACATTGCACTATTGGTTTAGGGCCAAAGCAGGTGACTACAAATGATTTGAATCATCAACCCTGATGTAATAGGCATAGCTCTTTGATTTATGTATAGCTATCTGGCTATCATTTACATGGTTATTGTGTAGTCATATAGTGCATATATACTTTAATGTGGAGCAGTAATTAAGTATTAGTTAATGATGACCCTGATACGTACATAGCTAGTCATTTCTATGGTCTACTACTCATACACACCTGCAAGAAGGAAAAGGACTCTGTTGCACAATGACACAATGTGGCTGACGATATGGACCTATTATGGTACCGTGAAGATTCCTTTGTGCAGGACAGAGAGTGAAGACTGTACAATGGTCTTAAAGGGATATTCAATAACAGTATCACTAAGGATAATTAAGTACCTATAAGGGTAATTAAGGATGCTGTTAAGGATAATTAGGGACAAGCACATTATGCTAATTTTCCGGCCTATTATGCTATTCTTAAGTGCTATTTTTTAAACCCTATTATGCTTTTGCACCAGCTCCTATTATGCTTATATTATGCTCAAAAATTCATGTTACATACAAAAAAAAGACAGTCAGGATTGAACTCTGTTGAATTGTAACATGAATGATACCACTACATAATCTTCAAGAGAATTCATCTGTTGTTAATTGAATGAGTTCTTCAATAAAGAAAAGGCACACTTAGCAGAGGTTGATGATGGTTGTATAACTACTAAGAGCACTTTCTGAGCTGCAGATGGACCACTGTTTACTTTAAGGGTCACTAAGTTCACTTATTATGCTAGCATTCTGCCCAATGCTTTGATAGGCCTATTATGCTCAAAGCAATGCGAGCATAATGTGCTTGTCCCTAATTATAATGCATGGCATCCTTGTCACAGTCAATTAAGAGGTATGTATCTCAACAATTTCATGTGTTAGCTATACTATGACTAATTTATGCACTAAAAATAGGAAGGGACTGTAATAGGTGCAGGCTGTTTCTGGGTTGCCCAGAACCCACCCCTCACTTCATCATAACAATGCTCCTCTTCTGTGGACTTTAGTCTCTTCATACAAAATGGAGAGTTCAAAAACACTTTTAGGACTCAACACTGAGAGTGCCACTAAGTGAAAATGGCCAGAGAAAACATTACACTAATATACTAGCTTCATAGGTATACCACAAATTGTCATTAGTACAATACAGTTGTATCAATAGCTTTAGTGTTAACTCAGTCCAAGGCTCAACTTGGTCTTTTTTCCGTTTATGTTAAGAGGTGATATTAGTCTTAATGCTATTAAGTAGAAAATGTGAAGGCATCCTCAAACACTGGCTTGATAGTTACACTTGGTCTATGGTTGACTCTAGATTTTGCTCACTTTGTGACCTGCAAATTCCAGCTGGTTCACCACAGACCCCACAGTAAGAAGATTTAAAAAAATTAAGAAGACCTAACTGGGTGGGCCATGAGTGAAAATTGGTGTAGTCAAAAAGTTTGCATACTACACATGCAGAATTCTCCTTTCTATCCTCAACCCCCCCTCTCTCTTTCCAAACCCCTGTATAGTACACAACCATGGAATTATGGTCAGGAAGTAGCTCAGTCGGCATGGCTCTGTTGAAAAGGATTTGAAGAAGATATTGTTTGGGGAGAAGGAAATCAATATGGAATGGAAGAAACAAAATCTCATATTTTTAGTAATGTACCACATCTGAAGTATGGACTAGTACAGCACAAGGCATATTACTGTCTATAGCTACATCATACATTGATCAGATGGTAGCTAGATTCATTTGTAGTGTGTTTCATCTGAGGTATCAATTACCTCTAATAATTATCTGTGACATGAAAGATCTGTTAAAACAACTTGGCCATGTTGTGAGCGGTACCATGCAGTCTTAGCTAATTAATTGTTTTGACAAGGGATGCAGCTAGTGGTATGTGGTGTCATTATCTCATCATGGTCTCATAGAAACTCTTATCTAAATCTTATGTGCATATGAGTCTCCATTAAGCATAATTTTATGCTAATTTTTGTATCACTTAATCTGTATGAAAGTAAGTTCAAATTGTAAGTCATAGGGATCAGATTTACCAATTTTAGCTATACATTATTATAATAATAAAATTTGCTTCCTATGGCCATGATGCAGTGATATATATTGATAAATATTATTTTCACCTCTTGTTTTTTTCATATTTTGGCTCATTCTTTGTCTTATTTGACTAACATGTTTTGGAGAATAATATTACACTGTCTGGTAAATAATATTCAAGTAGGTAATTTCATAACTTAATGAAGTGTTGTCACCTAACAATAGCTATGTCATTCATTTATAGTTAATGACTATAGCTGACTAGCTAATTCTCTTACACTGGATGCCAAGTCCCTCCCCCCTCCAGTCCCCAAAGCGGTATTATCATCTACCACAAAGACTGCCTTTTAGTTACCATTAGTATACTAGATTTCATGTGGACAGTAAACTTAGATGCAGCAGCATGTCTAATAACTTGTAAATTAAATCAGTCATCTGTAATGTTACCATAGTATCCAGAACTCATAATACTTCTACTAGCTTTCATGTGGTCAGTAAACTTGGATGCAGCAGCATGTCTAATAACTTGTAAATTAAATCAGTCATCTGTAATTATCCTAATTTCATACTTCACACCTCTGAATTAAGGACAATGTGGAACCTCTCAATAAAAATGCAATGGAATCAGTTCTACCGCCCCTTGTAGAGAGGCTGTCCTTATCTCAGAGGTTAATAACCAAATTATGTGTAGCAATTCACTTGTTGACCACTAATCTCTGTTGCTACCCAACTTATGAGTTGTGCATTGTATATAGTGAGTTTGGAAATTATTATTTAAGTATGTATGTAATGAGGTAAACACAAGCTGTTGTTGTTTGGAACATATCCAAGTGTGTTTTTAATGGAAATTTCAGGGAGTTGGAACAGAGGGATTCCACCCTACAACTAGGTGGACATGTGGACACAATATGAGATATGTATCATGACATTTTATCAGAAGAAAAAAATTCATAGCATGCCTCCTGAGTCAGGGGTTAAATAAGCATTTATAAGGGGTTAAACTAGATAACCTTCCATAATAACCTGCTAAATGATGTATGCAAGGGTTTTATTTACTACATCTTCCCACAGAATACTTAAAAAGGGTCAGTCCAGATGCCACAACATATTGAAAGTGGGGAATTGCCCCCCTCCCCCCCCCCCCCCCCCCCCCCCCTCATCTGCCTCTGGATCTGCCTCTGGATCTGCCTCTGGATAGTGTCCTCAATGTGGTGAATATAGAGAGTGCCTTGTATATAGAAAATAGAAAGTGTCCATAAACTTGAAATATTTGACATTGTTAAACATATGCTTGTCAAGTAGCTAGCTATAAATATTTTGGTGATTGCATGTGTGAATTGATCATGATGATAGTGCAGATACATACAGTAACAGTTCTAGCTAGCTAGAAGACTCCACACTTAGGTTGCTGCATGATAAAATACTTGATAGTTAATGTCCTAAGAGGTGTATGAAGCCAAAGAAAGGTAAATAATTAGTTAAAAGAACCATCATTAGCTAGAGTGGAACCTACCATAGATCCGGTTATTTTCAAGACACTTTATTTTCACTGATCTCATAAAATCTTGTATTATAAAGCAATTTACGTTTTTTATTTTCACTGAGGGGGAGGGATTTTAATTAGGTAATGCTTTTGTATAATTATTATTTTCGCTTCCCTTTTACCTACAGCGAAAATAGCAAAATTAAAGTGACAGTGAAATTAACCGGATCTACGGTAGATTATTTAGACCTCCATTATCTGGGTTCAGAAATGGCCAATTTCCAATAGATAAGCAGGATGAATAGCTAACCAGTTTAGTATTGCATTGCATTTCTTGTTTTACTAGAAATTATTTGAAACCCTTCCTTGACCAATTCATGTCTTTACTAACACTCAATTACACAATACATATGCTTTCCACTTCCATCTCCATCCATGTACAGCCTCAGGTACATTATTGTAACCATGCCTACTGGTGTAAAAGGGTGCATAATAGAGTGACACAATTTTTCTTATCATGTTTAAGTCTTTGGACTTTAGGGATTTTCCATTAATTAATTGTGATATCCACACTCTTCCTTGTAGTGTTTGGTAAGGTCCTCAGTGATTCCATTCAGCCATTGTTAACAACAATACTGTATTTTTATGACTCAACTCACCATAAAGCCTCCTCGAAATCACACTATGTGCACATGCATTTCTCATGTGTTGTCTATGTATCAAAACAAAATGAATAATTACCACCACTCACATTCTTCCTAATCACTTTCTTTCCACAGCCATTACCAAAAAACTCTTGAACCAACATGCACTCATTGTCCAGATGATGCTATATAACATAAAAGAAAAATTAAACTAACTCACAATGTAAAAACACAATATCTTACTGATTGCAAAATGTATGTACTAAACTTAATGTGAGCTGAGTTCTTCCAGTCATTAGCTGTTAGCTAATTAAAGGAGTATTGCAAGTGTGTGCAGCATGGGTTCATGCCTACTAGTGTCAAAAGGTGTAAACTGCACCTAGGTATATAGAAGTTCCATGTTCATAGCTATGTAGTAAACTTAGTAAATTCCTGAAATGGTAGTTATTTTAGGAGATACTTGGCGTGTGCTTTGATGGTGAGAGGGAAAGTGTTGATGTCAGATGTGAGGAGGAACATAGATAGATTGCAGTTATCACTTCGCTTTGTACATTGGAACCAACAGGGATGGAAGACTGGTCTCTGTTCCATTCCACCAATTGGTCAAGTAAGTGAGAATTAAAGATCTCTTTGGAGTCTAAATTATCTTTAACTTAAATCTAATTGAGTATTCAATGTCTAAATCTAGTGTTTTGGGCACACAGCTGTGTATTGAATGTTAGTTTGAATGTCAAAACCTTCCTTCTATAAACAGTGTAATAAATAATATCACATGATTTAGTGGAGACTTATAGACACTGAGTACTAACCACAGTCAAGTAAACCGTAAGCCATTATCCCAACATTGTTTTACTCTAGTGGTTTAGTAATAAAAGTCTAGTCACCCACAAAAAGGACAGAACTTGATGAGTCAGCCTTGATGAGTTGGTAGTATGGCAAAAAAAAGCATCAGAAAAGGACTGGTCAAGACTACACTCTAGATAACAAGATACGTAAACTAAGGCTGTTATGGGACAATTCACAATTATTACTTTATTTAGCTAACACCTGACCAGACCTCATTGGCCTTAGCCTGGTAGAAACCATATGGAGATAACGACCATGTGCTGTATGTACCTTGATGTGATCTCATGACTCCACAAGATTCTCCTTAATATTATGTACCAACTCTGGTGTGTTGCATTTTGATTTTATACATAATTTTTGGGGTACCAAATTAATACCATAGAGGAAACACAGTTACTTCACTACAAATGAATCCAGCTATCATCTGATTAGTGTATGATATAGCTATAGACAGTAATATACCCTGTGCTGCACTAGCCCATACTCCAGACGTGGTGCATTACTAAATGTGAGATTTTGTTTCTTCCATTTCCATATTGAATATTTTAATTCCCTTCTCCCCAAACAAGGTGTGCATTATTAATTTTATTCCTGTGCTGTTAATTTAGTGATCTAATCATACACACAAAACTCATAAAATAAAGGGACCACTGATATTATGGGATTTATAGTATCCATAATACATTCCTCTCTACTGGAATTCATTCATTAATACAGACAGGAACTCACCATAATCTACTGAAACTCAAGCATATTAACTTTATTATAGTATCTTCAATCATAGTGATCTTTAATTACAATGCTATTATTAATACCCACAAAACTATCTGGTTAGGGATAACTTATTATGATACTAAATCTATAATAATAGAATAATTATATTAAAACATGATCAAGCTCTTCACCAGTAATAATCTGTTTGTCATAGTGTAACCATTAATGTTGTTCCTTCTTACCAGTTAATATTATTAAGAACTTAGTCTTATTATATAACATAGGACATCCAGAGGCCATAATAATTGTGGTCTCTGGAAAGAAATGATCTGAAAGATTGACACTGTTTCCCTATGTTAGCTTCATATCTACATCTTTGACAGGGGAGGATATGAGGAAAGGTTGTAACTCCTTCTAACCTTACATTATACTTCACATTGCTGTAATTACTCAAGTGTGCATGCTCAAATACTCAACCCAAATGACCATTATTCGGTTCTCCAGGAAGTGCAATCGACTAGGTATGTAGGGAGTAATAAATCTGATATCAATCATTGCTTAATTGTGTTCTAGAGAAGGAATGCACACCCCCATTCTAGGTGTTGTGGCCTCTGGCTAAAGATATATACAACCCTGACTTTTAGAATCCACCCATTTGTTGAGGTAGAAATATGTACAAACTTGACATGCAAACAAGACATGAAAGCATATAACCAGAGTTAGCCATTACCCCAGGGGTACACAGCTATAATCAATTTTAGGATATTAATTTTATACAACTGATATACTGTAATTTATATGACATCATTGTCTGTAATACTTATGTGCAACACAAATGAAGATTGTGATGTCCTCAACTTTCAGTGTCTAGCTAGGACTCACAACTTAGTCTAGCTGTAGCTAACACCAGTTACACGTTTTAGAATCTGAATGAAAACTGATTATTGTGCACAGATCCATGATAAATTATTCATGATGACATCTAACTGAGCATGCTCACAACAGTAATGATAAATGACTAAGGTTCAGAGTTCACAAGTTATCATCAGTACATTACAGAGACATAACACAAAATGAATAGATTCTCACAGTTTGAATGGTTAATTATCAATTTTGCACATTAAAAACATAACATCATTCTTTACATATGAGGAATTATCGAGTATCGGCAGTGGTGCAAACATTGGGCAGCCAAATGCAACATTCATGTCATCTTGTGGCTGTTGGAAAGAGATTGACTTTACATCAGGATAGAGTAGCTGAATGAGATCACACTCTTTGTCTTGGTCTCGGAGAAATAGTTTGACTATCTGATTGAAAGGCCACTGAAGAAAAGCATCGTATTCGCCTCTCATGATGGTGACGTAGAATGAAAGATGTGTATGCTTTCCACTTCCGTTTCCATTCATGTATAGCCTCAAGCACACTTTATAACCATGTCTGCTAGTGTAAAAGGGTGCTGAGTAGAGTGACACAGTTTTTCCTATTTTAGCTTCATCTCTATGTCTTTGGACTTCAGGGATTTTCCATATAAATACTCCATTATAACTGGTTGCCTGTAGAGTCTGCACCGTCAATGCCATTTCTGAAAAGTCTTCCTGTAATTGTTGCACAGCAGACTCCACCTTTGTTGCTGCATCTTTTACTTGTTGTATTTTCATTGACATCTCCACGCAAACTTGGTTGATCTCTGATTTTAATTCATGACTGAGGATTCTGATTCTGTTCTCCAGAGTTTGTTCCATTTTCTCACATGTACTTCTTGTGTGCTGCTCCATCTATGTATCACAACAGAATCCATATTTAGCTAGATATTCTTACTATATACCACTCACATTCTTCCTGGTCACATAGCCATTACCACAGAACTCTTGAGCCAACATGCACTCATTGTTCAGATGAAGCTAATAAAGCAAAAAAAAATTAATAGTAAACTGAACAATATCTGCAAATTGTACTAAACTTAAGGTGTGCTGAGTTCTTCCAGTCACTAGCTATTAATTAAAATGGGTAGTAAGTGTAAATAGAGTTTATACTAGTGCACTAAGTGGACAGCCCATGTGGGGAGAGTATGATATAGTAATTAAATTGACTGACAAATTAAATGTCAGTCTTTCCAAACTATTTCTTTCAAGTGAATATTACTGTGAAGTCAAAACATTATAAATCTGCATTTACTACTATATCTACGTACATATCCCTACTTCTCCCAACTGGAGTACGATTCTCACCTTATAGTCTTCACTTCTTCCTTCCCAGGGGCAATTTAAGCTTTTGCATTTGATTTTGGTTTCTATGAACTCCCTTATAAATGCTTTATCTCTGAAACAGTCTTCCAGAAGTATTTCAGACTCACACAGAGGGCAGACAAACATGCTGCCATTGCTGAAGAAGAGAGAGATAATGACAAAAATAAAAATTTTGCATTATCAATTTTCTTCATTGCTTGTATCTACACTAGCTAGCTACAAGATATAGTTTACTGCAGCCAGATCATTGCAGGAAGTTGTTAACAAAGAATTTGCATTCTAGACCCCAGTTAACATCATTATGTATTTAGCATGATAATAGGCTGTAAACCAACGGTCCCAGCCCAGAGTGCATGCATAACCAGCGGAACGTAACGCTTTCCGAGTTTGACCATACTCATAAGGATACTAACTACGCTTAGACTACCAAAATACTACTATTAGTATTACACTATGCAGCCGATCAAACTTACTTCGCTTTGAAGTAGTCGTAGCATGGTCCACACACCCTGTCTCCACAGGAACATTGCATAGGACTATCAAACAGGTAGTCCCTACAACGGGCACACAAGAAGTCAGACATTCTTAGAGAAAATTTCAACCGAAACCTTTCGCTCTACCAAGTACATAGCTACAATGAATGTGCAGCTGACTTTTATAATAATCTGTTACGTCATCTTTCAATGAATATCGATTTTGCATTGTTGCTTTATGCGTGCAAGCTCGTGCTAGTATGCAACTATTATTATATTGAGCACACCATAATTAATAATAATTAGCAATGCTAATCTTTTGTTACCAGATCCATTCTAGTATATAGACCACCTACGAAATATTATTATCTGAAGTGGTTCCCTCTTTATTGTAAAAAATATCTTACACTATTATAATTATTATTACATTAATTTTAACCTTGTTCAGTGCTACCAACCATCCAGGGATTTCAGGTGTGATCCAGGGATTGATACAAAATCCAAGGGAATTAATTTCGTTACATGTACTAGCTAGTCTAGTTCAATTGCATGTATATTTTGTAGGATTTGAAACTATTATTGATGGCATTTACTCTAGTTATGATGTAGCTACATACTTATCTCTACACATTCATAACAAATGGACTTCTAGCTACGTAGCTACATACATAAGTGTGTAATGTCTACAGCCTCCAAAGAATCACATCCAGGGATTCCACCAAATAACCAGGGAAAATGGGACCCACATAGCTACAGGGAAGTCTTCCTACCATTTTGGTGAAGGAGGGGGTATGTAATGTCAGCTGATATTTGGTCTCATTAATAATGATTGTAATATCCACACTCCTCCTATAGGGGAGGGGGTGGTGTCTTTCCATGTAGTCTTTTTTGTTCAATGATCACTACTTCTCCTATAAACACATTCTCACCTTATACCTAGTCTTAACTTCTCCCTTTCTTAGGGCAGTTTAAGCTTTTGTATTTATCTGAACTCCATTGTAAATGCTCTATCTCTGAAACAGTCCTTCAGAAGTATTTCATACTCTCACAGAGGGTAGACAAACTTGCTGCTATTGTTAAAAAGTGAAAGATAATGAGAAAAAATAGTATCTTGTATTTTTTGTGATCCAGGTACCCTTGCATGCATTAGACAAGGACACTACCAGTACCTATTGACTGACTACCTTGGCTTATTACACATGTCTGTTCACCCCCAATAATGTCATAAAACCTTGATGATCATGAGTTTTTCTGATCCAGTTCCAGTCTTAATTAGAAGAACTCTTCCACCCACAAAATAATTAGCTATTATAGAAAGACAGGTTTGTTACTAGAAACCACAACAGTATTAAGCTTCACTCTCATCTAAAAAAACTGACTGATTAATTTCAGCAGTGGAAGGTAGCTATTATCTTGGTGTGGGGCTTCCACTCTTCACCTTTCACACAAATACACAAATGTAAAAAAAGTAAATTACTCTCCACATTAGGTATACACACCCCTACATTATTGAATAGCTATGTATATTTCTGTGTACATACCAACTAGAAGACTAGGACACAGAGAAGAAGAGGCTGTTGGAGGAAGGAGAGGCTGTTGGAGGGAGGAAGGAGCATAATCAACTGTACTCTAGCAACACCCCATCTCATAGGCTAACCATGTGGTGACAGATTTGGAATTTTTAATCAGTTCCTTTGCCTTTGTTCTATCAATTGTGGCAATGACAATATTAAGTTACCACATTACCTGTTTAAAAGTGGTGTGGTTTACTACATACCTAGTGTAGTCTTGATAGCATGCTCATGACTAGTTTCCTCACAAAAATAGACAACTGGGCTCTCTTCTTCATAAAAATAATGTATTAGCAACTATTATCTTGTAACAGTATAATGATCTGGTTATATATCTCCTAACTTCTATACAAAGGGCAGTTATAAATGTAGCTATGGTGTAGGTGAAGGTGAGGCAAATGGAATCATAGTCTCATCACGTTTTTCACTGATGAATTGTTAGCTAAATATCACTCACTTACACCTACTTCTCACCTATTTTATCAGGACTTTGGCCATTATGGCCAACAAATTTTGCATCAGTTAAAATAAAAGTCTCTTGAAGACTGATAATACGTATGTGTAATTGAGTGTTATCAGCCCAAAATTTTTCTGAGATAAAGGTTCTGTTAAGGCCAAATGCTACAAGTCTCGTCATGTTACGTATTGCAAACAAGAGTTTGGTGGTATCGTATATAATACCACAGAAGGGTCTAAGATATATTTGTGGTTATTTATACATTCTCTTGACTACATTAAATTAAAGAAGTGCTAGCTACTCTATATAACACTATAAGGAATGACCTGTGTTATATGTTCATTCCCCTAAAACCACAATGCTTCATCCTACAGTTGTGTCCTATGGTAGTAGCAAAGCAACAAGAGTTTAGCTACAATTGAGGGTAAATGAATGGTAACATAACAGCTTGGGGACCATAAATAATATGATCATTTACATAACCATGGACTGAACTTCACATTATGTATTGAGCTCAGCACTGATCTCTATCGCTTATGGAACACATCCTGTTGTAATTAAATTTTTTTACATGAACACATTATCTCTCAGGAAAGAACATGGATAGTGTAAAGAGAGTGTAGCCACTTGATGATTCATGCTCAAATGATATCCAAGAAGTATAGGATTTTGCTTTGGTCATAACCACAGGAGTATAATACACCTCCGTAGGCTTAGTAACCTTTTCAGAGAGATTTGGAATCACAACTCATGCAGACCCATCACGAGTAAACAAAAATGTATCCAAGGAAACAAATGCTATGAGATATGGACCTAACTATTGTTTATGATATCGCTCTTTCTAACTTCAGTATAAATATTATTCCTCATTAACTGTAAAGTAGTGTATACAACAATAACTGGAAGACATAGCTATTGTTAATAACACTTCATTATCCATACAGTGGATATCATGAAGTCATTGAAGTCATTACCTCATGTACTTGGATTCTGTCCAGTTAATTAGTTTAGTGAAGCCTCTTGTGTGTAGATTCTTTCTTGGATGGGAGGGGAGGGGAATGGGAGGTTCAAAATAAAAGGTCTCTCACCACTCCACATACAACCATGCACCATCAGTATACATACATAGTTCCAGGTCACGAACTTTCGTCTCTAAATCAGCAATTCTCTTGTAGCATTTCTTGTATTCAAATGTGACTATATATAGGATGCTCTCATCAACATGCAACAAGTTGCTTACCTTTTTATACTGAACTTTACCAAGATCCCTGTGTTAATTATAACAGCTTTCACACATCTAGATAAGTAGACCTCAGTAATGACCAGTTGAGAATTCAACTAGGAAAAAAACCACATTACTATTAGTTCTATCAGCCACATAGTATCATATCATCCATCTTTTAATGACAATTTTTGTAGCTAGGTCATATAGCTATGAAGCTATCATATTATCAATGTATTATCACTATATAAGCCTTGGCACATTATGCTCCAAAATTGAGCTATTATGCTATGCTCCTATGCTCTAAGAATCAGCACACTATTATGCTTCCTAGTACTAGTCATTATGCTCCAACCCAGTAGTCAGTACTTCAAGACTATGTTGAAATTGGAGTAAAAATGCTCAAAAGGTACATAGACATGCACTACATGACTACACAATGGTCTTGCAGATAAACAAAAAGATAGCCAGATATACATGACTCCATGCAGGAAATCATTGCCCACCAAAGAGCAATGTTACAATGTTCCTAATAAGGTAATAATAAGGGCTAATAAGGTAAAGACAAAAGAACTGCAATTCAACTCAATGGGGAGGGTTTGGCTCCTGCGCGAAGTGCGGAAGCAAATTTTTTTTCAAAATCCAAGAGGTGTAAAAGAGTAAATTAGAGTAATATTCATATGTACACAAGGATACTAGTAAAACTTATACTGATCAAAAAACCTAAATATTATTAGCTCACCAGTTCAGGGTGACTGCCACTATCTTAGAGATTCACAGACATGGTACTAGCAACTAGCAACTAGGTTAAGAGTCAAGCAAGTTCTCTATGCTTATCTGTTAACCACTATTGTCATGGTTAAATACTGTTTTCCAAACCACCACAATACACAGTTCACAAAAAAAAAGCTAAAGCTGGGAGGGGGGGGGGACTTAGCCCCCCCACCTCCATCACCACCACCTCCACACTCCAGAATAAATCAATCTTCTTTCAAGAGGAGCCACACCTTGTTGATCAACAAACTCATTAATATACTCCATGGAGACAAGATAGAAGTGATCACTGATCAGGTACTGTGAAACCATGATGAGATAATATCACCACATACTAATAGCTGTATCTCTTGTTAAAACAATAAGCTACCACCTGCCTACTGACAGCCTGTTTGACACAGCATATCCTGAAAGGCTTCACTGTTTTAGTCAGACTACTGTTTGTGCTTAGGGGATCCACCAGCGTATATATGCTATTTCAATAGTGATACATTCCTATAGTTACATGAGAATAGAATTGTTGGTGTCAGTGAACTGACTTTTCAACCTCATCTTATTGTGGATAATTCAGAATACAAGCTATAGAAACATTACTGTATACAATCACTGAAATATGGACAACCTCTGTACGTCATTAGCTAAATTGAACAAGCACATTGTTCTTTGTGTAAACACTTATTTCAGATGAAAGGATGAACTCTTTCCACCATCGATGTATAACCTCAGATACATCTAACATGTAACCATGCCTGCTGGTATAAAAGGCTGAATAGAGTTACACAGTTCTCCCTATTTTAGCTCGTCTTTAGACTTCAGGGATTTTCTATACGAATACTCCATTATGACTGGTTGCCTATAGAGTCTGCACCATCAATGCCATCACTGAAAGGTCTTCCTGTAAGTGTAGTAGTATCTGCCTTCATCATTACATTTTTTTAATTTTCATTGACACATCTAAGTAAACTTGTTTGATCTCTGATTTTAATTCAAAGTCTTAGATGCCTTGGGCAGAGCAGTGTCTAGGTTCAAGATACATTTGGAACTACTGAATTAAGGACACTTTTAAACAACATGGTTATGTGTACCTTACTATCCACAACCAGTGTTTCATTTTTGCTTGGGGGGGGGGGAGTTGATGGAGTGGGGATGGATGGGAGGAATTATGCAGTGTTACACTTTTAGCTTCTATAAGCTTACAGTCCAGAGGAGTAGCCAGGAATTCTTATACTGAGGTATAACTTTAGCTCTCTTGTTAGGATTTGCCTCTGACATGGTTTAGGGTCCAAATATATTTACTTACAGCTGCTGTGGCATCATGTCATGTGTTATAATCATACGTAGGCGATCTACCACACTACAAACAAAAACTGTTAACTGTTGCACCAAAATTAATTTTAAAATGACAAAAATATACTGAGACAAGTGCCTCAGTTGCCTCTATGGTAGCTACTCCTGTGTGCACACTTTCAAAAGCTTCAGTGAAATGAAACTAGCTAGTGAAAACGATACTCAGAAATAGATTATGTGCTGAAACATTAGATGAAACCATGAAGGTGAGCATTGAGGGGCCAGAGACTTTAAAATGGATAAAGATTTGCTGACTTTTTAAGCAACTCAAAGAATATATGTATGTATGGCTAGCTTTCTAATAATTTAATACATTGTGTAATGTTTTAGGGGAGAATTTGAGTTAATTGAGCCATCCAAGAGGGTAGCTTCCCCCCAGATGAAACCCTGACAACTGTTGCCACAGAACTTTGGAACTAACATTATTCTTGTAGTGGTGGAAATGACAAGTTTCCATGTGAATCATGCAAGTATAGCTATAGAATTTGGTGTGTACAGAGTGTTCTCATGTGATGCTCCATCTACCAGTGGACAAGACCAATGGACATTAAAGGCTATTGGTCATAACCACAGGAGTATAATACACCTCCGTAGGCTTAGTAACCTTTTCAGAAAGATTTGGAATCTCAACTCATGCAGACCCATCACGAGTAAACAAAAATGTATCCAAGGAAACAAATGCTATGAGATATGGACCTAACTATTGTTTATGATATCACTCTTTCTAACTTCAGTATAAATATTATTCCTCATTAACTGTAAAGTAGTGTATACAACAATAACTGGAAGACATAGCTATTGTTAATAACACTTCATTATCCATACAGTGGATATCATGAAGTCATTGAAGTCATTACCTCATGTACTTGGATTCTGTCCAGTTAATTAGTTTAGTGAAGCCTCTTGTGTGTAGATTCTTTCTTGGATGGGAGGGGAGGGGAATGGGAGGTTCAAAATAAAAGGTCTCTCACCACTCCACATACAACCATGCACCATCAGTAGTTCCAGGTCACGAACTCTTGTCTCTAAATCAGCAATTCTCTTGTAGCATTTCTTGTATTCAAATGTGACTATATATAGGATGCTCTCATCAACATGCAACAAGTTGCTTACCTTTTTTTACTGAACTTTACCAAGATCCCTGTGTTAATTATAACAGCTTTCACACATCTAGATAAGTAGACCTCAGTAATGACCAGTTGAGAATTCAACTAGGAAAAAAAACCACATTACTATTAGTTCTATCAGCCACATATCATCCATCTTTTAATGACAATTTTTGTAGCTAGGTCATATAGCTATGAAGCTATCATATCAATGTATTATCACTATATAGGCCTTGGCACATTATGCTCCAAAATTGAGCTATTATGCTATGCTCCTATGCTCTAAGAATCAGCACACTATTATGCTTCCTAGTACTAGTCATTATGCTCCAACCCAGTAGTCAGTACTTCAAGACTATGTTGAAATTGGAGTAAAAATGCTCAAAAGGTACATAGACATGCACTACATGACTACACAATGGTCTTGCAGATAAACAAAAAGATAGCCAGATATACATGACTCCATGCAGGAAATCATTGCCCACCAAAGAACAATGTTACAATGTTCCTGTTACATCAGCTGCATATATTTGCGGATTCACTTCTATTAGGTAATGACAGATGGGTTGCTTTAGATTGGCTAGCTTATCATGGCTATAAGTAACTAGCTACAAGCGTTATCAACTTTATACATCTCATCATTCATTACCGATAGAGAGTGATGCAAACAGGGTACCCAGAGGTCTCATTTTGTGGCCCCTGGAAGGAAAAGTAGGTTGGCTCTGGACATGGATTGTTAAGGATGGAACTATATCCTTTATAATGGTAAACATGATAATATTAACTGCTGTTTTGTTAACCCACACTTAAATTTGATCCTGTTGGTTCCACTATACACTTCAGGAATATGATGTCATCCTTCACATAAGAGGAATTATTCAGAATAGATAATGGTGCAAACATAGGACATCCAGAGGCCACATTCATCTCATTTTGTGGCCTCTGGGATGAGTAGAGTGACACAGTTTTTTCTATTTTAGCTTCATGTCTACATATGTCTTTGGACTTCAGGGATTTTCCATATAAATACTCCATTATAACTGGTAGCCTGTAGAGTCTGCACCATCAATACCACCTCTGAAAGGCCTTCCTGTAAGTGTAGTATGGCAGGCACTGCCTTTGTCACTGCATCTTTATTAGTTGTATTTTCATTGACACCTCTTTCTGATTTTAACTCAGAGTTTTGTAATCTGATTTTGCTCTCCTAAGATTGTTCATATTTTGTTTCTTTAGTTTGCTGTGCTGTCATGTTCTTTGTTGTAATTGCACACAGTTTCCTAGTCCAGGAAATGTAAGTTCTACATAGAAAAATTTTTCTACTATAGTCTTTTATGTGAACATGGCTTTTTCAGGCAAGCCTGTTATATAGTGTCCTGGGTTCATAGCCAGCATTATTATAATATCAGTTTTAGTCTGTTTCTTGTGACCAATAGTTAGCAAGCATGTTGAAGAGTTCTACTTGTTGGTAAGCAAGAGGAAGTCTATTGCTGGGACTCTCAATACGAGGAAGTATCCTTATTTTACTATATAGTTAGATATAGGCTACAGTTGTATGAAGTGGAAAGAGCAGGCCAAGATAAATAAATTTCTGGTGTTGCTGGGACCTGGATTTGCTGTGGTAGGTCAGGTAATTTGGATAATGAGGTTAGTGGTTGGCATCTGATAAGGATATGCAACTACCTGATTGAACATTACTAGTAAAATTGTTCCAGCTGTTGTATGTCTACAAATTCATCTATTTTGTCTTATACTATCAAAATGAGTTTGATAAAGTTTGGTCTAATGTGGGCATTGCTGGACAATTAATTTTAGTGTTTTGAGCACATTATGAATCTTCATAAACTGGCTTGTACATACATTATTCCAATCTCACTTATAGTTAAACAAATTAGTTCTGTTTGATTAGCAAGGCCATAGAGCTCCCCCCAACATGAACACCACAAAAGTGAGGAGAAATTTTGAGGGAAAGTCTCAGTTTTTTCCTCCACTCACTATTTCACTAACATAATAAGTTTGTCACTTAGCTACATTCAACAACATCCAAACAACCAATAGCTAATTAATAATTATCAAATAAGTTTCAACAATTTATGCAAACAAGACAAGGAAATGGCTTTCACTACACACCACAAAATAGGATAGGTATATAGGGTTTTTGTGGTGGTCACCCACCTGCATGAATTAAGGTGGTTAAATTATTTGGTGAAGGCCAGGTGGCAATGTCAGCAGCATATGGCAAGAATTTATGGAATTGTATCAGAAAATAGTCTAATAGTGTATAAATAATGTTTTAGTAATTACATAACTTGTCCAGGGAAATTCTACACAGGGACTAGACTTTAATATGTCTAGACAGTAGAAGCTATTTAGATATAATACTCCCTTTAAAGGTACCACCGCTCCTATTATTATTACTTGTACAAATAAGTTTTTAAGGTGGTTTCTCTGCCTCCTATGTGGTACTCCATCTAATAATAAACACATACATTATTGATCATTGGACAAGGCCAACAAACCTACAACTACCATTATGTCCAATGATGTCATTAAATGGACAAAGCCAATAGAGTCATTGTGTAGTAAAGTCTATGTGATAGCCTCTATATAGGAATTCAATACAGACAGAACTGTAACTACACAGTACAGTAACTCATTAATCATACTATAACTGACCACAACACTATAAATAGTACCCACAAAACTGTCTGGTTAAGTATAGTGAATTTAATAATAATCCACCTTCAGCAACAATTCTTTCCCATAGTTTTCCCATAGTGTAAGTTCAAGATGCTCTACAAAACATAATTATTTGAACATCACACTGAAAAAAAAAAAGCTCATATGCCCTGAAAGGGAATGTAGCCTATTATGCTAAAAGAATATGCAGCTTAATTTACTCATCCCTAGTTATCAAGGGATTCTTGTTCCTGACATAGTGTAACCAACAGGATTAAGTGTGGAGTGACAAAACAGCAGTTATGGTCATGTTTACCATTATAAAGGATATAGTTCCATCCATGACCAGAGCCAACCTATTTTCCCTCCAGGGACCACAAAATGAGGTGAATATGACCTCTGGATACCCTGTTTACATCACTCTCTATCCATGATAAGATGTACAAAGTTGATAACACTTGTGGTTACTTAGCTATAGCCATGATAAGTTTCTAGTTTTACAATCCACTCTAATTATAAAGCAATCCACTGTCATTACCTAATACAGGAAGTGAATCCTTATCATTGTACCATTGGTTTAGACCCAAAGCAAATAACTACACATGCATTGATTTTCCTGGAGTCATGTATATCCAGCTATCTTTTTGTTTATCTGCATGGCCATTATGTAGTCCTGTAGTACATATCTACCTTAATGAACAGTTGTTATAAATAGGAGATCAGTGATAATACATTGGTATGATAGCTTCATAGCTATATGACCTAGCTACATAGAAATTTTTGCTTAAAATGTCATTAAAAGAGGGACGATAACGACTGTACTATGTGGCTGATAGAACTATTTCCTAGCTGAATTCTCGACTTGTCATTACTGAGGTCTACTTATCTAGGTGTGTGAAAGCTGTTTTAATTAACACAGGTATCTTGGTAAAGTTAGATTAACTCTGCATGAACCATAGTGTGACAGTAAGGCTCTTGCAAGGAAATAATGGCTATGAATAATATTATTAACTGAGTAACTCAGTAAAGACCCATTTGTGCAGCTGCTGTCTGATTACATGGCAACCTAAACAACACCATTTAAAAAAAAGTAAGCAACTGTCCATGTTGAGGTCAATGGTCAAATTGTAACCAAATCTAGCTGTAGCCAAATTAAAAATTTTATCATTATTTTATCATTAACTCCTTCTCTTCTGCAGGAGAGTAGCATCAAGACAAGTCAATTATAATCCCATAAAGTATGGGGTTAAAGGTGCAATGAAAGCTGTCATCCCTAAATCCTCCACTATACTCCTGATGAGAGCATCTCGGTCACATCTGAACTCAAGAAATGATACAAGAGAATAGCTAATTTAGAAATGAGAGTTCATTAATGGTATATATAGTGATGGTGCATGGTTGTATGTGGATCCGATACTAGCTTCTGCCTGGAAAGCCAGTGAAGGGAAGACAGACAATGTAGAGAGAGGATTCTTTCAGCGAGGTGGTCTGATATTTAGGAGATGGACACCAATGCGACAGAGTGGAGAGGCGGTGGTGAGGTGGTGAATCAGGTGGTACTGCCCAAGGAGTGCCGAACTGTGTTACACATGGAACACACCACCTCCACTGCAGGCCCTCTGGGAAAGAAGAAAATGAGATGGAAGACCCTGAGACAATTTTACGGGCCAACCCTGTACCGTGATGTGACAGACCACTACAGGAGTTGCGAGAGGTGCCAAAGACTTCACACTGGAAGGCAAAGCATGCACTGATGGTAACACTACCTGTGATTGCTGAGCCCTTCGAGAGGATTGTGATGGACATTGTGGGTCCACTACTGAGGAGTCAGGCTGGAAATCAATACGTCCTGGTAATCTGTGATTACGCCACCAGGTACCCTGAAGCAGTGGAACTATTGTTTGTAGAGGCTGAAAATACTGCGTTTACCATCCGACAGACCACCATGCATTGGCCTGGCTAGACCGAATAAAGGAATATAGTGCTCGCCTCACATGCTGGAGCCTACTGCTGCAACAGTACCAGTATCATGTGGTGCATCCACCTGGCAGCAGAGCAAATGGGAATGTGGATGCTCTGTCCAGAGGGACTTCATGATGCTCCAATCAAGTTGTTCCAGAAGAAGGGAGGAGGAGCATGGAAGACCAGACTATGTGACAAATTTTTCAGTAGATAGTGTTACTTAAGTGTTATATGTTAGTGTACCAGAGTAAACAAAAAATGTCTTGTTTGTGTACTTGTGATATCTGTTGTGTATGTGTGTGGAGGCTATAAAAGCTGGACTTGGTCAGAGTTAGGAGTGGTTTTCTGTCATGCACTAGACTATTGATTCATGCCTATTTTGTCCACGATCACTTTGTGGCCCATTCTGTGGGTGAATGATAGGGAGAGGGGTGACTTATAATTAATTTGTGGGTGTAAATATATTATTATTATTATAGTTGTGGGTTATTTTGAGGAGGGAGGTAAGATTAAAGATATACCACAGCAAAGCCATACTCCTTTCAAAAGTACCTCTGTGTGAGTCTGCTCTGGCTAGACAGCAGAAACAGTTTAGGAATTAGCCTGTATATACACTCCTTTAGGTATCACTGCTCCATTACTATACAGAATGTTACTTAGTTTTAGCTAGTTCTAAGGTGGTTTCTCTGCCACTAGTAAGGGAGGGAAGACTGAGGAATGTGGAACCAGTAGGTAGGAAGGCCATGTAACAGACATGCTTGGGTGGGTCATGCTCACATAAAATCTGGTGGTCCCTGTGTAGAATAGCTAATATGCTTAAATATTCCTGGAGCAGGAAGTTCCTAATGTAGTGAAGTCATTTCCTTGTCTTGTTTGCATCGGTTGAACGATAATTATCATGTTTGGATGTTGTTTGGATGTTGCATTGATGTCGTTTGGATGTAAGTGACAAACTTGTATGTTGGTTAAATTGTGGGTGGGGGACTTTCCCTCAAAATTTTTCCTTATCCTTCCCAGTGAATATTTGGTAATGTTTATTATTGCAGGAGCTCTACTATTATGATGGCCCAATCAAACAGAACTAATTTGCTTAACTTAAGTAAGGTTAGAATATGTACAAGCCAGCTTGTGAAAAAAGTTCTTATTCATAACGTGTTCAAAACAGTAAAAAATTTCTCCAGCAATGCCCACATTTGACCAAACTACACCCCATTTTATCAAGCTCACTGTGATACTATAACAATTTTATGCTAGAGTTAATAGTATACACAAGTAGATGTATTTGTAGATGTATATAATAATGCATTCTGGTTCAGAATCATGCAGAGACAGGACAATTTTACTAGCATACTTCAGTTCAGGTAGTTGCACATCCTTATCAGATAACAACTACTAAACCTTGTCATCCAAATTACCTGACCTACCACCTCAGTTTCAAAAGCACTACTTAAATCTGGGGTACCAGATCCCAGCAACACAAAAAATCTCCTGCTCATTCCATACAACTGTAGTCTGTAGCTAGCTAGTAAAACAAACCATTGTTGATTTAAAATACTTCCTTGTGCTGGGAGTCACAGCAATAGACTTTCTCTTGCTTGCCAACAAGTAGAACTGTTCAACACACTCACTAACCATTGGTAATATACTGAAACTGGCAGAAAGCCAACTTTGGGTAAACATGCGTTCAAATCATTAACATGCTTTGAGGAAAAGGGGTGTTTGACTAAACCCCTCAAGCTCCTCCCTGGCCATGAACCAAGAAGCTATCTGATAGAACGCTGTATAACAGGCTGGACTGAACAAGGCATGTTCACATAAAAGACTAGTAGAGAAATTTTTCTATGAATTTACACAAGTATCCATTTTCCTGGACCAGGAAACTGTATGCAACTACAACAAAGAGCAGATAGCACAGTAAACTAAGAAAACAAAATATGAAGAATCTCAGAGATTAACAGTTTGAGTCAATGAAAATACAACCAGTAAAAGATGCAGTGACAAAGGCAGTGCCTGCCATACTACACTTACAGGAAAGCCTTTCAGAGGTGGTAATTGATGGTGCAGACTCTACAGGCAACCAGTTATAATGGAGTATTTATATGGAAAATCCCTGAAGTCCAAAGACATAGGCATGAAGCTAAAGTAGAGAGAACTGTGTCACTCTACTCAGCACCCTTTTATACCATGAAAGTGGAAAGAGTAGGTAAATCCTAATAGCGTTTATACAAACAACAATATTCAACACAAGATGTGTCCAAACATAGATATAGCAAGACCATGAGGCTCATAAAGAGAGGATCAATACAAATTGATGAACAAGCAGAGGCAAAGTACAAGAATACGTAGCTTAGAACTACATATTGTTTGGCAACTCTCAGACCTGTTCCTCCACTCATGAGGTGAATATAAACTTAATGACCCACTATTAATTTTGGTTAATGAAAGCAAGAGTTATCACCCGTGTGACGTATCTTCCATTTATAAACAGAAGTTGTACTTTCTAACAGATTCATAGTCAAATGACAGTAACTTTAACAGTAAATTCTGTTCTAATAGCCATACAAATCAGCTGCTTATTTATATTACAGTTGCTGATTAGATCAAGATGATTATGTGTATCAGTGTCACTAACTCAGGGACTGTTGCTCTACCAAATTAATTTGGCATTTGAAGTTAAAGGCTACAATATTATTATTAACAGGGGCTGAAAAAAAACTCTAGCAAGTTTTGAAGTTGAAAAACTTGAAAGGTGGGTTCTCTATGGATAATAAAATGGAGACAAGTTAGAGATTGCATACAAATATTTCATTTAAAACTCTCCTCATTGGGTACTTTGTCAACCAGACTGTCTTAATTTTCCCACATAATCAAGCTATTTCTGGTTACTACATCTAACACCGTTGGTTGTATCAGCACATTCTTTGTTACTACCAAGGATCCCACAGTGATTCAATTTAGTATTGCTGTTAGCTATGTACAACTAGTCTACATAACAGTCAATGCATAAGCAAATAAGATTCCCACCCTGTTGTGTTAATACTCAAGCTGTTATTTTGAATAATAGCTATCCAAGGGTCCTTAATACAGAAATGTTCTCATTTCAAGGGATTAGAATAGAAAAGTTCCACTGTATACAGAGGTATCCTCATTTCAGGGAGTTGGAATAGAGGAGTTCCACTGTATACAGAACTATCCTCATTTCAGGGTGTTGAAATAGAGAGGTTCTATTGTATCACTTTGTAGGAAAATCCTCTACCTTATAGGACTATGGTTAAAGTCATAGTGGACTCTCTAATCAAGTCACCTTTAGATGATCAATTCCAACCTGGTCAGAGACCTATGACTGGATTTTCACAATCTATGGCAGGCTAACAATCAGTCAAGTTTACTAATGGATAGAAGAAATGGTGAAATCTCAGACTGTTTATGAAGCAAAAATCTAAGACTATAATAAAATTATAAGGACCCTGCTACAGTTGTATATCAGACACCTTCCCCAAAAGAAATGGATACATTTGATAATTATCTTCTCACCAATTTGGAAGTGATAAGAAAGAAAATGTGCCCTCCACTAACCCAAAGTCAACCACATCCTCAACCACGGGCACAATTAAATCCAAGGATTAGCTCACTAGACTCTGAAAATGCAGTTTTGTGTGAAGACTTGGAAAATGGTGTAAATGCAGCCCAGCAAGAATCGACTCAACAAGTTGCTAGTAATACCAGCCTCCCCTCTGATAGACCCACTACTAGTGAACAAGTGAATGCAATGCTCTTTCAAGTATACGAGTTGCTAGTAATACCAGCCTCCCCTCTGATAGACCCATTACTAGTGAACAAGTGAATGCAATGCTCTTTCAAGTATACGAGTTGCTAGTAATACCAGCCTCTCCTCTGATAGACCCATTACTAGTGAACAAGTGAATGCAATGCTCTTTCAAGTATACGAGTTGCTAGTAATACCAGCCTCCCCTCTGATAGACCCATTACTAGTGAACAAGTGAATGCAATGCTCTTTCAAGTATACGAGTTGCTAGTAATACCAGCCTCCCCTCTGATAGACCCATTACTAGTGAACAAGTACTCTTTCAAATACTGGTGGAAGAAAGAAAAAAGAGTTTGGTACACACCATTTCTGTATTATTAAAATAGCTAATTATCTGTATTTGTATCTGTAGGTTATTTTTGAAATCTAGTGGGTGGAGGTACAGAGGTTGTCCAATATTCAGTAGTGCTGTTATCCAAAGTTCTATTGTACACAGTAATATTTGTATTCTGATGAGAGATAATAAGATCAGGTTGAAAAGTCAGTTCATTGGCACCACCAACAATTATTCTCATAAATGTAACATGACACATAGCTAGCTATACACTGTGTAAGTGGATCCCATAAATAGTGCTTTTCAGGCTATACCATGTCACACAGGTTGTCAGTAGGCCAGGGTCAGTCAGGTCAGGTGTTAGTTAAATAAGGTACTAATATTATCTCACACAGCTTTATAACATTACAGTGCAAGCCAATATCCTCTTATTGTTTTACCCCAGTGGCCTTGTCCATTTAGTGACATCAACGGTTATAGCCTTTAATGTGTTCTGTTGTTATAGTCATAAATCAGCTACATATTTGGATTACAGTTGCTGATTGGATAAGAGTTAGAGCTACCCTTTGAAATCAAGTCAGAACTCTGGTTATGTGTATCAGAGTCACTCTATAAACATGTGGTTGTCAGGATTTGCCTCTTATCTCTAGCTAGTGGTAACATGTGGTTGTCAGGATTTGCCTCTTATATACCTCTAGTGGTAGGAAGGACAGTCCTGCATTCAAAGACTACCCGTCTTATAATTATACATTTTAACCTGTGTTGAAAGACTACCTGTTATTCCTAAACAAAGACCACACTCCTGTCTTCAAAGACCACTTCCATAGTCATATTGACTGATTGATGAAAGGTTTTCACATGTATTTTGTACTGTTAATGCATAGCTATGTACATTAGCACAAAGCATACTGTGGTCCTTTTTGTTTATCCCTTTGTTAAGAGACCACCTACAATATAAGACCACTTTCTGCTATCCCAAGGAGCGGTCTTATAATCAAGAGTACTTGCATGATTTCACATGAAAACCTCTCATTTCCACCACTACAAGAATAAGTAGTTACAAGTTAGTTCCAAAGTTCTGTGGCAACAGGTGAATAGTAAGGTACACATGTAGCTAAGTGGTTTGAAATAGCCCTTAATTCGTTCTACCTTGAACCTAGACACAAGACATCTACAGTCTCAATATTCAGTTGGTTTGTAGGTTCACCATATTGTAAGACCTACGTAACTAAATACTACAAGGAACAGTATTATGGATGTCATAATCAGTTAATGAAATTGTATGGAACAAGTAGCTCTTTCTTAGAATCCAGTTTACATCATCGTGTGATTATAACTAATGAGATGGTGTAATCTGGATTCTGTTACATGGAGAAAGAGCTGAACAAGCTCTGGAGAGCAGAATCAGAAACATAACTCTTAATTTGAATTGATTGTAATTGTGCCAAAAGTTATCCAAGGTCTTCCATATGACCAATATAAAATTGTGTATAAACGCATAACATTACATCATAGTTCACACCCCAGCTTAGACAGGAAGCAATAATAGATGGGCTGAGTTGAAAATTTTGACTTAAATTAGAATGTCTGAGTTGTGCGCTAGCTGCAGAGAGTACCTGTTCGATAGTCCCATGCAGTGTCCCTGCGGTGACAGAGTGTGTGGACCATGCTACAACTACTACAAAGCTATGTGAGTTAGATTGGCTGCACAGCTTAATAGCGTGCAGGTACTAGCTAGTCTCGCTGGCCAGACTCTATCACTTTTTCTTTTTCACACAATACTTCACTCGTGAGAGAGTCTGGTACATTACCGTAGAGCAATCAGTGTAGGCCACGACAGCTTTTGCTCGCCGTTTGTGGCCACCTCGACAAGCACAAAGTAAACTGACAAACCGCTTGCTCACGCGAATTTCACTGCACTGTACTGTGCTAGCAGGTTATCAGTTTACTTTGCGGTTGTCGAGGTGGCCTCAAAGGGCGGTTGTCGTCTACATTTAGCTAGGAGTTTACCAGCATTGATCTGGCTGCTATATCTTGTAGTGTATAGATAATTATTATTATTATAAGTAATGATGATAATGCAAAATACCTCTTTCTTCTTCAGCAATGACAGCAAGTTTGTCTGCCCTCAGTGTGAGTCTGAAATAGTTCTGGAAGACTGTTTCAGAGATAAAGCATTTACAAGGGAGTTCAGAAAAGCCATAATCAAATGCAAATACTTAAATTGCCCCTGGGAAGGGAGAAGTGAAGACTATAAAGTGAGAGTCATAATTTATGGTTGGATATAGTAGCTAGTCAATGCAGAGAAAAAAGTCTGCATACTAATTTTGCCTTTGAAAAGAAGGAAAGAGACAGTTCATAGTTGCCAACTGTCCCGGATTTACAAGCTTTGTCCCAGAAATATGAGTACTGCAATGATTGTTGTGCTGACATTAAACATACCAGCTAACTTCTGCAGAAGTGCAAAAAAGCTGCACTAGGATGTAGCTAACTGAACTATGCTAACTTGTGGTCATATATAATAGTCATAATAAACAATAAACATTGAAGTGCAAAGGTCACATGTAAGACATGTGGCTTCAAAAATGGGTGTAGTCCGAGGGTGTGGCTTCTTGTCCAGGATTTTGATCTGGAAAGCATGGCAACTATAAAGTATGGCAAGACTCTTCTCCCAAATATACTTGTTATTTCAGGAACATATTATTACCATACTCTTGTCTATTTAGGTGCTTCATGTTAACTAGTTCTATTTACACACTAGCTAGTACCCATTTTAGGTGACTGGAAAAACTCAACTTATAGTACAATTTGCAAGAAGTATGTAAGATTATGTGCTTACATTGTGAGCCATTTACTGGCTATTATTATATTTATATTTTTATGTTATTAGTTTCATCTAAACAATGAGTGTACGTTGGTTCAAGAGTTCTGTGATAATGGTTGTGGAGAGAAAGTGACCAGGAAGAATGTGAGTGGTTGTTAACAATACTGTTAGTAGTATGTATCAAAGTAAATGAACTGACAACCTTCATCCTTGAAATCACACTCTCTGACTCTATGTCATAGTTGCCAACCGTCCAGTGTCTAGGACAGTCCTGGATTTACAAGCTCTCTCCAGGATAAAAGGCCTCCTGTCCAGGAAATATGAGTACTGCAATAATTGTTGTGCTGACATTAAACTTACCGGCTAACTTCTGCAGAAGTGCAAAAAAAGCTACCCAATCTGCACTAGGAAGTAGCTACATAGCTGAGCTAACTGAACTATGCTAACTTGTAGTCATAGCAATAAACATTGAAGTGCAAAGGTCAAGTGTAAGACATGTGGCTTCAAAATGGGTGTGACCTGAGGATGTGGCTTCTTGTCCCAGATTTTGATCTGGAAAAGTTGGCAACTATGCTATGTGTACATGAATTTCTCATGTGTTGCTCCATCTATGTATCAAAACAGAATGATATCATGATTACAATGTCTATATAGGTAAACACTGAGGACCTTACCAAACACTACAAGGAAGAGTGTGGATATCGCAATCAATTCGGAATGATGGTGCAGACTCTACAGGCAACCAGTTATAATGGAGCATTTATATGGAAAATCCCTGAAGTCCAAAGACATAGACATGAAGCTGAAATAGGGAGAACTGTGTCACTCTACTCACCACACTTTTATACCAGCAGGCATGGTTACAAGATGTATCTGAGGCTGTACATGGATGGAGACGGAAGTGGAAAGCATACACATCTTTCATTTTACCTCACTATCATGAGAGGCGAATACGATGCTGTCGTATCTCTGACACAAGTAGTGGTAGGTTCGTAACCGGGAACACTAGATAGCTAACATGGAGCAGTCTCTACTGACTTTTGCATAAAATATTAATCTCTAATAATGATCATTTCTATTAACGTGCACAACAGTTAAATAAGACACAGACAGGAAATGACATAAGATGACATAAACTAAAATCACAATACAAGATACTACATTCCTCCCCACTAAACATGAAAGTAGTCTATTGAAATCAATAACACATATAACCTGTTCAATGTTTTGGACGATAATAATCCGGAGGAACTCGATTCTTTCTTAGGTCAAATGTTTTTTGTATAGGAACTTCACTTGACTTTTGAGGTTGTCCTCTCTGTGGTAAAAGGTTTACAGTAGTAGGTGTGTTGGGTAAGGTAGCTGATGTGTCCAGTGATGCTGATTCAGCAACATCCATTGGCTGTGATGGTTGCTCTGGCTCTGGTTGGGCATCCACAGTCGGTAAGGGATCATCCACAGGTAAGTTAACTATTTCCAGTTCTATTTCTGGCTGAGAGTGTGTTTTGTCAGACTTCTCTGGTTGAGAAATACCTGTTGAGACAGCTCGGCTTTTTAAATGATCCACATGTCTTCTCCACAACTGTCCATCTGTAGTGTCAACCAAATAAGAAAGGGGTCCCAGTTTAGCTATAATGTTTGCTGGTAACCAGTCAGGTCCAGGTCGGAAATTCTTCACAAACACAGCGTCTCCCACTGAGAACTGTCGAGCTCGGGTGTGGTGATCATGATCAGCTTTCTGTTGTAACTGTTTCTCAATCACACGAGCTTCTGTGTCAGGTTGAAGAAGATCCAATCGTGTTCTAACTTCACGTTTCAGGAATAATGAGTTTGGAGTTACTCCAGTGGTTGAATGTGGTGTACTACGATACATCAAGAGAAAATCACAAAGTCGGTGTGACAAACTCATTCCATTGTTCTGACTTGCTTTCAGGGATTGTTTTAGCGATTGTACAAATCGTTCAGCTAACCCATTTGTGGCTGGATGGTATGGGGCACTTCGGATATGTTTCACCCCACATGATCTCATAAAAATAGCAAATTCTTCTGAAGTGAACTGTGGTCCATTATCAGTTACCACTTGTTCGGGGAAGCCATATCTGCAAAACATAGAACGAAGACAGTCAATGGTTTTACATACAGTTGTGTTCTGCATCATAAAAACCTCTGGCCATTTAGAAAAGGCATCAACAGCCACCATAAACATTGCTCCTTGAAGTGGTCCAAGGTAATCCACATGAACTCTCTGTAATACTTTAGTTGGCCATGACCACGGTTGTAGTGGTGCCGAAGGTGGAGTATACTTCACTGCTTGGCAGTTAGGACAACTTCTGGCTAGCTCTTCGATACGCTTGTCTAGCCCTGGCCACCAAAAATAACCTCTGGCTATGCTCTTCATTTTGCAGGCACCAGGATGGTTTTGATGGAGTTCACTCAGCAACTTCTCCTTCCACTTATTAGGGATCACGACTCTCGTCCCCCACAAAACACAACCACCTTCCACTGTGAGCTCATCCTTCTTGGTGAGGAAGACACTCAACTCCTTCACAGGTTTGGAGGGCCAACCCTTGATGATGTACCTGTAGACAACACTCAGAACTCTGTCAGTACGGGTTGATTGGGCTAATTGTTTAGCAGTTACAGGAAGACTACTAATTTGGTGTTTATTAAAATGGGCAGACTCAGAGTTGTATCCGATATTATTGACACAATGTATAGGTAGCCTGGATAAACAATCAGCATTAGAATGCTCTCGGGTACATCTGAATTCAATCTCATATGTGTATGCTAACAATCTAATGGCCCATCGTTGTAACCTAGCAGCTGTAACAGGCGGAATTCCCTTTTTCTCACCCAGTATGGTAGTTAAGGGTTTGTGATCAGTCACTAGTGTGAATTTCCTCCCATATAAGTAAGTATGGAACTTACTGACTCCAAATATCAATGAGAGAGCTTCCCGTTCAATTTGGGAGTAATTCTGTTCACTTGGCAGTAGGGTCCTTGAAGCGAAGGCAATTGGTCTCTCTGAGCCATTAGGCATGATGTGGGAGATAACAGCTCCTACTCCATAGGCGGAAGCATCTCCAGCTAAACGAATTGGAAGATCAGGATCATAGTGGACAAGCACATTTGGTTTAACAATCTTAGCCTTAGCTGCTTGAAAGGCATCATCACATGACTTAGTCCACTTCCATGGTGTTTCATGTTTTAGTAATGAGTTGAGTGGATGAATAAGTGAGGAAAGGTTAGGTAAAAATCGACCGTAATAGTTCAGAAGGCCAAGAAATGATCTTAGCTCGGTTACATTTTTGGGAACAGGTGCTTCTGTAATGGCTTTAACTTTATCCTCAGTTGCATGTAATCCTTCTGCATCAATGCGATGTCCCAGATACTCTACACTTGTCTTCATAAAGGTACACTTACTCCGTTTCACACGAACATCATGTTCCCTCAGGCATTGCAGAACTTTAGCTAAGTTCTTCAAATGTTCCTCCTCGGTCTTCCCAGTGACCATGATGTCATCCAAATAACAAATCACATTGTCTATTCCTTGAAGGATGACATCCATTGCTTTCTGGAATATGGCAGGTGCTGATGCTACTCCGAAAGGTAACCTTGTATACTGATATAACCCTCGGTGGGTATTTATTGTAAGATATGTTCTGGAACTAGGATCAAGCTGGATCTGATTATAGGCATTCGATAAGTCTAGAGTGGTAAAGTATTTGCCTCCGGCCAATGTAGCAAATAGATCTGTAGGACGTGGTAGTGGATATTGGTCCACATCCAGGACAGGATTCACTGTCACCTTATAGTCTCCACATAATCTCACTCTACCATCCTTCTTGGGGACTACCACAATTGGGGCTGCCCAGTCACTATGGTCAACCTTCTCTAGTACCCCAGACCTCTCTAATCTGTCAAGCTCTTCCTCTACAGTAGATCTCAATGCGAACGGCACAGATCTGGGTCTATAAAACTTTGGTCTGGCTGTAGCATCTACAAGCAATTTAGCCTGAAATGGTTTGATTAAACCCAGTTCATCTGTGAAAACATCCTTGTAGTTGTCTAAAAGTTCGTTGAGTTGAGCGATCTGGTTGCACGATACTGTCTTAATACTGTTCCAATCAAGGCGGAAGGCTCTCATCCAGTCCCGACCAAGTAAGGTTGGTCCAGCACCCTTGGCTATGACCAAGGTCAGCTGCTGTTGCTGTTGCTTCTGGTAACAGACACGAACTGATGCTTCCCCTAGGATATCCATAGACTCTCCAGTGTAGGTCCTCAGTTTAAGCTTGGACTGCTTAACACGATAACTAGGGAACAGACTCTTAAAAACATTTTCCGACATTATGCTAACAGTTGCTCCAGTATCCAGCTCAAAAGTGACTTGTTTTCCTGAGACTTCCATGTCAATCAGAATAGGGGGCTGTGGTAAGGCTCCTTGCACTACATAGGTACCCAGGTCTTCATTAGAAGAAGAATCAGGTGAGCAATTAGATGAACAATCAACACCTAACCATCTGGCTCCAACACAACCAACAGACCTCCCTCTGTTTACATAACGCTTCTTCTGTCTTTTGATAAAGGACTGGCTTGTGGGTGTTAGTGCCTTCTTTGAAGAGGAGCGACACACAGGCGAAATATGTCCCATCTTGCCACAGGTGTGGCAGACTGCATCTCGGAACTTGCAAGTATTATCGCTGTGGCGGCGTCCACAGTGCTTGCACAACTTCCTTTCTGCTTCAGTGTAGTTGAGACCTTCTAGGGACACAGGTTTTACACATCCCTTTAACTCTCGAGCATTCTTCTCTGCAGCTTCTATACTTTGTGCTAACTCTAAGGCTTTTGCAGCCGTCAGTCCGTCTTCAGCGAGGAGTTTCTTCTGTATTGACTCACTATGCACCCCACACACAAAGCGATCTCTAATGGCCTGATCTAGGAACGTGCCAAACTCACAGCGAATGCTGAGCTTCCTCAGATCAGCCTGAAATTCAGCAACAGTTTCATTAAACTTCTGACTCCTACGGTAGAAGCGAAACCGTTCTCCGATCACCAGCGGCTTGGGGTCAAAATGCTGCTTGAGAATAGTTATTAGCTCAATAAAACTCTTTTCCTGCGGCTTTACTGGTGCGAGCAGGCTGCGAAGGGTGTCGTAAACTTGTGCTCCAATAACAGTAAGTAACACAGAAACTTTCCTTGCAGCTTCAACTGCATTTGCTTCAAAGTATAGTTCCAATCTCTCAAGGTAAGTAGACATGTTGTTGACACGAGGGTCAAACTCTTGCAATCTACCCAGCACTCTGGGCGCTATCAGTGTCTCCATCCCGTCTCTCGTCGCCATTGTCGTATCTCTGACACAAGTAGTGGTAGGTTCGTAACCGGGAACACTAGATAGCTAACATGGAGCAGTCTCTACTGACTTTTGCATAAAATATTAATCTCTAATAATGATCATTTCTATTAACGTGCACAACAGTTAAATAAGACACAGACAGGAAATGACATAAGATGACATAAACTAAAATCACAATACAAGATACTACAGATGCTTTTCTTCAGTGGCCTTTCAATCAGATAGTCAAGCTAATTCTCCGAGACCAAGACAAAAAGTGTCATATCATTCAGCCAGTCTATCCTGATGTAAAGTCAGACTCTTTCCAACGACCACAAAATGACATGAATGTTGCATTTGGCTGCCCAATGTTTGCACCACTGCAGATACTCAATGATCCCTCATACGTAAAGAATGATTTGATGTTTCTAATGTGCATAATTAACCATTCAAACAGTGAGAATCATTAATTTTGTGTTCCACATAAGTACTACAGATGATGATGTCACAGTGTAAACCTTAAAATTATCAGTTGTATAAATTGCTGTGTAATCTTGGGTAATGACTAACTCTGTTTTCTTTGGTTATTTTCATGTCTTGTATCTTGTATCAATATTATTGTAATAATAATTATTACATATTTCTCTCTCAACAAAAAGATTTAAAAGGTTGGGTTTATCTTTAACCAACCTGGCAAAGATGTATATATGAAGCAACAGTGTCACTCTACTCAATCTTTCAGACTTTTTTTTCCCTCCAGAGACCACAAAGCAAAATGATTGCTGCCTCTGTGGAATAATTTATTACTGATAATTATTATAACTGGTAGGAAGGAACCACTGTTATCTATATCTACATGATGCACTGATCAGGTGGTAGCTGGATTCATTTGTAGTGTGTTTCCTCTGAGGTATCAATTTGAGTCCCTATCTCAAATTATCTAATTATTTATCTATCTATTTATCTATGAGATCATTGCAACATGGAAGATCCACCTAATGTAAAGCAATAACTATTTTTAGCAATGTTGTAAGGGTACTTTCATGTTGACCATACTTGGATAGATCCAATTACTAACTATATCTCACCATGGTCTCATAGTACCCTTATTCTACAGTACAGGACAGTATAATTCTTCCCAAATGTCCTAAATAGAAAGGTTCTAAGGTCACTATATAAAATTTAGCCTTCACCAGAATGAGTTCACCTCCTTTCATTGTGGAGTGATATAATACAGACTCATTGTGCATAAAGATAGAGGTGTAATCATGTGAGAGGTGAATAATGTTACTATTAATACACAAACTGTATTTGGGATATATCCAAGTGTCCTTAGCACATTTCAAGGAGTTGGAATAGAGGAATTCCGTTGTATACAGAGCTATTCATTTCAGGAGGTTGAAATAGTGAGGTTCCACTGTATCCTTATTTCAGGGAGTTGGAATAGAGAGGTTCCACGGTCTATAGAGGCAGTTGTATATGGAGGTGTCCTCATTTCAAGGGGATGGAATAGAGGGTTCCACTACAATACCTATTTCTATATAGCTATAATTGTAGTCATTAAGACAACCAATATCACTCTGTCCACCTTAAAGGACTATGGAGTGGACTCTCTAATTAGCTAATTCACCTTTAGATGAAAGATTCCAACCTAGTCACAGACAGATGACTGTATTTTCACTATTTATTGTAGTCCCACATGGTCAATTGAGTTTACTAAAGGAAAGAAATCTCAGACTATCTATGAAAACCTGTATACAAGGGTCCTGCTACGGTTGTACATCAGACACCTTACTCAAAAGAATTGGATAAATGGATACATTTGATTATTATCTCCTCACCAATTAAGCTACCTCAGTTTAACACTAGTTCACATTCAGCTGATTCTGTTAAAAGCAATGAATGGTTTTTCACAAGGTTTGGTAAATGCAGAAGGTGATGACCAACACAGGCAAATCCAGCTTGAAAGTGCTAAAAAATCAAACACCAAAAGGTCTCGGAGGGAGAGAAATTACCTTTGTCAGTTAATATAGCTAATCCTACAGCTAAATCCAATTTATAACAGTTACTGATATTAATAGGTTATATGTAATTGTGGCACAACAGTAAGTAAATCTACTTATCTGGCAGTGGGTAGGTATTATAATAATATTATGCTAGCTAGGTAGTTAGTAGTCTTGCCAAGATCACTATAGCTAGCTGTATTGTTCCACACAGCTTTAGTTTATCACATCAGTGCAAACCATTATCCTCTTATTGTTTTACCCCAGTGGTCTGGTGCTAAGTCTAGTCACTTACAAAAGGACAGGATTGACTGGAATTTACACTAATTACTAATGAAACATTACACAAATCAATGGAGGCTACATCAAGCTGTTGGCTGTTCACCAAATACGTTATCCTTTTCACATAACATAATAATTGGCTGTTAATACAAACCTCACCACCACTATCCCTTCAAACTATCCCCAAATGTAACCACAGATAGAGAGGTGTCACACCAGTCACACCAGATTGTGTGTTATCAACTAAACACACACACTCACCAGTCATGATATCACATCAGGGTACATACAGTACATTATTATTATACTAAGGCTAAGGCCAGTCAAGTCAGGTGTTGGTCATTAGCTAAATTTTAAGCCATCCAGTGGTCATTGGAAATAAAACTCCCAATGGCAGTGATATCTAATATATTCATTCATTTTTAGATATTATTATTTTACTTATTCTTAGCTCATTTTGTACTTATTTGAGGAGAAGACTAGCTAACTTGCTAATATAATTATTTTTGTACGCTGGTAAATTAAGTGAATTAACCTCATAACATGCTATCGTCAAACAATAGTAATTAACTAGCTCACTAATAAAATTAATGAATCCTCTTATGATGGTTTTGCACTGATAAATAATTATAAATTCATATTATAGATGGCCATCTTGCCAGGTGGAATGATTTGTGTCCCTAAGTCATTTGGTTAATAATTGAGCCCTCTCCTCATGTATACATAAATTCCAGTGATCTTACTATTCTATGTAGCTACCTATTGACACATCTTGTGTGCCAGGTGGAACTGTATAAAGGTACTGGTGTTTGTGTAAGCACTTCATGATGATTTTATAGGTACATTAGCTACTTACATAGCGAACAAACACAAGAGTCCCTTGAAAATAGTGTAGCAACCAGTAACTGTTTAGCTATCTGGTAATAACTTCATAATGTATTTTAAATGGAGACAAAATATGTGGATATGAACAGGTTATACTCAAATATGGATGAACCTATACTTCACAGCTCATTGGAGCTCACTACTACCAAACACCTCATCCATACTTTCAACCCAGGAACTAATGAATCAGGAGCTGCAGTTTCTAAATTATTTGATGGAGCTATCGGTCTAGACTCTGGAGGCAACAACAATGTGAGAGTTTTCACTGTAGGGTCCATCTTTTTCAGTGTGATGTTCAGATAACTATGTTTTGTGGAGCATCTTGAAGGGGATTGAGAGTACTTGTGAAATAGGCTTTCTCTCTCTCTTTGAACATTATGGTTCTTGCAAGAGATGGTCCAAGATTTGGTTTCGTGTTCCCATGATTTGGCCCACTCTGTGGGTGAAGAGGGGTGGCTTATAATTAATTTGTGGGTGTAAATTATATTATTATTATAGTTGTGTGTTATTTTGAGGAGGGAGGTAAGATTAAAGATATACCACAGCAAAGCCATACTCCTTTCAAAAGTACCTCTGTGTGAGTCTGCTCTGGCTAGACAGCAGAAGCAGTTTAGGAATTAGCCTGTATATACACTCCTTTAGGTATCACTGCTCCATTACTATACAGGATGTTGCTTAGTTTTAGCTAGTTCTAAGGTGGTTTCTCTGCCACTAGTAAGGGAGGGAAGACTGAGGAATGTGGAACCAGTAGGTAGGAAGGCCATGTAACAGACATGCTTGGGTGGGTCATGCTCACATAAAATCTGGTGGTCCCTGTGTAGAATAGCTAATATGCTTAAATATTCCTGGAGCAGGAAGTTCCTAATGTAGTGAAGTCATTTCCTTGTCTTGTTTGCATCGGTTGAACGATAATTATCATGTTTGGATGTTGCTTGGATGTTACATTGATGTCGTTTGGATGTAAGTGACAAACTTGTATGTTGGTTAAATTGTGGGTGGGGGACTTTCCCTCAAAATTTTTCCTTACCCTTCCCAGTGAATATTTATTATTGCAGGAGCTCTACTATTATGATGGCCCAATCAAACAGAACTAATTTGCTTAACTTAAGTAAGGTTAGAATATGTACAAGCCAGCTTATGAAAAAAGTTCTTATTCATAACGTGTTCAAAACAGTAAAAAATTTCTCCAGCAATGCCCACATTTGACCAAACTACACCCCATTTTATCAAGCTCACTGTGATACTATAACAATTTTATGCTAGAGTTAATAGTATAGACAAGTAGATGTATTTGTAGATGTATATAATAATGCATTCTGGTTCAGAATCATGCAGAGACAGGACAATTTTACTAGCATACTTCAGTTCAGGTAGTTGCACATCCTTATCAGATAACAACTACTAAACCTTGTCATCCAAATTACCTGACCTACCACCTCAGTTTCAAAAGCACTACTTAAATCTGGGGTACCAGATCCCAGCAACACAAAAAATCTCCTGCTCATTCCATACAACTGTAGTCTGTAGCTGGCTAGTAAAACAAACCATTGTTGATTTAAAATACTTCCTTGTGCTGGGAGTCACAGCAATAGACTTTCTCTTGCTTGCCAACAAGTAGAACTGTTCAACACACTCGCTAACCATTGGTAACAAGAAATATACTGAAACTGGCAGAAAGCCAACTTTGGGTAAACATGCGTTCAAATCATTAACATGCTTTGAGGAAAAGGGGTGTTTGACTAAACCCCTCAAGCTCCTCCCTGGCCATGAACCAAGAAGCTATTTGATAGAACACTGTATAACAGGCTGGACTGAACAAGGCATGTCCACATAAAAGACTAGTAGAGAAATTTTTCTATGTAGAATTTACACAAGTATCCATTTTCCTGGACCAGGAAACTGTATGCAACTACAACAAAGAGCAGATAGCACAGTAAACTAAGAAAACAAAATATGAAGAATCTCAGAGATTAACAGTTTGAGTCAATGAAAATACAACCAGTAAAAGATGCAGTGACAAAGGCAGAGTCTACCATACTACACTTACAGGAAGGCCTTTCAGAGGTGGTATCAGTGCCTCCAAGTATAAGCATTGTTGCATATTTATATGTAAAAGTCAAGGTCAATAAGCAAGTAAGCAAATGTGACACAAAGTAAGCAAAAAAGTGACCTCTGACATAGAGTACTGATTGAATCAAGACCAAATTTCAATCCTCACTTTCTACGTACAGAGACTATATCATCTCTTATAGGCTATCACTTTAATAAGACCTGGAAGTGCTGTGAGAACAATAAATTTGAAGACTCCTTACTGATTGCTACAAAGAAATGTACTCATGAAAGAAACACACACTATAAAACAGGGCTAGCCACTTAGCTTGTTCATATTATAATAACAATGTTACATGTGTATACAAACTGGGGCCAAAATAAGCAAAAAATTGTTTATTTTATATGCATATCTAAAGTTACTACTTGGAAGCTCTGTGGTATTGATGGTGCAGACTCTACAGGCAACCAGTTATAATGGAGTATTTATATGGCCTAAAGTCCAAAGACATAGGCATGAAGCTAAAGTAGGGAGAACTGTGTCACTCTACTCAGCACCCTTTTATACCATGAAAGTGGAAAGAGTAGGTAAATCCTAATAGTGTTTATACAAACAACAATATTCAACACAAGATGTGTCATTCAGAAAGATGGGCCAAACATGTATTATAAAAATTATACATAAGCCCTGCTAGGACTGTTATGCTAACTAACTCCTGTAACATTATGATTTGCTATCTATTTTTGGAGAATGCTGGAAGACTTCGATATTATTGTTATGTATTAGATTTGAGGAAGATATATTGAAGGGATTTGATTATTATGAAATGGAAGAAACAAAATCTCATGTTCATATTACATGGAAGATTCACCAATTTAGTCATGAGTTTCATGATGGCCATACTTAACAAATTACTGTACAAACAATTGTTTTGACAAGGGATAGTACGTATATATAATATGGTGACACTATCCCATCAGCATGCACCCTTATCATATGAATACCTCTATCTTATGGGCATAGTTATTAATATACTATGAGTCTCCATTGTGAGTATTATAGCTACATTGCATGCACTAATTTTTGGTAGAGGGAAGTGAACCCATTCATTGGAGGAGAGGAGACCTTTTACTCCTGCTAAAATATTGGTACATGACAATAGGGAAGACCTTGTGGTGACCTGGCATCACTTCAAGCACACATTTTGAAGCATAAAAAAGCAGATCTGAAAGAAAGGTACATGTATAGAATATCAGTAAACCACATTTTCCATGCATTTGTCATCAAAGCTATTAATTACCAGCTTTTATAATCCATACCTAGACATACCACAACTATATTACAAATGTAAATCATTCAAGAGGTGTTGTTTGGTTAATAAAGTGGACTAGCCATCCATTTATAGTAATCAATTTTTATAACGAATTAATGAATTCTCTTCACTAAAATATTGCACTGATAAATAATAGATGACCATCTTACCAGGTGGAATGATTTGACACTATTGTCTGGTTAAGGTTATATATTGGTCTTATAAGAGTGTGGGTGATACTAATATTTTGGTGTCTTAGTTTGAGTAAAGGTCACTAAGCCAGAATTATGTTTCCATGTGAGTAGAGTTTACAAAGATATGGGATAACACAGTATTGTATAACAGTTTGAGCATGAATACTCAAGTGGCTTCTGTTACTCTTACCGAGGGTTTCTAGCTAAATAAAAATTAGGCTGTTATAGCTAACAAGATAAGACATGAAGATAGAGAGGTCCACAATGATGACAGACTGTGGTTGGAGATGAGTATATAATGCAGAGGTGTCCTTGTTGATAGAGGATACTATCCTGGTTAGAGATGTGTAAAACATCTGTTCAATAGTTCCAGTTATGTCCCTAAGCCATTTGGTTATCATAGGTAAGGTAATAGTGTTGTGTAAGCACTTCTTATGAGATGATTTTATAGAAACACAAGAATCCCTTGATAGCTAGGGATGAGCAAATTAAGCCGCATATTCTTTTAGCATAATAGGCTACATTCCCTTTCAGGGCATATGAGCTTTTTTTTTTCAGTGTGATGTTCAAATAACTGTTTTGTAGAGCATCTTGAACTTACACTATGGGAAAGAATTGTTGCTGAAGGTGGATTATTATTAAATTCACTATACTTAACCAGACAGTTTTGTGGGTACTATTTATAGTGTTGTGGTCAGTTATAGTATGATTAATGAGTTACTGTACTGTGTAGTTACAGTTCTGTCTGTATTGAATTCCTATATAGAGGCTATCACATAGCCTTTACTACACAATGACTCTATTGGCTTTGTCCATTTAATGACATCAAACACTATGTACACACCAAATTAAAGATTGTGAGTTTAAAGATGAGGGCCATCAATTTTATGATGTTGCTGGGCCTTTATGTCACAATTGAGCAAATACAACTTGCATGATTTCACATGGAAACATGTCATCTCCACTATCACAAGAATAAGTGCAAGAATAAGTTCCAAAGTTCTGTTGTTGATAGAAAGTACACATAACCATGTGGTTTGTAATGATGCAGTGTCCCTTAATTCAGTATAGTTCCAAATGTACCTTAAACTCCTCTGTACATCACTCTCCATCCATCATAGTATGTAATGAAGGATGAGATGTACAAAGTTGATAACACTTGTGGTTATTTACATGTTTGTTAAGTTGCTATCATTATACGTAGTTACGTGAAAGCATCTAAAGGAGGCAAGGTTTAAGGTTGCATGAGCCTAACCTCTTAACTCCAGAATGTAACTCCCCATGAAGCTGATATTGGTACCTAATACTACAAGTTTAGGGTACTCACTGAAGGGTATTCATGATACTGCTAAGGGTATTCATTAAGGGATATTCATAACAATAAAAGAACCTATAAGGATAATTATAGCAGGTGCATTGCTATGCTGTTTCTGGATTGCCCGGAAAACCACAACAATACTCCTCTTCTGTGGACTTCAGTCTCTTCACACTAAATGGAGACTACACTGAGAGAAACTTTCAGTGCATCAGTTTTTGCATAATGAGGCTTCAGCTAGTTTCCTATGAAATAGGCAAAAGATTAAATCCATATTATAGTTTGTGTGAAGACAAATGCTGGCTTTACGAGGTCACCATCATGAGAATAATGTTGAAAGTGGATCAAACCTTTCGTGCATTGATGCTGGTGATGTTATATAGATAACTACTTAAAGAGCATTTTATAAATGCTACTCATGACGAACAATAATTCCCCACAAACCCAAAATGAGTGTGTTGGAGAGTTTATTAAAAATAAAATTCTTGAAAAGGTACAAAGTGCCAAGTTCTAGCTGATGAAGCAGCATATTATTAAGAAGACTTAAGAAGACCTAAGTTAGTGGGCTATCAGTGAAAATGGGCAAAGTTTACATACTACACAAGCAGAATTCTCCTTTCTATCCTCAGAACCCACCCCTTCCAAATCTCGTGGAATCCTCATTATGGTTATATAGGAAGTATCCCAGTCTACATACATGGCCATTGTGTAGTAATGCATATCCACCTTTACATCTGAATAATACATTGGTATATGATATATAGCTTCATACACATAAAGAAGGATGTGAGGTTGAAGTAAGCATATAATTAAAGCTGTTATGTTACTGTGATAAAATATGAGCTATTTTAGATGTATAGAAATTCTCTATGTGTATTAGCTAGTTTCTCTGTCGATTTAAAGAATCTGAGAAGATATTGTTTGGGGAGAAAGGAATTAAGATTCGATATGGAATGGAAGAACAAATTCTCATATTTAGTAATGTGCCAATGGACTAGTGTAGCACAAGGTATATTACTGTCTATAGCTACATGATACACTTATCAGATGGTAGCTGGATTCATTTGTAGTGAAGTAATTGTGATTCCTCAATTTGAATCCATGCCTCAAATTATCTATGAGATCATGCAACATGGAAGATCTGTAAAACAACTTGGCCATGTTGTGAGTGTAGTTTAAGTATAGTATTACAACCATACTTAACTAATAATAGCTAGCTACAAACAACTTAACAAGGGATACAGCTATAGTGGTATGTGGTAACATTAGCTTATCATTGTTGGAAACCCTTATCACATGATTACTCTTTATCTTGTGTGCATATTAGTCTCCATGGAGTAATTTCATGCTAAGTATGTAACTACAATCATAACTAGAGTAAACACCATCAATAATAGTTTCAAATCCTACAAGTAGCAAAAGTATATTAGTGAACTAGACTAGCTAGTGCATGTAACAAATTCCCTGGATTTTTGTAGCAATCCCTGGATCACACCTGAAATCCCTTGATGGTTGGTAGTACTGAACAAGGTTAAATGAGTTATACAAACCCTATCAATATAATATTGTGGGGAGCGGGGGCTGGCCTTTTTTTACTCCTGCTAAAATATTAAATTGGTACATGACAACAGGAATAGGTGGGGGCAGAGGGTGCAAACATGCATATATATGCACATAGAGTCAGAGAGTGTGATTTCAAGTTGTCAGTTCATGATGAGTCATGAAAATATCTACTTTGATATTATATGCTAACAATGTCTGCAGGGAAACACTGAGGACCTTACCAAACACTACAAGGAGGAGTGTGGATACCACAACCAAATTATGGTGTGCTCAATATAATAATAGTTGCATACTAGCACGAGCGCTAGACATGCACGCATAAGCAACAATGCAAAATTGATATTAATTGAAAGATGACGTAACAGATTATTATAAAAGTCAGCTGCACATTCATTGTAGCTATGTACTAGGTAGTGCGAAAGGTTTCGGTTGAAAAATTATTATTGATTATCTGTTATGCAGGTACTGATCATAGTGGGAGTGGCAATACTGATGACCTCGTTCCTCCCATTGAATTGTGCATTAGAACTAGGTTAAATGAATTATACAAACTCAATGTAATAATATAGTGTACTACAGTAAAGTTTGAGGAAGTGGAACATCCTTGGCTACTGAAATTTTCATTTTTTTGTAGGTGGGCGAATTCTTCTATAGACTGGAATGGATCTGAAAAACTTTTGTAACATAGTATTGTTATAATAATACATAATAATAATAATTATTATTATTATTATTAATTTTATTTATGGTGTGTGCGCATTATCTAGAATATTCGTGAACAGTGCTAGCACGAGCGCGCGTATGCATAACTCATGCGTGAGCCATGTAAGCTATTATTAATAATATCGATATTCATGAGGTCTTGTTATGATGCGCCATGTAAGACAATATTATATCGATATTTGTCATCATGACGTGGAATAATAATTATTATAATAGAAATTAACTATAAAAGGGAGTTTGCAACTGGTACAAGTATGGTAGAGCGAAAAAGTTCGGATTATTAACTGACTCTAGGAATGTCTGACTTCTTGTGTGCCCGCTGTAGGGACTACCTGTTTGATAGTCCTATGCAATGTTCCTGTGGAGACAGGGTATGTGGACCATGCTACGACTACTTCAAAGCGAGGTAAGTTTGATCGGCTGCATAGTATAATACTAATAGTGTGCAGGTATTTTGGTAGTCTAAGCGTAGTTAGTATCCTTATGAGTATGGTCAAACTCCGAAAGCGTTACGTTCCGCTGGTTATGCATGCACTCTGGGCTGGGACCGTTGGTTTACAGCCTATTATCATGCTAAATACATAATGATGTTAAGTGGGGTCTAGAATGCAAATTCACTCTTTGTTAACAACTTCCTGCAAAGATCTGGCTGCAGTAAACTATATCTTGTAGCTAGCTAGTGTAGATACAAGCAATGAAGAAAATTGATAATGCAAAATTTTGTCATTATCTCTCTCTTCTTCAGCAATGGCAGCAAGTTTGTCTGCCCTCTGTGTGAGTCTGAAATACTTCTGGAAGACTGTTTCAGAGATAAAGCATTCACAAGGGAGTTCAAAGAAACCAAAATCAAATGCAAAAGCTTAAATTGCCCCTGGGAAGGAAGAAGTGAAGACTATAAGGTGAGAATCTTATTCCAGTTGGGAGAAGTAGAAATATGTAGATATAGTAGTCAATGCAGAGAATAAAATTTTCAGCTATAATTAATGAACATAAAATTCTGCATCATTTGCCTTCACAGTAATATTCACTTGAAAGAAACAGTTTGGAAAGATTCCTCTTCCCTAACATTTTTATTTGCCACTCAATTTAATTTCAGGAGTTTACTATAAAATTAATACTAGTATAAACTCTATTTACACTTAGTAACCTTTTTTAATTAACAGCTAGTGACTGGAAGAAACTCAGCACACATTAAGTTTAGTACAATTTGCAATCATTAAGATATTTTCATTATGAGTCAGTTTACTATTTTTTTTACTTTATTAGCTTCATCTGAACAATGAGTGCATGTTGGTTCAAGAGTTCTGTGGTAATGGTTGTGGAGAGAAAGTGACCAGGAAGAATGTGAGTGGTTGTAAGAATATATAGCTAGTTACGGATTCTGTTGTCATAGATGGAGCAGCACATGAGAAATACATGTATACGTAGAGTCAGAGACAAGGATGAATGTTGTCAGTTCATGGTGAGTCATAAAATATTTACTTTGATACGTACTACAGTATTGCTAACAATGTCTGCAGGCAAACAGTGAGGACCTTACCAAACACTACACGGAAGAGTGTGGATACCACAATCAATTAAATATCAGGAAAATGGAGCAAGCTCTGGATGACAGAATCAAAATGCTCACTCAACAAAACTCTGAATTAAAATCAGAGATCAAACAAATTCGCTTAGATGTTTCTATGAAAATACAACCAATAATAGATGCAGTAGTGAAGATAGAATCTGCTGTGCAACACTTGCAGGAAGAGAGGACATTGATGGTGCAGACTCTACAGGCAATATTATGTTTTATCTTCCTTTGTGTTGCACATAGTTACTACAGACAGTGATTAGCTACAGTGTACACTAATAATTGCTGTGTACCCTTGGGTATTGGCTAACTTTTTTTCTTTTGTTATAATATTTTTATATCTTGTTTACATGTCATGTTTGTTATCAATATATATTATTAAATATTTCTCTCTCAACAAACTGGGTGGATGCAGGAATTTATAAAAGGTGGGATTGTATCTTCTGCTAAAAACCACAGCACCTAGGATGGGATGATTGAAACCAAGTATAATAATTGTCATAGATGCTTATTATTCTATTTAGAACATCACAGCAGATTTCGTTAGAGGCTCTTGCAATCCCTGAACCATTAGTCATGACTTTGGCATTTGTAATGAAGGACTCTGGAATATCAAAGTGAAATATTAAAGCATCGGATTTAAGTGTACATTCAGCAGATTAGCTACATTGCAAGGCTTGTTCACCAAGCTCTGGAATATCAAAGTGGAGAATTAAAGCATCGGATTTAAATGTACATTCAACAGATTACATTGCAAGGCTTGTTCATCAAGGTAAACCCTCACAAGTGAAAATTGAAAGCAAAAATAAAGAAACAGCATCACTCTACTTGACCATTTCTTTCCAGAGACCACAGAGCAAGATGATTGTTGTCTCTGGATGTCCTGCTGTCAGAAGCTACTTGTATATGGCAATAATAGACATAAATAAGCATTTGAGAAAATATAATTCCTGTAGAGAGGAATATGGAAGATTGTATTATGCATGGGTAGTGGATATATAGTTTGATCATCCATCTCAACAGGAAATATATGATACTTAGTCTTCCACAGATGCATTTAAGTACAATGGCCCCAGAGTTTTGTGGCAATGCTTGTGGAGAAAAAGTACCCAGAAAGAATGTGAGTGCTTGGCCTTGTCCATTTAGTGACATAATTGAACATAATGGTAGTTATAGCCTTTAATGTCTGTTGGCCTTGTCCTACACTGTAAAAAATGTGGTGGCAATATTCCACCAAACTTGGTGGGACAGCTTTGTGTGAGTGCTTGGCCTTGTCCATTTAGTGACATAATTGAACATAATGGTAGTTATAGCCTTTAATGTCTGTTGGCCTTGTCCTACACTGTAAAAAATGTGGTGGCAATATTCCACCAAACTTGGTGGGACAGCTTTGTGTGAGTGCTTGGCCTTGTCCATTTAGTGACATAATTGAACATAATGGTAGTTATAGCCTTTAATGTCTGTTGGCCTTGTGTTTATTATTAGATGGAGCACCACATGATAACACTCTGTATAGACCAAATTATATATAGCTACTTGCATGATTTCACATGGAAACTGTCTGTTACATACCAGTCTGTTACATACAAGTCTGTTACATACCAGTCTGTTACACACCAGTCTGTTACACACCAGTCTGTTACACACCAGTCTGTTACACACCAGTCTGTTACACACCAGTCTGTTACACACCAGTCTGTTACATACCAGTCTGTTCACACCAGTCTGTTACACACCAGTCTGTTACACACCAGTCTGTTACACACCAGTCTGTTACACACCAGTCTGTTACACACCAGTCTGTTTCACACCAGTCTGTTACAGACCAGTCTGTTACAGACCAGTCTGTTACACACCAGTCTGTTACACACCAGTCTGTTACACACCAGTCTGTTACAGACCAGTCTGTTACACACCAGTCTGTTACACACCAGTCTGTTACACACCAGTCTGTTACACACCAGTCTGTTACATACCAGTGCTGATGGGTGACACAATGTTACACACCAGTCTGTTACATACCAGTCTGTTACATACCAGTCTGTTACATACCAGTCTGTTACATACCAGTCTGTTACATACCAGTGCTGATGGGTGACACAATGTTACACACCAGTCTGTTACATACCAGTCTGTTACACACCAGTCTGTTACACACCAGTCTGTTACACACCAGTCTGTTACACACCAGTCTGTTACGTACCAGTGCTGATGGGTGACACAATGTTACACACCAGTCTGTTACGTACCAGTGCTGATGGGTGACACAATGTTACACACCAGTCTGTTACATACCAGTCTGTTACAGACCAGTCTGTTACACACCAGTCTGTTACACACCAGTCTGTTACACACCAGTCTGTTACACACCAGTCTGTTACACACCAGTCTGTTACAGACCAGTCTGTTACACACCAGTCTGTTACACACCAGTCTGTTACACACCAGTCTGTTACACACCAGTCTGTTACACACCAGTCTGTTACACACCAGTCTGTTACACACCAGTCTGTTACATACCAGTGCTGATGGGTGACACAATGTTACACACCAGTCTGTTACATACCAGTCTGTTACATACCAGTCTGTTACATACCAGTCTGTTACATACCAGTCTGTTACACACCAGTCTGTTACACACCAGTCTGTTACACACCAGTCTGTTACACACCAGTCTGTTACATACCAGTGCTGATGGGTGACACAATGTTACACACCAGTCTGTTACATACCAGTCTGTTACATACCAGTCTGTTACATACCAGTCTGTTACATACCAGTGCTGATGGGTGACACAATGTTACACACCAGTCTGTTACATACCAGTCTGTTACACACCAGTCTGTTACACACCAGTCTGTTACACACCAGTCTGTTACACACCAGTCTGTTACGTACCAGTGCTGATGGGTGACACAATGTTACACACCAGTCTGTTACGTACCAGTGCTGATTGGTGACACAATGTTACACACCAGTCTGTTACATACCAGTCTGTTACATACCAGTCTGTTACAGACCAGTCTGTTACATACCAGTCTGTTACATACCAGTCTGTTACATACCAGTCTGTTACACACCAGTCTGTTACATACCAGTCTGTTACATACCAGTGCTGATGGGTGACACAATGTTACAAACCAGTCTGTTACATACCAGTCTGTTACATACCAGTCTGTTACATACCAGTCTGTTACATACCAGTCTGTTACATACCAGTCTGTTACATACCAGTCTGTTACATACAAGTCTGTTACATAGCAGTCTGTTACATACCAGTGCTGATGGGTGACACAATGTTACACACCAGTCTGTTACATACCAGTCTGTTACATACCAGTCTGTTACATACTAGTCTGTTACATACCAGTGCTGATGGGTGACACAATGTTACACACCAGTCTGTTACATACCAGTCTGTTACATACCATTCTGTTACATACCAGTGCTGATGGGTGACACAATGTTACACACCAGTCTGTTACATACCAGTCTGTTACATACCAGTCTGTTACACACCAGTCTGTTACATACCAGTGCTGATGGGTGACACAATGTTACACACCAGTCTGTTACATACCTGTCTGTTACATACCAGTCTGTTACACACCAGTCTGTTACACACCAGTCTGTTACACACCAGTCTGTTACATACCAGTCTGTTACATACCAGTGCTGATGGGTGACACAATGTTACACACCAGTCTGTTACATACCAGTCTGTTACATACCAGTCTGTTACAAACCAGTCTGTTACATACCAGTCTGTTACATACCAGTCTGTTACACACCAGTCTGTTACATACCAGTCTGTTACATACCAGTCTGTTACATACCAGTCTGTTACATACCAGTGCTGATGGGTGACACAATGTTACACACCAGTCTGTTACATACCAGTCTGTTACACACCAGTCTGTTACATACCAGTCTTTAGTGAATTTATTTAAGTTGGGGATCACAAACTTAGATCCTACAAGATCAAGAGCATGGCTGAAACAGGTAATGTTCATAACTTTGGGGTATATTATTCCAATTGTACGCATTGCTTTCCCGTTAACAGAAGCACCATCTCTCATGCAAGCCAACAGATTCTAACCAACTACTCCTAACTCAGTAGAGAGCACAGTGAGAAATTCACGTGCCAACTCATCACCGGTTACTGGTTTAGCCAACAATAAAAGTCGGACAAGCCGCTGCTACAGCTTTCCATCTTTAACAAAACGCAAACAGATGGCCAATTCTTCTCCAAACCGAGTTATGCCATCAAAAATTGCAGATACAAACTTATCTTTAATCTCAGCTCGTAGGCTTTCTTTTTCTTGCTTCAATAAAGGTGGAATATATTCATACAGGTGGGTACTGCTAGTAAGCTTTAACCCATTTTCTTCCAGAAGCCCCCTCAAGCGATCAACTTTAGCAAGAGGGATACCAGCACGTAAAAAAGCATCCACTACCCGAGTTCGATAAACCCTTTCCTCCATAGGTATCAATGATCCAGCAACTGGTTCTTCCTTATCTATTCTCTTCAAGTAATCAGCAATATCTCGCTCTCTAGCTTCCCTCTCTGCTAGCTTTTTCTTGGAATTATTATGTTTATTACCAGAATAAATATGATTTTTTATGGTGCTTTTCTTCAAAGAAATCTCTTCCCTACATGCTGAGCAAAATAACTTTCCCCTTCTCACTTGCAAAAATTCACCCGGGAATTCCTTAACACGCTCCTCTGGCTTAATATTTTTCAGATCACACTGGCTAGTAGAAGCTCTTTTTCTTGCTGGGGGCTTCCTTACTCTTTTTCGTGCCAAGTGGGACTTAGCTGCTGGCTTTAGCACACTTAAAAGAGTCCTAGGTACCACAGAACTTGCAGAAGGCCCACTTACAGCCACAGGTTCATCAATAGGCTCATCAATGGGCTCACAACCAGGCTCATCCACCATACATTCTTGGTCAGAATCAAAGTCTTCTAAGATAGTCACAGGCTCATCACAATTTGAGTCACAAATAGACTCATCCATCATGTCAGAAAAAACAGAATCCAAGGTAGCCATGCAGCTGGGTCAATCAATAACCATGTGGGCTAACCCGTGGACTAACCTTGTGTTGCATGCGAATGATGTACGTGTGATGACAACTTGACAAGCATGAAGCATGTGGTTTGTTAATTTTGTCATTACCATTCAGGCATTCAAGCATAATTAGGAGCATAATAGCAGTAAAAACAAGCATTGCTGGAATAGCATAATCACAAAAAAATGAGCATAATTTGTAAAACCCTAACTGTGTATAAACGCTTACATAGTAGTTCACACTCGACTCCGGCCACGAGACAGGAAGCAATTAGAGATTCCAAGTGGGAATGGCCTCGCCTAATTAATAGGCCTATAAAAGAGTCAGCCGGTGCGAGGAACCTCAGTTGAGTGACTCTAAGAATGTCTGACTTCTTGTGCGCCCGCTGCAGAGAGTACCTGCTTGATAGTCCTATGCAATGTCCCTGCGGTGACAGAGTGTGTGGACCTTGCTACAGCTACTACAAAGCTAGGTAAAGTTAGATCGGCTGCACAGCATAATAGCGTGCAGGTATTTAGCATCTTGGTAGTATAATGAGTATGGTCCGAGGCGTTACGTCCCGCTGGTCTGCATTGCATGTTAGCTAAGCACTCTGGGCTGGGACCGATCGTCTACATTTAGCTAGGTTCCTCTTGGAGTTTGATCTGAGTAACTAGCTCTTTGATCTATTATTATGCTACGAGCTGGGCCTATGAATGCAAGTTTATGCTTCAAAACAACTTCCAGCATTGCTGTAAACTATTAGGCCAGTGTTAATAACATTCCTGTTCCTGGTCAACTGCTCCGCATTGGAAATTGACACCACTCGAAAAGTTAAGTTGTATTTTTAAGAGTACAAATTACAAGGAGGTTGCATATTAGTGCTGATAGTTTTGTGCCTAGCTTCGTTTTAGCTGCTCGCTGCTATTTCAGTACCTAGGTAGTTTTCTTGATCAAAAATGATTTTGCTAAAATATTCCAGTACATCAAAGAATATTGGCAGAGTATGTATTGGGTCCATTCATTAAAATAACGAATAATAATCACCACCTGCTAGGTTGTGAAAGAAAATTCTGACCAGAAACAAGAATATCATTAACACTGGCCTTATAGTGTAGATATGTATGTAATGAAGAAAAATTTTGATAATGCAAAATACCTTTTTCTTCTTCAGCAATGACAGTAAGTTTGTCTGCCCTCTGTGTGAGTCTGAAATACTTCTGAAGGACTGTTTCAGAGATAAAGCATTTACAAAGGAGTTCAGAAAAACTATAATCAAATGCAAAATCCCTAGTTGTCCCTGGAAAGGGAGAAGTGAAGACTATAAAGTGAGAATCATATTATTATGGTTGGGAAAAGTAGATAATAGTAGTCAATGTAGAGAAAAAAAGTCTGCATAATTTGCCTTTGAAGGAAAGGAAAGAGACACTATGGCAAGACTCTTCCCCCCTGAATTTTTTAATTGTTACTCATTTTAATTTCGAAATATACTCTCCCCATACCATATAAATGTACTTAGGTGCACTAGCATGAATTCTATTTACACATTAGCTAGTACCTGTTTTAGGTGACTGGAAAAACTCAACACACAATAAGCTTAGTACAATTTGCAAGCAGTAAGATTGTGTGTTTACATTGTGAGCCAATTTACTTATGTTATTAGCTTCATCTAAACAATGAGTGCATGTTGGTTCAAGAGTTCTGTAGTAATGGTTGTGGAGAGAAAATGACCAGGAAAAATGTAAGTGGTTGTAAGAATATCTAATTATGATGATTCATTCTGTTGTGATCCATAGATGGAGCAACACATGAATGCATGTGCACATGTAGTCAAAGAGTGTAATTTCAAGGATGACGGTTGTCAGTTCATGGTGAATCATGAAAATATTTACTTTGATACATACTACTAACTGTATTGTTAACAATGTCTGCAGGGAAACACTGAGGACCTTATCAAACACTACAAGGAAGAGTGTGGATACCACAATCAATTAAAGATCAGAAAAATAGAGCAATTACTCACTCAACAAAACTCTGAATTAAAATCAGAGATCAACCAAGTTCGCTTAGAGGTGTCAATGAAACTACAACCAGTAATAGATGCAGTAGGGAAGACAGAGTCTACTGTGCAACACTTGCAGGAAGGCTTTTCAGAAATGTCATTGATGGTGCAGACTCTACAGGCAGCCAGTTATAATGGAGTATTTATTTGGAAAATCCCTGAAGTCCAAAGACATAGACATGAAGCTAAAATAGGAAAAACTGTGTCACTCTATTCAGCACCCTTTTACACCAGCAGGCATGGTTACAAGATGTATCTTAGCCTGTACATGGATGGAGACGGAAGTGGAAAGCATACGCATCTTTCATTCTACATCACCATCATGAGAGGAGAATACGATGCTTTACTTCAATGGCCTTTCAATCAGATAGTCAAGCTAATTCTCCGAGACCAAGACAAAGAGTGTGATCTCATTCAGCTAGTCTATCCTGATGTAAAGTCAGTCTCTTTCCAACAGCCACAAAATGACATGAATGTTGCATTTGGCTGCCCAATGTTTGCACCACTGCAGATACTCAATAATTCCTCATATGTAAAGAATGATGTGATGTTTCTAATGTGTAAAATTGATAATTAACCATTTGAACTGTGAGAATCTATTATAATTCATTTTGTGTAGTGTCTTCATTATTTTGTGTTCCACTTAAGTAGTAGCTACTACAGATGATGATGTCACAGTGCACACTTCAACATTAATACTTTATCAGTTGTAAAAATATCATAAAATTGCTGCTTACCATGTTTTCTTTGGTTATATATTTTCATGTCTTGTATCATGTCATGTTTGTTATCAACATTATTATAATAATTATTACATTTTCTACAAAAGAGCAGATTTAAAAGGTTAAAAGGTGGGGTTGTATCTTTGGCCAACCTGGCAAAGATGTATACATGAAGCTAACATAGGGAAACAGTGTTACTTTACTCAATCTTTCAGACTGTTTTGTTGTTTTTTGTATTTTTTTTCCAGAGGCCACAAAGCAACATGATTGCTGCCTATGGATGTTAGAATTAATATTATTACGATAATTATTATAATAACTGGTAGGAAGGAACCATCAAACAACATTGTATATTACTGGTGGAACTTATACAAGAGCTAGTTATAGATTTAGCTATAATACATCTAGTGCAATGAAAATGTACAAGATGAGGCTGTAAGTTCTCTATTGGTACTAGATAGATTTAGCACCATAATAATCCTTAACCAGAAATTTTTGTGGGTACTATTGATAGCATTGTGGTTATATGATTAATGCCATATTATTATGCTTGAGTTACAGTAGATTATTGTGAGTTCCTGTCTGTACTGATGAATTCCTGGTAGACAGGAATATGGTCTCTATAGAGAGATTGTAGCTATTAGCTATACATTGATGATAGAGTGGGTATTTATTTCATAAATTCACTTAGAAAATTGCGTGACCATCCACTTTAACAGGAACTAGATAGTAATTTAATGGCTAATGGTATTTACTTCCATCCATTTCCACAGCTACATTTATTGTATGATGGTCCCAGAGTTCTGTGGCAATGGCTGTGGAGAAAAAGTATCCAGAAAAAATGTTAGTGGCCCATAGGCTGTCACAAAGCCTTTAAATAGATAGCACTAGATAGTATTACTTATTTATACTGCTTTGTTTTTCCTCAGTGCTCCACCTTAAAGATTGTAAAGCTAGATAGCTGTGCACTATTATGACTACACATTGGCCATGTAAATAAAGCAAAAAAATCAAAGAGCAATGTCTATAACATCAGGGTAGGTGATACAAATTCAAAGCATCCTATAGGTATGTATTTGTAGTCACCAGCTTGGCTCTAAGCCAATATTGCAATGTATAAGCATTCACTTCCTGTATTAGGCAATGACAGATGGCTTTAGTGACATAATAACTGTTGGCTTTGCCCAATAATATTATTAGATGGAGCACCCACCACATGAGAACACCTATAGCTATGTACACACCAATTTAAAGATCGTGAGTTTAAAAATAAGGGCTGTCAAGTTAATGATGATTTTTAATAGGTACGTAAATTTCATCCATCTGAAATAAGTGTTTTACACTAACAAGCAGATGGCCACCCTGATGCTGCTGGATCAAGACAAACTAAAGGATATAGCTAGTCAAATCATAACCAACCTATTCTTCCTTCCAAAGGCCACAAAATGAGATGAATGTGGCCTCTGGGTGCCTTGTCTTGCATCACTCTATCCATTCATGATAGTAAGTAATGAATGATGAGATGTACAAAGTTGATAACTTGTGGTTATTTATAGCCATGACTTGTTTGTTAAGTTGCTATCATTATAGTTAACATAATCTACTTTAAACAAGTTCTTTCCCATCTGTCTTTTCCAATATCATCTTCTTCATTAGTGTCAGCCACCAGTGATGGGAAACGGAAGAAGTATGTTTGTGTTTATAAAAGAGAGTATTCAAAGCATTTTCCTTGGAGTGCTGAATCAAAGAAGGGGAAAACATTTGCTTATTGTATGCCATGTTCTCGTGATGTTTGTTTAGGTCAAGGTGGAACTAAGGACCTGAAAAAACATGAGCAGACATATTTACATATAAAATCTCAACAAGGCTTCTCTGGAATTAGGCCCTTACATTCTTACTTTGGTCCAATTAGAAAGGAATCTGTGATTATGGCAGAAATTAAGTTTGGTTATTTTTTAGGAGAACACCATTTACCTTTACTACTAGCAGATCACTGCAATCAATTATTTCGATCTATGTTCCCTGATTCTACTATAGCTAAGGATGTGGGCGTACTAAAGCCACTGCCATATTAAAAGTGATCTCTCAAAAAATACACAAACAACAATTACAATCCATAAATGATTCTATTTTTTAGTCTGCAGACAGATGAAACAACAGATATAACTGTAACTCAACAATCAGCCATAATGATCAGGTATTTTGATAATACTTTGGGGAAAGTTAGATGCATATTCCATGCTCTGGAAAGTGTTGAAGGAGCTGATGCATTACACCTATTTGAAGCCATTGATAAACATTTTGGAGATGGCCCCATTACTTACGATTGACTTGTAGGATTGGGTACTGATGGGTGTAATGTAATGATGGGTTCGAGAAATTCAGTTTTGTCCCGTTTGAGATCAAAGCAGCCAGCTTTAGTGGCATTCCATTGCAACTGCCATGTAGCGGCACTAATTGCAAATAATGCATGTAAAGTTCTCCCTAAAGAACTGGAAGAGCTTACGTGTGATGTTTGGTACTATTTCCACAAAAGTGCCAAGCGAATTCGTGAATTTCAACAGTTTGTTGAAACAAAGCCTCACAAGCTTTTGAAAGCTTGCCAAACTCGTTGGCTTAGCCTTGAAGCTTGTGTTAACCGTTTAGTTGAACAATATGATGCCTTGCTCTCCTATTTTCGTAGCACAGATCAGGACTCAGCTACAGTTAGAAGGATAACAGCAGTACTTGAAAAGCCGATTACAAAGGCTTACTTGCTGTTTCTTAGCAATGCACTTCCTGTTATTAACTACTTTAATAAGTTTATGCAGCAAGAAGCTCCTTTACTCCACGTCTTCACTGATGAAGTGGAAGGCCTTGTTCGCAAATTGCTATTGAGATTTATGGATGCAAGATATGTAGGGGCACTACCCAGCCTTTCTGAAGTTTGTATAGATGATGAAACAAAGTACCTTTCTCTGGGAGAAGTGTTTGTGGGGCACAGTACTTCTGTTTACCTTGAAGAAGCTCTGGTAAACTCAATTTCTACCAGTGAGTTGAAACATTTTAAGGAAACTATCCGCACTTGGTGGTATACATCCGCAAAGGAAGCACTGAAGAGATTCCCCTTACAGGATAAGTTTTTGTTGAGCTTTAAGTGGCTTCAACCTGGACAGAATCAGTATACACAAGTTTTGGAAGCTGCTAAACATCTACCACAGGTGATGAAACCATCTCAACTACATGAAGAGTTTATGGATTATTGTACTTCACCATTATCCCCCAAACTTAATAGAGTAAAGGAAGTGGATACATATTGGGATTTGCTTGGTCAAATAAGGGATGTCAGTGACACTGATTATAAATACCCTTTGTTGTCAAGATTGGCAAAAGCAGTGCTTATAATAGCTACCACATGGAAATTCGGACACTGAGCAATTGTTTAGTCATATTGGCTTAAACAAAACCAAACACAGGAGTTGCCTATCTATTGATACATTGAACTCTCTATTAACCATCCAATTTTACACCCCATATAAATGCTATGAGTTTAGACCATCACAAGATATGATTCAGAGGTGCAAGAATGCTATTGGGGAAGTGGATTGTATAGAATAGCTGATTTAGCTAGTATTAAACAGTCAAACTTCTATGATATCACTTTTCTGTTTCCATATTAGATACTGTTCATCATTCTGAAAAAAAAAAGATTAATAATGCATAGGACAATAATAGGATTTTAGGTGGATGAAATATTAGGATATTAAGGATGTTATCTTAGGATTTCTTTAAAATCAAGTTGGCAGCACTGATATACACTCCTTTAAGGTTTCACTGCTCCATTACTATACAGGATGTTATTTAGTTTTAGCTAGTTCTAAGGTAGTTTCTCTGCCACTAGTAAGGGAGGGAAGACTGAGGAATGTGGGACCAGCAGGTAGGCCATAACAGACATGCTTGGGTTGGGCATGTTCACATAAAAGTGGGGAGGAAGGTCCCTGTGTAGAATGATTATACCTGGACAATTAACAATTTTTAGCATTATTTTATGATACAATTCCATAAATTCTTGCTATGCAGCTGACATTACCACATCCTGCACCAAATAGTAACCACTTTCTATCTATCCTACTTCATGCAGGTGGGTGACCACTACGAAAAATACATTTTTGTGGTGTGTAGTGAAGCCATTTCCTGTCTTGTTTGTGTAAGTTGAAACTAATACAAATAAAGTGATAATTATTACTGTTTGGATGTTGTTTGGATGTTGTGATGTTGTTTGGATGTTGTGATGTTGTTTGGATGTTGTGATGTTGTTTGGATGTTGTTTGGATGTTGTTTGGATGTAAGTGACAAACTTGTATGTTGGTTGTGGGTTAATGAGGGGAACCATGTGCCAGTGAGTGTTGTTGGGAATGTTTATTATTGCAGTAGCTACTATTATGATGACCTTCCAATCAAACAGAGCTAATTTACTCAACTATAAGTGAGATTAAAATAATATGTAGCTACAGACCAGCTTGTGATAAAAGTTCTGATTCATGATGTGTTCAAAGCACTAAAATGTTTGTCCAGCAATACCCACATTTGACCAAACTACATCCCACTTTATCAAACTCACTGTGATTGATACTTATGCTAGAGTTACAAAGTAGATGCATTTGTAGACTTATTATGCATTCTGGTTCAGATCAGAGGCTGGAACAATTTTACTAGTATACTTCAGTTCAGGTAGTTGCATATCCTTATCAGATGACAACTACTAAACCTTCTCATTCAAATTACCTTAATACCTACAACCTCAGATTCCTTAAATCCAGGGCACCAGATCCCAGAAATCTCTGCCAGTTTCAGTCTGTTTCTGTTAGTGAGTGTGTTGAACAGTTCTACTTGTTGGTAAGCAAGATGAAGTCTATTGCTGGGAATCTCAGCACAAGGAAGTATTTCAAAGGTTTGTTTTACTAGCTAACTAGATATAGTGGAAGGAGCAGTTCCAGATAAGGAAGTCAACTTTGGGTAAACTTCAAATCATAATAATATATTGATCAAAAAATTATATGCTTTGGGCTACCTGATAAGACACTGTATAACAAGCTTGCCTGGACAAGGCATGTTCACATAAAAGACTAGTAGAGAAATTTTTCTATGTAGAATTTACACAAGTACCAGGAAACTCTGTGCAACCACAATGAAGAGTGTGATAGCAACAGCAAACTAAAGGAAACAAAAATTATATGAAGAATTTCAGGAGAGCAAAATCAGATTACAAAACTCCGAGTTAAAATCAGAAATCAATCAAGTTTGTTTAGAATGAAATGTCAATGAAAATACAACCAGTAAAAGATGCAGTGACAGAGGCAGAGTCTGCCATACACTTACAGGAAGGCCTTTCAGAGGTGATATTTATGGTGCAGACTCTACAGGCAACCAGTTACGTATAATGGAGTATTTATATGGAAAATCCCTGAAGTCCAAAGATGTAGACATGAAGCTGAAATAGGGACACTCTACTCAGCACCCTTTTATACCAGCAGGCATGGTTATAAAGTGTGCTTGAGACTATACATGGATGGGATGGAAGTGGATAGCTAAATTTCATCCTTTCATCGGAAATAAGTGTTTATTCAACACAAGATGTGTCCAAACATACATAGGTATAGCATCCCTCTCTTTATGTATAGCTGGGATTGACTTAAACAGCTTAGGGACACTCATACATAATGATTACCTAAACAGCTTAGGGACACTCATACATTATGATCATGACTTATGGAGCCCTTCACTGATGGCCTCTCTAGAAGATGGTCACCCTGATGCTACTGGATCATGACAAACTAAAGGATATAGTCCAATCTTTCAGACTATAACCAACCTATACTTACTTCCGGAGGCCACAAAATGAGATGAATGTGACTTCTGAATGCCCTGTTTGCATCACTCTCCATCAATGATAGCTAGTATGTAATGAATAATGAGACGTACAAAGTTGATAACACTTGTGGTTATTTATAGCCATGACTTGTCTGTTAAGTTGCTATCATTATATCCCATAATCTACTCTAAAACAAGTTCTTTCTTATCTGTCATTACCTAATACAGGAAGTGAATGCTTATACATTGCACTATTGGCTTAGAGCCAAAACAGGTGACTACAAATAACTAGAATGCTTTGAATTTGTATCACTAACCCTGATGTAATAGGCATAGCCCTTTGATTTAGCCATCATTTTGTTTATTTATATGGCCATATCTAGCTTTATATTTAAGGTGAAGCACCAAGGAATTAAGTATTATTTATGTCTTTTAATCTTAGTGATGACCTTGATACATAGCAAGTCAAAACTCTTCTGCACATTTAAAAATTGCATGTGGCAAACAATATGGACCTATTATACCATGATAAGATTCCTTCAGTCTGTTTGTGCAGGATTTCATTATTGGAAACATCTACAGGAGGGAAGACTGTACAAGGTTGCATACCCAACTCCAGAATGTAACACCCATGAAGCTGTCCAAAGTCAATGGTACGTTAAAAATCTAGCATTCACTGTATGATACTGCTAAGGGTATTTATTAAAGGGATATTCATAACAATAACAGTATCACTAAGGATAATTAGGTACCTATAAGGATAATAATATACCGTATTTGCTGAAATTTTCATCGTCGTTTTAATTTCGGATGTCACTTTTATTACGAAATTTAAAAAGTTGAATAATTGGAGATGCACAGTGCAGCATGCTGAGCTTGCTAGGCTCTTCCGAAATTAAAACAACATGAAAATTTGAAAAATGAATTATTAATAAACGAAAATTTCAGGAAATATGGTAATTATAGTACACAACCATGGAATCCTCATTATGGTCACCAGTCTGGATGGCCATTGAATAGTGCATATTCACCTTTATATCTTAAGAACTAAATAGGAGATCAGTGATAATACATTGGTATGATAGCTTCATGCATAATAATATATAGAGAAGGCTTTGAGGATGGGGCAAACATATAATTATGTTACTGTAACTCTGTGATAAAATTAATATGAGCTACGTATTTTGGAGGTATAGAAAATGAAAATTACTATGTGCATCAGCTAGTTTCTGTGTCGAATTAAAGGATTTGAGGAAGAAATTGTTTGGGGAGAGAAATAAAACATTCAATATGGAATGGAAGAAACAAAATCTCATATTTAGTAATATAATGTACCACATCTGGAGTATGGACATATAGGGCATCTGTGTAGAGCATGGGCACTTAGTTACTATTTTTCTCATTGTTTTAGCCAAGCAATCTTACAAGAGGAAGAAAAGGAATCAGCTTCACCCCCACCTAATACTGCAGAGGAGTATGAAAGAGTTACTCAGTTGGACCACAGACAATGTTGTAAGGGTACTTTCATGTTGACCATACTTGGATAGTACCAATTGCAAATAATTGTTTTGACAAGGGATACAGCTAGTGGTATGTGGTGAAGTAATCTCACATGGTACCCTTATATTACCTCCATCTTATATGAATCTCCTGAAGTGTATTATATCACTCACTGGATATGTATGAACTCATTCTGGGTGGAGCTGACCTTTTACTCCTGCTATAATAGTTATTAATATTGGTACATGACAACAGGGAGGACCTTGTGGCGTTTTGGCATCACTTCAAGCACACATTCTGAAGCATCTTATGTTTGAGGACCCCAAAAAACCAGACCTGAAAGAAAGGTACATGTATAGAATATGTTTTGCTCGTATAGAATATGTTCTACTCGTATAGAATATGTTCTACTCACAACTTCAATGCCTTTATCATCATAGCTATTACAATAACTAGCAAGTTTTAAAAGCCTTTATTAATAATAGTATCTCAAGCAAGAGTTATCATGAGAGCTAAACAACAACAACAACAACAACAACAACAACAACAACAACAACAACAACAACAACAACATAATTTGTTAGTCCTAGACCTATAGCTCACATCAGAGAAGTAAAGCATCTATGGCAGAGATAATCTGTCTGGAGAGCTGGGGATGGCAAAACAGCTACTATTGCTATATAGCTTAATATAGTCTATTGCACCATTGCATGATGCAATACATCAACTCTCAACATATTATTAAACACAGCTATCTAACTTTCTCCGCACTATTTTTGTTCTTATTGAGCAATACATAGCAGCAACAAAGCAACAGGCTTAGATAACTACGTATAAGGCTTTCTTCATTTATATTATAATTTGCAGGCCTACTTTTAGTTATGTGAATCATAGCTATTAAATCATTTTTAAAGGGGTTAAAATTAATGTATATAATAATCTAATAATGTTTTTCTTTATAAGTTTATCAATATTTTGCCAATTTTTGAGGCTGTGGGAGGAGATAAGCATAATAGTAGAGAGAATAGTTTATATGCATACCACCAGAAACACATAAAGTTATGGATACCCTTATCTGCATTTATAGTTCACTAGTTGTAAGGTAACTCAGATTTATTGCTACTAGACTGTTGTAGAATGGAACAATTAATTTTTGCTACAATTCATTATAGAAGATATTATTCTTATATCCTCCCACAGCCTCAAAAATTGAGTAGAACTGGCAAAATCAATAAAGATTGACAACTTAAAAACAAGGTTAATCTAGAGTGAGAAATTCCCCCAATATAGTAGGTCTACCTCTATAATAAAAACTATTTCATGAAAATATTGTATATTCCTGGTTGCTACAATGATAACAACAACAACAACAACATTAACTGTATCAACAGGGGAAACCATACTATAAAGGAACCCATGGTGATACAATTTTGGGGAAACTTGCTGTTATGTACAACTAAATTATTATAATTAACTATAGCATTGTAAGGTCATCATTAATGATTATATCCTGTTCTAAACATACGTAGCATGTCCTTCAAATTTTGAGACAGATGAATTTTTGATACTTTTGAAATGAGGTCACCCAATTAAGTTTACTAGTTTGTGAAATTTGAATATTGCCATAATAATTATCAAAATGATCTAGAAAGTGAATGTATGCCAACATGTTAGTTTTAACTGGTGAAGGCTAAATTTAGTGACCTTCAGATAAAGTAGAACTTTTCTATTCAGGACACCCTGTACTGTAGAAGAGGAAAATGATGTCCTATTACTGTTAATACACAAGCTATATATTCAAGTGTCCTTAATACAGAGGTGTCCGAATTTTAAGGAGTTGGAATAGAGGAACTCCACTGTATACAGAGCTATCCTCATTTCAGGAGGTTGAACTAGTGAGGTTCCACTGTATCCTTATTTCAGGGAGTTGGAATAGAGAGGTTCCACAGTCTACAGAAGTAGTTGTTTTCATTTTAGGAGGTAGGAATAGATGTATACAGAGGTGTCTTCATTTCAGGGGACTGAAATAGAGGGTTCCACTACAATACCTATTTCTATATAGCTATAATTGTAGTCATTAATACAACCTATATTACTTTATAGGACTATGGTTGAAGTCATAGTGGACTCTCTAATCAATTCACACCTTTAGATGAAAGATTCCAACCTGGTCACAGACAGATGACTGGATTTTCACAATCTATGGTAGGCCCAGTCAAGTTTACTAATGGATAGAAGATATGCTCCAATCCCGTCTGAAACAAAAACCTGAGACTATTATATACAAGAGGCCAAGGACCCTGCTACAGTTGTACATTGGACACCTTCCCCCCAAAAAATTGAAATATATATTCTCAAACCACCTCAGTTTAACACTGAGCTGATTGTTAAAAGCAATGAACAGTTTTCCACAAGGTTTGGTAATGCAGAAGGTGATGCCCAGCACAGGCAAATCTGGCTTGACAGTGCTTCAAAATCCAACACCAAAAAGGCTCAGTTCTCAGGGAGGGAGAGAGATTATGCTAATTACCTTTGTCAGCTAATTCATAATAGCTAATCCTACAGCTAAATCCTCAGGTGGATTTATAACTGACAGTAATGGAACATACTATGAATCACATTGAAATAATTGTGGCAGTGAGTAAATCTACTTATCTGGCATATTATAATATGCTAGGCTAGCTAGGTAGCTAGTGGTATAAATATAATTATTACCACTATAGCTAGCTATGTATATTGTCCCACTCAGCTTTAGTTTATCACATACAGTGCAAGCCATTATTGTTTTACCCCAGTGGTCTGGTGTTTAAGCCTAGTCACCCACAAAAAGGACAGGGCTGAGTGGAATGTAAACTAACTACTAACTGAAACATCACACAAATCTATAGCATAGATTGTGGGGATGTAACTGCACCAAATTCTGTCCAAGCTGACTGGTGGTGGTGGACTTATAGATACCTAGCTGTAATAACAAGTCAACATTGGGGAGGAGGGAGGATCAGAGAGCAGCTGACTCTCCAAGCAGCCATTTTTATTAGGTGCAACACTAACTGCATTTTACCACCATATATAGGATTTGTATGCCTCAGCAAACTAACCAGGCATCTGGTAAGAAGTGCCTTGGTAAGAGCTACCAAATACAAATAATTTGAAGGGTTTTTTCTTGTGAAGTTATCACATGCTTTTGTCATCAGCTTGGACATACAAACATACCATCATACCAACTAGTCAATCATTAATTTTGTTCTCCCATAAATTTCTGACTCTGACCTAAGAAGTGTTTTCCATTGAAGTAGAAGATTCCTGAAGTAGCTTCAGTCTATTTGTGCAGGTCTTCATTAATGAAGAACTGGGAAACATCCATAGGAAAGTGAAGACTGCACATGGTTTTAAACAAGGTTGCATACCTAACCAGGGTTTCATCTAGGAATTATTGCTTGGTATTGCTTGGAGGGGGGGATGATGGGAGTGGCATGGGTGGGGGGAGGAATCATGCAGTGTAGCTTCTATAAGCTACAGTCCAGAGGAGTAGCCAGGAATTCTTATATACTGAGGTAGGAGCTAGGGTTGAGATTTGTGACCACATAGAAGTTGAGATTTGAGATTTGCATAGTTACCAACTTTTCAGAATTATTTATAGTGAGATGTGCATGTGTGACTAAGCATATAGCAATTGTGTAGCCTTTGAGTGTTGTATGATGTTTGTATGAAGCAGCACCATTCATGTCTGTTAAGCTAAAAGATGACTTAGCTACTTTTTTTCATGACAGATCATATTATTATCCTGTGATATAGCAATGTCTTCATCTGGCTCTGATAGTGACTGGCTACTGTACTCCATTATCTCCATGAACTAAATGTGACATAATAAGCATAGTTAAACTGACCCTTTACCCTGCTTGCTATTTAGCTACAGTGAGAAAAATGAAGTTGCTTGTGAGACTGTGAGAAAAGAGCTAAAACGGTGAGAGTTGGTAACTATGGATTAGTGACCACATATGAGTTGAAATTAGTGACCACATAGGGTGGGAAGTGTACCATCTAAAAAAGGTCAGACATGTTACATAATAAGGAGCATACAAATTTCATCATCTTAACACTGTACCTCATGGGGTCTGACTATTAGCACATTAGATTTATAGTAATTACATGTTTGAGATTATGTACATACAAATTTCATTAATTAAAATATGGTATTTACCTACGTATCTTCACGGAGTCCTTTGTCAACCAGACCGTCTGCATTTTCCCATGGAGGGGGAGGGGGGCTTTTACATGCCATAGACCAGACTGTACATTTTCCCATGGAGTGGGAAGGGGGCTTTACATGTCATAGACAATACAGTTTACTACCACTGATAATAATAATGAATACCATAAACTGTTGTAGAGGGAACTATGAAATAAGTAATAGCTGGTTGAAAACAACCACTGTTGAATAATAGAATAATGATCTGACCATCTCTTATAATATGCAGGTACTGATCATAGTGGGAGTGACAATACTGATGACCTCATTCCTCCCATTGAATTATGCATTAGAACAAGGTTAAAATGAAATTATACAAACACAATGTTGAGATAAGACTAATAGTGTAGGAGGGCAAAGAATCTTTACATACAATAAAGTTTGAGGGAGGTGAAACCACTCAGATAATATCCTTGGTTCAGAATTCCTCTATAGACTGGAATGGATTTGAAAAACAAAAGAGTATAGTACACCAGTGTGTAGAATAATAATATTCATTGACGTGATATAGGCAGGATTCAAGTTCCATTTCCACTTACTTGCAATGGAATTTTTAATTGAAAGCTGGGGTGTGAACTATGATGTAATGTTATGCGTTTATACACAATTTTATATTGGTCATATGGAAGACCTTGGATAACCTTGGCACACTACAATCAAGAATCAGTAATCTTGAGTGTCACATGGCTAGTATCAGTGAGTAAACAGATCTCTGTGGAGCTAGTTGCAGCAGGTTCCAGGTCTCTACCACTTTCCTAGCTGGAGATATAGCTTTTCTTATGAGTCTACTTTGCTGTTAAGTCCAATAGTACTTTGATCATAGTTGCTAGAAAGTAGTTCTGTGAAGGTGACTAGCTAGGCTGTCAAGTCTCCCTGTACAGGGGTGATACTCTCTATAAATGCTTTGATCTCCCCCTCTCACTGTTATGCCTACAAATCTTGCTTAGCTAGCTCGCTAAACAAACATACCTTGATACAAAGTGAATCAGAAGACAAGTGGTCACACTAGAAAAGCTAGTATATCTCCAGCTAGGAAAGTTGGTAGAGACCTGGAATTTGCTGCAGCTAGCTAGCTCCACAGAGATCAGTTTACTAACCGATACTAGCCATGTGACACTCAAGATTACTGATTCTTGGTTGTAGTGTGCCAAAGTTATCCAAGGTCTTACATAATGTATAAACGCTTACATACATCATAAGTACGTCTAGCTAGTTCACACTTCGCGGCCACGAGACAGGAAGCAATTAGAGATTCCATTGGAAGTAAGTGGGAAGGGCCTAATTTAAGCCTATAAAACGAGTCAGCTGGTGCGAGAAACCTCAGTCTGAGTGGCTCTAAGAATGCCTGACTTCTTGTGTGCCCGCTGCAGGGAGTACCTGCTTGATAGTCCTATGCAATGTCCCTGCGGTGACAGAGTGTGTGAACCTTGCTACAGCTACTACATAGCTAGGTAAAGTTAGATCCGCTGCACAGCATAATAGCTTGCAGGTATGGTCCGTTCCGCTGGTCTGCATTGCATTAGCTATGCACTCTGGGCTGGGACCGGTCGTCTACATTTAGCTAGGTTTCTCTTGGAGTTTGCTGGTTAGATCTGAGTAGCTAGCTCTTTGACCTATTATTATGCTACGAGCAGGGCCTATGAATGCAAGTTTACGCTTCAAAACAACTTCTAGCATTGCTTAGGCCTGTGTTAATAACATTCCCGTTCCTGGTCAACTGCTCCTCATTGGAAATTGACGCCACTCGAAAAGTTAAGTTGTTTTTAAGAGTACAAAATTAATTACAAGGAGGTTGCATATTAGTGCTGATAGTTTTGTGCCTAGCTTCGTTCTAGCTGCTCGCTGCTATTTCAGTACCTAGGTAGTTTTCTTGATCAAAATGATTTTGCTTAACTACACAGAATATTCCAGTACATCAAAGAAAATTGGCAGCGGATCCATTCATCAAAATAATGAATAATAATCACCACCTGCTAGGTTGTGAAAGAAAATTCTGACCAGAAACAAGAATACCATTAACACTGGCCTTATAGTGTAGATATGTATGTAATGAAGAAAAATTTTGATAATGCAAAATACCTCTTTCTTCTTCAGCAATGACAGTAAGTTTGTTTGCCCTCTGTGTGAGTCTGAAATACTTCTGGAGGACTGTTTCAGAGATAAAGCATTTACAAAGGAGTTCAGAAAAACCATAATCAAATGCAAAAACCCTACTTGTCCCTGGGAAGGGAGAAGTGAGAAATACAAGGTGAGAATCATATTATGGTTGGGAAAAGTAGATAATAGTCAATGCAGAGAAAAAAGTCTGCATAATTTGCCTTTGAAGGGAAGGAAAGAGACACTAACTATGGCAAGACTCTTCTCCCCTGAATTTTTTAATTGTTACTCATTTTAATTTCGAAATATACTCTCCCCATACCATATAAATGTGGGCTGACTACTTAGGTGCACTAGCATGAATTCTATTTACACATTAGCTAGTACCTGTTTTAGGTGACTGGAAAAACTCAACACACAATAAGCTTAGTACAATTTGCAAGCAGTAAGATTGTGTGTTTACATTGTGAGCCAATTTACTTATGTTATTAGCTTCATCTAAACAATGAGTGCATGTTGGTTCAAGAGTTCTGTGGTAATGGTTGTGGAGAGAAAGTCACCAGGAAGAATGTGAGTGGTTGTAAGAAAAAAAAGAGCTAATTATGGCTTCTGTTGTGATACATACATAGATGGAGCAGCACATGGGAAATACATGTGCACATAGAGTCAGAGAGTGTGATTTCAAGGAAGAAGGTTGTCAGTTCATGGTAAGTCATGAAAATATTTACTTTGATACATACTACTAACAGTATTGTTAACAATGTCTGCAGGGAAACACTGAGGACCTTACCAAACACAACAAGGAGGAGTGTGGATACCACAATCAATTAATGAAACAAAATATCAGGAAAATGGAGCAGGATCTGGAGAACAGAATCAAAATACTCACTCAACAAAACTCTGAATTAAAATCAGAGATCAACCAAGTTCGCTTTGATGTATCAATGAAAATACAGCCAGTAATAGATGCAGTAGTGAAGACAGAGTCTACTGTGCAACACTTGCAGGAAGGCTTTTCAGAGATAACATTGATGGTGCAGACTCTACAGGCAACCAGTTATAATGGAGTATTTATATGGAAAATTCCTGAAGTCCAAAGACGTAGACATGAAGCTAAAATAGGGAGAACTGTGTCACTCTACTCAGCACCTTTTTATACCAGCAGACATGGTTACAAGATGTATCTGAGGCTGTACATGGATGGAGACGGAAGTGGAAAGCATACACATCTTTCATTCTACGTCACCATCATGAGAGGCGAATATGATGCTTTTCTTCAGTGGCCTTTCAATCAGATAGTCAAACTAATTCTCCAAGACCAAGACAAAGAGTGTGATCTCATTCAGCTATGCTATCCTGATGTAAAGTCAGTCTCTTTCCAACAGCCACAAAATGACATGAATGTTGCATTTGGATGCCCAATGTTTGCACCACTGCCAATACTCAATAATTCCTCTTATGTAAAGAACGATGTTATGTTTCTAATGTGCAAAATTGAAAATTAACCATTCAAAGTTTGAGAATCATTTTTGTGTTATATCTTCATTTGTGTTGCTCATAAGTACTATAGACAATGATATCATATAAATTACAGTGTACACTTTAACAGTTGTATAAATATCCTAAATTGATTATTGTTGTGTACCCTTGCATGGGTAATTGCTAACTCTGTTTTCTTTGGTTATATATTATTCTTGTTTGCATGTCATGTTTGATAAATTACTTTTTTAACAAATGGGGTGTATTCAGGAATTTATACATACTATTATAAAAGGTGGGCAGGGTTGTATCTTTGGGGCCAAATGCCACAGCATCTAGGATGGGGGTGTGCACTCCTCCAAGGGTTAGCAGTGATTGATATGAGTAGTTACAGCAGTGTGAAGTAAAATAGCTAAACTATGAAAATGTAGCACGATGTAAAGGGATGTAAAGGGAGGAAAAGGGTTAGAAGGAGTTACAACTAGTTACAACCTCACCTCAGATCCTCCCCTGACGAAGATGTGGACATGAAGCTAAAATAGGGAAACAGCATTGCTCTACTCAATCTTTCTAGCCAGAGACCACAAAGCAAGATGAAGGCTGAGTTCTTAATAATTTATTATATTATTATAACTGGTAGGAAGGAATTAATGGTTATGTAATGATAAATGATAAAGATTATTACTGGTGTAAGCAATACAAGAGCCAGACAACTATTATTATAGATTTAGGTGACTGTGACTCAGGAACAGCTAGCTACCTAGGAGTAAAATGCTATATCCACACATCAAAAATAATATTCATTCACACCAGCCAAAGGTAGCTGGTGTGGATGAAAATGTACAAGATGAGGCTGTAAGTTCTCTATTGGTAATAGATTAGCTGGTAGGAGGTACAACTTACACTATGGGAAAGAATTACTGCTAGGAAGAAATATAACTATACTATTGTTATAATTTAGTATCATAATAATTGATCCTTAACCAGATAGTTTGTGATAGCATTGTGGTTAAAACTGTAATAGTATGATTAATGCAATTAACATGCTTGAGTTCCACTCTGAATTGTTGAATTCCTATAGAGAGGAATGTGGACGATTATATTATGCATGGGTAGTGGATACATAAATTCACATGGAAAATTATGACTGTATCATCCACAACAGGGACTAGATAATACATACAGTGATATAATTATTTTGGAGGAGCTTAAATTTCTTGAATAGGTCATCCTTTCATAAAATAACTTTCATGAGGTCGGAGACCAAGTAAATGGAGAAGCCAGGTATATTCATGAAAGTTGATCTCCTCCAAATATAGCGTTGTACAGTATATTCATGGATAGTGATACTTTTATCCATTTCCACAGCTACATTTAAAGAATAATTATATGATGGTTCCAGAGACATTTCAGAACTGTAACTGACTGTTTCCATGGTACAGACATTGCACTCAGATGGTTTCCCTCACTAGACACTGTGACCTATTTTTTGGAGAATACTGGAATGTTGTTATGCGATCTATTTGTGTTATGTATTTGTATTTTGTTACTGCTTAGGATTTGAGGAAGATATTGTTTGGGGAGAAGGGAATTAAAACATTCAATATGGAATGGAAGAAACAAAATCTCATATTGTACCACATCTGGAGTATGGACTAGCACAGCACAAGGTATATTAGTGTCTATAGTTACATCATACACTGATCAGATGGTAGCTAAATTCATTTGTAGCGAAGTAATTGTGTTTCTCTGAGGTATGAATTCCACCTCAAATTATCTAATTATCATGCAACATTGAAGATCCACCTATAATGTGTAACACACCAGATTTGGTACATAAAGGGAGAAACTTGTGGTGTCCTGGCATCACTTCAAGCACACACTCACCAGTCATGAGATCACATCAGGGTACATACAGTACATGTCATCATTGTGGTTTACTATTATTATAGGCTAAGGCCAGTCAGGTCAAGTGTTAGCTAGATATATATTGTCCCACACTTAAAGATTCCACATAAAGTGCAAGCTATTATCCCCACATTTTATCCCAGTGGTCTTGCGTTTACCAAATAACAGTCTAGACACCCACAAAAGGACAGAGCTGAGTGGAATGCAAACTAATTACCACACAAGTCAACTGTGGAGAACTACTACAACAGTGCTAGGTACAAAATACTGACAATTAATACACCCCATACCCAATATACTATCTAGTCAATTATTTGTTCTCCCAATATAAATTTCTGACTCTGACCTAAGAAGCGCTTTCCATTGAAGTAGAAGATTCCTGATAATTTGTGCAGGACTTCATTACTGAAGAACTTGGAAACATCTACAGGAGGGCAGAAAGTGAACAAGACTGTACAAGGTTTAGACAAGGTTGCACACCCAACCTCATAACTCCAGAATGTATAACTCCCCATGATTTTGGTACCAAAATGTATCTTTCCAACAGTATACTACTAGTTTGGGGTATTCACTGAATGATTACTGCTAAGGGTATTCATTATAGTGATAGAACAAGGATAATTATAATGCATGGTATCCTCATCAAGAGGCATCTCAACAATTTCATGAGTTATTTCAGTATAATTTTATATTCCATAAAAGACTACAACAAATCTATGCAGAATAAGGACTTAAAATAGGAAGGAACTGTGATAATAAGCCTTTGCCCAAGAGGATATCTCACCACACACAAATTGCTTTGAGGAAATGGAAGGGGGGAGGGTAGGTAAGCAATAAACTCAATGGATGGAGTTAGCTACTAGCCAGATTGGGAGTGTATTCACCTTGCCTCCAAACATAGTACCTGATTCCCACTAAAATATGTTGTAGTCATTGAATTTGAGAGATTCTTCCCCAGCACACAAGCACCGCACGACTCTAGAATCGCCACCATCTCATTCCAGTTATCATGACAGACACTAGATTTATCAAATCCACACCTAGACATAGGGAGCCAGCAATGACCTATAACAACCCCACTCAATCAGGCTTCAAATTGATCCAAAGGAATTTGCCAAGAGATCACATGAACTATTTCACTACGTCCCTAATACACACTGAACTCACCCATTTTGTCTTTTTGGAGGGAGTAGGGGAGAAGTTTCCTGGGATGTTAGAGTCATAGAAAGTGAAGACATAGGTAAACTTGGCAAACCAGGGAACAAAGCCACCTTAGAGATTCCCTACACCTGGAACACACACTTTACCCATATTGGTAAAATTGAAATACCATAGTTCTATGTAATCCTCTAAAGCACTATGTTTCTATGTAATCCTCTAAAGCACTTGCTATTTTTGGAGAATAATAATAATTATTACATTGGTTAATGAAGTGAATGATGGTTAATGAAGTGAACAATAAGCTATGTCTTCCAATTTTTTATAACAATAGCTGATTAATTAATGAATTCTCTTACTGGTAACGCTTGTACTGATAATTATATTCATATGATCACACTTTGGCATGTGGGATAATTTGACATCTTTGACAATAATAGCATTCATAAAGAGTGTGGGTGATCAATATCTCACTGTTTTGTTGTCTTAGTTTACTTGCTGGTGAGTTCATAGTACCAAAGTTCTCTGAGCCACTATTATGTTTGCATGTGAGTTGAGTTTACAAAGACCTGGATGTATATTAATTTGAACATGAAATGGCAGCATTCTCTTTATCTTATCGAGAGGAATTAGTAAAAATTATTAGTAAAGCTTGTGTTGCTATGACAAGATAAGACGTGAGGATAGAGACCTGCTACAATAATGACAAACTGTTAATAATCTGCTCAATAAATATAATTACCATGATGCATTTATGTCCCTAAGCCATTTGGTTATCATAGGCAATAATTGAGCTCTCTCCCTATGTATACACAGAGTCTCGTGGTCTTGCTATTCATACCTGTGTACCAAGTGGTAAGTAATACTGTGTTGTGGTTCTCCCAGTGAGGCCACTGGTATCTTGGTAAGTAATACTGTGTTGTAGTGAGACCACTGCAAATGTTGTGGTTCTCCCAATGAGGCCACTGGCAACCAACATACCAGGTGGAACTGAATAAAGTAAACACTTCTCATGATGATTTTATAGCCAGGTACATTGTGTAACAAACCAGTGTAACAATCAGTAACTGTCTATATTATGCATAGAAGGCTGATATTTTTTAGACATGGTATTACAGCATCAATAACCACTTCATAAAGAAAAAGTTAATTATCTGGTAATAACATAGCTAACTAGCTACATCATAATGGGGTACACGCAGATAAGGGTTAAATTTTCTAATAACATAGGGTACATTTAGATTATTATTATTTCTTCACAGTTCATTAGAGCTCACTGCTACTGTACACAGGTATTGTTGTTACTCATGAAAATGAAAGCACCTTGTTCACTTATTCACCATATCTTCATACTTTCAACCCAGGAACTAGTGGATCTGATATTAATTAACAGGAGCTGCAGTTTTTAAATGTTTTTGATAGAATTATTGGTCTAGATTCTGAGTTTTCATTGTAGGACCATTTTTAAGTGTGATATTCAAATAACTGTTTTGTAAAGCACCTTGAAGATAATTGACAGTAAAAAGGCTTTCTCTCCCTCTTATGTTCTTGCAAGGTACTTGCATAATGATCCTGAGGGTGGTTTCATTATGATGATTTTGTGAGGGTGTGACTTTAATGTGGTATATATTAAGTTCGTACATTTTATTATAGTTGTGTGTTATTTTAAGGAGGGATGCGATCAGCTTTGTGATCTGATCTCAAACACTCAAGAACATCAGTTTCGCTTCCTGGCATTATCCCTTCAATGACATAATATATACAAGGAAATGTTATACATAATTATATCATTCCATAGAGTATAAAATTGACCTGCTACAATTATTGATGAATTTGGCATGACTTCACGTTGTAGTAGTTTATAGATTATCGAATTTCCTTAGAATTTTACTCCATAAATTCTTGTCATGCAGCTTAACAGCTGACATTACCCCAAAGGCCCAGGGTAACCCACCCAGGTGAGTGACCACTACAAAATCTCTACCTATCCCATTTTTGTGGTGTGTAGTGTAAACTATTACCTTGTCTTGTTTGTGTAAGTTGAAGCTTATGCAAATAAAGTGATAATTCTTTTGGCTGTTGTTTGGATGTTGTTTGGATGTTGTTTTGATATAATTAACAAACTTGTATGTTAGTGAAATTGTGGGAGGGGGAGAATTAACCCCTGGGATTTTCTCTCAAATTTTTCCTTACCTTTCCCAGTTCATGTTTAATATTGCAGGAGCTCTACTATTACAATGGCCTTGCTAATCAAAACAGAACTGCATAGTCGGTGGAACCATGAGGGCAGTGGGGGGACTTGTCCCCATTCTAAAAACAATTTTATTAAATACACGACATTACAGACAAAATATTAATAATAAACTTACAGACACCTTTATAAATATCAGGCCACGATATTCCAGTTTCTGGTCAACCACCCATATCGGAAATTGTCACTGCTCAAATTTTACATTATTGCATTATTTTTAAGAGTAAAAATTGACTCTGGGAGCAACTGCTTGCAGTTGTAAATTAGTGCTGACTACTACTAAAGAACCTAGATTAGTTATCTAGATCAAGATGACCTTTCTAAACTACACAGTTCATAAAAGAAAGTTGTACTGCCATAATTATGGCAGATAGTATCCATTCATCAAATTGATTTTGAAAGCACCACCCATTCACTCTAGGAAATCCTGACCAGAAACGAGAAGCCTTACTAAAATCTCATAGACAAATTAATTTTGCTGTTTTGTTTTTTAATTCACATTAAAATAGCATTGAGTAGAGAGTTCAACACTGTTGACAACAATTCTAGGCAACCTGCCTCCATACTGCCTATGGAAAAGTTAACTTTAAGTCAGATTAGTACAAGCCAGCTTGTGAAAAAAGTTCTGATTCATAATGTGTTCAAACCACTAAAATATTTATCCAGCAATGCCCACATTTGACCAAACTACACCCCACATTATCAACCTCACTGTGATACTAGAGTTAATATATAGTGTAGACAAAGTAGATGCATTTATAGATGTATATGCATTCTGATTCAGAATCAGACACAGGACAAGTTTATACTTCAATTCAGGTAGTTGCACATCCTTATCAGATAACAACTACTAAACCTTGTCATACAACCTCAATTTCCTTAAATCCAGGGCACCAGATCCCAGCAACACCAGAAATCTTTTATCTGACCTGTTCCTTCTTCATACAATTATATCTAGTTAGATAGTAAAATTCTTCCTTGTACTGGGATTCCCAGGAATAGACATCCTCTTGCTTTCCAGCACTTGATAACCATTGGCCACAAGAAACAGACTGAAACTGGCTAGAAACCAACTTTGGGAAAACATGCATTCAAATTTTGGGGAAAAGGGGTTTGACTAAAACTTCTTCTTGATAACCATTGGCCACAAGAAACAGACTGAAACTGGCTAGAAACCAACTTTGGGAAAACATGCATTCAAATTTTGGGGAAAAGGGGTTTGACTAAAACTTCTTCCTAGCTATGAACCCAGAACTTATATACCTGATAGGACACTGTATAACAGACTTGCTTGGACAAGGCACGTTCACATAAAAGACTAGTAGATAAATTTCTCTATGTAGAATTTACACAAGTATCCATTTTCCTGGACTAAATATAACTACAAAGGCACATTAACAATTCAAACTAAGGAAACAAAATAATATGAACAACCTCACTCTACAAAACCATGGTGTAGGAACTGGGGGGGTACTGGGGCATGTGCCCCCCCCCCCCAATATTTTGGGTCACTAATACACAATAATATTATTATTATTCTAGTGCCCCCCCACCCCCCAATCTGACAAAATAGCTAGATTGCAGGTTGCTTGAAGGAATCAAGGTCCTATTCAAGCAACCACTTAAAGTTAGCTGATGAATAGGCAGTTTCATAAGTCCTTATTGACTCCCTATACCTAGTATCAACATTTGTGGCCTATGGTGTCTATCTTGATGCATGTAGCAGCTGCTCAGTATTAGCTTGAGCCAGGTACGTATTGCTGAGAAGTTTATAGGTGAAAATAAGCATTTTTGATTCTTATTAAATTTTATTAAAAATGTGTGGCTAGTGGGTGTGGTCACTCAACATTTTCGCCAACACACACACTTAGCCATTCCTTTCCATACAAGTGCCCCCCCCCCCCCCCAATCAAAATCTCATTCCTACACCTATGAAAACTCGAGATCAACCAAGAGGTATCAATGAAATTACAACCTGTAAAAGATGCAGTGACAAAGGTAGAGTCTGCCATAGCTACTATATTTACAGGAAGGTCTTTCAGAGGTGGTATTGATGGTGCAGACTCCAGTTATAATGAAGTATTTAATCCCTGAAGTCTAAAGACATAGGAAGCTAAAAATAGGGAGAACTGTGTCACTCTACTCAGTACCCTTTTACACCAGCAGGCATGATTATAGAGGTTATACATGCAGATGGGAATGGAAGTGGAAAAAGTACACATCAGTAATGTAGCTACATAGGGGCCTTTAGGGCACATGCCCTACCACTACCAAACTTTCTTAGTGCCCTACCACTAGTATCTGCCACAATTTTTGCTGAATCTGGTAAAAGATTGATAGTCCTTAGTGAGCAGTTTAGTCTATAGGTCAGTGCCCTACTGGTTCCCCACTACATGTTTAATCCTGGCTATATACACCATCAATGAGAGGAGAATATGATGCCCTTCTCCAGTGGCCTTTCAACTATATATAGATCAAGACAAGTTAAAGGATATAGCTAGTCCAACCTTTCAGACCAGAGCCAACCTCTTCTTCCTTCCAGATGCCATGAAATGAGGCCTCTGGATGTCCTATGTTTACACTATGGTCCATTCTGTTAAGGACAACACTATTTTCCTGAAGTGCAATAGTGGAATCAACAGGATCAAATTTAAGTGTGGAGTAACAAATCAGCAGTTATTTCTAGTGATTTAGATTTAGCTACCATTGTAAAGGATATAGTTCAATTCTCAATGATCCATGACCAGAGCCTCCTTCCAGAGGCCACAAAATGAGACCTCTGGGTGCCCTGTTTGTGTTACTCTCCATCCATGATAGTATAGCTATGTAATGAATGATGAGGATAACACTTGTGGTTATTTATAGCCATGACTTGTTTGTTAGGTTTGCTATTATTATAGTTCTCATAAAGCAAGTTCTTTTCTTTTCCCCATCTAACATTGCTATACATTGCTATACATTGCAAAGCAGGTAGCTAACTAGCTACAAAGTATGAATTATGATGTGCATACTTATTTTAAGATCTTTAACCTGCAGGAGAGAATAGGCACTATCTAATGCCATGAAAAATATAGTAAAAAATCTATAATTATATAACCAAGACCAATTTCCTCCTCAATCCCCCACATCTTGTCAGGCCTCTACATAGGATTTAAGAAAGAAGCAAGGTATATAGCCTGTACAAAAATTATAGACCACACTCATGCTTTGACCACAGCCATTTTATATTAGCACACTAACCCCATATTATAATGGCATTATACATGACTGATAACAGAAACTGTTGCAAATGATCTTAAAATGTCATTAGAAATGGGATGATAATGACTGTAGCTACGATGTGTCTGGCTGAATTCTCAACTGGTCTTTGTTGAGGTCTACTATTTTGCACCCCATTATGGTGGTATTAGAGCTATTGCTGTGTGAAAGCGGTTCACGAGGATCTTAGTAGTTCCACATGTGCCATAGTGTGCTATAGTATGCCATAGTATGCCATTATTTGACATTAAGGGCGGAAGTGTGGGTATGAATATTATTATTAACTGACTCCGCACGGAAGCTTTAGCTATCAAAGTAGACTTGAAACTTGTGACGGATCTATTCCTAACTTCAAGCTACTCGAGGCAGGATCTTAGCCAGCAGGATTTTTTCTTCTATCGCTACTGACCAGACAACACTCTCGGGATAGCTTCGAAAGATGTCTAGTGAGGAGGACGTTAGTAAGTGTACAGTTGACTAGTTATAGACAGTTACAAAGCTGGCTGTTGCAAGGGTGAAAAAGGGTGTATTTTTTCAAGTGGGAGCTTAAAAGACTAAGCACAGAGACAGAGCTGTGTGTACACACATCTATTTCAAAGGCAGATCAGAGCATAAATAAGGGGGTGTATCCTTGTAACTCTATCTAGCCTCTTACAGTGTATAGTAGAACTTCTCTGTTCTGTTAAAAATCATTGAAATATCCTTATTTCAGAGTATACTGTGTGTAGGACTGAGAGCTTCAAAACCTGTTTGACTAGATAGGCTAGGTGGTTAGATTCTAGTGGAACCAATAATATCCACATGGTAAAAGAGCTTACATTCCATTATACAATGACAATAATATTGTCCTAACTAACTAGCTAATATAATATACATTAATTCCTTTATTATTAATAGGTGCTGGTGTAGATACCACTCCATTAGGTAAGTTGATATTTATAATCTTGATAATAGTGTAGTATTATTTTGTGGTACTTACCATTATTATTATTACTATTAGCTATGATCATTGTAATGTTTTACTGCACTATCTTTTTCTTTCCATATCTCCAGATATAGATGACCTGGAAGAGGTGCAGACTGAGTTAGAACCCGTAGAGTCTCGATACTTTGAGATTGGTGCCATGCTACATTTGAGACCAGATATTCTAAAAGGAATTCAAAGTCGAAACCAAGTGTCTTCTTCAAAGGCAATGAACGAAATGATCACTGAGTGGCTGGACAAGAATTATAACATCAAGAAATTTGGGCTTCCCACGTGGAAATCTCTCGTCATTGCTGTAGCCAAGAGGTCTGGAGGAGCCAATGTATCACGTGCAATAGACATTGCCAATAAGCACAGAGAATCAAGTTAGCAACACGTAAATATAGAATGGTGGCCATTTCCATCTCTTAATTAATGAATTAAACTTCCTTTGTGAAAGTTGTAAACCTTAGTAACTGTTATCACTGAAAGTATTTTTGTGGACTAGATAATACAATTATTAGCTGAAATGACAGTTTATAGATGATTATAATAACTGGCAAATTCTGCTGACACGATTTGAACATAGCTAATAGGTAAATATTGTACAAGAATATAGCTGACACACTTTAGAACATAATGCTTATAATGCCTCTGTGGCAGTACTTTTGTTGCTGGAACTCGTGTTATTAAGCACCACAACTTAAGTGGTTGACAAATCTTTTCTACTGTGGTTGACACAAACCTCTATTGTGTAATGGTGTCTATTGAGTAATGGTGTGAACAAGAAAACAGAAAACAGTTTGGCCAGCAATATATCAATACGCCACAGAGGTCATATTTTGTAGGGTGAAGTTCAATCTTGCTTGTGTCCTGAAGACTTGGGTTAAGCCTAGAAGTGCCCAGCTCATAATATAGTACATTTTCTGAAAAGCTAAGAATAATAATTATGGTAAAGCTCTTAGTCATAGCAAACAAACCTGTCAAAGATATCTAGCTAAGAATAACATTAGACACCACTCCTAAATAGTCCACCTCTTGCAAAAGAAACAATAGGTAGCCATAGGGTTTGATCAAGGAAATCAAGTAATCAGTGGAATATGTTGCACACATATGCATGCAATATCTGGTAGATGCTTATATCAAACTTGGATGTCAAAACAGTAGTTAGATACGTCAGTATTTGAACAAGCTATACAAGTCTTGTATTAAGTATACAAGATCTGATTGGATCAGTAATTTCTATAGAATTGTACATTTTAAATGTGGCACAAACTGTGCAGTTAAACTTGAGGCCTTGTTGAATGAGCCAAAATGTACATTAGAACCAGCTAATATTATTGTTACTATGGTTGTTATTGTCAGATTCATCAGTTCCTCCTCCATCATCTGCTCCTTCTTCCACTACTAGTGATCGTGAGCATCTTAAACCAGTGATTAACTACACCAAAGGTGAAATAGAGTTTATGTGTGTGTGTGTGGCCCAAATTTTCATTACCAACTTATAATGGCCACATGTAATGTGGCAGAAAGTAATTCCACAAAACATTTCCAGTTATGAGCAGCTGCTGGTGAATAACTAAGATATTTGTACCTAGCTTACTACCTGCTACACCATTGTCTCTAAGTTCTTAGTGGATATTACTACCCACACTCTCCCTCCCTGTCTCTTCCCCCTTCCCTCCCAGCTTCCTCCATCTCCTTCCCAGCCTCCTCCATGCACCCCAGACTTTTTCATCCAAGCCCCATTCTACTCCAAATTATAAGTACATATAATATTGTAGTTTGGACTTAAGGGGTGACCTGAATAGTTGCCAAGCATGCACCTGAACATCCGGTTGTAGTAACAGAATTATCATATCCACACCAGAATTGCTAGCTACTTAGCCTAGCTATTACTGGACTGATATACCACCTATATCTCCATATACCCCTATACCTCCATATACATCTATATAACCTGTATACCCTCATACCTCCATATATACTCCATATACCTCTCCCTATACCTCCATATACCCATATACTCCCTATACCCCATATACCCCCTATACCCCAATATACTCCATATACCCCATATACCCATATACTCCCTTCCCTATACCCCATATACCCCCATATACCCACATATACCCATATACTCCCTTCCCTATACCCCCATATACCCCTATATACCCCCACATATCCCCTATACCCACATATATCCCTATATTTCCATATATCCCCAATACCTGAGATAGCTATCAAAACCTTGTAAGGTCCAAGCTGTAGTTATTAGCCTGAGGCACTCTATGCAGTTTGATCGAGCTATAACAGCTAGCCACTACCAGTTATGATTGAACTTTGAACTGAAAGTGGGGTGTAACTATAAATAATGGGCATTACTTGGAGGTGTGGTATACTAAAATGGGTGTGGTTTCAGTTTGTACCTAAAATTCTATTCAGGAAGTTGGTAACTATGTTAGAAATTCATTGAGAGAGCTACGATTTTGGTGTTTGAACCAAGTTTCTGAGTATGGCTGAGCTAGAAGAGAAAAAAGTATTAAGGTGCCTCCTCTATACCCCTGGGCATTTTTGAGTTAATTGTTTAATGAATTTTAATTTCAGAAACAGTACCATTAATTAATAATATGAATTTCAGGCTTCCGAAAATATTTTACCTTCCAAATTTACAATTATGAAACCTGTAATTTTTCTTGCAAAAGCACCATCATTGTATATAAGACCTTCACTTTAATACCAAGTGTTTAATATTTATGGTATCCTGAGGTTCCCTGACAATGGGGTGTACATAATATGTAGCATTAAGGTTCGTAGCCTGTGCCCTAGAACATTATTTTTAGTACATATGATTATATTGAAGTAGGTTGGGCATTTTCGAAGGCTTCATAATTCTTGGCCTATCAATAATCTAAAGACAGAACATTGTCTATTCACCTCAACTACCATGTTATGTGCTTAGCAAAAATTTGAATCTTTTTATGGCACAATTACATACAGACATACCACTACTTGCTCGATCACCACTTATTTACAGTTTCTACAATGACGACCCTTTACCAATGACTATCTTTTTACAGATCCCAACTTCTTTCATGATGCTGCAAAGCAAAAGGTGGAAACAGATGGCTGGTTTGGTAACAGTAAATTTGATCGATACCCGCCCCTTTCTACAGCCAACCAAACAGGATTGACTGTTTCTTATAGCTTTGGAACTGTCAAACCTCTGTCTGGTGAAAAGAATAGTGTTGCTGGAGTGTATGAAATGAAAAGTTCACCTCACGGAATAGCACTCATCATCAACAATGAAGTCTTTAAGAAACAAAGCAAACGAGAAGGAACTGAAATTGACGAAAAAAACCTTGTGCAAACATTTCGTTATCTTGGCTACACCGTAGAGGTTCACCGAAACTGTGAATCTAAGAAGATACTGGAAATTATGGAAGATATTCGACAACGAGACCACTCAAGTTATGATTCGTTTGTTTGTTGTATTCTCTCCCATGGAAAGGCAGGGCAAATATTTGGTTCTGACAGTGTTATGATTAGTTTAGAAGACATCACCAATAAGTTAAATGGAGATAGTTGCAAAAGTCTAGCCTCTAAGCCTAAGGTCTTCTTCATGCAAGCCTGTAGGGGAACACTGAAAGACACTGGTGTTCGTATTGATGCAGATGATGATGAAATGGAAGCAGAACCACTCGTCGTGTCCGATTCTGGAACTCGAGTTATGACTGATTCCGATACTAAGATCCCAGACGCTGCTGATTTTTATTTTGGCTATGCCACACCTCTTGGCCATGTGGCTTGGCGGGACCTTGACAACGGTTCATGGTACATCTCTGAGCTATGCAAGTCTCTAGCAAGCTATGCTAAGTATGCTAACCTCGATGATATCATGAAGATTACAAATAGGCAAGTTGGTGAAGTTTACTCCAATGTAGATTACAAGCAGTCACCTGAAGCCACAACTAGGCTGAGAAAAGATGTATTCTTTTTCTGAATTGCTACTAAACTAAAAATGAAATGAATTGTATATTTTTGTAGGCACTTATTATTAAATTTATTGCTGCTATAACATATAATAATCAGAGCAGTCCTCTGTTGTTGGACCGCTCCGGGAGAAGCTGGCATTGGTCGTCACTAGGCATCGGTCATCACTAGGTAATGGTCGCCGTCACTCGATGTGACATTATTATGGTAGCTAGTTAGGGAGGGGGATAATTGCAAATTGAAACAGTTCTGTGTTTTTTACACATAACTGATAGATATCTCTAGAACAACTGGTGTTAGCTCGTCGATGTTAGCATTAAATCTGGAAAGTAAGAAGCCAGAGTCATTCCGAAAACCTAATATTAGCTAGCTAATGGTACTGTTTCCAAAATTTGATAATAGCTATAGCTAGGCTATATCTCAGAGAGAGAGTCATAACAAATATCCATGACTGTAATCATTTAAGGATTTCCAAACCAGAGACCAGATTATTGGCCAGGGATCACCAATGACATTCAGTTGTGTAGCTCTGGAGTTTTCATCTTGTGGAAAATGCCAGAGAACTCAAGAAAGTGCATCCAATTTAAACTCTGACAACAGCAGTTCAACACAAGTCAATATTATTTACATCTAACCACTTGTGTACACATAAAAATTAATATGATAGAGCTGTTTCCTTTATAGTAAAGTAACTAGCTAGCTCCCTTTCTTTATCATTTTACTTTCCACCCTATAAATACTCAAAATTTGCCTATAAAACACTAGTGTAGTCTTGTAGATGTTGAATACATAGACTCAATAGTACATAACCATGTCAGTACACAGCAATAGAATAGTGTCTAGATGGATAAATACGTACACCTTGAGAGCAATCAAGGAGTAGAGTTTCAAGAAAGATTGAGTCTTAATACCAACCATGTAGGTGCTACAATTAAGTCACTTACAGGCCATGTCCCCTAAAATTGATAAAACTCACTCACTGTATTGACCTAGAGCACAATGAAGAATTCTGTAGGCCAGGAATGTGTAGAAAGTGATTTATCCCAAATTTTTAATTATGGCACTTTGCTTGTCTTACTTTGCGTGGGCGGTTAGGCGTCGTTTTGGCTGGTGGTGGTCAGCAGTAAGACTTCATCCTGCTATGATATCATGATAATAATAATTGAGGCATTTCCTGTGTTTGCAACCACTTCCTGTAAGTTGGTCAGGCACATTACAGTAGTACATGCAGCACATTACAAAATTCACATTATGTAAAAATGAGCTCTATAAACAGTAGCTACTTATAACCAAGAAAGTAATGATGTAAGCTTCAATTTTGTTGATTAATCAGTCTGCTAGTAAGTAGTCTTCTTTAGATTCTCTTGCATGTCTCTTTCCCAGCACCTCTAACCCAACATTTTTCTTATACTGGTTCCATCTCCTCCATACCAAATAGCTCTCCAGAGCTTCTTCATTTGATGGATACCAGCTAATAGCCTCTGCTCGTAGACGTGCCAGTTCACGGTCATAGCCACGTTTTCGAAAGACGTTCTTATTTACAAGCAGAACGGTGACATTCTGATCACAGATCACGCTCATTGTTTCATCTCCCTCACCAAGTCCAAAATATTCTCCTTCTTTGAGGATTCGTATAACCCACCATTTAGTCACCAGCCTATACACACTGTTTCCTACCATCTTACAGCTATTCAGCATAGAATTGCTATTTTTCAAGCAACATTCACTTGTATGTGGAGTCTTATTGAACATGAAGTTGTCAGAATGGTAGTTTTGAACTTTCTCCCACAATCTGACCCTGCGTATAACTTGACATGAACCGAATATAATAAAATGCACAGTCTTTGAGGGGATGGACAAGTCCTTTATGATGACAGAGTTTGGTGGGAAGTCTTTAGTTTGTGAGTCTTGTACTGCAGTGGTTAGATTCCGGTCTTTCCATTTTTCAAAGAGAGGATTTGTTCTCAGTAGATTCACACGAATTACCCATTCATCTTCATGACTCGGTTTTAACACTTCGTCAAAACTAGCCTTGTCCACTTTCAGAAATTCAGTGTCCTCGTAACAGATAATCGAAGCTTTCCTTCTGCCTCCATAAAGAAAGGCCATTTCTCCAAAAGATTGTCCAGGACTGAGCTCACCAACTATCATGCTCACTTTTTTCCCTGTTTTAGAGTCTGTAGTTAATTGCTCAACTAAAACCTTTCCTGTGACAATAAAATAGAAGTAAAAACCACTGTCACCTTGTCTGACAACAATTCGGCCCTTTTCAACCTTATCGTAATACAACACCCTTGCTAGTTTCTTTCTCACTTCCACCGTGTATCTATCAAAGCAAGGAAGACGAATGGTGTACTGAATAATATACTTTATTTCATCTTCAGTTCTGAGCCATGATGGACGAACAAGAATTCTTTTGGCTCTCAGAGAAAGGCCTTCGTATGATTTCACATCGGGACGAAAATAATTTAGGTCAAAAGTCAGTATTTCTCTCTTTTCTTTAGTCTCACCCGGACCAAGGTATGTTTTTATACACTGCTCTCCATATCTTTGCAAACTACTGTTCCACACTAGCTGATTCATAGCTATATTCACTGCTTTCCTGAATAGGTTAATTCCAGAAATTTTTGGTTCTTCTTGTGGAGCTTCTTGTACAGAATAAAGAGATACAGTTGAAACACTTCTTAAGCTAGAGGATTTTAATTCCACATGCTGAATTCTTGGATGGGAGTATTTGTACCAAGAGAAATGGGATTTTATAGGAGAAATGTCCGCGTCTAGTCCATCTTGAATTTCTTGTCCCTTTTTTGAAGGTTCACCAATATTTAGGCCCTCTGCTCGCAGAATTTCAGAGAGACTGCGTCTAATTTTCTTCTTCCGAAAATGACGACGTTGACTTGTGATAGGGCCAGGAGGACGCATGCCTTCATGGAGAAAAACCTGAGAAGGAACAGTAAGTGTTGATGAATCAGACAATGTTGACAGTTTTTCTTGATCAGGCCTTTTTGTGAATGATGACCTACATACTATGATTGATGGTGCATCAGTGGCTATAGACACTTTTTTTGAAAATTTTTTAGTTAGAGATGGGGAATTGGTTCTTGAAGAGGTTTTGTGCTGTAAAATTAACTCTGTATCACCCATTATTGATGTTTCTTGACTTTGTTGATCCTCGAGCTCATTAATTTTGCTGTCACTTCTTTTCTTACAGAAAAGTGAGATTGTATCGGAAGCTACTGAAAATCGACGACGCTCTTCGTCGGTTAAAGTGGAGCTAGTTGTATCTTTTCTAGGAGGTGGTGAAGATTTTCGGATTAGAAGTTCAAGTGCATCAGATGTCACTGATAAATGTCGATTTGCTTCAAATTCATTGGTATAAGTGGAACTACGTTTAAGTCTTTTAGGAGGTGGTGAAGATTTGTGGATTTTAAACGAAGGTGTTTCGGATGATACTGAAGGTAAATGCTGATCATTGCTATAAGTGCAGCTGCGTGTAAGTCTTCTAGGAGGTGGTGAAGATTTTCGGATTAGAAGTTCAAGTACATCAGATGTCACTGATAAATGTCGATTTGGTTCAAATTCATTGCTATAAATTGAACTATCTCTTCTAGGAGGTGGTGAAGATTTCCGAAGTTCAAGTGCATCAGATGTCACTGATAAATGTCGATTTGGTTCAAATTCATTGCTATAAATTGAACTATCTCTTCTAGGAGGTGGTGAAGATTTCCGAAGTTCAAGTGCATCAGATGTTACTGATAAATGTCGATTTGCTTCAAATTCATTGGTATAAGTAGAGCTACGTTTAAGTCTTCTAGGAGGTGGTGAAGGTGTTTCAGATGATATTGAAGGCAAATGCTGATCATTGGTATAAGTGTAGCTATGTGTAAGTCTTCTAGGAGGTGGTGAAGATTTGTGGATTTTAAATGAAGGTGTTTCAGATGATACTGAAGGCAAATGCTGATCATTGCTATAAGTGTAGCTATGTGTAAGTCTTCTAGGAGGGGGTGAAGACTTGTGAATTCTGAATGAAGGTGTATCAGACGATATTGAAGGCAAATAGGTAAAAATGGAGCTGTCTGTATCTTTTCTAGGAGGGGGTGAAGATTTGTGGATTCTAAATGAAGGTGTATCAGACGATATTGAAGGCAAATACTGATCATTGGTGCTGTCTGTATTTTTTCTAGGAGGGGGTGAAGATATATATCTCGTTACAAATGGTGTATCAGACTGTACTGAGGTTCTTTGCTCATCCTCATCTTTTGAAACAGATCTGCTTGACACTGCCGATGGCCTTTCTGTCGAAAAATCCATGAGTATATTCACAGTTTTAGTGCTAGCTAAGTCCAATGCTAAAACTACACAGCGTTTATTGTACAACTAAAAATCGGTAGCTATAGTTACCTACTCGTAAGTAAAAATTAATAATAATAAAAATAATTAATAATTATTTTAGTAATAATAATAATTATTGTAAATTTTTTATTACTCCTAAATCATGGTAAATCATGATAATAAATATTAGTGATAATAAATAAACATTGTTGTTTTGTTACTCCACACATAAATTTGATCCTGTTGGTTCCACTATACACTTCAGGAACATGGTGTCGTCCTTCACATAAGAGGAATTATTCAGAATAGATAATGGTGCAAACATAGGACATCCAGAGGCCACATTCATCTCATTTCGTGGCCTCTGGAAGGAAGAAGAGGTTGGCTCTGGTCTGAAAGATTGGACTATATCTTTTAACTTGTCTTGATCTAGCAGCATCAAGGTGACTGTCTGCTTGAAAGGCCACTGGAGAAGGGCATCATACTCTCCTCTCATAATGGTAAGAAAAAATGAAAGATGTGTGCTCCTTCCACTTCCATCTCCATCCATGTATAGCCTCAAGCACACTTTATAACCATGCCTGCTGGTATAAAAGGGTGCTGAGTAGAGTGACACAGTTCTCCCTATTTTAGCTTCATGTCTACGTCTTTGGACTTCAGGGATTTTCCATATAAATACTCCATTATAACTTGTTGCCTGCAGAGTCTGCACCATCAATACCACCTCTGAAAGGCCTTCCTGTAAGTGTAGTATGGCAGACTCTGCCTTTGTCACTGCATCTTTTACTGGTTGTATTTTCATTGACACATCTAAGCGAACTTGGTTGATCTCTGATTTTAATTCAGAGTTTTGTTGAGTGAGTATTTTGATTCTGTTATCCAGAGCTTGCTCCATTTTCCTGATATTTTGTTTCATTAACTGATTGTGGTATCCATACTGTTCCTTGTAGTGTTTGGCAAGGTCCTTAGTGTATCCCTGTAATTTTCAATATAGCCATATTACTGTCACATCTTTAATGTGTGCAATGCTAGTAGACAACCTCCCTATTCCAATTTTCTGAAATAAGGTCACTTGTATATTCCAACAGCTTGTGCATTAACATCATCGGGATTCTTCAAATTATTGTCACACAGTGTCTGGAATAGAGAGGCCCCACTGTAAATAACTTTTAAAAACTCACCATGAACTGACAGCCTTCATCCTTAAACTCACAATCTTTAATTTGGTGTGTACAGAGTGTTCTCATGTGGTGCTCCATCTAATAATAGACATATACATTATTTTATTGGACAAGGCCAACAGACATGTAACTACCCTTATGTTCAATGATGTCATAAATGGGCAAGGCCAACAGATAAAAGCTATGTATTATGTTCAATGATATCACTAAATTGACAAGGCCAACAGACCTACAACTACCATTATGTTCAATGATGTCACTAATGGACACATAAAAGGCTATGATATAACTACCATTATGTCCAATGATGTCACTAAAGCTACAGTCTATGAGCCACTCACATTCTTTCTGGGAACTTTTTCTCCACAACCGTTGCCACAGAACTCTGGGACCATCATACAATCATTCTTTAAATGTAGCTATGGAAATGGATGAAGTAAGTAAGTATCATTAGCCATGAATATTACTATCTAGTTCCTGCTGAAATAGATGATCACACAATTTTCTATGTGAATTTATGAAATAAGTACCCACTCTATCTATGTATAATACAGTCTCTCTATAGAGACCATATTCCTGTCTACCAGGAATTCATCAATAAGGACAGGAACTCACCATAGTCTACTGTAACTCAAGCATAATAATAATAGCATTAATCATATAACCACAATGCTATCAAATAGTACCCACAAAAATTTCTGGTTAAGGATCAATATTATTATGATGCTAAATCTATCTAGTACCAATAGAGAACTTACAGCCTCATCTTGTACATTTTCATTGCACCAGCTACATTTGGTTGGTGTGAATGGACATTTTGATGTGTGAATATACATTTCACTCCTAGGCAGCTCTTCCCCACAGCCAAATTCAAGGTAAGGACAAGGTACAATAGCAAATTTACACATCTCAGTGTGTTCCTGAAGTGTGAAAATGTGTAATATTAATAAATACAATATTCACACAGAAATGCTCACCTTATATTTCTCACTTCTCCCTTCCCAGGGACAACTAGGGTTTCTGCATTTGATTATAGATTTTTTTAGCTCCATTGTAAATGCTCTATCTCTGAAACAGTCCTCCAAAAGCATCTCAGACTCACACAGAGGACAGATAAACTTTCTGTCATGGCTAAATAAGAGAAATAATGACAAAGGAGTCTTTTGCAGTATCCATTTATGATTTTGTGCAGCTACACTTCTTCACTGTCTATACAACACTAGTTACAAGATATAGCTATAGATGCCAGCCATATTAAGGAAACTGAACAATTTTACGAAGTCTGTATTAACTATACTCAACCATCTATATTCATGACAGGCCAACATCAATAGCTGACAGCAGCTAGCTTTTACTCTTTGCTTAACTATAGCTAGTATTACTATACCAGAACATCATTTCACTGCAAGGTATGGTCACTCCATTGTCATCAATCTAGACAAGAATGACCAAGTTAAGCTAGCTCATTAATGCAGTGGCTTCATGGCTGAGTCTATTGCACTGATACTAGCACCAGTCAAAGCACTGAAACTATGTAGATTGAGCTACTACAATAATAATTATAGCTCCAGCTCAAATCCTATTCCATCTGGTAGCTAAATTATTGATACTTTTAAGGTCAAACTGCTCGTGCCACCGCAATAGACTTAGCTATATAAAACATGGCTAGCTACAACTGTAGTTTGGATAGTAGCTAAAATGAATATTATTATGCACGTGGCTCACCTCGCTATGAAGTAGTCGTAGCATGGTCCACACACTCTGTCTCCACAGGGACATTGCATAGGACTATCGAACAGGTAGTCCCTGCAGCGGGCACACAAGAAGTCAGACATTCCTAGAGTCAGTAATAATTTTTCAAGCCTAACTTTTAAGGTTATTCGCTCTACCATACTTGTACCAGCTGCAAACTCCCTTTTATAGTTAATTTCTATTATACAGTAATAATTATTATGCCACGTCATGATGACAAGACCTCATGAATATCGATATAATAATAATATAATTATACTTACATATGGCGCGCGCATGAGTTATGCATACGCTCGCTCGTGCTAGCACTGTTCACGAATATTCTAGATAATGCGCACACACCATAAATAAAATTAATTATAATAATAATAATTATTATTATTATTATGTATTATTATAACAATACTATGTTACAAAAGTTTTTCAGATCCATTCCAGTCTATAGAAGAATTCTCCCACCTACAAAAAAATGGAAATTTCAGTAGCCAAGGATGTTCCACCTCCTCAAACTTTACTGTAGTACACTATATTATTACATTGAGTTTGTATAATTCATTTAACCTTGTTCTAATGCACAATTCAATGGGAGGAACGAGGTCATCAGTATTGCCACTCCCACTATGATCAGTACCTGCATAAGAGATCATTATTCTTACAAGATGAGAGTGGTTGTTTTCAACCAGGTAATAAACCATTAAAGATTTTGCTACAGTAAGCATGAAACTGGCTTATAATAATCCTCAGAAGACAATTCTCCCTCACAGATTATGTCTTGCAGTAGCTGACAATGATAAAGAGGGAAAGATCTTTCATCATTAATGAAAAGGAAGGTGTGTAAAAGGGTTAAAACTATGAGATAGAGACTGGCTTATTGGGGAAGGTGTGCACATAATATAATATTAATCTCACTTATGGTTAAGCAAATTGGTTCTGTTTGATTGGCAAGGCCATCATAATAGTAGAGATCAAAACAGCTCTGCAGTTTCCTGCAATAATAAACATCCCCAACATGAATACAATATACACTGGAGAAGTGTAAGGGTAAAACAAAGGGAAAAACTAAGGGAAAAACTAAGGGAAAGCCCAAGGTTTCCCCCCACAATTTCACCTTCCTACATATAAATTTGTCACTTACATCCAAACAACATCTAAACAACAGTCAAGCATTACAATAAGCATAATACTTACTTTATTTGCATAAGTTTTCGGACTGTGGCGAACAAGACAATGAAATGGCTTTCACTACACACCACAAAAATGGGATAGGTAGGGTTTTTGTAGTGGTCACCCACCTGCATGAATTAGGGTGGTTAGGGAGAGGTTAACATTTTGGTGAAGGAGGGGATAATGTCAGCTGTTAAGCTGCATTGCAAGAATTTATGTAATCAGAATGAGATATTCCTTGTCCATTCTACACAGGAACCCTCCTCCCCACGTGTATGTGAACATGGCATGTCTGTTATGGCCTACCTGCTGGTCCCACATTCCTCAGTCTTCCCTCCCCTACTAGTGGCAGAGAAACCACCTTAGAACTAGCTAAAACTAAGTAACATTCTGTACAGTAATGGAGCAGTGATACCTAAAGGAGTGTATATACAGGCTAATTCCTAAACTGCTTCTGCTGTCTAGCCAGAGCAGACTCACACAGAGATACTTTTGAAAGGAGTATGGCTTTGCTGTGGTATATCCCTCCCTCCTCAAAATAACACACAACTATAATAATAATAATATTTACACCCACAAATTAATTATAAGCCACCCCTCTTCACCCACAGAGTGGGCCACATCATGGGAACACAAACCACCATGAAACCAAATCTTGGACCATCTTTCAGTACCTTGCAAGAACCATAATGTTCAAAGAGAGAGAGAAAGCCTATTTCCCAAGTACTGTCAATCCCCTTCAAGATGCTCTACAAAACATAGTTATCTGAACATCACACTGACACTGATAGACCCTACTATGAAACTCTCACATTGTTGTCACCTCCAGAGTCTAGATTGACAACTCCATCAAATACATTAGAAACTGCAGCTCCTGTTAATATCAGATTCACTAGTTCCTGGGTTGAAAGAAAAAGTGAAAGTGGTGAAAAAAAGGTGTTTTGGTTTTCATGAGTTACAGTACCTGTGTGCAGTAGCAGTGAGCTCCAATGAGCTGTGAAGTAGGTTCGTCCATATCTAAGCGTACCCTATGTTTTAATTAAACCCTTAAAAAGTTATATCCACATATAATTTGTACCCATTTAAAATACATTATGAAGTGGTATGGTTATGCTATTACCAGATAATTAAAATGTATTTTTTGCATCCGTGGTTAGTGATGCTGTAATACCACGTCTAAGTCTTCTAAATATAGACAGTTACTGTGTTACATTGTACTAATGTTTGTTATACAATGTGCTTGCACAAACACCATTACTTTTATTCAGTTCCACCTGGCACACAAGATGTATCAATAGGTACATAGGTATGAATAGCAAGACCATGGGACTTTATGTAAACACGAGAGAGTTCATTTATTGCCTAAAATGGTAGCTGAACAGCCTAGAGACATAGTTAAATGCATTACTGAATTAAATGCATTACTGAATTTCTCATAACTAGCTATGTATTGAGCAGATATGATTAACAATCTGTCAATATTGTGAGTCTTTTTATCTTCACTCACTTTCACACAGACATATAATACTTACCTAGAAATTCCTCGGGTAAGAACAACAGAGAGCGTAAAGAGAATACAGCCACTTGAGGATTCCTGTTCAAACTAAAATATAATATGTTATACAATACTGTGTTAATTGGGATTTTGAGTTTAGCTATCTTAAAGTCTGCCTATTCATTGTTCACATGCAAACATAACCTTTCAGAGAACTTTGGAACTATGAACTCACCAGCAAGTGAACTAAGCCAACAAAACCCCCGTGAGATAGTGATCTATTTTTAGCATTACCCACACTCTTCAACCAATCATATGAATTATAAATGACATTATTAACCATTAGTGTCAAATCATTCCACATGCCAAGATTGTGATCTATATGAATATAATTATTTATCAGTGCCAGATTTTACCAGTGTTGTATAATTAGTCATTACTATAAATGGAAAACATAGCTATTGTTTCTATGTAACACTTCATTAACCAAACAATGCGTCATGAAGTTCACTTCATGAATATATTTACCAGTGTAATATTATTCTCCAAAAATAGCAACATGTTAGTCTTCTCCTCAAACAGGTACAAAATGAGCTAAAAAATTAACAAAACAAGAGGTGAAATAATATCTAAAAATGAATGAATAATATTGACCTTATCAATGATATCACTGCTATTGGGAGTTTTATTTCCATGAGCACTGGATGGCCTAAAGTGGACAGATAATATTTAGCTAGTGAGCTCTATTTTAATAATTATTATCCATACAAGTCTTACATAGCAATAGTAGCTGTTTTGCCATCCCCAGCTCTCCAGATTATCTCAGCCATAGATGAAACTAATGCTTTATTTCTCTGATATGAGCTAGGCCTAGGACTAACAAATCATACAAATTATACATTATTATTATTATTAATAAAACTTTCGTGATAACTCTTGCTGAGATCTATTATTAATAAAGGCTTTTAAAACTTGGTAGTTATTGTAATAGCTATGATGATAAAGGCATTGAAGTTGTGGTTTACTGGGAGCAGAACATATTCTATACATGTACCTTTCTTTCAGGTCTGGTTTTTTGGGGTCCTCAAACATAAGATGCTTCAGAATGTGTGCTTGAAGTGATGCCAAAACGCCACAAGGTCCTCCCTGTTGTCATGTACCAATATTAAACACTATTATAGCAGGAGTAAAAGGTCAGCTCCACCCAGAATGAGTTCATACATATCCAGTGAGTGATATAATACACTTCAGGAGATTCATATAAGATAGAGGTAATATAAGGGTACCATGTGAGATTACTTCACCACATACCACTAGCTGTGTCCCTTGTCAAAACAATTATTTGCATTATCCAAGTATGGTCAACATGAAAGTACCCTTACAACATTGCTAAAAATAGTTATTGTTTTACATTAGGTAGATCTTCCATGTTGCAATGATCTCATAGGTAGGGACTCAAATTGATACCTTAGAGGAGGCATAATTATATGAATCCAGCTACCATCTGATCAGTGTATGTTGTAGCTATAGACAGTAATATACCTTGTGCTGTACTAGTCCATACTCCAGATGTGGTACATTACTAAATATGAGATTTTGCTTCTTCCATTCCATATTGAATGTTTTAATTCCTTTTTCCCCAAACAATATCCTCCTCAAATCCTAAGCAGTAACAAAATACATAACACAAATAGATCTCATAACAACATTCCAGTATTCTCCAAAAAATAGATCACAGTGTCTAGTGAGGGAAACCATCTGAGTGCAATGTCTATACCATGGAAACAGTCAGTTACAGTTCTGAAATGTCTACTTAAACTCAAACCTTATTGTACAAAAGAAAACAGGTATCTATAGGCTATAAAATTAGCCACTTCATGCTGTATACTGTGCCTGAGGACTATAGTAGCTAAGCTCTAGGTGTCATGCCAGATTCTCCCATCCTTCAACACTGTTCCAACTCTATTCCAACCCCCTGAAAGGAGAGCACCTCTGACACTTGGGTATGTCCCAAATAATAGTGCTTAGACTATGACAATATATAAGCTATCACCTGCCTACCATAGCTAGATAAAATAAACATTGTTTTAGTCAGACTACAGTTTGTGCATAACTACACAGATCTGAATAGGTACATGTGTCATTTCAATAGTGATACATTCCCATAGTTACATGAGAATAGAATTGTTGGTGGTGTCAGTGAATTGACTTTTCAACCTCATCTTTTGTCTATGGAAAATTCTCTCATCAGAATACAAGCTATGGAAACATTACTGTGTATAATAGAACTTTGAATAACAGCACTACTAAAATATGGACAACCTCTGTACCTCCCACCCATTAGATTTCAAAACTAACCTACAGATTCAAATATTTTAATTATAATGAATGCAGAGACAGTGTGTACCAAACTCTTCCACCAGTATTTGAAAGAGTATTACCTTTACTTGTTCACTAGTAATGGGTCTACCAGAGGGGAGGCTGGTACTAGCAACTTCTTGAGTTGATTCTTGCTGGGCTGCGTTTACACCATAGACTTTTATATCACCATCCTCCAAGTCTTCACACAAAACTGCCTCTTCAGAGTCCAGTGAGTTAGTCCTCTTGGAGCTTGTGATTGAGGATGTGATTGACTTTGGGTTAGTGGAGGTCACATTTTTGAAATCTTTCTTATCGCTTTCAATTCTTTGTGACAATATTCCCTGGCCTGTAGGTGGTCGTGTCTGACCCTTGGAGAACCGAGACTTTTCGGTGTTTACTTTTGAAGCACCTTCAAACCGGAGCCTGTACTTGGCATCACCTTCTGTATTACCAAGCCTCGTGAAAAACCGTTCATTGTTTTTAACAGAATCAGCTGAATGTGAGCTAGACTGAGGTGGTTTGATTGGTGAGGAGATATTATCAAATGTATCCAATTCTTTTGAGTAAGGTGTCTGATGTAAAACCGCAGCAGGGCCCTTGAATACAGGTTTTTGCTTCACAGACAGTCTGAGATTTGGAGCATTTCTTCTATCCATTAGTAAACTTGACTGATCGTGTGGGCCTGCCATAGATCGTGAAAATCCAGTCATAGGTCTCTGACCAGGTTGGAATCGATCATCTGAAGGTGAATTGATTAGAGAGTCCACTATGACTTCAACCATAGTCCTATAAGGTAGAGGATTTTCCTAGAAAGTGATATTGGTTGTAGCTATTAATGACTACAATTTAATAATATAGAAATAGGTATTGTAATAGAACTCCCAAATGAAGACATCTCTGTATTCTGTGGAATACCAAACCCCTTGAATAAAGGACACCTCTGTATACTCTCTATTCCAACTCCCTGAAATGAGAATACCTCTGTATACAGTGGAACCCCTCTATTTCAACAGGATAGCTCTGCATACAGTGGAGTTTTAATCCCTTAAAATGAGAACACCTCTGTGAAGGACACTCAAAATAACAGCTTGTGTATTAAATTCCCCTCTTCTACAGGACTTCTCAAGTGTCCTAAAGAGAAAGCTAGGTTTTGCTCTATCTGAAGGTCACTGTATAAATTTAACTTTTACCAGATAAAGCCAATAATTATGTTGATCAAGAACACATAATTTATCACTAACATGCTAGATTAGTCACATAGCTATAATATATTACCCTCTTTGATAATATGGCAGTATTCAGACAATTAAACTTGGATGACCTCATTTCAGAAGCATTAAAAAGTCCTCTGTCTCAAAATTGAAGGACATGCTATGTTTAGAACAGGTTAATAATTTATAGGGAATCTTATTTGCTTATGCAATGACTTTACATACTAGTAGTACATAACAACAACACTATTTGTTTTTCCCAAAATTGCATCACCTTGGGATCCTTGTAGTAACAAAGAATGTGCTGATTTGTTGAGGGATCATGAAATATATAGAGATAGACCTACTATATGTATTGGGGGAATTGCCACTCTAAAATTATAACCTAATAACCTTATTTTTCTTCATAAGTTTATCAATCTTTATTGATTTTGCCAGTTCTACTCGATTTTTGAGGCTGTGAGGGGAGATGAGAATAATATCCACTATAATGAATTGTAGCTAAAATTAGTAACATGCTTATTATTACATCATAGTTCCATTCTACAACAGTTTATGTTATCTAGTAGCTATTAATATATTGCATCACAGTGGTGCTGTCTGGTCTATGGTATGTAGCCCCCCCCCCCCCCCCCTTCATGGGAAAATGCTGATAGTCAGACACCAAGGTACAGTGTTAAGATGATGAAATTTGTATGCAATCTCTAACTTGTCTCCATCTATTTATTATTATGTATTACTATAAATATCGTACTATTCATAGAGAACCCACCTTTCAAGATTCTCTGGTTTTTCAACTTCAAAACTTGCTAGAGTATTTTTCAGCCCCTGTTAATAATAATGAATAATAATAATTGTCTTTAACTACCAAATTAGTTTGGTAGAGCAACAGTCCCTGAATGATAAGGAGTTAGTGACTATGATACACATAACTAGTTCTATAGTTATTGATTTCAGAGGCTAATTATAATTATCTTGATCAGCAGCTGTAATGTAATAAGTAGCTGATTTGTATGGCTATCAAAATTTACTGTTAAAACTTCTGTAATTTTTAAATGCTAGAGTTATACTCTAGAGTTCAAAATGGGAGGGGGTGGGTGGGTAGAGTCAACCAGGAGGTATCAGGTGTCGGAGTCAACCAGGGGTGTGTGGATTACACAGACTAAGGCCGAATATCAGAAGCAGATCTTCAGGGGGGTGGGGCTAATGAATGGCTGTGGGATCAACAGAAAGTATTCAGAAAGAAGGATATTCACCCTCCAATGCCAAACTAGTGACTCAATGACTTAAAGACCACATAGAGGGTTTAGTTTGAGAGAGAAGTGTTCACCCTCCAATGTAAGCCGGTAACTTTTGTCACATACCACCTAGTAATAACCCACACTTGGCTACTGTGTTGGGGTACCTATTTAATATTAATTGGTCTAGCTATGTGTTTTAACTAGGAAGTGGTTTATTTCTAACCTCCATCACTTCTCCATCTACCCATAGTTCTTGTATAAGATATTGTGATATCTTAGTAATAATTATAGCTAGTATCTTAGTATAGCTATACCTTAGTAACCAGACAGAGAGAAATATTTTAAAACTTTCTCATTCACAATAGCGTGACTAACCTTTCTGCTTAAGAATTCCCTTACAAGGGAATAACTCAACTCTTCTACAGTTTCTGCCATAACTTTATCTAGCCGCCATCAGCACTCGTAGCTTTCTCATAGCTAGTTTACTTGTAAACAAACAAAACGCCTTCAATTTTTGAAGTCCGCGGGGCGAAAAGCAAGGTCAAAGTTCAATCTGAGAGGGTGCGCTATGGACTGTGTGAAGAGGAATCCCGTCTCTGCAGATGGTGAAATAGCTAAGAAGTTATTCTCCTCAAGTCCAGAAAGACCTCGTCAAGGAAAACGTAGTCCGGGGAAAGCTGACCCGAATGAACCCTTGAATCATGACATATTGGATTATAAGTATGGAGACTTCCAGGGAGCAAAGAAGAAGCCTAGGATGGGATTTGGAGGGGCTATTATATTCTTCATGCTTTGTGTGGTAGCTGTTTTTCTCACACTTCAATTCAACTCTATGGATTGGAATAACCTTACACTCAAAGGTATTTGGTGCGCATTAAATGGAACTAATCTATGATGTTGTCTGCAACTAAAATAAAGCATAAGTATGTTGTAATAATACTAATTATGGCACAACTTCTAGGTATGGTAACATCAAATGAGAGGAAGGGTAATCTAGAACCAATTTAGCTTAAACTTTGAACATCCATGGTTTATACAGCTATTAGAACTTAGTCTTCCAAATTACCCTGTTACCTTCTGGACTTTTCTGGAACACTGATGTCATGTTAGTAAACTTGTGGTGGTTGTTTGTCTCTGGGGCTTTGCATTAAGTAATCAAGAAATCCCCTTGTGGAAAAAGATAAACTTTTTTTAATGATTTCATAGATATTCTTGGAATAATAAACATTTGATATTGCTGATTGTGTTTATTTCCTCTTCCCCCTCTTTCCATTTCCTCAAAACAATTTGTGTGTGGTGAGATATCCTCTTGGGTGAAGGTTTATTACAGTCCCTTCCTATTTTTAGTGCATGAATTCATCATATTTTTAGTCTTTTATAGAGTTACCTAATTGACACTGAAATAACACGGGAATAAAGATACCTCTTGACTGTCATGAGGATGCCATGCATTATAATTACCCTTAATAGTATCCTTAATTACCCTTATAGGTACCTAATTATCTTTAATGATACTGTTATTGTTATGAATATCCCTTAATGAATACCCTTAGCAGTATCATGAATACTTTTCACTGAGTACCCTAAACTTGTAATATACCATTGGAAAGATACATTTTGATACCAAAATGAGCTTCATGGGGTGTTACATTCTGGAGTTATGGAGTTAAGAGGTTGGGTGTGTAATTTTGTCTGAACCACGTATAGTCTTCACTCTCTGCCCTCCTATAGATGTTTCCAAGTTCTTCAGTAATGAAGTCCTGCACAGACAGACTGAAGCCACTTCAGGAATCTTCTACTTCAATGGAAAACACTTCTTAGGTCAGAGTCAGAAATTTATGGGAAAACAAATGATTGACTAGTTGGTATGATGGGTATGGGATCTGTTAAGTGTCAAGTATTTTGTACCTAGTACTGTTGTTTCTGGTTGAGAAGTAATTTCTGATTGAGAAGTAATTCCCCTGGGGGAAGTCTTAGTGTTGATTTGGTGATGCTCTTGGTCGCTTAGTTAGTAATCAGTTTACATTCCACTTAGCCGTGTCCTTTTGTGGTTGACTAGACTTTCTGCTAAGGTAAAACAATGTGGGGATAATGGCTTTACGTGGTAAACAAAGGCTGTTGTGGGACATTATTACCTTATTAAGCTAACACCTGACCCCACTGGCCTTTGTCTAGTAAAAACAATAACAGATAACAGATAAGAACTGTACTGTATGTACCTTGATGTGGTCTCATGACTGGTGGGGGTGTACTGGTAGGGGTGTACTGGTAAGGATGTGTGTTTGGTTTATACCACACTCTCTGATGTGACTGAGCATCTCCCTATCTGGCAATATGGTTACATTGGGGATGGGGGAGGTTATCCATCTTCATGTGTGAAGGGATAATGATGGTGATATTGTGGGGTTTTATCAAAGTGAATTGGCAACAACTTAATGGGGCCTCACCTTGTCAGCAACCAAGTGTTCTTTAAAATTTCATGTCTTTTGTATGTCACATTTTAATAGAAAAGAAGTATTTTTATGTGGCACAACTAATCTAAATAATTATCGTCACACAGTACACTATGGTATTTTATTTTTGTGACAATTTGGTAAAGGGTAGCACAATATCTGTGTTCCAGGTGTAGGGGCTCTCCAGGTGGCTTTGTCACTATGGTATCCAATTTTGTAACATTATTGGGTAAAGGGTGCACAGTATCATCCAGGTGTCCAGGTGGCTTTGTCACCTAATTTTGTGACAATTGGGTTAAGGTTGACACTCTCTGTGTTAGGTGTAGGTGGCTTTGTCACTATGGTATCCTAATTTTGTGACAATTGGCTAAAGGATAACACAATATCTGTGTTCCAGGTGTAGGGGCTCTCCAGGTGGCTTTGCTCCTTGGTGTGATATGTGCCATGTTTACCTGTGTCTTCACTTTCTATGACTCTAACATCCCAGGAAACTTCCCTCCTACTCCAGTCTCTCCAAGGAGACAAGATGGGTGAGTTAATGTCTATTAGGGAGATAGCTCAGTGATCTCTTGGCAAATTCTATTCCATGAAATTTTAAACCCTCAAGTAAATCCTTACTGAGGAGGTGGGGGGTTATTATAGGATGTTTGTACCAACCTTTCAGGGTTAATTAAAGATTCTTTGAATGGGGTTCGGGTTCATAGTACAAATAGTGTACTCAAGGTCAAGGGATAGGTGAGGTCAAAGATGAACCTAGAATTCCCTAGTTGTGGTATGTCTAGGTGTAGATTAATCTAGAGTCTGTCATGATATTATACGAAATGAAGTGGTGGTGATTCTGGAGGGGTGTGGTGCTTGCTGGGGGGGGGGGGGGGGTATTTTCTCTTAGATGGAGTGACTGCAGTATATTAGTATTAATTTAGTGAGAGTTGGACACTATGTTTGGAGATGAGGTGAATACAAACTCCATTTTTTGTGTGAAATGTTGACTCCTCTCTTTCATCAATACTATAGCTCCAAAATTTTGACTAGTTTTCCATAGATGTTTCATACTTTGAATTCTCTGAATCAGCTGTTCCTTAGAGCCACCTTGTAGCTACCTTGAACTCTGCATTCTCTAAATCAGCTGTTCAGACTTAAGAGCAACCTTGTAAACATGACTAAGTATGGTGTTTGTGGTTACTTCATGCCTATTTTGGCCTTTGTGGCTCATTTGGGGAGCCTGTTAGTAGGTGTGGCTGGGAGTGTGATGCCTTTCCTATTATGGTTAAAAGTCTAGGTGTGAACCTAATTCAATATAGTCTACTGGTAAACACTTAATTAAGTTTACAATTGTGTTATGGGTCATTCATTGGCTTGGCAGAATTATTTTATCACTGAGCTAGTAGCATAGCTTCCAACTGTCCCAGAATGGCCGGGACAGTCCCGGTATTCTAGTCTGCCAGAGCGTCCTGCCCGGTATTATAACGTACCTATTCAATGTCCCAGCCAGGAGGTGAAGAGGCAGAAACTGTGGCCACCTGCTATTATGTAGCACCTAAGAGGCCAATTAAACTATATAAGCTGACTTTGCACTGCATGCATGGCTGTCACATAGCTAGCTAGCTCAAGCTACACAGTTACATGTAATTGTAATTACGTCACATGAATTTCCAGCTGCTATAAAAATTATCTAAACATTAGCTAGCTAAACAATAATATTCATAGAGGGTGTGACACGATTTAATTGATGGGTGTGGCTTGTCCCGGTAAGACACTTGGAAGCTATGCTAGTAGAGTGGCTTCATTGGGTATGGTGGAAGTTCACTAACTTGTTGTGTGATAGACATCTCCACCAAATATGGGGATGTCCTCATTTCAGGGGAGGTATTTGGTGGTTTCACCAAATGTAGTGTTGTACCAATTTCACCAAGTTTCATCATATGGAAGGTATTCCATGGTCTCATATCTATATACTTTCTCGTATTAGGATTAGAACCAATCCCTCTTCTTCCAGATGGCATCTAGGTTACATCTTCGTTCTGATAAACTTTTTTGTGGCCTTCAGTCTGTCTCTGTTCTACATGAGATGGAACATGGGTCTGCCCCTGTTATGACACACCTCTAAAATGCAGCGTTTACTCTCTGTGTGGACTCTTAGACCACTGTTAGCAGTGAACCTTGCACCCACCAAAGGCGAGGTCACAGTACAGTGAACTTTGTACCCTCCTTATATACACATTTATGCATACATCCTAGTGAATTGACTCTCCTCTTTATCTCAATAATCTGATTCTGTTACTCTCATATATTTTGTATTCTTTCTATGACATGCACAGTAAACTGCTGTCTCATTGAATTTTCTACTGCTCATTGTAATATGAATATAAACTATGCACAGCCAAAGATGATTTGATACATAAGGTGTAGGTATTTCTCTAGAATGACAGAGCATGTCTAATATTATTCAGAGTTCTGCTCTAGACAGATTATTGCAAACTCTATATACATGAACAGAGGGCTTAAATCTAGATACAAATGGAGGTTTCACTGGAACAGAGGGCTTAAAATGGAGGTTCCACTGGCTATAGATTGACCTTTAAGAGGACAGCCCTCTACATGGACAGGACATGCATGTCTCAATGGAGATCACCTCTAGGGCAAAGATGACCTACAGGTGAGCAGGATATGTCCAGATGACCTCCATTTGGTGTTAACCAACCTAAGGACAACCTGTTCTGACTGACCTCATGAGACAGGAGAACATAAATAACTATATTTACAATAGAATAGGACTTGAGGGACAAGACAGTTTTACACTCTTAGGAAGTTTTTGCAATTTGGGTCTATTAGAAGAAACTCAGAAGAATAGTTTATAGAAAGGTGACGATCACACACTACTTTATTCCACTATGCATGGGCTACTTCTTCACGTGAGGACGACCAGATTTTTGCAGACAACCCTCTCCCAATGACTATAATACACACCACAAAACAATTATACAAAAGCAGCGCAAAGTACAGATATACACAAAAATGAAGAGTGCTGATATATGAATAAAATGAAGAGTGCTGATACATTATGAATATTGTGCACCTATAATATATTTTTTTGTTATTTTCAGAATTTTTTTGAATGTGTGTGAAATCTGTTTGATATGCCCAATAAAACGAAGACATCTTTTTGTGCAATAACAACTTTATTGACTCATAAAATCAAGTCAAAAGTTTTGTAACCTTCATGATTATATATACGTATACTACAAATTGAACCCTTCACATTTCTCCAAGAGTTCGTGTGCTGTTAGACGTGTCCTGAAATCGGGCTTGAGGCAGTACTCGGCTAGTATTGCAAAGGACTTCAGAACGGCATAATCTGCAGCTGCTTTGAAGAAATATTTCAGCCTGAGATGAGCAAGGAGAGACTCGTTGGACAGGTTCAAGTCCTTTTTATCGGGAGCATCAATCAGAATGTTAGCCTGAGGGAGAAAAGGGGTTAATTAAATAATGGTCATCACTTGCATATGGGGGGGAGGGGCAGGGAACGAAATAAGATTATCAATCACAGGCTAATACAACTTGAATCACCTTCACCCTGACCCAACCTTGACCCAAGGTATAATGGAAATGTGTCTTGCGTGTACTTGTATGGTATAAGAACACTCACTGTAAACCTCAGATTAATATTATAATGCCTAAAATGGAAAGGTCATTCACCACAACTCTATGACTCAAAGGTCAAAGAGGTCATCACTACTATTCTAGATTTTCCCTATTATGTTCATACTGTTAAAAAAACACACTCTCACTCTGTTTACATAATTATGTCCACATTATCAGTGTTGTTGTTGTAACATGATGGATGCTTCCATAACAATTTTAACCATCTATAGTCAGAGTTTGAAGGAATTTTGTTTCTCACTCAGAGATAACTAAAATCATCCAATGCTTGCTAATAATACATCTTGATGCAGTTGATATCAAGAATTTACTTGTTACCTATAGCTACACACACTGTCATACTCTCTGTCAGAGTATCTATGGATGCCCAAGTAACTACTGACTTCCATGGACCCTTCCACAGACAGCCACTGGAGTACATATTACCTCCCACCCCTATACCGCATCAATTTCCTGCTGATTATAGTGCGGACCAGTAAGAACTGTGTTGTAATCTATGTCTACATTGCATCCACTGTAACTGGCCACTTTTATAACGCTGTTGGGTTAGTGCTAACTCTGCCAAGCCCCTCCCCCCACACCCATACCCAAACAAAATCAACAATCTTCAGTATTATTATTGTTCTTACATTGTGCCTGTCCTCGATAGTTTCTCTTCCAATGCACATACGTTCAATGACCACTCCCATGCTGTGTACGTCACACCAAGGACCTTCCAAGTCCTGAACCTTTTTGCTACCATGCCATGTCAGCTCCTTTTCCAGGTGAGGGTCTGACCTCTTAGGTTGATGAAATTGCTGGAAAGAAATAAACCATCATTGGTAAAGGGTCAACCAGACTGCACTGATGAAACTTGTAGTAAACCCTTTAACAGCTTTTACTACATCTACCCTTTACCAGACAACAATCAGTTTATTAATGATCCTTTACCATACAAAAATGGCGACCCTGTACCATAAAACAATCAGTGACTCTCTACCATGATCCTTTACCATACAAAAATGGCGACCCTGTACCATAAAACAATCAGTGACTCTCTACCATGATCCTTTACCATACAAAAATGGCGACCCTGTACCATAAAACAATCAGTGACTCTCTACCATAACTATTTCAGTAGTGACCCTTTACCAAACTGCTTACTTCCTGTGCTCTGTAGGCAGGAGTACCCAATACAGATTTTCTCTTTTCCATGGGCATTGGGTCACACTCCACATTAGGGATGTCTTTAGCAAGTCGACGATGAAGTGTCTGCTTTGCTGAATCAAAGTCTGTAAGCATGACCTGGTACTTCTCAGTTTCAGGACACATGCAGTGAAAGGCATCTTGACATTTACAGATCTTTCTGATAAGAATGTTGCTACCTATAATTTACAACAACACATTATGTTACTGACTTCTAACCTGGACACATCAGAATATTATAGCCTCCTAAAATGAGAACACCCCTATTTATACAGTAGAACCCCTCTATTCCAATCTCCTGACACCCCCATGTATACAGTAGAACCCCTTCATTCCAATCTCCTGAAATGAGGACACCCCCATGTATACAGTAGAACCCCTCTATTCCAATCTCCTGAAACGAGAACACCCCTACTTATACAGTAGAACCCCTCTATTCCAATCTCCTGACATCCCCATGTATACAGTAGAACCCCTTCATTCCAATCTCCTGAAATGAGGACACCCCCATGTATACAGTAGAACCCCTCTATTCCAATCTCCTGAAACGAGAACACCCCTACTTATACAGTAGAACCCCTCTATTCCAATCTCCTGAAATGAGGACACCCCCTGAAATGAATTAACTCCTTTAATCAGGAACTACTCTCCCAACTATGGAGTCACATTTTCAAGCTCTCTTTATTCCTATAACAGTTGTATAAATATGCAATCTCTCTGGCTACATGATTTACCCTTCACATCACAATGCTGGATATTAAGACTCTCCAGATACTCCAACGCCTTCAGTACAGACTTAATGTCATACATCATGTTGCTCGAGACGGTTCCAATGTCAGGGTCTCCCTCCTTCAAAAGTTTTTCCAAATACCCAACCTTGTCTATAATTCTGCTCAGGTTATCTGTAAAATGGGCATAAAAAGGTTTCAAATTTTGACCAGATTTTTAAGCAGAGGAAGAAAGAGATTTAGGAACTAGAGGGAGAAGTGAGATGGCAGAGAGAAGGGGAGGGTGGAAGCATTGGGAGAGGGGAAGAGGGAGGAATGGAGTAGATGATGGAGGAAGGGGGTGGGGAAGAGGGAGGAGTAGATGAAAGAGTTCTCAAAGTTCAATTTACCAGTCATTTTTGGCATGAACTGGTAGGAAGATAGAGGTCTGTCGATCATGACAGCTAACAGAGGCATTACATTGGGATGTTTCAATTGCACCCATAGATTCAGCTCTGCACAACGATATCCATTTTTTAGATACTGCAGAGAGAGAGAGAGAGAGAGAATGGCAAAATGAAACAGAAAGAGTCACCAAGACATAATATCTCACTTTCTTGACAGCAAATCCAATCCCATTGATGTAATGCGTGAAGACACTCCCATTTCCTCCTTTACCCAACCTGTCACGCTCCTGAAAACTCGGTATAGGATAGACTAGTCCTGCTATCAAGTTCTCCTTCATATCCTAACACAATGATGAAAACATTAAACATGTGTTTCCTGCAGTATTGTGTGAAATAAACTTAAAAATCAAAAGGTTTAAAAATGATATTAGTACAACTGTTTCTGTAGTTCACACTATACCCCAGTGTTCAAACAGATGTCTTGAATTAAATGATTAGGTGTCCTGTATTCAAATAGATGTCTAGATTAGGTGTCCTATATTCAAACGTGTTCTGAATTAAATAAAATGACCTAGAAATTAGGTGCATTGTGTTCAAACAGGCATTATGAATTACACAGGTGTCCTGAATTCAGCACATCACATCTGATAAGTCCACACCGACTGACCTCAGAACTATAGACAATTGTTCCAGGATTTAACATCCCGTACTTATCAAACTCATTATACGATGGAAAAGTTTCACCCTCAGTCCATACATACTGTGCCCCTGGCTGCTGGAGGGTTCGGCGATGTCTTGCAATATCTATTTTACAATAGACTCCTAAATCTCTCTGAGGAGTACTGACTTGTTGAAGATGAGGCCGTCCCTGGTAATTAGGGAAGAAGGCTTGTGGATGGATATAATGCTGTAGAGGATGTCCACCATAATCACTGTTGGCCTGTTGATGAAGTTGGTCCTGGTAATTAGGCCGCTGCTGAGCCTGCCCCTGGTAATTAGACCTCTGATGAGTCTGCCCCTGGTAATTAGGCCACTGATGAGCCTGCCGCTGATGAGCCTGCCGCTGATGAGCCTGCCCCTGATAATTAGACTGCTTCTCAGGATGTGGTGTGTGAACCCTAAAGTCATCTGTGCGTTGTCCTGTTTCAGGAGATTTATAGCCCCCGAAAGCCATGTTAGAAGCCTGAAGTACATTCTTCTGCGGTGTAGGCGTAGGAAGCTGGACGTGATGACGGTACAGTGCATTGCCATGGCCAGGAGTGAGTCTAAGATCATTCGGAGGAGGAGGAGTTTGGTTCCGGACCTCTTTATTACCAGTATCATTGGTATTGCCCATGTCGGGGGTAGTGGAGTCATTGGCACATTCCATGTCGAAGGAAATGTGAGATATACCCACAGGAGACCGTAGTGGGGAGTGGTTTTGAGACAAGGTAGTTGTGGTGGGAGGGGAAGGTGGGAGGCTATGAGTGTGCAAGGAAATAAACATGATAAAAATATGTCTAGAATAGATCTGTCCCACACACCAATATCAAAGTTTATTTCCTTGACCCACACCGTACCTAATGACCCACATCGTACCTGATGGATGACTCATAGAACTCACAGGAAGTTTAATTCCTTGGCGCACACTGTACCTAATGAGAGCTGGTATTGAAAATAATGGAAGTTTCATATTCGTTCATTACTTGTCCACATAAAAATGGAAATTTATCCTTAGGAGGTGAAATTTTTGTATATATTTATTTCGTGGATAAAATTTTCACTGATACAGAATTATCAATAATTATTGAATCTATTTTCATGGGTAAAATATTTTTCACTACTCTGTGTTCTCCCTGCTAAATGTTATCCCACATACCATCCAGCTGCTTGATGCGGGACTTTACAGCCACTCCCCTGGCAACGACGGGAACAATGAATCCGAATGTATCTTTTCATTTCCTCCGAGATATAACCGTCTTCTCTCATCTTTTCCACAAGGAAAACCATCTGCTTCACTTTTTCGATGAACTCAGGGTTCTCACGGCTAGGACACTCATCCTGAAGGAAAAAACCCAGCAAATATTGTAATATGGGAAATTTTTATTGTCTATAAATTTTTGTGGTCTCTATACCCATCAGAAATTAATCACACCAAAATTTTGGCACGAAAATTTTCCCAGTAGTAAGCTATTGACGTGTAACAAAGCTGGTGTTAAATGAAAGTAGTTGACAATATGACGGGAAACTAAATGTCCTTTAGTTGGATTTCAGCTACCTTTATTAGACTCCATTACTGTTGTTTAGGAGAAGACACCCCTCCCCTCCCCCCCACACCCACACTCTACTCACCACCACCTCCCCCCCCCCCCCCCCCCCCTCCTTGATAGATAAGAAAATTAATACTCTCAGTCAAAGAACTTGTTCACTGTCATTGTGGGGATAGAACCTAACAGGAGATCTCCCTAAATATGTATATACATTATCACAGAGTCTTCTGATCAAAGATGAGGGCATGAATTAAGATTGAAAATTTACACTCCATGATGTATACATGTAAAGCTGTTCACTATCAATAACAATGCCCATAGTGAAGGTGATCAAAAGGAGGTCATTTTTACCAAGATGACTCTATTATTGTGTAGATGTGTAGAATGAAAGCTGTCCATTCATTCAACTATATACGTGGAGTATGTGGTTAACTATGACTAGATCTGGTCATAGTTAATCACATTGACATACACTATTGCACACAACTTGTTGAAAACTGAAATTCTCTGGCCAATTAAATTATGTAACTATTCCATGTGACCTGACTCTATTGAGCTCAAGGGAAATCCCCTGGTTAAGTCCCAACTAAAGTTTTATGAATATCATTACATACCTATGAATAATATTAAACCCGTAACCCCAATTACAAACAATTCTAATTTAAAAGAAGGGGGTCTGAAAATTCCCCTGGGAGAAGGGGGGTCTGAAAATTTTATTCCACTAAAGTTGGAAACTCATTTATATACACACTTCCTTGCTAGGTACAGCAACATCTACACATTAAACTGACTGTTAGGAAGTATTTTGTGGTGACATGCCGGTTATAACAGCACAACATAAAAAATAACAACAAACAAACAACAACAGACAACAACAAACTGACTTACCAAACAACAAGTGTCATTGCAGGCATGTTCGAGGAGGTGGACTTGATCCATGGTCGTCTTATCAATGACATCACCTTCACTACTATCACTGCTACTGTCTGACGGCTCCTTATCTTCATCATCGTCATCACCTCCTTCTTCCTCTTGACTCTCATGGCCTTCACCAACATCCTTCAATGATTCTCCATTATCTTCTTCCTTTTTGTTCTTCTTCTCTTGTACATTCTCCTTGCCAGGGGTACTCTGAGGTGTATCCTTCACCACAGTTGTCACTAGTTCCAGTTCTTCACAATGATGCTTGTGGCTAACCTCAAAGGTAAGGGGTTCTTCTTCTTTCTCTAGCAACTCACTTGGTTGGACAGGAATACTGTCATCAATTTCTTCGTTGATGGGTACTAACCTATCACAGTTCTTTTGATTGCCCTCAGCCAAAAGATGGGTTTCGTCGGCTTCCTTAGTATCTGAGAGGTTAGTGACGTCCATGTTGGGAGGAGATGGAAGAAGAGACCTCACTTTCCACTGTTCTCGCATGTTCTTGTCCCCGATACCTAGCACCATCTCATTCTTTTCTCCACTATTCTCTCTCTCGATTGCAGGTAACTTCTTGCCGGAACTGTTCGGAGATTTTTGACAAAGATTGCGAGCAGAGTCCTGGACTGGAGTGGCTGGTTCTGAGAAAGAGCGCATTAAAATAGGATGGAACGGCGGCTTTCCTTGGATGGAATTGAGAACAGAATCTTCTTGTCTTACCTCTTCAGTGATGCCATCACTGAATGCATGGGAGATTTGAACAGAGCTATGGCTCCTCAACATGGAACCAAGTGACACTGGTCTTGGCAGGAGACCAACAACCATGTTGGAACCAGAAGTAGGAAGATTTTTGGTACCAAACATGAGAGCTGATTTTGAATTAGACAGATTGTTCTCTTCGGAGCTCACAGATGATTCCTCGGATGGAGATATGGCCTCATCCTCTCCTTGCATGGGACTGGACGCAATTTCTGGGTTGATACCAGGTACAGATTGGACATAGTCCACTTCTGCATCATTCAAAATTGCCGGCACCCTTCCTGTGTGCCCCATCATACCTGGAAACTTTTGCTGGTCTAGTTTGTGCTGCATTAAAGGTGATTGCACATCAACAGACATCTCAGTCTTCCTGCTCTGGTTGTTATCGTTGTTATGCATGGCAGGAGTGGGAACTGATAGACCAAGGGGTCTAGGAGGATGGTTTAGGAGGTCAGAGGGACATCGTATGATGTCGTCATCGCTATATGAGTTTGAGGAGGAATTGGATAAGATTGGTGCATCTGGAGATCTAATGGTGAATATACACCCTCCACTTGTATCACCTGGAAAGGGAGAAATATGAAGGTCATCACAGATAATCCCTCTATTCCAACTCCCTACTCATAGAACCCCTCTATTCTAAACTCCCTACTCATAGAACCCCTCTATTCCAAACTCCCTACTCATAGAACCCCTCTATTCCAAACTCCCTACTCATAGAACCCCTCTATTCCAAACTCCCTACTCATAGAACCCCTCTATTCCAAACTCCCTACTCATAGAACCCCTCTATTCCAAACTCCCTACTCATAGAACCCCTCTATTCCAAACTCCCTAACACTAGGACTGCTCCATACACAGCAGAGTCAAGTCAACCTCCTAAAATATGGTTCTTTCTTACATATCATTAGCTGACATAATATATTACATTGTTCAGAGAGCTGGAATGAAGGAGTTACTACTGTATACAGAGTGGTCTTTATTCCAGAGAGGAGTTACTGTATACAGAGGGGTCTTTGTTTCAGAGAGCAAGAATGAAGGAGTTACTGTATACAGGAGTTCTTAGTTCAAGAGCCTTTGTTATCAATTCCAACATGTTAAGTAGTTAGCCACTTGAAACTAAAGAACATCACCACTTCACAAACAGTAAACCTTCTCCCACATCATGTAGTCTTTGTTAAAACCATTATTAGAACTATTTTTAGAAGTTAGTATATTATTTTTAGAAGTTAGTATACTATTTTTAGAAGTTAACATTTAGAAGTTAGTATACTATTATATAGAAGTTAGTATACTATTATTTAGAAATAGAGGCAGACAGGAGCTTTGCTGCTTACATGAATCATACTGTAGCCATATTAAGTAAAATACAGTATGTCCAAGGAGAACACAGATGCAGTGAAATGTGAGAACAAGATACATTAATGTGCATAATTATACACTGTCTTATGATGTGACTATAATGACAATATCAATATTCATTGACATTTTGACACAAACATTCTAATCATAAACAAACATCTAAAAATTATTATAACTCAAGAATGCAGGACATATTATTGTTCGAAATTTTAGCTAGACTCTTTGGCTATAGACCTTTTCCCACACTAATCAGACTTACAACCACTTTTGCTAGACTTTCTCTGGCTATCTGTCTCCAACTTAAGCTAGACTTTCTCTGGCTATCTGTCTCCAACTTAAGCTAGACTTTCTGGCTAGCATTCCTGGCTAGCCTCTCTGGTTAATAACCTCCACCATTAGCTAGTCTCAGTCTCCAACTTTAGCTAGACTCTTTGGCTAGCAGTCTCCAACTCTCTCTAGCTAGCAGACTCCAGCCTCACTTGGCTTATTGTGTGGCAAAACTAGGACAATTTAATTTGTCTTAATAACATGTGACATGTCCCAAAGGTATTTCTTTAACTCTCAATAAGAGCATAAGATCCCTCTGTATACAGTAACTCCTTCCTTCTTCTAGCTCTCTGAAACAAATACCCCTCTATATACAGTAACTCCTTCATTCTAGCTCTCTGAAACAAATACCCCTCTATATACAGTAACTCCTTCATTCTAGCTCTCTGAAACAAATACCCCTCTATATACAGTAACTCCTTCATTCTAGCTCTCTGAAACAAACACCCCTCTGTATACAGTAACTCCTTCATTCTAGCTCTCAGTAACTCCTTCATTCTAGCTCTCTGAAACAAATACCCCTCTATATACAGTAACTCCTTCATTCTAGCTCTCTGAAACAAATACCCCTCTGTATACAGTAACTCCTTCATTCTAGCTCTCTGAAACAAATACCCCTCTGTATACAGTAACTCCTTCATTCTAGCTCTCTGAAACAAATACCCCTCTGTATACAGTAACTCCTTCATTCTAGCTCTCTGAAACAAATACCCCTCTGTATACAGTAACTCCTTCATTCTAGCTCTCTGAAACAAATACCCCTCTGTATACAGTAACTCCTTCATTCTAGCTCTCTGAAACAAATACCCCTCTGTATACAGTAACTCCTTCATTCTAGCTCTCTGAAACAAATACCCCTCTGTATACAGTAACTCCTTCATTCTAGCTCTCTGAAACAAATACCCCTCTGTATACAGTAACTCCTTCATTCTAGCTCTCTGAAACAAATACCCCTCTGTATACAGTAACTCCTTCATTCTAGCTCTCTGAAACAAATACCCCTCTGTATACAGTAACTCCTTCATTCTAGCTCTCTGAAACAAATACCCCTCTGTATACAGTAACTCCTTCATTCTAGCTCTCTGAAACAAATACCCCTCTGTATACAGTAACTCCTTCATTCTAGCTCTCTGAAACAAATACCCCTCTGTATACAGTAACTCCTTCATTCTAGCTCTCTGAAACAAATACCCCTCTGTATACAGTACAGGCATACCTTAAATGATATGTCTGGAATTTTGATTATCTTTCTTAACAAAATAAAATACCCTAATTGCCAAATATAGGTGAGGGAAAACACCAAGAAATCATTATGTGACATTTTTATAACAGATATTTCGTGTTTGATACATAACAGAGAAGAATATAGAAAAGAATATTTTACTTAAAAAAATAGAGCCCAGAGTCTATAAATCATAACCTGGCAACTATCCACAGGGGTCATCCTGCCAGATTTCACAGCAATATCTTTAAAGCCAGATTATATTACAGAATACATTAAACCGTGTGCATACAAGATGCTACATTAGATAGAAGATACTATTGAGTTATCCAAACAGACCACACCACAAGGTAATGGGTTAGTTGGCATTGTAGTGGTCTAGACGCTGACCAGTACTCTCTGACAGCTGACAATGGAATCCCCTTATTCCAACCCACTGAATAAGGACACCTCTGTATACAGTGGTACTCCTCTATTCCAAACCCACTGCCTCTATATACGGTGAAACCCCTCTATCTCAACCCCATGAAGTGAGGACACCTATGTATACAGTGGTACTCCTCCATTCCAACTCCCTGAAATGAGGACACCTCTGTATACAGTGGAACTCCTCTATTCCTAACCCACTGAAATGAGGACACCTCTGTATACAGTGGAACTCTCCCTGAAATGAGAATCGGTATCTCCATAGGTATATTGCCCTAGCTTATATGCAATAAAACACTATCCCTTAATATAGACACTAGACTTTAAAACAGCTTAGATATGTCCTAAATATATGCCCTTAACTAGGACACTTTAATTTGTCCCAAATAACAGCTTAGATATGTCCCAAAGATACACTTTTAACTAACTTGTCCCAAATAACAGCTTAGATATGTCCCAAAGATACACTTTTAACTAACTTGTCCCAAATAACAGCTTAGAAAATGTCCCAAAGATACACTTTTAATTAATAACAACCTTAGATAAGTATAATTAGCCGGCTCCCAAACTATGGATTGAGGGAAAACACCTGTTATATATATCATGAACATTTTTCTTTGGTGTTTGTTACATGACAGGAAACAGCCGAGAGCAACACTAGAGTTTACCAAAACTAAAACTTCATAAGCTTACAAATTATAACTTTGACAGCTATTTATAGTGACTCAGGGACCACGTTGTACACATGCTATTAGTCTATTAGGAATTGTGTATTCAAACCTTGCAAGTATTGGGATTTAACTAATCTGTTTACAATGGAATTCCTCTATTCCAAACTCTCTAAAATGCGGACACCTCTGTATACAGTAGACAAACCCTCTGAAATGAGGACACCTCTGTATACAGTAGAATTCCAAACCCTCTGAAATGAAGACACCTCTGTATACAGTAGAATTCCTCTATTCCAAACCCTCTGGAGTGAAGACACCTCTGTATACAGTAGAACTCCTCTATTCCAAACCCTCTGAAATGAGGACACCTCTATATACAGTGGAATCTCACTATTCCAAACCCTCTGAAATGAGGACACCTCTATATACAGTGGAATCTCACTATTCCAAACCCTCTGAAGTGAAGACACCTCTGTTTAAGTGGAATCTCCCTAGGGTGTCTGGAATAAAAAGGCTTCACTGTGAACCTGTAGCTATCATCTACATAATAACATGTATAATATTCATTATTATACATGTACACACATGGAGTTCAAAGCACAACTAAACCAACCTCTTCCATTTTAACTTGTCCTTTTACAAAGTGTTACATTCTATTGATATCAAACTCTAAGATGTTCTGTTATACATGATACTTACATTGATAATAGGCTGTCAAACTTTCTTTGTCCTCAATACTAAATTCTCCTCTGGGATAGGTAGATATGAGATGGTTGAACACCTCATCCCTCGACTTTGTGATGTCTTCTTTGATATCCTCTATAGAGATGGCATAGACATCCAAAACACAGGGACATGCTTCACTTGTTGAATATGACCTCTCTCTGGCTACAAACACATGTGTCTTGAAAGACACATTACTCTGAAAGCTAAAAACTGATTCTCTGATGTGAACAGAAACAGTGTTCCGTAAGAGAGCAGGCAATTGATCAATGATGGCCTCATGAAGTGGAGCAGAGAGGGTATATGTAAGGCCATCAGGCTGATGGATCAAAACAGAACACTTTTGAGACATCATTCTCCAATAATAATTATTTTAACGTTGATACCAGTATGGCTGATTTAAAGCAATTTTGGCCTTCTTCTTCTTCATATTACAGTATCCTGGGCCTATGCTCAATCTGTGCTAATGTAGCTGTACTTTTAATGAGGAATGTACAGACTACTTATGCACAGCTAATGCAGTTAGTGTGGACTGATATCTGTATCCAAATATTGTTTATAGCAGCAGCAACACCTAATACAATACAAAATGAGATTAGCTAGATAATATTAGGCTGGCTGGCTAGAACGAATAGAGAATTAAAAGTGGAGCGGCAATCCACGGCAAAAGCTAGCCATTATGTTTTTTACTGAATATTAAACTTTTACCAACCCACCTTGGCGACTTTAACTAGCTAGCTGTATGTAATAAATAGACAGACTGTTTTAGTCTGTGGCTGGCTACGTAGCTAGCAGCTATGGCAGGGTTTACAAAACTTACGTTCAGCAACACTTGACAGCTACTCGCTATCGAACGGTTCAGTGAACTAGAAACTTCAAGCTTTTTCACACGCAGACTGTATGTATTCAACACCAAAAACCTCTGTTTACCTTCAGAATATACATATAGGCAATACCTGAAGTCGGACGATTTTTATGTTTTTTGGGGTCTCCGCCTATATGGGTGGGGGCGCGGAGAATCTGAGGGGGCAGGATTCTAAATGTATTGGGAGGCGTCGTAGCATGAAGGGGAAAACGAGTAGAGTACTGTATAATATACATAGGACTAATAGCAAGCTAAAGTTGAAGAATGCATGTTTTCAAGTCCTAATGAGTGGAAGGTGGTTTATGTAGAACATCGTGCACATTAAACAAACTAGTTTTGTTGACTCTTACTGTGCGGAGGCCAGACTAACACAGCACGAGGAAGGAGTGGCGCTACCCCCAATATAATAATAGACACTCCAAACTCCAAATCGCTACATTTTGCCTTTCATACCCCATTTTTGCCCGTCAACAACTATGTAGAAATACTGCAAATTATTATTATTATTATTATTATTAAACAAAGCTCATTATAGGTGAGAATGAGTGTATGAAGGAACAATAATTAGCTATAATCATAGCAAATTCACACAAAATACACAAACCACTAATAGTTTATCTATTATGTCAGCTGGTCAGCCAGTGAGTTTATCCTGGACATGCCAGTAAGTTTATTCTATCCCAAAGCCTCCTCCTTCAGTGACAGCAAAACTTAGTTTGTGGAAGAGGATATCAAATGAGGGATAAGGTGGAAGATCAATTCGGTTGAAACAGGTGTGACTCCTGTAAGGAAAGAAGATTGCAAGATGTTAGTTGCTGTAGTGGAACCTATAGATTAAATTGGCCTTTGACCACAGGAATCAGGATAAGTGGATTAAATTACATAGCCGAATATGTAGTTGTTTTGTGTTTGTAGTCTTGTGGGACATGTGATTGTCTGAAGTATATTCCAGGGCCAAATAATTCTGAAACCCTGAAATGAAGCCATCTGTGGTCTATATCTGCTGATAAAGCATGAACTTTGTACATTCCTATACCTCAAAAGATCAGACTTTATACACGCCCACACTAACCAACCCACATCGACCACGCCAACCTTGGGAATGCCTCCACATTATTATAGTAGTCAATAGTGAATCTCTTTGGTCCATTGCTGCCTCTGAGGGCCTTGAAACCTTCAATGGGGACACTCGAAGTTCCCGTTACAAACTGAAGGAGCCTAAGACGTTCCTCATTGTCAAACTTCTCCACTGCATGCCAGAACCAGACTACCACTTGGTGAGCTGCATGGTAGCCTGGAGTGAACGAGAAACCATTAAATTTTAAGGTAATCAGTTCGTATTATTTGGCAAACAATATTTTTGTATAGAGATGTAGGTTTATTTTAAGTGTCTTTAGGAGTAAGGTGTGAACTCTTAAGGGGATTTGGTATTCACTGTACACCCATAATATTATAGTGGAACTATAAGTGCAGAGTAGGTTATTCTTAATATGAAGTGATATGTATTAGAATACGATAAAGTATTAGTTAGGGACAGAACCTAGTGTCATTTAGATGAAGGTTGTCAGTGTGTCCCTTTATTGGAGCTTTGCCTGCAATTTCCCATCAAAAAAATGGCAGTCTTTAGCAAAACCTACCATTTCGATACTCGGTATGTGCCTTCCAATCTGCCACATCAATTTCTAAAGTCCCTGCGGTAATAAATTCCAACTCTTGAGCATCAAAGTTAGCCAGGAGAGTGACGGGCATTATTTCTCCAAACCCTTTCTTGAAGGCATTCATCTGCTCGGCCACACCTCTGTCTAGACGCCATCTTACCATGAGGTCAATGTATTCATCCTTGTTGTCCTCAGTTACTGGAAGATCAGCACCTCCTGGTTTTAATTCGTGTCCATTTAGTTGTCCAAATGCTTCCTGCAGCAGTAATGATGGAGTATTTAGGTATGCAGAGGTGTAAGGAGATAGGGAGTATGAGGGGAGTGGGGTATATGAGGGGACTGGGGGGGTCTGAAGGGACTGGGGGGTCTGAAGGGACTGGGGGGTCTGAAGGGACTGGGGGGTCTGAGGGGACAGGGGACTGGCAATATATCTCACCAGAAATAATACATTAATTCTGTGGATTTATAATAAATTATGCATTTCAACAATCTGATTAAAAGGGTTTGTATTACAATACAACAGCAGCAGTAACAACAAACAAAGAAACAAATAAACAAACAAAACAAGTAACACTCATGTCAGTATAGGTGGATTTCCCAACACAAAACTTCCCTCCCCTTCACCCCAAATAATTCTTCATACCTCTTCCACTGTGAAAGTGAGATCCAAAGGTTCAGGATCATTGTCACGAATCCAGAGAAGACTGTTATAAAAGTCGGGTTCCAGTGCTTCTAAATCCTTTAATGATTGTGGCCTGCATGGAGAGAGGATGTATAGTGTATTCCTAGATGCCCTCTATCACACAGACACACACTCTCCAAATACTCTCATCATTTATTTTGTAGCTGCTCTCTGGATGATACATAATATGTGGTAACAACATACACCGACTAGAGTGCTAGCTCTCCCTATAAATGTATTATTGTTAAGGGGGAGATCACTTTCCACCTACATCAATGGTAAATGCCCGCTAGTGATCCACTAATCCATTACACTCCCACCATTCCAGGTCTCAACAATAATAGCTAACAGCCTTGAAGAAAGGGTAGTAGCAAGAAAGTTATTTGCATGACCAAAATTGAAGTGTAATAATATTATAGTAAGTTGATAGGACTGATTACTAAAAGACAAAATTAATTAAAGGAATCCAAATCTGATGCAATTTAGATCAGTGATCACTTTCTTCACATGAACAGACTGTGCTTGACACGTGACTGAATAGCTTGTTCTTTTGTCATTGCAATGGTTCTCTTTGTGTTTATGATTTTGCTCTTATGCATTTGTTTGTTTGTTTTGTGAAACCTGGCTTCACTCTGATAGAGTAATGTTGTTTACAGAGACATCATGGTGCTCCCTGCATTCTCTACATACATTCCTAGTACTCTCCAGATGCTCTCTCCATGTGTACAGACTGTGCTTGACACATGACTGATAACTCTTCTCACCATTACAGTGATTCTGTCTTTGTTTATGACTTATTTTTGTTACATTATAGTGAAAACTGGCTTCTCTCTGACAGAGTTAGGACTAGGATGTTCTATAAATGGGCATTATGGTGCTCTCTGTGTTTGCTACATGTGTTTCTAGATGGTCTGTCACACTCTCCAGAATGTGGACAGGCTGTGCTTGACACATGGCTGATAGCTTGTTCAAGATTCTGTTTATGAGTTTAAGTCTTTATGTACTTGTGTGTGTGTGTTTTGTTGAAAACTGACTTCTCTCTAGCTGACCAAGGATGTTCTATAAATGGGCATCATGGTGCTCTATGTGTTTGCTACATGCATTTCTAGATGGTCTGTCACACTCTCCAGATGTTCTCTTCATGTGGACAGGCTGTGCTGACACATGGCCGATAGCTTGTTCAAGATTCTGTTTATGAGTTTAAGTCTTTATGTACTTGTGTGTGTGTGTTTTGTTGAAAACTGACTTCTCTCTAGCTGACCAAGGATGTTCCATAAATGGGCATTATGGTGCTCCCTGTGTTCTCTACATGCATTTCTAGATGATCTGTTATACTATCTCTTCACGTGGACAGGCTGTGTTTGACATATGACTGATAGCTTGTTCCTGATTCTGTTTATCTGGCTCTTTCATTCAGATTATCATTCAGATTACATCATTGTCATTGTGTATTATTGTTATTGTACTGTATCCAGCCCTTAGCCCTAGCCCATAGCAATAGTACAATTGACAATGATGAATGATGGATGTACTGAATATGTTAAGTGGAGAAGGAGCTGTTTATCTTGTGTGTGTTTTGTTGAAAATTGGATCTTGTTTTTGGTGTGTGTGTTTTGTTGAAAATTAGCTTCTCTCTGACTGAGTGATGCTATTTACACAGATATCATGGCACTCTATAGATGCTCTCTTTCACACACTGTTCTACATGTGCTTTCTATTTATCACACTCTCTATAATAATATGCTTTCTATATTTATCGCACTCTCTATTTACCACACTCTCTACATGTTCTCTATATATCACACTCTCTACATGCTTTCTATCAATTACACTCTACATGCTCTCTATCACATTCTCTGCATGCTTTCTATTAATTTTGTCACACTCTCTACATGCTCTCTATCACATTCTCTCCATGCTTTCTATTAATTTTATCACACTCTCTACATGTTCTCTATTTACCACACTCTCTACATGCTTTCTATCTATCACACTCTACATGCTCTCTATCACATTCTCTGCATGCTTTCTATTAATTTTATCACACTCTCTACATGCTCTCTATCACATTCTCTGCATGCTTTCTATTAATTTTATCACACTCTCTACATGCTCTCTATCACATTCTCTGCATGCTTTCTATTAATTTTATCACACTCTCTACATGTTCTCTATTTACCACACTCTCTACATGCTTTCTATCTATCACACTCTACATGCTCTCTATCACATTCTCTGCATGCTTCTATTTATCACACTCTCTCTATTTATCACACTCTCTATATCATACGTTCTCTAGATTAGATACTTCTCTATTGCACAGTCTCAATAATATTATAATGCACCCTCTCACCTGTTCAGCAGTGACTTGTAGACAGTCCTAGTGAAAAAGACATCTAGCAAGAATCCCTGGACAATCACAAGTCCTACTACACGTCCAGCAAACCTGAACCACTCCATGCTATTATGGATAAACGCTGCAGTTGGACTGATCTGGATGGTATATGTATCGTTAGCCGAGTACTCAAAGAGACCATAGTACGGGTTGAAGATCTCTCGGGAGAGGAGAAAGAAGAATTCCCGACTTGGTCCACCATAGTCAAGTCTACAGTACATGATTTTATACAGATATAAGATTAGGAGAGTCCTACAAAACCCCTTAATTACCTCTAATACAATTCTCCATTTCCTAAACTAATAAAGTGAAATTATTATTATTATTATTATTATTATTATTATTATTATTGTAATAAGGGTTTGTCTCCTATCAATGGTCATTTTAAAAGAGCTCTACACAGGAGGGTTCTAGCTATAGCAACATTATGGGGCTAGGCCACTTATCAGTATATTTCTGGGTTTCAGCTAAACTAGCACAGAGGAGTGGACCACTCTGTTTCTTCAGTCAGTTTTCTAGAATCCAGCACAGAAGCTGGTGAGCACAGAACTTCTTTATAACTACAGCCAGTATTCCACATTCTAGCTAAAGTAACATAAAGGAGTAAGCCATTCAGCATCTTTAGTCAGTTATCTAGTGTTCTAGCAGTATAGAGAGGTAGCTAGGCCACCTCTGCTTCATTATTAGTGTACAGCTACTGTGTAAAGTCCTAATATGGTCAGAAGCCAAGACTTATAGTTACGCTCCTTTATTTACCCTTCCTTATCCTTAAGGGTAATAGTATATCAGGAACTTACCCTTCTTCATGTGCTAGTTACCCTTGTAGGTAATATTATCAGGGACTTACCCTTCCTCGCCCTTAAAGGTGATATTTAGTCTCTTTTTCTGTAGCAGTTTCAGATCTGATTTCATTATATGCTCGTAAGCATCCTCGAGCATGTGATCTCTACGAATGTTGTATTTGATGCGTGACCCCTGCACAAACCCCAGTCTGGCCATCATCATTTTGAAGTTCTGAAGTTTTGTTGGGAAGGCCTCTTTGCGGCGTTGAAGTGTTGATTTTCCTGAAGTGTCTGGAGGGAGTGATTGACTTATTGGAACAGCAGGAGGAGAGAGACCTGGAGAAAGAGAGAAGGGATAAAGCAGTGGAATTGGAGGTTCTAGTCAAGGTATTAGAGTGACTATTGCGTAAAAATGGCTCCTTCTCCATATGTAACAGATTATATATCATTGTTATTGCTATGGGCTAGGGCTAGGGTTATAGATACAGTACAATGGTAATTGTACACAATTGACAATGATGTAATCTGAATGATGTAATCTCTACTGTTATAGACATATATAAATGGTGACCCACCCACCAACCAGGTAGCTATATATCCTTATAAAAAATGCAAAAGGAGTTTGTATCCTCTTGACATCTCTGATTGTATGATACACTCTTGCTTTGAGAGATTAGAGTATGGGGACAGGTTGAATCTTAAAATGGCCACTTTACCACACCAGGACAAGATAGCATTATTTACCAGGTTCTTCGTTATCAGATACTTCTGGTGTTGGACGCATTTGACTGATATCCTCTTCAAATAAGCTGCAAAAATTAAACAAGAGTCAATATTAGTGATGACCCTTTTCCAGACACCCTAAGTTATATGTAAGTGCAAGTGTAAACCCTTTACCTATATCTTACATACAATATACCTATACTTTTTCATGAACAACTCCTCACCTCAACACAAGTGCCAACTCATAAGTAATGACGCTACCAGACATCTGTATCCGCTCAAGAGCCGTGGCACCACTCACTTTTATAGCTTCGATCACAGCCTGGAACTGGGGACGGACACCTCGTGAATAACGTTCACTTATTATTTCGGCAATATTTGGCTGACGGAAGAAGGCAACTACTTGGCTTTCGTATGCTGTACAGATAACAAAGAATACAATGAAACCTCTTTATTCTAGACACATTGGGACATATTTAATTAAAGGGATGACCTCATTTCAGATAGTGGTGTTCTATTAATACGCACAAGCTGTTATTTTAGCAAATATAGAGGTGTCCTCGTTTCAGGGGGTTGGAATTTCACTTTATATACAGAGGTGTCCTCATTCAGGGGATTGAAATAGAGGAGTTTTACTGCATACAGAGGTGTTCTAATTTCAAGGGATTGGAGTTCCACTGTACCTCATTTCAGGGATTTGGAATAGAATGTTTCTACTCTATTGAATACCATAACTGGCATGAATGAGAGAAGACTACAGTTTAGTGAGTAACTATAAACCATTGGCAAGTGCTCATGAATAGAGCCTAATTAATTATATTAGGACATCATTTATAACTATTTAGGACATCTATTATTTAGGATACCAATTATCAATAAGAACACCTCTGCAATAAGGACGCCTCTGCAATAAGGACACCTCTGCAATAAGAACCCCTCTACAATAAGAACACCTCTGTAATAAGGACACCTCTGCAATAAGGACACCTCTACAATAAAACAAGGACACACACCTCTACAATAAGGACACCTCTGTAACAAAGCATCACAATATTCAAGTCTCTAAGTGTTAATACAGAAAGAGTTAATTTACTCTAGCCACATTACACCACAGCACTTACAGACAGGAGTTACTTCCACACTTGTACTAGCAGTCGACAAACGACTAGGCGATAAGCTAGAGTTAGACGTTGCAGAAGTGGGTGTTGGTAGAGTAGTTGTGTCAGGTTCTGGTTCCACTATGGTAGGTGTTTCAAGAGAATGAGTCTGTGCAACCACGGTGTGGTGAGGTCGGATGTATGGCTCGGAAGTTTTACGACTAATATTTTCGGAACTTGGGTTGTAGGAATAGGGTGTATCTGGAAGTGGCAGGCGAGGGTCCAGGAAGGTTGTTAGCTCATTTTTGTGGTCAATGAAGAAAATCTGATAAATATAAAATAAAGATAATTTTATAGACTATGATATCATCACGTCATGACATTTCATAATAATGGAAGGAAAATGCACTGATTGTCTATTGTATATATCTTGATATGGAACTATCCGATTGCTTATTACTTAAAATGATATGATACATAAGTATACTTTTAAAATAATTGTCCGAAATATCATGTTGACAGCTTGAATAATAGTCTTGGGGATAATATAAATTTCATGACTGTGTGGGTCAAAATTAATACTTGTGTGGTTTATGGAACATCCACCAGCTGGCTCTAATCTATGGGTTATTCCACTGCCATGGTGAAAGAATTCTCCCCTCTCCAACCCTCCACATTCCCCCTGAATACTCTCCCAGTTTCTACAATCTCCACTCCCCCTAAATGCTTCCTCATTCTTCACATTTCCCCTAAATGCTTCCACACTACTCTGTGTATTACACGAGCACTTGATCTAGCATGCCCTGTACATGTGCTGACATGTATATACCTTTCCCTGTCTGTTCAGTTTCTTTTCCCAGCCATCAGGAAGATCCGCATGGACATCGGCAAACTTATTCAGGGCCCCAACCAAATGATGGCTGTGTTCATACCTGAGTTATAGTAACAAAATCTGTCAATAACAATTGTAATGTGACCACATGCATGTGTGTTCGCATGTAATTATGTTAAAGACTTGAAGCCTGTCTAAGATACATGCAGTTCATAGTTCACAGTAATCTAAGAGGAGCTAGTAATTCTCTTTCTTACTTCTCAAACAAGGTGTTGTTTGATCTAATTCTTTGCACCAATTCCATGAGAGCTCTGTTGGCAAAAAATTCCTCGCCAGCAGTCTACATGTGTTGGGGTACATAATAGGATAACACAAACCATAATGAACACTTCCTAAAACCCTGGTTCCATTGACGTACACAGTAACTCTACACCTGCAACATATACTTCCTAACCAAAACAAACTTTTGAGCCTATAGACAGAGGATCTTGTAACCCAATACCTATAACAGAACACCTGCTAAGGTAAATGACTGAATGTTACAAGTATGGAAGGTGGTAAGTCCCATGACAGACAGCAAGTCCCATAAGAACTGAGCATTTTAAAGCACACACCACCAATGTATGGAAGTAACTTATGTAGCCAGATAGATTAGGAGGAGGAGAGGTGTGTGTGTGGAGGACGGAATGAGTGTGTGAAGGAGGGGAGATTGTGTGGAGGAGTGGAGGGGTGTGTGGAAGAGGGAAGGAGTGTGTGGAGGAGAGGGAGAGTAAGGACAAGAATTGACAGTTTATAAAATTCAAACCACAACATCTCCTACCATTACACAATAATAGCAGGTCAATGTTAATAGGTCAGGGTTAAAGAGCAGGATTTTTAGAGATAGATAACATCTTTTGTGAGTCAGCATTTGAGAAAAATACACTGTTATTACTGAGTACTGAATGCAGTTCAAGGTTATTACCAACGATTTACACACACACATAAGTACGTAGAACAACCTAATCTGTGACAAATTGCTCCCTTACCCCTGCAGAGCTAAGAAAAGAGAAGAGATCCTTCCTTGTAATGAATCGAAGTGCAGGAGATGTTGCCAGACTCTTAACTGTCCTTCTACTCTTTCTTTTACTTCCTCGGGTGACATTAGAACGGCTGGGTTCTTTACTTTTCACTGTAGAGGAGGAATCAGCTGGTTTACTCTCTGTATCACCACGGCCCTCAACTATAGGAGTTTCAATGTGTCGTTGTAGTGTATCCTGAGATGCAATAGGAACTTCTACTGTTTCCTGCACTGCTTAATGTTATGCATGTTATGTAAAGTGAAGAAAAAAGAAAAAAGGCTACGTATTAGACTTTGGTAGGGGAAGGATGGTTACCAACATGTGTATTCTATTAAAGTTAGGCCAATTAAATGCTATATAATTTTCGTGGGGGGGGGGGGGGGGGGAAGGTATTTTAATTCCAAATGTCATAGTATATAATGCATACTTTAACTTTAGTTAAAATTTTAACCCACAAACAAGCACACAGTATTTGCAAGTTAAACCAGATAAGCATTTTAAAGAAATGCTTTCAATGCACGCAGTATGCTGGATAGGATATAGGAGGTAGAGAATTCTGACCTAAAATGTGACTGTATGCTCAGTTTATGTGAGGAGGGCCAACATTAGTGACATTTCTGAGATGTCCAGAGTAACTTTGGCTAGATAGCATGCATCTAGTTCAGCCTGAAGGTGGAGAAAAAAGAAAACCCATCTCCCTTCCCCCACAATAGTTCCTTCCTGGATAGCCACTTTTATGCTGGAGTGAGTAGCTGGTCCACGACTTACTTTGATTTGTGAGTTCATCGGTGTTCAGTCTCTCTCTGCTCTTCTTCTTGTTGACTTTTGCCCGAGAAGCTGCACTTTTGTCTGCCTCTGAAAGAGTGGTCTGTCTCTCCTGGTGTTCACTCTCTGGTAAGTCATTTGGTGATGCAGTTGAACTTGCAGCTTCTGAATCTTGAGGTTTTGCATGTACAGACTCCTCAGTTTGTCCTGTCTCATCAGTTGGAGACGGTTCTTGTTTTTTACTTAATTGGTTTGTTGTTGGCTCCACTTCTTTTGTAGCAGTCCTTGTTGGCGTCCCTTCTTCGGTACCAGACTCAAACTCGGCACTTTGAATAGATGAAGGTGTGAGATCCCGATCACTGAAAGTATTGAAGCTCGCTAAACTCACGGGAGTTGAGGTTACACCAACCTCGCTTCCAACCCTGGAATCAGATTCAGAACCAGAACTATGAGAGATGATTGTATCAGAGATAACGGAAATGTTTTCTGGTTGAGGAGTGGTTTCAAATGAAGCTGGGGGGCTGAATACAGGCATGATGTCGTCATCATTTGAACTTGTGCTACTTTGTTGAGTGATGTTCTTTAACTTTTGACTTTTTCTAGAGAAGAATTTCAGACGTCCAGAATTGCTGCTGTTGGTTCGAACCTTAAATTTGGATCTAGATCCAGACTGAGAAAGGTTTCTTGCCATTTCCTCAGCTTCAGCAAGAGTAAGAGAGAAGGAGTTATTTCCAACTTCATTCTCAGCAATAGCACCACTATTTTCATTGGCAGTAGCAGTAGCAGTACCCGGAGCCTTTCTGCTTTGATAGAAAGTTGATCGTTTCTTTATTTTGACTGCAGGTCTCTCAGTACGACGGAAACTTCGCTGAAGGCTCTGATACCTACAGAGAGGAGAAATTGGACACATTTGAGATAGTTAACACCATATGACCACCTCTTAGAGAGACAAATGACCAAAACAGAACCTGGTCATTCACAGCTTCCTGTATGTACAACCTTATGAATAGTATTTGCTCCTGTTACAACCTTGTAAACAGTATTTGCTCTATTTGAGACAACTAATTAGCAGATACCTCTAAATGAACACAGAGAACCTGGCCTCTGATTTCTATATAGTACAGTCTCTTTCTCCTTTCTTACCTTCTGTCTAGCATTTCTCTTCTTGTTTGCATCTCCTGTTGCTGAGGGGAAAACCCTGGATTAACAGCTCTATCATATGCTATCGTCCGTGTATTATGATCCATGTAGTACGTCCTGCCATGCTGATCTACATGGGTCTCCATGTCCTCATTGTGCCTACGTGGAGGTAAAGTAGAAGAATTAACGGCATTGGATTCTCTCAAAATATCTCTCAAATGTCCAATTGTTTGCTTCTTTCTTGTCTCCAGTGAGTTGATTCCCTCCTGTCCTGCCAGACCTGTTACATGTCCGTTTGCTATTCTATTCCCAACCCGATTTGGCTCCCTCAGACTCTGCCCAGCAGTAGCTTTGCCACGCCCTTTTCCTCCCCGGGGGTTTCTTCCTCTCTGAGAATACCGTCTCTGGCTGTGAGACAGAGTCCTTCTCAGGAACTCATACTGTTCCGTGAGGTCTGCACCATGGTCGGGTGAGAGAGGTTGAAGAACAGCCATCTGTGAAGAAGGACGTCCTGTGGGAGTGTGAGGGGACTTGGATCTAAGGACAGGAGAGGATGAGGGGGAGGGGTTGGCACTAGATACTCTACGAATAAGAAGAGGGGAGTCATTTCTTGACCGACTCAATATTGGTGAATTATTGGAACTACGACGTGATGTTGTCGGAGAAGAGTTCAATGCTGGACGAACTTTCCCCCCATCCAAGTCTGAAACATCCCTCGAAAATCTTGATACATTGGTTCTGTCCAAACTGGACTCCAAAGAATCCAAATTTGATGCATTACTTAAGGTGTCATCTGAAAGAGGTGCTGCCACACCCTCTAAAACAATATCTGGTTTGTGATTGATTGCTACTTCTTCTAGAGGAGCTGCAAGTAAAGAAGTGGTAACTTCATTACCTTGAGCTAGTGTGACAACCTCTGGGTCCTTGTTTGATAGACTCCTCTCTGTCATATCATCTTCACTAGGTTCTTCTGACTGTGGAGGTTTGGGGTCACCTGAAACAACCATTGAAACATGATATTGTATCACAGATGTATCACACTCTGACAAAGGTGGCTGTGACGGAGACCTAGAACTATTGTCTGAAGGTATAGTTTTTAAGGTAGCTTCGTTAGTAGACTCCTCATCTTCTTTGACATTTTTAGGTGTGGATCCTAACTTCGACTGTTCTAAGAGTGGTGAAGGAGGAGTCTGCACCAAACGAGACAAGGCACGATGCTGATTTGAATTGCTACCTTCTGCTTTCTCTGAAGCACTCGACTGTGAGATTTTTCCATTATTCCCCTCTCCAGTTGTTTTGGGAGATTGGTTGGCTGTGGAGGAGCTATTCTTCAAGGAAGTTGATCTTAGAGGAGCTGGAGGAGAACTGTTGACATCTTCACTGGATGGAGGACCTGTTTTCATCTCAGGGAGGGATTTGGGTGGTGTTTTTCCCCCCTCTGGAGGTTGCGAGTGATTGGATGGGAGTTGATGGAGGGAAGTTTTAATGTTGTCTAGACGAACGTAGTCTGTGTCGGAGTCATCTGAATGGTCCTGCCCCTCTCCCTGGTCCTCTATGATTGTACTCAGTGCTCGTACTTTGACAAAGTCATCAAATGGATCATCTAAAACATGAAACAGTTTGCATGTGTCATAATACTATACTACTAGTACCAAAGGGAGAAGAGGAGAGGGGAGGGGACAGGGAAAGAGGGGAGGGGAAAGAGAAGGAGAGGAAAAGGAGGAAGTGGAGAAGGGAGAAGAAGGGAGGAGAGGTGAGTAGGGGAGGAAAGGAGATGGAAGGAGAGAAGAAGCTAGGGAGTGGAAGAGAGGGGGGGGGAGAAGAGAAGAGAAAGGAGGAGAGAATAAGAAGGGGAGGGGGGAGGGGGAGGAGGGGAGGAGAGGGGAGGAGAGGGAAGGAGAGGATAGTGAAGTGAGCAAAGGAGAGAATAAGGGAGAAATCAAAAATGATATGGGATTGAGGTAAAGGTATAGAATGTGGTTAAAGAAGGTAAGGAGATCATATACATACTGGTGCAATGAAAGTATCCACAGGGTACATAACTATATAATACCTGTTCCCACATGACTGAGTGGCTCCACCACATCCTCCTCCTCTCCTCCTTCCCTAGAACTCATACTGTCTGTGGGCAAATCATACGTCCCATGGCTAGTCGATTCCAAACTTGCTAGAATCTCATTCCCAGTTGACAGAATGGAATCAAACAGTACTGGGTCAAAATCCTGCCCTTCTCCTGACATATCATCAGGTATAAAACAGCCATCAATAATGGGAAAAGCATTTGAGTTAAGAGGGTCCAGTACAGATTGAACTGCTAAGGACTTTGGATCATTCTCGTCAAAGCTATAAAATGCATCTTCTTCTAGTAGCGTTGTATCGTACACTCCACATTCACTACCAGAACTGTTTGTACCTGTGTTGCTTGAAGTCATGTGATTATCATGTGATATACCATTGGATATGAGTTCAGATTTTCCAGGGAATCCATTTAGTTGTTGTTGACCTTCAATGGAGTGTGAAGTAGATACAGACATTTTTAAATCACAGTGTAAAAGAGCCAGAAGACATGTCATTAATGCAGAACCTATATTATAATGTGATAGGAAACAATAAAATATAGCTAGAATCTTTTTCCTTCAATGAATACTCACACGGAAAAACATCCTACATGTGCATTTTTACACGGAAAACATCCTGTGCATGCACTTTTGTAGTAGTGAATGATACCGGAAAGAAAATCTTTATACAACATCTATATATATACTAATCTGTTTGATGTCTGACAGCATGTAACTAAAGCCCACTTGAGTTCCCTTAGAACAGAGAAATTTTATAACCTTGCTTATATGCCTTGTAGGTATAGGATAAACAGAGATTCAGGATGTAAATCATGGGTTCTCACAGTTAAAGCCACACACCAGGTAAACATAGACTGGCTAGTCATACCATAACATATTAATGTAATTTTGTATACATGTTGCTGCTGTGTGTGACTTGTACAGGGTGTGGCTGGGTGTGGCTCTGGGTGTGGTTGGGTGGTGATATTACAGATCTGTCATCTGTGATAGCATGGAAGGCTCTGGGTGTGTTAATGTTACTGAACTGGATAATATTCTAATAATAAAAACCTTTAAAAAAAACATTTTCCAGGGTAAACATTACTACAACAGCTAAGAGTTAGCTATTGCATCTATGCTGGGAAGGCCTATTGGTCAAATTGTAGTCTCAGGAAATTGTGAAGACAGCCAAAAGCTCTAGAACCCAGTGTCCTCTTTAAGTTTAGTGCCCTTCAGCAGAATAAGTTAACCTGACCTCAGTATAACAGCCAACTGGTTGTGTCTCTAGAGTGACCACTGCATACAGGTTCCACCATATAAGCAGGCCACTTCAGTATAACAGCCAACTGGTTGTGTCCCAGGGTGACCACTACCTACAGGTTCTACTGTACGTATAAGCAGGCCACCTCTGTATAACAGCCAACTGGTTGTGTCCCAAGGGTGACCAGTATATACAGGTTCCACTATATAAGCAGACCACCTCTGTATAACAACCAACTGGTTGTGTCCCAAGGGTGACCACTATATACAGGTTCCACTATATAAGTAGACCACTATAATAATAATATTATGCAGATTTCACTGTAGGCAAGTCATTGAAGAAATTGTGAATGTCAAAAGTTACAGGAAATTGTTTATTTTTTGACTCCATAGAAATGAGAGGACCATACACATAACTACATAATAGGTACTCTGTAATCAACATATGACCAAAATTATATTCCACATGATCTAATGACCACTACATACAATAGTAGTCTATTATATAATGGCTACATTACATCACAATTCACCAGTGTACTTACATTGCATGACCTTAACTGTTGCATTATATCATACTACATGATCAATTTCTCTCTACCCACCACCACCACCACCACCACTCCATACCACCACCACTCCATACCACCACCACTCCATACTACCAATCACCAGTACCACTCTACAACACCACCACCACTGCCATATATTCCATACCACCACCACTGCCACTCCATACTACACCACTGCCACTCCATACCACCACCACTCCATACTACCAATCGCCACCACTCTACACCACCACCACCACTACCACCCATAACCACCACACCACTGCCACTCCATACCACCACCACTCCATACTACCAATCACCACCACTCTACACCACCACCACTACTACTACAGCTCCACAACCATCATCAGGCCACCACTGCCACTCCATACCACCACCATCACCACCACTCCACAACCATCCTCACAGCCACTACCACCACCACAACATCCAAAACTCTCCAGCTTGCTACACTCAGCCTGCTAGAGTGTTAATCACCTCAACATTGGTCACAAGAGACAGGTAGCTAATACTATACACATTATCAAAATGTTTTTCCAACAAGAAATCTTCTAATACCATATACTCATTGAGCATGAACACCAACTATGAATGTTTTTCAACATGAAATCCTTCAACAATACATTTACTACTAGTTACCAGATGTTTTCCAACATAAAATCTTTAAAATCTCATAATTTATCCAAAATATGATGTCTTTTAAAAAAAATTACATCAGTGTGTACAGAACTTCTATGTCATCTTGTTAATTGGGAAAATGATTGTCATCCTTGGGAATCTGTTATTCCTGAGTGGCTGTCACCTTATATATTTGGGAAATTTGTGTCTAAGTGGTTGTGCAATGAAGAAAAGTCCCTGTGTGTCATAGCTAGGAATCTAAACATTCCTATTTTATGGCTTATCAATAAATGCTATATTGTGCATAAGCTATCACTGAATATCGTACTTTACATGTTCATCGTAATGGTTACAGTGACTGTGATCAATATGCTCAAGACTGTTGTCTTGTATGCCAAAGAGAAAAGAAAATATAGCTCAAGGATTTGAACACTCAGCAAACTGTCCTGATGCAGGTCTGTAGACTCAGCTAACTAGGTTTATAAGACTAAGCTAACTGTCCTGATGCATGTCTGTTAACTGTGTCTGTAGACTTAACCAGTGGACCAGAAATGTCCAAACATGTGACGTATATGTTTACAATAACTGTCCATTTAGCAAAAATAGTGACAACAGAGAGATACAGAGAGGGACCACAAATGAAGTAAGTTAACTTCACTGTACCAAGTCTTATAATCGTCTTCCCACTGCCCCTCCCACTGCCCCTCCCACTGCTTGTGAAATAGATCCTATTATACCCAGATCAATGAATATTCAACCCGTGAAAAGAGATCCGTGAGAGTTTCATGTAGAACAATAATAATATATTTCATTACATTCCAATTGCCATCTATAGCAATGGAGTAAATCATAGGTGTGTTTCAAAAACACTTTGTACAAATATGGACAGTGCAAATTCTTCACTAATTGGTACCAAATATATAGTTTCATCTACTTTCTAAGGGGCATTGGGTGCACCTAGATTACTACTAGATCACTCCCTGGGTCACCTGAGGTACATATAAGGATATCATAGATTACTAGATCACTCCCTGGGTCACTCTGAGGTAGATTATGGGCCAGAGGTATACATAGCTAGATCACCAGGTCATTTATTGATAAATCATTGGCTTACTAGCTAGGTTTTCCTGAAATATAATTCACTGGCATAGTTGCCAAGTGTACCTGGTCATCCAGTACAGTACCTGAATTATCAGATCTGCAATGTACCGCACTGGAATTTCTACTTAGCCTATTACTGTACTGGAATTTGGATCAGTCAACATTGGTTAGCTTAATGTCCATCAAATTTAACTGTGATTCTTGTTGCCATGAAGTGAAGTTTGATGATGAAATGCTTACTACTTGCAAAAAAAGCCACACTCAAAGCCTCAGCAGAAAAGACTGACCTTCAGAATGTTGAATTGAATAATTATCATGATTGAACTTCAAAATGAAAGTGGGGTGTGGTCAATAAATATGGGCATGGCTTGGGGTGTGGTTTGCTAAATTAGGCGTGGTTTGAACTTGTACCTAAAAATTTTTTCAGGGAGTTGGCAACTATGCACTGGGCACTCAGCTGTTCCTTCTAGTTAGTTGAGGGGGTACACCCTCATGGGCTAGGCTGAGTCTTTTAGCTAGTCCTGACCACAGATTAGCTTTTATTAGTATTGTCTCCTATAATAACTATTTAGCCCATACGTATGGTGACCTTTTTCACCCAGTAAGTCACTCCCTGGTGTCTAGTCGCAAATCTCTCAATGAACCACTTGGCAATATACATGAAAACTCGAACCTTGCAGCCACTTAAGGTTAAGATTTACACTAATAACTGACCACTTATATAGTGCATGGTTATAAGTGGTATGCACTTTTGTTGCTAAAGGCCATTGTAATAGAACCCAACTACTGCTGAAAGGACCTTTTGTACAGAAATAGTACACCTTCATAATCACCAACTTCCCACCTCCCTCATTAAAACTAGAACATCCCTCTGTTCCAATTCCCTGAAATAATGAGGACATCTGTAGAATAACTCTATTCCAGGACATACCTATGCGTCTACAGAGCTCTATTCCAATTCCATGAAATAATGAGGACATCTATGAAGCCACCCTATTCCTAGACACCCTGAAATAACGAGGGCACCTCTAAGAACCCACCAAAAATATATTACCAGTGCACTTTAACACCACTAGCATTTTCCTGTTCTAATTTCAAACCTGGTCAATTGTCAGAAGACCATGATGATGTCTCTATACATGGAGCCAGCACTTTCTAAAGATAACATCATAGTTATACAGAGATAATATACGAAGGCTACTCTTAAAGCACTGATACCTGTGATAAAGTGTCTATAACCACAAAGATCCAACTATACTATAAGAAGGATGCTACAGACAGAAGCCTCTCAGAGTAATTTGTAGCTATACCAAAAAGGATATGATAACACTGGCAGCCCCTTTAAGTATTATTATGAAGTGACATGTTCAACATAACTATGTGGTGCATTGGTAGTATGAGTGAATCAATATTATGTTTTCCTCATGCAGGGCCTTCCCCCTAAGGATTGTAGCTATTTATTATACATGACTCTGAATACCTCTCTAAATCCCCCCCTAATCCAACTCTAAATCCCTCCTATTCCAGCTCTAAATACCCCCCTAATCCAACTCTAAATACCCCCCTAATCCAACTCTAAATACCCCCTAATCCAACTCAATACCAACCCTAATCCAACCCTAATCAATCTCTCTCTAAATACCCCAACTCTAAATACCTCCTATCTAAATACCCCCTAATCCAGCTCTAAATCCAACTTTAAATACCCCTAATCCAACTTTAAATACTGTCTAATCCAATTTTAAATACCCCCTAATCCATCTCTAAATACCCCCTAGTATAACTCAACACTCCCTAATCTAAATTGTCCTAAATTTGTTTTATCACAGTACATAAGCAGCAGACAAGTTTGAGCTGGAAAGAGAATGAAAATGTATTGGTAAAAAAAGCCAGTACGTGTCTAGCAAGATGACATTTCCCACAGTGTGTGCAGAAGTGTCTGCCCCTAGACAGGATTTCCTGTCCCATAAATAGTAGTATTTATAGGTAGCTAATTGAAGGGACTTACTATATATGGCTTACTTTCCCACTACATAGTTTCCTGCTACATCAACACTCTAAAACACACAGATAGAAATACTGCTTGTATATATAGTTACTCTTAACACCAGCTACAATTACAAAAAACATGAAATTAATTCTTCATAGCTTCATTTTTGCATCTTAAACCAAGGAAATATGTCCATGTACTGCCAATAGAGTAAGAGTAAAACTTGGAAAGTCAGTTGGAGTAAGATAGACCACAATAATGATGTGTTTTACTATGTACATGTACATCAACATGCCATTAATTACTCACTCATCACATAACTTGTTAATAAAGACTTCCTTGGTCTTCTACATAATTACATGGGATTTTACTCTGAAAATTTGTATGTCAACCAAAAGGTCTTTTAATGCATTATTGATTATTAGTGCATATAGCTGTAGCCTATCATTATTAGCAGTCAATACACAGTAGAATACAGTCTTATTATTTATTACTAATAGCATCACAAACACTGCTTTTGGGGAAATAGATCAGGTTTTGAGCAAGATCAACTTCACAGTGACATTAGTGGCAGTTAAAATATGCTGAGGTCTATTGATGTATGGCATCTGTTATAAAACTCTCTCATACTTCAACGTCTATGGATTTTGACACATTATGTATACTTTAATAAGGCGATAATACTGTCATATTCCCATCCCTTTTGGCTTGAAAGTGTTCTTGTTATGTCTGATTTGAAGACTACTCCTCAGATTAAAGATGAATGATTTTGCCCTAGTGGACTCCTTCAAATAGCAACTCTCTCAGTGAGAGTAGCCATTCGATAGGAGTACTGGACTCTAGCTACAATAATATTATAGCTACACTATACTAAAACAGTGGAAAATTTATTATTATTATTATTATTATTATTATTATTATTATTAGTTTTGGGACATGAATGAACAGTTGTCCTGCATAGGTAAACACTTCAAGCAGGATACAGGGTGAAAGATGTGTTGCTGGGGATTATAAGAGTATGTTTCTTTCATGTTGTGTGATATCACTTTAATTGTTATCCAGTCATTGTATTCACAACCTAGCCAACAATGGCAGTACTAAAAGAATTCAAGGCACTGTGGGACAATCAGAGGTACTGTGGGACAATCAGAGACATTGTGGGGACAATCAGAGGCACTGTGGGACAATCAGAGGCACCGTGGGGACAATCGGGGATACTGTGGGACAATCAGAGGCACCGTGGGGACAATTGGGGATACTGTGGGACAATCAGAGGCACTATGGGATAATCAGAGGCTGGGGACAATCATGTTTGGAAGGATCTCCTTGAACAATAGTCATTTAGAGAATGTACATCTACACATGATCTACGCTATAATGTTTCCCCAGTGTGGGGGCTCTCTCCTCCGATCTCCAATTACAAAGTGAAGATTATAAATGCAGTGGAATTAGTCAGGGACAGGACAAGTATCAAAGGTTCCTTGTATTAGAGATGAATATTACAATAATAATGCCACTGAACCAAGGATAATCTCTAAATGTGTCCTTGAGGTTACACTGGATTAAATGGGATTAGCTACACCCTGTTGTCATGGTAGCTTCATAGGATTGTATGGCAAAATCCCATTGAACAAGAAGGAATTGATGCTGTCTAGACCCATTACTAACTGCTGAGCAAATCATACAGGTAGTTAGTTAGTTTAGCTGTATCTACTTTGACTGTTTCAACTTACACAAAGTATTTTAGAGCTATTTACTAACTGAACTTAGAGCTACTTACCTAACAACCAATGAATGCGGCCCTTTCTCGTTCCTGTTCTCTAACAGACCCGGGCACACTGCAGAGGAGAGGAGTTCACCTACTGCTTAGCTTCTCAGCCGATTAATATTTAGCTAGCGAGGGTTATATAGGTATAGCTCTGACTATGTTCGTAGTTACTCAACTACCCTACCAGTAATTTAGTAGACTATATCACAGTCCAGCTATGTAGCTGCTCTTGTTCAGTGACTTATGATCGATCACAGATGGTGACAATAACCTAGCGGAAACTATTTTATCTGATCTAGCTACAAGCCATGCCCCCACAGCTGCAAATTTGATTATTTTCGCGGTTTATAAACTTGCAACCGTTAATATAGGAGGGAGAGAGGTAATAATAGATGGATTTCTTGCAATACACAAACTTTAATTCCCTCTCCCTACATCCTGCTGTTGAGTGCACTGAGTGATGAGCAGTTAAGTACAAATTTCTTTGCCTCACCCTACATGTCCTGTTGAGTGGATGGGTAGTTTGATGAAATAACTACAAATTTAATGGAATTCTCTACAAATCATCCTGGTATATAGAACAAAATATGGCAGCAGAATAATGGACTTAACTGAGCAGTGCTGTACCTCAAAAGCATCTGTACAGGATGATGTTGGAGTCTTCTCTTTGTGCTTACCATTACATGGAGTTCATCAAAATGTCCATCCCATTCAACCAGAGTACATCACTCAGCATGAGAGGAATGGTTGTGAATCCATCATCATTGCATCATTACCAGAAATAATCCCAAGTGTCTATACTAACTATTGTTGCTTGTAGTTACATTGTGACTTCACCCATCCCTACATTTCCAAGAAATGCTTTTCCTCCAATTCATCCCATGCAGCCAGAAGAGACAATTAACCATTTTATTATTAGCTATAGTTAGCAGAAAGTTGCACTTGCCAGTGCCAGTTATGATGAGACCTTCTTAAACAGACAAGAATACTTCTGTTTTACACTCTATGCCTGGCTTACATGACACACAGTACAGTGAAACCACTCTATAAAGTATCTTCTATAATTCAGAGAGGTAATAATACACTAAAGCATTAGACAAGGGCAGCATTAAGTGTCCTTTGTATGAGGTTGTCCTTACTGCAGAGTGTCTTTAATAAGAATTAATTAATTTATAACCAGCTACAATAGAGATGGGATTATTAATTACAGTAGTATTAGCTATAATAAAATTAATTAATATTAATTTCCAAAAAAGAGCTTGAAGTGATGATAGGATAGGTAGCTATGTGTATACATATATAGAGAAGAGATTCACTAACAGTGGCAGTTACTATAATCAACAGAACAATTGTCTGGTCCATTAGAGTAGAAACAGGAAAATGAGAAGTGAATTAAGAAGATCTTATGCTGTGTGTACTCTCTTCTGTTGCCTTGACCGATAAATATCATTGATGGGGGGAGCTTCGATCATATCTCCTTCCTCTCCCTCCCTCTTCCTCTTGACCCCACCCTTTCCCAAACCTCCTTCGATGTTGTTGACCACACCCTCAAAGTTATCTGGTAATTTATCAGTTTCTAGTAGACCTACCAGGTCATTGACCTTTACGAACGGACCCTGTGGAGAAATGTATTATTATCATGATCATTGAGGGGGAGGAGACAATAAACCATATTTTAGGTAGGGAAGTTCCATAAATGCAATTACATCATTTGATTTTTAGCTGCTTAATTATATATATATTTTTTGTTTGTGTGTGTGTGTGACTGTGTGTGTGACTGTGTGTGTGTGACTGTGTGTGTGACTGTGTGTGTGTGTGACTGTGTGTGTGTGTGACTGTGTGTGTGTGTGACTGTGTGTGTGACTGTGTGTGTGACTGTGTGTGTGTGTGACTGTGTGTGTGTGACTGTGTGTGTGTGACTGTGTGTGTGTGTGGCTGTGTGTGTGTGTGTGGCTGTGTGTGTGTGACTGTGTGTGTGTGGCTGTGTGTGTGTGTGGCTGTGTGTGTGTGTGACTGTGTGTGTGTGACTGTGTGTGTGTGTGTGTGTGTGACTGTGTGTGTGTGACTGTGTGTGTGTGACTGTGTGTGTGTGGCTGTGTGTGTGTGACTGTGTGTGTGACTGTGTGTGTGTGGCTGTGTGTGTGTGTGTGTGTGTGTGGCTGTGTGTGTGTGACTATGTGTGTGTGGCTGTGTGTGTGTGTGACTGTGTGTGTGTGTGTGACTGTGTGTGTGTGTGGCTGTGTGTGTGTGACTGTGTGTGTGTGACTGTGTGTGTGACTGTGTGTGTGTGACTGTGTGTGTGTGACTGTGTGACTGTGTGTGTGTGTGGCTGTGTGTGTGTGACTGTGTGTGTGTGACTGTGTGACTGTGTGTGTGAGCGACTGTGTGTGTGTGACTATGTGTGTGTGACTGTGTGTGTGTGACTGTGTGTGTGACTGTGTGTGTGTGACTGTGTGTGTGTGACTCTGTGTGTGTGTGTGTGTGTGTGTATTTGTGTGTGTGCATGTGTGTGTGTATTTGTGTGTGTGCATGTGTGTGTGCATGCGTGTGTGCATGTGTGTGTGTCTGTGTGTGCATGTGTGTGTATACATGTGTGTGTGTGTGTATGTGACTGTGTGTGTGCATGTTATTGTTTATTACAGGCAGAAACTACTAAAAAACACATTATGAAGTTGGGAAATTGTCCTTTATAAAAATTCAGAGGTAATTAATATCAAAACATTATTTGGGTCCAGGACAAGTGTCCTTTGTGTGGAGGTTATCCTTATTTCAGGTATCCTTTACCAGAGTTTCCACTGTATTGTATTAGACACATAATAATATTTTGCATCATTAAGCCACTTAATCAGGTAAGGTGATTCTGTTATGCAAACTGTTAGTTTAGCTAACAAGCCTAGGTATTCACTGGAAGATTCTTTAACCATAACACTTTTCAAGAGAAAGTAGTTCTTTTCACTAATTTTCAATGTACTACTACACTCAAGGATGACCATTACAAACAGGTTCCACCTATTTATAACAGCCAACTGGTTGTGTCTCAAGGGTGACCACTATATACAGGTTCCACTGTATGACCAGGTCACCTCTATAAACAGACAACTAGGGGTGACCACTATAATATGTAGGTTCCACCATATGATCAGGTTACCTCTGTATAACAGACAACTACTATATGTAGGTTCCACCATATGATCAGGTCACATAACAGACAACTAAGGGTGACCACTATACGTAGGTTCCACCATATGATCAGGTCACATAACAGACAACTAAGGGTGACCACTATTATGTAGGTTCCACCATATGATCAGGTCACCTCTGTATAACAGCCAACAAAGTTGTCTTTATTTTGGAGGGTCCTTTATTAATAAGTATTCTATAAAGGACATATAGAGGTTGTTGGGGACAGGACATGTGTCCTTAGTTGGGGACAGGACATGTGTCCTTTGTATGGAGGTTGTCTTATTTCAGGGTGTCCTCTATCAGAGGTTCCATTGCATTCATAGTAGAGGTTGTCCACATTGCCAGAGAAACTTTAAAATGTCATATTCCTTGTGTTACATTTGTTCAACAGAAATTTACAGATCATCAAGAGTCACAACTGACACTCACAGGGTTAAGACTAAAATCTGGCTGAAAATAACCCTTTTTAGCCAAATTTTATCATGTGAAAAATCAGCTATTAAAAGTAATATTCTGTATGAATAGGTACCTACATGAAAAGATTCAGGAGGAGGTAACTTTGAGAGCAAGTTGGACACAGCTGAAGGGAGTGGGAAGACTCCTCCGGGGACAAAATTCATGCCTACACCCACTGTGGCACTCGGTTTGAAGCCATTCATCTGTTTGATGTCCGGTCGAACAATGGAGGACTGTCGAAGCTGCAGAGCTAGGCTGTTCTGATGAGGATGAAGTGAATGCTTCAATGAGCTCCCGTTACTACTGCCATTAGATGCTTTCATAGCCTTAGGTATAGATCAAAGTGAAATAGATGTCAACAACAACACAACAACACAACAACAATAACAACAACAACAACAACATCTTTTGGGTAACACTGAATTGTCTATGGAGACATTAGGGATCAAGGTTTTAATTGAACTAGGATGTTTGGGATCACACTCATTTTAGGTAAAAGGGGGAGGGGAGAAAGGAAGGGGGCGTGATGAGACCTCACTGGTCTCTTACTCACCGGATGGCCCATGAGTTTTAGCTCTACATTAGAGCAAGGGAGAAGATCGAGGAACTTGTACCGATCAACCAACATGACCGTATCTCTTGAACGAGTATCCTAAAGAGAGGAATGAGAGACATGGGTGGGAATATCGTCATCTAAAGACACTATGAATATAGCTAACAATAAAGAGACCTTAGAAATTAGGTTGTCCTTAATTCAGAGGTGAGGTAATTAACATGGGAGTAGGAACGGGGTGGGGGGGGGGGGCATGTTCTTCCCCATCTACACACACACACACACACACACACACACACACACACACACACACACACACACACACACACACACACACACACACACACACACACACACACACACACACACACACACACACACACACACACACACACACACACACACACACACACACACACTTTGTGTTTCTTCACATGATCATTATGTGTCCTATGCAGACACAAGAAAGTGCATGGCAGTATCATTAGCACTTGTGAAGATCAATTAACAAGTGATGCTATATATGTACATGTACTTTCTGGTTCACTTGATGGACATGAGATACTTGTCCATAACAGTTTATCAGAATCTTTGTCTCAACCACAGAAAAAAGAGAAGTTGAAAAGGAATCATTTCTTGAAGATACGCTCTAAATGTTGCTGGACAAGGTATATTTGAGGGTTGTGTATTATCATAATGACATTAGTAGCATCCGAGTCCAGCTTTGATTATCTAGGGTACAAGATGTAATCCAAACTCAAAGATCTCCTTGTTTAAACAGCAAACAAAGAAGAAGATATGAAATTTGTCACCATAAGGATGATTTCAATGAAGAGCAGTTGAAAATGTAACTGGAAGTGCTAACATTTGTGATTCTAGTTCTAACATAATATTTCTTCAGTTCTCTAGTACTTCAAAAACATGAGTTCTTCACAGAAAACATTCATGTCTGAAGCATGTATACTCCTTGTACTGAATTATAGTCATGCCACCCACTAATGAAGGGATATTTCAGATATTATATGGAGGTACAAGATGACCCAAATCCACCCAGTTGAATAGCACTGTGATAATATAATAAATATACTGACCAACTGGAGAATGTTAATGAATTGCTAGAAAATCACAGAGTAGAGAATCATATGGGTGGGTAGTGTAACTTGCTTAGCCCAGGTCAGGGCAAGTATTGAGGATAGGAAGGCACAGAAGCACAAGTTTTGTTTACACCAAAGAAACATTGGCTAAAAGACCCAGCTCCTAAGGCTACATGAACCAAGAAACTCTGGGAATGTGTCACTACACAGGACTAGTGTTCTGGTGGCCCTACAGACAAGTCAAGAGTTATACAGGGCCAGTCTCAGTACTTCCTAAAGGGCACTACCTCAGTTCATGCTACTCCCAACAACAACAACAACAACAACAACAACAACAACAACAACAACAACAACAACAACAACATATTCTTGAAGTTCCCCTGCCCTTGTTATTGATAGGACACAGTACCTGGTTTAGTTCTGAGTAAATCAGGTTCAGGGATTTCAAAGGTTGTTTAATACTTACCTCATTCTTTATGGTAGCTGTTCTTCTTTTCTCTACTTTGACCAGAGAGGCAAGGTCGCCAACAGCAGACTCAAATTCCACAAACTTCTCCCATATCTCACTGGGGAATGGAAAGTCATTGGAAAGTGCATCATCTTTACAAGTTAATTACTAGGGGGAGAGGCCTTCCAAGCTCACTCCACCCCTTTGGGATAAGCTTGCTATAAAATAGAACATTTAAAAGATATTTTTGGAATGCTGTCCTGACCTGGTTAACATCTTATGCTTTGCTTCTACCAGCATTTCTATCACATAATAATTATTACGAATGAGCCATTTTCAACATATGCACCCCCCCCACTTCTAAAATAATTATGCCCTGATTATAGTGATTGCTACATAGGATTGCTATGGTATATACTGTATAGCTGGAAAAGGAAGAAATATTATTCTTATAGCTATAACTTTATCACCATGTTCAAAGAAAATTTTTGAATATTTATGAACTTTGAACTTTTTATTCACTTAATTAGATGAAAATATAACCGGTGAATAATTTTGTATTACAATGACATAATGAAATAATTAGCCCAGGAATATTTCTGGCTAAGAGGTAGGTACGTAATGAAGGTGGAATACTCTATCTATTGCTTGTCATGATAGAACACTGCCTACCACAACTATTACAGCTATAATGTAAGTAATATCCTGACCCGGCCTCCTTTAATGGGAAGGAAAGAGAGAGAGAGTCTTGTACACACTGTTTTAAAATCCTAAGAAAAGTTTATCTATTAATGTACACTTTGCAAGGTTGGCTAACCACAGATCACCATCCCAAAAACTTCCTAAATAATAATGATAATAATATAGTGATTACGAGGATGTGTGCCTACATACAATGTGTTGCATTTCCTTCTCACCAAAAGAGGCTCTGGGTTCAAGGCTATATAATATCCATACCTTGTCTTTTCGGGAGGCATAGAGGAAATGGCCTTTTCGAATAGCACTCTCGTGTTATTATCCTCTGAAACAATAATTTATAAATGAAGTGGTAGAACAAACCAACCCATAGAGGGACTATATTTTTGAGGTATTAAATTTCATTCATTGGGTTTTGTTTTGGAAATTTTTGTGGAAATTTAGCTATTGAAAGCACTATCATCCCAGTCACATAAAAAAAATTTGTGTGAAAATAAATAATCTGTGTATTACGTGGCAATTTGATTAGGTTTATTAATAGAGGACAGTGTCGTGGGACCACATAGTGTCAAGGGCACTTTGGGACCTTGGCCTTTGCATAGAGGTTGTCGGTAATAGTACAGTGGAACCTCTTTATGAAGGACACATTGGGACCTTGGAAACTGTTTTTTTTTTAGTTTATTCAGAGGTAAATTCATACACACAACCATAGGTTACATACATATATACATACATACATACAATACACATAGCTACATATACATACAGACAGGACAAATGTCCTCTGTATAGAGGTTCCAGATGTCCCATCCACTACATGTATACATATCCTTCCAATGAATGAATCAAGGCCCTACATGGAGAACTGTTTCCACCCCCTGAAATATGGTAATCCTGTTATAATAAGGTCACTTGGCTAACAACATGATTTACATTCTAAATAAGGTCACCATCACAAGGTCACTGACACAGGGTATACAGAAATGATATAAGTACCATTCAAGTGAGATAAGTAATCAAGATATGCCAGGACGTATTTCGGTTCATCCCCAAACTTCTTCATTCCAAGTTCAAATATCTTGAAAGCAATTGACTTATCCTTGTTAATGAAATACTCCATATGTGCAGCTGATACAAACACCTATGCAACACAACAGAGTTTGTTCAGGTGGTGACCCTTTACCCAAAACTCCCTAAATTTAAATACTTGATATCCTGTTCTTGGGTCTTCCCTTGCCTTCTTGAAGATGTTCCTGGCTCCCTTTATGCCGTTGGTACGACGTGCAAACTTCATGTACTGGACGTAAACCTTTGAACAAAACAAAAGTTATAGTGTCCTCCTAAAACATTTAAGCTCTGCGCGCACATCCCCCCTCTCCCCTCCCCCTGTACCCACCCACACACACATCAAATAGAAATATCTAATGAGAAACCCACTGTGTCTATAAGTCATCTGACTATTCTAGGGAAGGGGTGGAGTTTCAGACCACATTAAAGCATTTAAGCTCCACCTCACCATCTATAATATCAGAGGAAGATGTCTGTTGAATATACAGGGAACAACATAACTATTCCTCCTAGTATGGAGAGATAATGACTTGTATAGTTTGATGAGTACACTCACCAGAGTCGGGTCACCAGCCTCCTTCTTTTCCAACAGTTTGGAATATATGGCTTCTGCACAGTCAAATTTGTTACGCAACTATATATTGAGATAGGTAAACAGCACAGAGAGAGAATCATTATACCTTCCTAGTTCAATCTCCTTTAATAATAAACCACTCATTTCCAACCCCAAGAAATGAGGACATCTCTGTATACTCTATTCCAACCCTTGGACACCTCTGTATACAGTGGAATCACTCTATTCCAACGCCTTAAAATAAGGACACCTCTGTATACAGTGGAATCACTCTATTCCAACCCTTGGACACCTCTGTATACAGTGAAATCACTCTATTCCAACCCCTTGAAATAAGGACATCTCTGTATATTCTATCCAAACCCCAAAAATGAGGACACCTCTGTATACAGTAAAATCACTCTATTCCAACCCCTTGAAATGAGGACACCACCTCTGTAGTAAGGACACTTGGTTATATATACCAAATAACAACTTGTGTATTAACCTATAAAGAACTTCACCCCCTGAAATGAGGCTACCCCTCTAATCAGAATACACTTTATTGTTTGTCCCACAGTATCTGAATAGAGAGGCATTCAATAGTTTGATGAAAGCTGGAGAAATGCAAACGGTTACCTCTTCAAAGTCAGCATATGCAAAATGTATGAGAAGGTTTGATTTGAGGGGTCCAGTGACAGCTCTGTCGAACATAATTGAAGCCTCATCTGACCACCTGGAACTACACAGTGGATCCTGTAAAGAGGAAATCATACATCACATGAAGTCCCAGAAAGGGGTTAAAATATAGTGGGTAGTAGCATACACCTTATCAGCGAGGGGAAGGAGTTATACACGGTATTGCACTCCTTATCAGTGTGGGGAAGGGGTTATACATGATATTGCACTCCTTATCAGTGTGGGAAAGGGGTTATACACAGAACTCTCAATCAATGGGGGGAAAAGATTATATACCAAATTGTACTCCTTACCACTGTGAAGGAGGGGTTATTGCACTCTATCAGTGTGAAAAAGGGGTTATAGATAATATTACACTTCCCGTACCATATGAGAAAAGGGGTTGAACACATTTTTGCACAAAGGAGGGAGTTTAACTGACTCTGTACTCTTGAGGAAAAGGCTATTATTGAAGGACTGACTCTCTCTTTACCAGCTACAACTAGACTAATGGCTGATGTATGGATGTCCACTTCTTGATTCTTCATGTTACCAGCTTCACATGCAACAATCTGGTCCTTTACTTACTCCTGTTTCACTAGCTCTCTGCAGGTAAAGGGCAGCTTCATACCAGATGTCTGCACAGTGTCCGAAACACAGGAGACATTGTTCATGTGCATAGAGAACTGAGAGAGAAATGACAAAGATTAAAAGTTAACTCAACATTTACCGTATTTTACTCACCTCGCTTGACCAGGACAGTCTGGTCTTCGGTTCTTGTCGGATTGCTCTTCTCCCAGCCAATCAGACGCTTCCAAATCTGCAGCTAAACACATGAAGATGTATGGAATGTTTATACCTGAGTTCACATGAATTTTGTCAGAGTCATGGTGTGTTTACCTGCTGGATTTCTTGTGGTGTTCCTCTGAGGGGGACTGATGTTCCTCCACGGATTAACCCTCGAGAGACATTCTCCAACTCCTGGGACGAGCGTTTGGCATTGATGTACTGACGACTGACTGTCTCGATATTCTTCTTTGCATTGTTCCTGTCCACTGTCTGTGAGGAATAAGAAAACTATAATTTCTTCCTCTTGTTACTCCCCTATCTCCCCTCTCCCTCCCTCTCCCTCTCCCTCCATACTTCCCTATCTCCCCCCTCATTCTCCCTCCCTGCTCCCCTATCTCCCCCCTCTCTTCTTCTCCCTATCTCCCCCCTCCCTCATGTCCTTCACTCTCCCCCCTCCCTCATGTCCTTCACTCTCCTCCCTCTCCCCTTCAGGGTTGCCTTGTAGAGTCTCATAGTATTTGTGTTCTACTGACATTTTCAAAGACGTTGTATTCCTTCCATATGTGTTCTATGTTGACTAGAGGGATAACAACTGCCTTCTGGAAAGTGGCACGAAGAGTTTGATTCTTCTGGTTCTCGGCAAATGTCCCTTGAGGGACTCTGGGAGGGGTAGGAGGGAATAGAAACCTTTAGACATCTTACTTGCTACAAAATAAGTACTCATTTTTGAATGATTTTGGCCCTACAGATTATGCTATGAAGAAGTTGGGGACATTTTTGTCTTTAAGGACATTTGGCTGTCTTAAATAGTAGCCCATTAACAGACCCCCCTACCCCAAAATGAGACCACCCCTTTAATTAGGACACTTCAAGGTGTCCTGAATAGGTCACTCTTAGAATAGAGGTGACCTGTAGACAAGGGAATCATTCCACAGAAATAAAAATGCATGTGGCGGGCATGCATGCTAAATAGCACCCCTTACTCCATCTTCAAGAAGGTGAGGTAATCTAGCCACAAGGGGGTAGAGTGGTAATCAATTCCAATGTGCTCCAAGGCAAATTCATAAGTTTGTTTCATCTTGTCCCTAAGAGGAGAAGCTAATGTAAATCAGTGGAGGAGGAAGCAGTCCTTTCTAGAACTCCACCCACCCTATTGACTGTAGTAATCAATAAAAAAGAAGACCCTTTTGAAGATTCTACCAGTAGCAACAACATAGGATCTTTACAATTTGGACTACTCTCTAACCACATACCAATCATAATTATCATGAAGTGAAAGACTTGGGAAAAAATTAAAGTACCAAATGGGAATTGAACCAAAGGCCTCCTGTTTTCTAGACAGGGGTTCTTACCACTAAGCCACTAATGTGCTAAGCTATTTAACACCCCAACTTCACACAGAGTTCTGACATTTACACTATTTTATAGCACTAATCCAAACACTAGTTTCTTATTTTGACAGAATTTCCTGAGTTTGATCACATAGATTAGTGCATATTCACACCAGAAGTATAGTATTTTTGCTTCTCACAAATATGGGATTGCTCAGCTTGGTTCCAGAATGTGCCCCACCTAACCTGAATGTCCTCAGGGTAGTCTTTGTCTCCTTGACATAAGAAATGTAGCACTTCCAAAGGTCAAGGTTCAGTACTGTCATCAAGCACCGCTGGAATAACTTGAAAGAAAAAGTGAAATTTAAATATTTTGCTCAAAACTCCTCCAGTCATTATGCAGTAATACTGCTGAAGGGCTTAACCCCTTCCCCTAACTTGGAACCCTGTTAGATTAGTATACTTTGCTGGTACACTAGCACACTTTGCTTCTAGTATACTTTGCTAGTATATTTTACTAGTATATTTTACTAGTATATTCTACTGGTATATTATAGTCCTGATGTTAGAAGTATATTATAGTACAGCATAACCTGACACACAATTACCCATTATTGGATGTATGACTAGTCCTCATTGCTGTCTGTATTATACAGTTATTACACCACTATCATTACCACCCAATCTCCAATCAACTTTGTTATCTATTTTACACCACTATCATTACCCTTCAACCCCCCAACCTGTTATCCACTATCATCACCCTTCAACCCCCCCCCCCCCCAACCTGTTATCCACCATCATCACCCTTTAATCCCCCAACCTGTTATCCACTGTCATAACCATTTAATCCCCCAACCTGTTATCCACCATCATCACCCTTTAATCCCCAAACCTGTTATCCACTGTCATAACCCTTTAATCCCCAACCTGTTATCCACTATCATCACCCTTCAATCCCCCAACCTGTTATCAACTATCATCACCCTTTAATCCCCCAACCTGTTATCCACTATCATCACCCTTCAACCCCCCAACCTGTTATCCACTATCATCACCCTTCAACCCCCCAACCTGTTATCCACTATCATCACCCTTCAACCCCCCAACCTGTTATCCACTATCATCACCCTTCAATCCCCCAACCCGATAGATTATAGAAGATATACTTGTCTCAAGTCCAAAATGAGTGAGGTGTATACCCTTTAAAATTAGATCTCCCTATGACACTACAACTATGAATATTAATAATAGTTTGGGAAATATCAATACTGACACATACACCTGATATAAGCCACTAACAGGACAGACCCTATCCTGCATGACTATGTATATACATTACTTCCCCATACACCATATTGAACAGTAGTTGTAGCCTCACCCAAACTGACAATGACTTTCTACAAAAGGGAAGTGTCAGAATAACAAGTTGTTTTCTGTTATGACCTTTCGTGGCAGTGCTTGTTAGTACTACATACCTTCTCCACTTGTTCGTAATTTCTGCTCCTCATCTAGAAGAGATGTGATAGAGAACCTTTCAGTTAGAACTCTACCTCAGTATACTATGTATGTAACTCAGTATACTATATATGTAACTCAGTATATTTAGCTCAGTATACTATGTATACCATTACTTTCACACTTGTCAAAAGTTGCTCTACCTTCTGCCTCACCCCTCTCACCCCTTCTCCCAACTTCTTGACCAATAACAGATCTACCTAATATCTCCAAAGGAGTAACTAAAGTACACCGAAAGACATTTAGCAGTTTCAATGTTTTGGTGTGGCCAGATCACCAGCTACTGACATGTAGATGAGGAATCGATCGTGTCAGCTACTGACATGTAGACGAGGTATCGTGTCAGCTACTGACATGTAGATGAGGTATCGTGTCAGTGATGAGGTATCCTGTCAGCTACTGACATGTAGACGAGGTATCGTGTCGGTTACTGACATGTAGATGAGGTGTCATGTCAGCTAGTATGGAAGTCACAGAGGAGGTTCATATTGTTGAGTATTTTGTACCTTCACCACATGCTGTCAAAAGGCCACAAGAGCCATTGAGTGCTCCAAACTTACCTTTCAGTAGTCTTCTACCACAAACTTGGTCATTCGGTAGAACTGCCAAGCACTAGGAAAAACTTGCTACTTTTTCTGGTCTAGCAGAATCCTTAATAGCAGGTTATTCAGTTATTCCAGGTGGGTTTGTTGGAAATACCATTAAGTGTGAAGCATGCCACAAGATGATCCCGTGTGAAACATGCCACAAGATGCAGTATGAAGCGTTCCACAAGATTATGGGGCGTCGTTTGTGTCAAAACTAAAAAAAAAATTATACTTTATAAAGTAGAGGTATACTTTATAAAGTATGAGCCTACTTTATGTAAAGTAGACACGTACTGAGTGCGTGTTAATTTTTTTTTTTTAGTTTCGACACAAACGGAGCCCCATACAAGATGATGCATCCCACAAGATGATGCAGTATGAAGTATCCCACAAAATGATGCAGTATGACACGGCATGAAACATTCCACAAGATGGTGCTGATGGAGTTGAATGTCCTACATAAATTCTCAGTAAGGTGATGATGTAAAAAAATGACATAAAATCCGACCTCCCCTGTAAGATGAATACACCCACCAAGAGAATACTATTAGTGACTAGTGTCAACAGCCTAACTTATATTGACAGATTGTACACACATCAAAGATTCTGAGACTAATTCAAAATCCGTTGAATTCATAACTCTGAGTAAAAAATTCAAACAGAACATCTACATGTTGTGAAATGTCCCAGCACTTGAATAGATAGCAGCACATGCTCCCAGTCACTACATCAAGCCTTCTTCACCTTAGGCCTGAAGACAATGCTAATATACTTGAGTAGCCATTAGGAGAAGGGGGATGGGTGGGGGGTGAGAGAGAAGGGAGAAGCTGCCCTGAATTTTAGGGATTTTTTTGTTGCTGTTGATTTTGTTGTTTTGGAAAGTATACTACAATACACAATCATTCCAAAGTGAGGACAGTACCTACCCCTACACAAAGAAACACTCTAAACAAGGCACCTAAGAACAAGTGCCAAAACAAGGCACCATGAACAAGCACCCCAGCAAGGCACCACAAACAAGCACCCCAACAAGGCACCACGAACAAGTACCCAACAAGGCACCCAACATGGCACCAAGAGGAATGGTTGCAAAAATAGAATGAACTATTTGTGAGCACCCAGCATTGTCTTGCATAGCCAAGCCCTTCGTACAATCCAGGAAGAGGAACGTAGTTCAAGTTTATTACAATCCACAGATTACTGGGAATGTGTAGACACCATTCAGAAAGTCCTCTCAGAAGTTACTCACACCACCAAGGTCAGGTCACTTCACAAAATAGGACACTTGTAGATGCATACTGTGTTCATTCTATCAGAACCTCTTCCCATACAGAAGACCTGGCTATGCCCAGACTCTAGCCTCCAACCCAGGCTCTCGTTTGGTAGACAGCCTACAGGTAGACAATCTGTATGTACACTAGTTTCATCTGTAGTTTGGAGACAATACATGGTTGTCTGCACTTCTATAACAGACGAAAAATGTGAATTCGGATGAAGACAGTATATAATAGTACTTCTCCCCCACTTCCCAAATGAAGAGTCTAGGTTGGAGGTTAGTACATACTGATCACTTGCATGCATGTGATCAATATTGTTGCTGAGTGCATGTGCATGTGTGTGTGCATGTGGAAGGAGGGAAGGGTATTTGACTACTAGGACAGTTTTAAGATATTCTCTTTTAATTTTCCCTTATTCTGCTCTGCTCCAGTGAAGTTTGCCCCATTCCCTGCCCATTGGCTCAATTATCTTACATTCATCTACATTAGTCAGTCAACACAATAAAGTGACGCTACTAGCTTCAATGTAATCCTCCAAACTACTGTTTTGTCTGCTCTGAAAAGAATTACTCAAAAGAGAGAAATACCCTCTCTGAGGCAGGGAGTGATAGCTACACTAGTAAGCACTGCTGCTGACTAATTTGGCACAACTTGGTGGAGCTCACTGGGCCACCACATGACCTGCAAGGCCTTATTCTGCCAGCATAATACTTTTGTTCGCCAGTTCTGCCCAAAATTCTGTCGGCAGAATGTGGGGGTACTTCTATATGTAAATTCCTTGTATATTATAGTATATTACAGTAATCTTACTATGGTATACTATTACAGGTATATTATATATAGATGTAATCATAATGGTGTAAAGTAAGGAATTTACACATTAGAAGCAGCTAGAATGCCTAGACCCTGTTCCCAAAATTACAACATAAAAATTAAGCTAAAGTGAAGACTCTGAATAGCATTTTTCTATTTAACATGCCATTCCTCTTGTTACCACACCACACTGTATTCTAATTAGGCCCAATAAGCATTCTTTCAGTATTTCTGTTTTTTTTTTTTTTTTTTTTTTCTTTCCCAATACATATATATATTTTGCTGTAGGAGTCATTTTCAACAATTTTCTCAGAATTTTTGCCTCAAATTCAAATATTTTTATCGAGTGATTGTGATAGTTACAAACACCAACTAAAAATAAATTAACAGGGGCAGAGCTAATATTACTCTTAGCTAAGACAAGCTGAGGGCAAAGGTCATGCAGAGTAATACTGAGTGTAGGAGTGACCTCTTGTTCAATGTAAAGTCTCCAATAACGACCAGATGTAGGGAAAAATCCAACAAGACGTTCATAGAATACACGAGCTCGGACAGGGGCTGTGGTCTAGAAATCAATGTGTAATGATTGATGCTCATTAATTAGAATACAATAGTTACCTGAGCCTCTCTTATTAGGACACTCCATGCCTCCAAGTCATACAAGTTAGACTTTAACTTGGTCTCTGCTTTCTTCCCATGATCTGTCAGTGACCATGGTGATTCAGAAATTACATAAGAATTCTCCATGGACTACCTAGAGAAAAACTCACTGTAAAGCATGTCAAATCATTAGTGAAATGTCTGGTTTAAATTATTTATACATACAGAGTTCACCTAGATAGCTAGCTATATAACCTATATTTACGCTCTAGCTAAATTGTAACAGGACAGCTTAAAAGTACGGCACTTACCTCTAGTAAAGGTAGACACAGTTCAAAAGCTGTAAGACAACAGTTACCTCTAGTAATGGCAGACACACACACACGATTCAACAGTTACTTACTTGCAGTGTAAATTAATTATTTTGTCACGTTGTCGACAGCTGGTAAGGCACGTGATAAACCACCCCCATAATGGAGGTGGGGCTATGAGTTAATCTGCTGCAGAGGATGTACGTAAGATAAATACAAGGCTGACCCTTAGAGATACAATTCTCAATTCCTACGTAGTGAAACTAGGTAAGTCCCCGGTACAGCTAACTATGGGTATAAGCTATAAAACGTCTTATCTTTGTGTAGGTGTTAGATCGCTTCACGTTAAAGCCTATGACTTCAGAATCCAGCAAGAAGTTAGAGAGTTCCCTCCCTGGGCCACTTGTTGGGGTGTGTCTCTGTGATGAAACAAATACTTGTCTTGATCAGGTAATTGGAACAGTTTACATATCACCTGAGTCCTGTTCCCAGACTTTGGTCCAGTTCCGGAATGAGATTGCTTCCACGTTATCTTACACCTTAGGGCATCTACAATATGTCTTTCTGACATCAAATGGATGGGAAATTAATGAGAAGCTTGAAGGCTTAGTGAAGTTGTCAAATATTGTCACAGATGAAGGAAAAGTGAACATTTGTTTGTCCCATGACAAACCTCGATTTGGAATAGTGATTGAAGGATCTCCAGATATGTCCATAGGATTTGTATTCTGTGATCCAACTTGCTCCTTATCTAATCTTCATTCTGTGATCAGCTCCCAGCTTCCTGGAGTATACAGATCTCTTCCATCAAATGAATTTTGCTTCCTAGATCGAAACACGTGGCCAATTAGCAAAGATCAAGAAAGCATGCTGACTGTCATGGAGATATCTTCATCTCATACCATCAAAATCCGTTGTAATAAGTATTATCAGTCTAGAAATGCCTCAATAATCGATGAAAGATCTGAATTTCCAGACACCAGATTTTCTTCGATTAACAACAATAGTCACTCACTTGGTCCTCATAACAGAATAACTATGTCTCCCATAAATGAGCATGCTGAGTCAGCTGATCAGCAGTGGCCTTTGTCGAGTTATACAGATGTTAAAGTTTCCACACCTGGCATTGATTCCTTTGATATCCTCCTCAGTTACGTACACACAGAGGCAGCTACTTACGCACTCTTGCTCAAAAATGCTTTGGAAGATTTGGATTATTCTGTCTTTCTAGATATCCACTGCATTGAGGGTGGTAAGGACTGGCAGGATGTTCTGAATGATGCCATTACTAACTGTTCGATATTCATTCCATTAATCACTCTGCAGTACGGCCAAACTCTGTGGACGAATCGGGAAGTTAAGTTGGCTGACGTCCTAGGAAAATTGATTTTGCCGATAAATTTCAACAAAAAATGGCCACCAAAGTGTCTTGCAATCCAGTTTGCTACTACACAGTACATCCCTGGAAACAAGTTATCACCCGATGTGGAGGTAACCCCTGATAATTTCACGGAGAGGGATGCTTTTACCATAGCTGAAGAGATTGCTGATCGGTACCAGAAAGATAAGGAATGTACTAATACAGAGGTGGATAGTATTCCTGGATTATCTCGTCAAAGTACAGAAATCATTGAAGATGAAATACTATCTCCATCATCAAGTGCTGGATTAAAGCTGTCATCGAATTTCAGTTTTACTCGAAGAAGGTCTGCCATTAAAAGCTATGCCTCTAATTTACCAGAGTCCATTCCAAAGCATTATCGTATGTCTGTGTTTGAGTCCAGAGCTGGTAAGCCGTTAATAGTAATCAGCTGTTGTCAGAAACAGAGAGAATTTGCCAAACATCTTATTCAAGAACTTTCAAAAAAGGAGTGTGAAGTTTGGTGCTCATGTGATATCAGTGATTATACTGATGAAGAGAAATCAACCTTGTTTCAGCAAAAAGTGAACGAAGCTGGAACAGTCATATTCATCTTGTCGAAAGAATTTGCTGATGATACTTTTTGTGAACAGCAAGTCTACTACTGTGAGCAGAGGAAAAGGATCATTCCTCTGATTTACGAACCTTACCAGATGCCAAATTGGATGACAACGCTGATTGGTACGAATACTTTCATTGACTGCAAATCTCAAAGCTACTTGACAACTCTCCTGGATAGGGTCATGACAGTTCTGAACCCACAAAAAGCTGGTGATGAGTTGAAACAAGTGATCCAACAGAAAATGGAGATGGCCAAACTCTGTTCAGAGTTGAACGAAAAGCTTCCCGAGGGAAAGCATGTCTACATCTCTGGTGGTACAAAGTTTTACTCAAAGTGCGGAGAAGCAGTTTGTAAGGAAATTGGTAAAGCATTAGCAAGAGATGAAGAAGTAATTCTTATTACTGGAGGTTTCTATGGAGTTGGAGAAACCATTGGAAGAAGTTTCTTTGAAGAGCGAAAATGTATTGACAAGCCACACGGAGTCTACCACATAATACCTGAAAGAGATGAGCAAGACAAATCAACCCAGACACGACAAAATCCAGACCGTACTTTTCCACCTGTTCCTTATGGAGAGACACTCTTCTTCGGTAGCAGTGTACGACAGAGAGAAACACTGACTCCTCGAGTAATAGATCTTTGCATTTTGGTTGAAGGGGGCCCAGGAGCTGCATTTGAAGCTCAGCAATTTGTATGGAATGGGAACTGTGTTATCCCAATACGTGTTACAGGAGGAGCCGCTGGAGGATTCTTCAATGTACCCTCTAGCATTCTTATGCGGCCTCCAGGTGTTTCAGAATCTGATTGGTCAGTTTTAGGAGATGAAAATGCCTCTCCATCTGAAATTGCTTCTGCTGTTGTGAGAATTGTCAAGATCATGAAAAATCCCGAGATTTCACTCTCTGGAATACGTTCACGAAGCAATACAGGCAGTGGCAGTGAGGAACCCAAGATCTTTAAGAGGAGCAAGGTACTCATTCGAAGGCATGAAACTGTCCCTGTAGGACTTTCTACTGAAGACAAGACTACAAACACTCATAAATATGTAAAGAGAACTCTCAGTGAAAAGAAAACTATTTCTACATCACATAGTATTGGTTAAACACATCTGCATCTTATATATTATCATGTAATCACAGGGAGAGTACCATCATGAACATTTTTTTTATGACTGTAATTTTAAAGAGTCTTTAAAATGCTGTGACATGTCTAGCACATAATATATAAATTTAGAGTCTTGAAGATAATTGTATATATATAGTATCTTAACTTATGTATGCAGCACTGAACTTATTCATATTGAACAAATTTTATGATGAAGATAAAAGATGACTGCACAGACACTTAAATAGCATGACTAAAAATCAATTATACTGGTAAGGATGTTAATATTATGCTGGTACTTTACCACAATAATTAATTGTCCAGCATAATAATTACAACAGCTATCTAATTAAGAGCATACGTAGGTATACAATTATGTGGTAATTATTTTTTACATTATAAATAGTAGCCCAGTTAGATGTTTAATTGCTATGATTGAGCATACTATGGTGTTAGCCGTGCTCCTCCTTCCCGGTTGATTTTTAAAAGATTTTGCAAGATTAGGGACAGCAAAAAAATCCTGTTACTTCCTGAAGAAGAACTATAACAGGAGGATAGTCTAAATTAATCTAGGTGTTAATAATCACTATGCTAAAAGATAATTGTGGTTGACAGGAATTCAACTTGGCTTGCTTCCATGACCTACACAGTAATATGTAGGTGTTCACATAGCCTTTATAAAATAAATACCACAATTCACTAGAGAAGTAACATGTCTATAAGAGAGAAAGACCAACTAGCTCTCATGTGGTATAACTTTTCTCTTATATAAGACATGATGTAATTTTCTGTTTATAAAGCTTCCTTTTTAGAGAGATCTTTTTTAGAGAGCCTTTTTATAATACTTGAAACACTAGCATTGATACATGAACTAAAATGATTCCACTTACTGTGCTTGGTCCCAAGTTGAGCTGTCATATGGCAGTATGTAATATCCCAATGTTAATAGAGCTCCTTGTGGGTGTGGTACTGCTGGTTACAGAAGCAACAGTTATTCATGTGAACCTACATGGTAAGATCCCTACAATCACATACACCCACCTCTTATAGCTCAGTGTGGGGAACGATTAGAGCTAGCTACCACAATCACATCACAGGTGAAAGTCCCACTGATGTAGCTAGTCATATTGTAATATCAATTTCATAGCTATAGCTGCGCTACATTGATCAATAGTTATAACGTGTCACACTGAATAAGTTATTGGGATTATGTGAGTATAATGGAATAATGTGATTATACTAACAATTAATAATAATTGAGAGATAATGGGACCATCTATTATTTTCAATACTCTAAAATAATTTTACACCCACTGATTTAAGTATAGACCCACCTCCTTTCAACTTTATAGCTAGGTAAAAAAATTATATGAGTGTACTTTGGGAGGCTTTTTAGAGGTTAATTTACACCAAGATAACAGAGGTTGTTTTAGAGGGTCCTTTATATCAGAGGTTCTACTGTAGACACTGTAAATGAAGTCACATGTACATAGTTGATCTGTCTGTAATATTGTAGTCCAGGTGTAGCCTCCTGCAGTAACTCTGGATATCAAAGCCATGAGCTGTGTTCAAGGAGTGAGTGGAAGTCTCTTGAAGAGTACAAGTAAGTCTTCACTCTTTTGCCAGTCACTCCATTCACTCCATTCACTACATAATTACTGAAGTGCACAATGTGCGTAGTACAGTGCAGGGCTGTATCAGGAATTTTGACTGTCATCAGGTCAGAGTAAGGTGTGTGTGTGTGTGTGTGTGTGTGAGGGGGGAGGGGAAGTGGGGGGGTGGTGAGGGAGTGGGGAGGGTGCTTCCTCTAGTGCAAGCTTCCTCTAGTGCAAGCTTCCTCTAGTGCAAAATGCAGAAGCTTCTACTTCAATTTTGTGGGAGGCTATAAAGGAGTGAATTAGGACCCCTCAGTAACTAAAACCACGTATTTTGCTGAATGGACAGAGTTAGTGTAGCAAGTGATATCAAGGGGGGAGGTTGCCCCCCCCCCTCTCCCCCTGCCCTCCTCTAAATATGCCCCTGCAGTGGAACCTTATCTGGCTGCTGATTACACAGGCTCAAATTTGATGACAAGTAATGATATTCATCACCAATTTGCCATGCATCAAATATCTTCCATTGGCATTCAAAATTCACTTAATAATTAAGATGTTTCACTTAATCAACTTCACAGGGTTATAATGTTGTATTCTGGAGTTATCAGGTCTGGTGCATGCAACCCTGTTAAAACCAGCTAAATTCCTACTGCTGGTCATAGAGGCAAGGGGGAAAAAAATAAACGTGAGGTCAATTTTTCTATAAAGTGTTAATTAGGCATGAATTAGCACACATGTGGGGATGCATAAAGAACACTACATGGAGTACAGTTGTTAGGTCTATATTCCTGTATAGTGCGCGTGCACGCGCACGCGCGCGCGCACACACACACACACACACACACACACACACACACACACACACACACACACACACACACACTTGCAAGATCAGCTACACTTGTTATACCAAAAAGGCAAAAGAATATGAGTAAATACACCATAAAAATGTGCATACCATGACTTTCCCAGGTGATAACCCGAGACAATAATATCATGAATCCTATTCTGATAACTATAGCTATAAAAGTGGCAATATAGCTACATATTTATCTACTCTGCTGGAAGGAGCAATTGTGGTTAAGATGTGGTATGAATATTTTCTTCCTGTTATAATCTGCATTTTGGTGCAAGGAATTTGTGCAGAAAAATATCTACTGGAATATCACAGATATCAAAATGATATCATCCTTCATTGCAAAGTTGCTAATACTTCCATGACAGCAAATAATGTAAGTTTTTGGATCAACACGACAGCGAAGATCGATATTCAAAGCATCAACTCAGCTTATAAGCTTTTTTGTAACACAATAAGGTTTGTGCTTACTCCCCAGTATGAGGGAACATTTTACTGTGGGGAAAGAGATGGAGAAAGTAGTGAAGGACTTGGACCAATTGCAGGTATCACAACTCAATGCATTAAAGTAAGCTAGCTATATTATTATAGAAGAATGTGCTCTTATAATAATAGGTCATTGAGAAAATTAATATCAAAATGTAGGTACTTAGCTACCACCATAAAAATATAATAGCTACTTTGTTAGTATTTTTCTATGGTGGTAGTAGCTATGCAGCTAGGTATATTGTGCCATGATGGAGATCCACCTTCTTTCACAGTCAGAGAAAACGTAATTATAATTCAGTGGTGCTGTGCACAAGGTTCTGGTATCACTGGCATTATAACTATGACCAAGGACACAAGCTGTTAATGCCAATGATTCCAGAACCTTCTCATGCAGCAAGGTCATGCAGACTACACCAGTTTATAAAAGAGCTTACATCAAACTCTTTTTGTCATTATTTTTGAATATCTATATACATAACTTCCTTTATTAGCAAATCCTAAATATTATGCATCAACAATTTACTGTACTCGGAAGAAGAGTGGAGAAGATGTAACCTTAACATGTCCAATAGTGGTGGGAGCTCTAAGACAGGCCTACCATGTACAATGGGACATAGAACAGAAGAATCCAAGATATATAATAGAGACTACAGACCACGACACTTCACTCACTATTACTAATATAACGTCAGATGATTACAGACCATATGCATTGAATGTAAGTGTTGTCAATCCCATTGACAAGCAGCACTGGGTCAGTTCCTGGCATGTTGACCTATACAAAGGTAACTAACTGCACAGTTATAACATTTTGTCAATAAAATTTAAATCTTTACACCAGGTCTACACCTAATTGAGGAGGAATATACAACATTTGATAAAAAATCTAAAATAATCATTGGAACATGTTTCATTGTTATAATATTGGGTTTTCTATTGGTGGCGCTAATTTGTATGGTGCAACATTGTAAGCAGCGACCTTCTATAATACATCATGAGACAAGAGTACATCCTTTTTGTATTGACATGGATATGGATTCTTCTAACCAAGATTTAGGTATGATTGTATATAGCTAGTTAGCTAATCATGTAAAATTTTAACCAATTGCTAATCTTAATTAAAGATCAATACAGTGACCTTGATATTAAGACCGACAACAGCATTGGAAATGGAGCATTTGGAACAGTATTTAGAGCCACATTCAAAGGTTCAGCTTGTGCAGCAAAATTACTGACACATCACGCTCAAGAATTGGCATCTGGTTTAAATACAACAGCTAATATCCAGACAGCTGCTCTTGAAAGCTTTCGAAAGGAATGTTCCTTTCTGAAGTCTCTAAAGCATAAGAATATTGTCTGTCATCTAGCCACTGTCACCGAACCAAAATCTAATCTTCCTATTTTGGTCTTGGAGCTAATGGATTGCAGCTTAAAGCAATATTTAAAAGATAAACGAGATGTAAAGTTATCTCTCCTATATCAAATTAGTATTTGTTCTGATATTTCAAGAGGTCTTACATTTCTGCATTCCCAAGAAATTATCCATCGTGATCTTTGTGATGACAACATATTGTTAACTCTGACTAGTGGTGTTCCAATGGCTAAAATAGCAGATTTTGGTATGTCCAGAATCATACCGCATGATCACTTGAGTGCCACTCTAACAGCTCTTGGCCACAGACAGGTTTACCTTCCCCCAGAGGCAGTTGACGACCCTCACTACAACTACACTCTCGATATCTACTCTTTTGGTGTCATAGCAACACAAATAGTTAAAGTCAAAACACACTTAAAGAAGAAAGAAGACTTACTTTCTCTATTTGATGAGATATCTGATACCCACCCTATAAAGACCATCATTTGTTGTTGTCTGACTGATAATAAGACCAAGAGACCTCAGGCAGCTGATGTATACAACAAAATTCACACTTTAACCTTTAGTGATGCACACACCACACACACAGAATTGATTACTTTCTAATTACCATTTTTAATTATTATTTTGTGTGTGTGTGTGCATATAGCTTAATTAAATGATGCATAATTATTAATGTGTGCAGTGGAATTAGGGATGAGTAAATTATGCTCTTTTTTTTACCTATTATGCTATGCTCTGATTCCTGAACTTTTACCTATTATGCCTTTTAAAATGTTCCTATATATTATTCCTCAATTATGCTGCAATAAGCAATATAATACAAATCAGCGGGAGTTGTTTTGTAGTATAATGGAGGCTTCAACATAATCCTCTAAAGTATTTTGCTGTTGGTCATTAAATGAATTGTTGAGCGGAGAAAACACCCTTTTGGATATTTAATTAAAACCCATTCAGTCTCTGTGGTGCTAGACTGCTAGTAGTAGCACCACAGCACCCTGACCCACAGCACACTTGACACATGCAAACTATAATGTGTGGGAGTCATTGATTGGCTAAACAAAATACTTTGGTAAACACTGGACAGTATTATAGACTACACACCATTCGCCAATGAAAAAAAAAAAAAAAAAAAAAAGCCTATTGTGCTCAATTATGCCCTAAAAGGGATCTAGTGATTAATACTAGCCGCAGTTATGCAATTATTGGCTAGGATCTAAGCTGAAGTCGCTACGGAAGAAGTAGCTAAGCGCTTAGGCTACAAGGACGGGCTGAGGGACTTGCAGCGGCAGGTAGTTGTTGGGTGTCGAGATGTTTTGGGATCCTGCTTATTGGCTATGGAAATTTCTTTCTGGTCTTCGCACAACCAGCCAATGCACACGAGGGAAATAGAACTAGCCATCTCACCCCCTATTATCCCGCAGGTTAATTCGCTGCAGACTAGCTAGGCTAGCTATAGATATTATTATTATACTAAAGCAACAAATCTGGCAGCATTGAGACCTTTTACCTGGTGAAAATGAGAGTTGTCCAATTAGCCATTCACTCGCTATAATTGTAATCAATTATTGTGGTTTATCATGCTCATTAGTTTTACCACAGCGGCCGGATATCTAGCAGAGGAAATCAAACTTGATTGAATATCCTTTAGAACTGGTGATTCTATGTGTAAATCCTTGACATTACGTCATTTGTAATATACTTGTAATATTCAATAATATATAATAAGATTACTGACTATAAAATAAGATTACTGTAATATACTATAAGAATACTGTAAGGAAATTTACACATAGAAGGACCCTTTAGAACTGGTACTGTATATCGCTGTCACCAGACCCCTTTTCATTTGTGCAGGGGGTCGTGCGTGGCAGACTACTCCTTGTCCTCATCCCCTACTAGCTATACACAGGATCTTGCAGAATTTAGTGATCTCTAGCCAGCGCCTCTGTTCATTCCCACATTAGCTTGACCATCTAAATGGCTCGTTGCCAAGCTAGTCATTAGCGCCTGAATTGAAGTGCTATACAGTAATTACTAGCAAGTACCCACTAAATTAATACCCACCACATAGGTATCATACTTTAAATTTGTATTCCCTGAGAGTTAGGTGTGAAGTTACTCTAGCTGGGAAACACAAAACATTGCTTACAACAGCCCTTCGGCGGGGTTAGGTGTTAAAACATTAGCTTATGAATTATTCATAAATACCATTAGCTCATGAATTATTATGAACACGTGCGGACAGACCTACGTACACACACACACACGTACAAGCTATTAGAAAAAATGGTAGTTCATGTAGGATTAGGTAATGGTTTAAGACTAAACAAACAGGATCATCACTAATTAAGCTGTATGTACACACAAAAAAATTATAGTGAAATTAATAATCAAGTTTGTGCAGCAATTTTACTTCAGGTTAAAGTGTGAATCTTACATCAGTTACTACTTATGTATTTTGCAACAGTTATCCAGTGTTTGACACAGAGCTAAAATGACAGATAATACAATGACCATGATAGGTATTCCACTTTTATAAGACACTATATTTTTCTTCTTAATTAGATATGAATCTGTATAAAGATTTAAAATAATTGACAAAACAATATAACTGTGCAGTTACCTTTGGATAGGTAAACACGCTGGAAATGAACCCAGTGCTGCTTGTCAATTGGGTTGATAACACTTACACTGCACACATAAGGTCTGTAATCTTCTGACTTGATATTGGTAATAGTGAGTGAAGTGTAATGGTCTGTAGTCTCAATGGTATATCTTGGATTCTCCTGTTTTATGTGCCATTGTACATGGTAGGCCTGTCTTAGAGCTCCCACCATTATTGGACATGTTAAGATTACATTTTCTCCACTTTTCTTCCAAACATGTCTTCCAAAGTAATTTGATGATAATACATATTTAGGATTTGCTAATAAAGGAAGTTCAATTTTTTTAAATAATGACAATAGTCTTGATGTTAGCAATCTCATAGATTGGCATAGCCTAAGCTTATGCTGCATGAGGAGGGTTTGGAGTCATTAGCATTAACAACTTGTGTCTTTGGTCATAGTTAATGCTAGTGATGCCAGAACCTTCTGCACAACACCACTGAATTAATTATTACTCTTTGACTGTGAAAGAAGGTGGATCTCCATCATGGCGAAACACCTAGCTACATAGCTACCACCATAGAAAAATAATTTTTGTAATAATAAACAAAGTAGCTATAATATAATATAATATAATTAATTATATATAATATTATATATAATTTATATAATAATATAATTTTTTTTTTGTGGTGGCGAGTATATAGCTACATTTTGATATTTCTCCTTGACCTAGCTACTTATTATGAGAGCACATTTTTCTATAATAGCTGATTATAAATCAATAGCATGATTTATACATCAGCTGTATGATTTATAAATCAGCACCATGATTTAAACCATTATGATTTATAAAATCAAAATCATGCTATACTGCTAAATTTAGAGACAAATGGACCCATAAATGAAGTAGCTAGTTATAATTAGATCTTATAAATATTTTTGTGGTACATTTTAATATTTCTTAATGACCTATGCACATTCTTCTATAATAATATTAGCTAATTTTACCTGCAATTGGTCCAAGTCCTTCACTTTTTTCTCCATCTCTTTCCCCGCAGTAAAATGTTCCCTCATGCTGGGGAGTAAGCACAAACCTTACTGTATTACCATATAGCTTAGAAGCTGAGTTGATGCTTTGAATATCGATCTTCTCTGTCATGTTGATCCAAAAACTTACATTTTTTTGCTGTCATGGAAGTATTAGCAACTTTGCAATGAAGGATGATTTTATTTTGATATCTGTGATATTCCAGTAGATATTTTTCTGCACAAATTCCTTGTACTGAAATGCAGATTATAACAGGAAGAAAATATATTATCTTGCACCACATCTTAACCACAATTGCTCCTTCCAGCAGAGTATATAGATAGATAGCTATAATATGCCACTTTTAGTTATCATAATGGAATTCATGGTGGCTATTACTGTCTTAGGGTTATCACCTGGGAAAGTCATCACATGCACATTATTAAAAGTCTAACCTATGTATTTCGTTTAATTTTGACTTATTTGGTATAGCTAACAAGTGTAGCTAATCTTGCAAATGTGTGTGTGTGTGTGTGTGTGTGTGTGTGTGTGTCCAGCAACTCCCTTGGTTCCCCTCCCCTGTACCTTCTTTTTTTTTGTTTTAACTGTTGTTTTTTTTCAAAGCCGTCACATCTCCAAGAGATTCACCTTTACAATGGAACCCATGTGTCATCCTGAGAGTATGTGTTGGTGGCCCAATGACATTACCATACTAAACTGATAATGTGGATTTTTGGTCTAAGAAAGCTTGTATCTTGGTGAAAAATATCTTTATTATAGTCATTTTGTAGTCCTTTCTTTACTTTATACAGTGAGTGTAGCAGAATCTGTTTTTGAGTGATATGTCACAATACACTCATAGAGCAGAATAGGAGTGAGAAACTGTAAACTTAAAATGTCCAATAATGATGGTAGCTCTAAGACAGGCCTAACATGTACAATGGGTCATAGAACAGAAGAATCTGAGATACTACAAGCCATTACATTTCACTCACTATTACCAATATCACCAGTATGGTGGTTACAGATCATATTTGTGCAGTGTAAGTGTTGTCAACCCAATTGACAAGCAGCACTGGTCTAGTTCCAAGTATATTTACATATTCAAAAAGGTAACTGCACAGTTATACTGTTTTGTAATCTTTATGTAGATAACAGCCAGCTTAGTGTATTTCTGGAGCAGTGTGCACTGCTATTGCTATGGTAGTTTGGTGTGTGGTATTTTAATTCTTGAGTGGAAAGAACGAGATAAGAAGTGCAGAGCTTAATCCTGGGATTATTATTCTTCAGGCCAACAAGGTTTAGATACGTATGTAGCTAACAAGCAAATTTGACTTATTGGAAAGATCAATACAGTGACCTTGATATCAAGACTGACAACAACATTGGAAATAGAACATTTGGGACAGTAGCTATTTAGAGCTACATTCAAAAGTTCAGCTTGTGTGACATGTCACACTCAAAAATTGGCATCTAGTTTAAATACAACCTATCCAGACAGCTGCTCTTGAAAGCTTTCGAAAGGAATGTGGCTTTCTGAAGTCTCTAAAGCATAAGAATATTGTCCATCATCTAGCCACTGTCACTGAACCAAACTCTAAAACTCTAATCTTCCTATTTTGATCTTTGGGCTAATGGATTGCAGTTAAAGCAATATTTGAAGATAGAGTGGAGGATGTAAAATTATCTCAAATTAGTATTGTTCCCTTACATTTCTGCATTCCCAAGAAATTATTCATTGTGATCTCTGTGATGACAACATAATAATTGCTAAAATAGTAGATTTTGACATGTCCAGAATCATACCACATGGTCACTTTCTCCAGAGGCAGTTGACGATCCTCACTACAACTATACCCTTGATATCTACTCTTTTGATGTCATAGCAACACAAAATAGTTAAAGTCAAAACACAAGAAAGAATAACTGCTCTCTCTGTTTGAAGAGATATCTGATATCCAACCCCTAAAAATTATCATATGTTGTTGTCCCGCTGATGATAAGGCCAAGAAACCTCAGGCAACTGATGTATACAACAAGATTCACACTTTAACCTGAAGCAAAATGATTGATGCACTCACACACACAAACTTGATTAATTTCTGATCCCTTCACTTGTATTATATTATAGCTAAGTACATACTTACATTTGAAAATATGGCAGCAACCTTTTAGCTGTTTTGGCTCCTCCATGTAACAGATTCAGATTAATTATTGTAAATTGTACTATTGCTGGGGCTATAGGGTTAGATACAAATTATTTACAATTCGATGTAATCTGAATGATGTAATCTGAATGATGTAATCTGAATGATGTAATCTGAATGATGTAATCTGAATCTGTTACATGGAGAAAGAGCTGTTGTTTTCTTAGTTGTGATCAATAAAGCCACCATAAGGTTTCTGTGACAAAGTTTGTATGAATGACAAAGATGGAAACATTGATTGCAATATTATATTAATATTTTTCATGAATCCATTGTGAACCTACATGGAGAGATCCCTACAGTCAAACACATCTTAGTGGGAAAAGAGTTCTGGTTACCACAATCACACCACAGGTGAGAATTCTACTGATGAAGTCTATATCATAGCTATAGCCATGATAATAATGTACTTTAGAATTTGCTTCAATAGCTATAGGTATGGGGAGATCACACTGAATGCTGGTTAAGTTATTGGATCATATGAGTATAATGAAATCATGTAATTAAAAGAACTAAAGCCTTAATATTAGATCAGGTCAGAACTTGAATGGCCCGACTTGCTGCTTCATTCCCTCTGTATACATGTATTGGCCAGCTACAGGCTCAGCAAACACTGCACTAGATATAGGGGGGCATAGCTAGCTAATAAGTTTTTTAAAAAATAGACTGAATATTATTGTATGTTGATGTGCCCACCTCCCCCTCCACACACACACACACACACACACACACACACACACACACACACACACACACACACACACACACACACACACACACACACACACACACACACACACACACACACACACACACACACACACACACACACACACACACACACACACACACACACACACACACACACACACACACACACACACCAAAATTAAATGAAATACATAGGTTAGACTATTAATAATATGCATGCCATGACTTTCCCAGGTGATAACCCGAGACAGTAATACCATGAATCTTATTCTGATAACTAGCTATAGTTAAAAGTGACAAATCATAGCTATATGCTATCTACTCTGCTGGAAGGAGCATTTGTGGTTAAGATGTGGTACAAGATATATTATTTTCTTCCTGTTATAATCTGCATTTTGGTGCAAGAAATTTGTGCAGAAAAATGTGTATTGGAATATCTTAGACATGAAAATGAAATCACCTTTCGTTGCAAAGTTGGTAATACTTCCATGACAGTGTAAGTTTTTGGATCAACATGACAGAGAAGATTGATATTCAAAACATCAATTCAGCTTATAAGCTATTTGGTAGTACAATACAGTTTGTGCTTACTCCCCAGTATGAGGGAACATTTTACTGTGGAGAAAGAGATGGAGAAAAAAGTGAAGGACTTGGACCAATTGCAGGTATTCTAACTCAAACTTTGCAATGAAGAATAGGATTCATGGCATTAGCTACTGTCTCATCCCTTGGGTTATCACCTGGGAAAGTCATGCTATGCACATTATTAATAGCCTAAACTAATCCATGAATTTCATTCATAATTTTTATTTTTGGCATTTTTTGGTGTAACAAGAGTGTAGCTGATCTTGTAAATGTGTGTGTGTGTGTTGAGAAGGGGGAAGGGGGGGAGAGGGAGGGGGATGGCACATCATTCTACAGTACATTTAATATCTGTACAGTTCATATATATTATCTTAGTACTGAGCTTTGTGATAACTTTGGACTCGGCTATCTGCACGCTTGATACTAGCTCAGTTATCTTTTGCACAATTATGATACAACACAACTCACAACTCAAAGTAACTAACAATCACAACTGACAATAATGCACAAGGAACGTGATGTTAAAAAGTAAAATAACAAGATATATAAATAACCACAGATCTATTATACCTACTATACCTATTATAGATCTACTAATAATTATAGCCATTAATGTTATGTAGTCAACCACAAACTTAGCTGGCTAATACATGTACATAGGTTAGCTGCTATAAGAAAGAAGCAACTGGTCAAGCCAGTCAGGCTCTGACCTAACCTCGGTAAGGCCTTAGTTGATCTTTTTCACCTTTATGACTTGAGAACAATTATCTTAAGAACTACAAACACTAGCAGACTCCCTTGATCACAAGGCCATTCTTTATTATTATTATCAAACCACACTCTGCAAAGTTAGCTGTATGTGCCTGTAAGAAGTACATAGTGCATGCCATTACCACATAGCTAGTATACAGGGGCTGCAGCACACAATTGGCTTACAGTTATAGCTGATCTATACACATAACCACATGGGAGTGCAAAACTAAACCAGATCTAACCACATGGGTGCAAAACTAAACCACATTTCCTACTTGATAGAAAATTGTTGTTGTTTTTTTTTTTGCCCAACCTCTAGCTTCCAGAGCCCAAGTGTATGCAGATGGACTTTAGAATCAAGAATTATATATATAATGGCTTAGACTTGCTATGTTTATAAGGAATAGATTATATCTCTTTCACCCAACACATTTATTACCAAAAGGCTTTAACGTTACTATACTCACCTATACTCACTCTGTTATACCCCACACTCATTTAGTCCATCACACAATCCTGCTTACTACAGGCCTGTGAAATAGTGATGTGCTAAAACAGTGATTAACTGTCACAAATAAACTCTCTAGCTACAAAGATATTTATCAGACCTATATTATACATGATTATAATATAATTTGACAACATCAAAGCCTACAAGGCAATGTGTTCTTTTAATGAGAGGTTCTACATATATTTTTACCTTTGAAGTTAAAAGGGGTGAATCTCTACTGGAAGCAGTGGTTGCAAAATTATTTTACAGTCCCATTATCTCTAATAATAACATAATTTAATTTAGCTACTCACATGCATGTTCCCAATAACTCAACCATCATTCAGTGTGATCCCCCCTTCCACCTATAGCTATTGAATCTCAAGTACATATCATAGATATAGCTAGAAAACTACATGAGATAAACTACTTCAATGGAGCTCTCACCTGTGGTGTGATTGTGATAGCCAGAACTCTTTTCCCACTGAGATGGGTTTGACTATAGGGATCTCTCCAAGTAGGTTCACATGAATGCCAGTTGCTTCTGTACCATATCCACAAGGATCTCTCTCAACACATGTATGAACAGGGGAATTACATGCTGCCACATGACAGCTCAACTAGGGACCAAACACAGTAAGTAGAATCATGTAGATCATGTAGCTATGCATAATGTATTGTAATTCCAGGTATTTCTTCCCAACTTTTGAAAATTATGATACTCCATGACTCTGGTCCTAATAATTTCACAAAACAACTTATTTGCAATCAATGTTTCTATCTTTATCATTCATGCAAATCTTTGTCACAGAAAACCTTATGGTGGTTTTAAATCACAGATAAGAAAACAGATAAGATGTTGCTATCATCTGTTTGAGACCCAGTTGTAACTTTATTACCATCCTAACACATGCAGTACTTTGAACTTGTGCAGCATGTGACTGGGTTTACCTCTCACTTAAAATACCAATCACCAATTTACCAAAAACCAGGAATCTATTATTAATGTTAATCATGTGCATTATATCATAGTTCATGTGTATGGGTAGATAATGGTTTAAGATTAAACAAACAGGATCGTCACCAATTAAGTACACAAAAAAAAATAGTGAAATTAATGGCAATAAAAAATTAATCAAGTTTATGTGTGTGAGTGCAGCAATCTTCAGGTTAAAGTGTGAATCTTGTCATATAATTATACATCAGTCATTACATATTTTGCAACACTGTTCCAGTATTTTACACAGAGCTGAAATGATAGATATTACAATGAGCATGGCATATATTCCAGACACTGTATTTTTCTTCTCAATTAGATATGAATCTGTATAAAGATTTAAAATAATTGACAAAACAATAATATAACTGTGCAGTTACCTTTGGATAGGTAAACACGCTGGAAATGAACCCAATGCTGCTTGTCAATTGGGTTGATAACACTTACACTGCACACATAAGTTCTGTAATCTTCTGACTTGATATTGGTAATAGTGAGTGAAGTGTAATGGTCTGTAGTCTCAATGGTATATCTTGGATTCTTTTGTTTTATGTCCCATTGTACATGGTAGGCCTGTCTTAGAGCTCCAACCATTATTGGACATGTTAAGGTTACATCTCCACTTTTCTTCCAAACATGTCTTCCAAAGTAATTTGATGATACATATTTAGGATTTGCTAATAAAGGAAGTTAGATATTCAATTATGACAAGAAGTGCCTCTAGTCTTGATGTTAACTATCTCATAGACTGGCATAGCCTGATGCCTGACCTTGCTGCATGAGGAGGGTCTGGAGTCATTAAAATATTATTAACAACTTGTGTGTCTTTGGTCATATGATTCCAGAACCTTCTGCACAACAATTAACTGAATGACTGTGAAAGAAGGTAGATCTCCATCCTGGCACAACACCTAGCTACATACCACCATAGAAAAATAATTTTTGTAATAACAAATGAAGTAGCAATATTGTGATGGCAAGTAGCTACATTTTGATATTTCTCCATGACCTAGCTACTTATTATAAGAGTACATTCTTCTATAATAATATAGGAGTTATGGTACCTGCAATTGGTCCAAGTCCTTCACTTTTTTCTCCATCTCTTTCCCCGCAGTAAAATGTTCCCTCATACTGGGGAGTAAGCACAAACTGTATTGTATTACTAAATAGCTTAGAAGCTGAATTGATGTTTTGAATATCGATCTTGTCTGTCGTGTTGATCCAAAAACTTACATTTTTTGTTGTCATGGAAGTATTTTTGCAATGAAGGGTGATTTTGTTTTGATATCTGTGATATTCCAGTACATATTTTTCTGCGCAAATTCCTTGTACTGAAATGCAGATTATAACAGGAAGAAAATATATTATCTTGCACCACATCTTAACCACAATTGCTCCTTCCAGCAGAGTAGATGGCTAGCTATAATTTGCCACTTTTAGTTATCACAATGGGATTCATGGTGGCTATTACTGTCTTAGGGTTATAACCTGGGAAAGTTATGGCATGCACATTATTAATAACCTAACCTATGTATTTCATTTAATTTGGTATAACAGGTGTAGCTAATCTTGCGCGCGCGCGCGTGCGCGTGTGTGTGTGGAGGGCCCGGCCCGGGGGAAGTGGGCACATCAACATATTATATGTCTATATCCCTTTCGCTACACTAATTTTGGATTTTTTTTTTGATTTGGCATTGGTCGTCACTAGGCGCCGGCGCCCCAGGCAGCAAAAGGTCGCGCAGGTCAGCGTGACGTCATGCTGGCGGCTAGCAGATCAAGGCAGAAAGAATGAGCTCCTTGGAGACTCTTGCTGGCCTGCTTATGGCCTCTCTCACACCGACGATCCTCTACGGCACTGCCCCATGCACTATGCCACTCTCCTTTTCTTTCCATTTTTTTTTTTTTTTTTTTTTTTTTTTTTAAAGTCCATATAAAGCGAACATCAAAGGAAGATCAAAGGCAGCTCCTCCCTGTGGTCAAACATCTGAGAACTGACGGACCACAACCCATTGTTCTGACTTCCGATGCCGACAGTCAAAGGTTGGCGGCAGGAGGATGTCCTGGTGCCGACGGGGTCCGAGTAACGGACGGTTGAAAAGTGTGTAAAATTACACTCTTTTGGGAGCGAAAGGGTTAGTCTTGTCACTCCAAGGTCAAGAGTTCACTGCTGACTCAAATTGACCAATATCTCTACGCAAATCCCAGCCCACATCTTCATTTCTTGCACAATTTCAGACAATGCCACAAGCTTCAGACCACACACCCTTATGTGACATCACAACGCACCTTATACCCTTATGTGACATCACAACACACCCTTATGTGAGACCATCAACAACAGGTCATTTTTGATCTCATGATGTTTTAGTCAACTAAAACTATAATTTAGTACCAGCTATTAGTCACAAAACTGATCTCAATTAACTAAAAGTTGTCATACTAAAGCTTACATTGACCATAACATTAATCACTAAGGTTGACCAAATCTTTGTAATACTCTTTGTGACAAGACTTGTTGCTGGTTTCACTAACAGTTACATTATTAATATCATCTTTGAATCATAGATGTTTTGGAGCATGGGGGCACACCCTGAATGGGAATGAGGTTAGGGGTGGGCAAGGACTCCGTGCTATAGAATACCATTGGGTAGGAGACTATCTAGCATGATTTGTTACAAGAAAACACTGTAGGCTTTCCAAAATAGCTTAGCTTACCTAAATTGACAATTTTAGCAATACAGATGTACCTAGTTCACCAGTGTGTGTATGAAGAAGCTCGTGATGACATTCTTGATTCTGATCATAGGTATGACTCTATGTGATGAAGAGATGAAAAGGCTATGCTCTGCAGTCTCTGTAATTGTAAAGAAGCTATACCAAAGAAGAATGTAAAGTTAAGAATATTCAATGAAATAACACATTTCAGAAATTGCTTGCACATGAAGTTACTTTAGATGCTGCATGTTTAACCATGGGTGGGTGGAGGGGGCATTTCTCCCATGCTTCCTATGCCTATGTGAATTCACGCAGTCTTCTCAAAAGTATTATAACATAATAATGTTTATTAATATAGCTAATCTCCACTAGCTACTGAAGTTAGTTTTGATTTAGTCTAGAAACTTTTGGGGTAGGTGCAAATTCCTTTATCTCCTCATGTAATCCATACCTACATAATGATAATTGAGAGAGTTTATAAAATAAAAGAGGAAAGGAAGGAAGGTGGGGAGGAGGGGAGGTGCCCCCACACTCTACCTATAGAGTCTACAGGCCAGCTAGATACACATCTGGTTCCACGCCCCTCTAAACACACCCAGGGTCTTCACACACCCCTTCTAGCGGGCCACAAGGGGGTTCCCCCTCCTCCTTCTGCGAGGTCTACAGGATCTGGACACACCTCCAAATCTCTCTCACACACACCCCTTAACTCTCTAGGTCAAGTGGGGGTTCAGCTGGACACACCTCCACTCCCACACCCCTCTGTACACACCCCAAGTCTACACACACCGAGGTCGAGGGAGTCTCAGGAGGGGTGTTCCCCCACAACACTCTTTCCTAGCCTCTACAGGCTAGATAGTGATTCTGTGGGCTGGACACACACCCTAGGCTCACACTTCTCAGCTCAGATATTAGGTTAGCTTAGCTACGGAACTTACAGCTGCTATCAATGTCACTGTCCACTCCTTCGCTTAAAAGCCTGGAGCCCCAGAATTCCAATCCATATTGCTAGGTCCTCGATACTAACCCTTTCGCTACACTAATTTTGGATTTTTTTTTTGATTTGGCATTGGTCGTCACTAGGCGCCGGCGCCCCAGGCAGCAAAAGGTCGCGCAGGTCAGCGTGACGTCATGCTGGCGGCTAGCAGATCAAGGCAGAAAGAATGAGCTCCTTGGAGACTCTTGCTGGCCTGCTTATGGCCTCTCTCACACCGACGATCCTCTACGGCACTGCCCCATGCACTATGCCACTCTCCTTTTCTTTTCATTTTTTTTTTTTTTTTAAGTCCATATAAAGCGAACATCAAAGGAAGATCAAAGGCAGCTCCTCCCTGTGGTCAAACATCTGAGAACTGACGGACCACAACCCATTGTTCTGACTTCCGATGCCGACAGTCAAAGGTTGGCGGCAGGAGGACGTCCTGGTGCCGACGGGGTCCGAGTAACGGACGGTTGAAAAGTGTGTAAAATTACACTCTTTTGGGAGCGAAAGGGATATATTATTTTTTAAGTTTTGAAAAGTATCTAGTGCAATATTTGCTGAGCTTAGCTGGCCAATACATGGATATAGGTTAGCGGCTATAAGAATGAAAGTCAGTCAGGCTCTGACCTGACCTCTTTAAGGTCTTAGTTCTTTCTGCTTATTTAACTAATCATTCACTGAGTCATAGCAAAATTGAGAACAATTACAAACAATAGAATCTTGATCACAAGGTCACATTTATTATCTAAAGGCCTCTTAGCTGTATGTATGTGCTCATTCATAAGAAGTACACCTGTGCCATTACCATGCACATAGAATGCAGCAGACCATGAAAGATCAATGGCTTACAGCTGATCTATCACATAACCAAGGGGGTAAAATCGCTTATGTATTTTTTTCACTATTATTATGTGAATTCATGCCAAATTAACACTTTATTTGATGGTTATATAAAAATTGACCTCATGTTGTCCTTACCTTTCTGACCACTTAAATGAATAGTCAGAAATTTAGCTGATTTTAACAGGGTTTCATATAATAACTCACAGATTACACCATTATGGTGAAGTTGATTAAGTGAAACATCCTATAATTATTTAAGTGAAGCAATAACTATAGTTTGAATGCCAATGGAAGCAGTGTTCTTTTCTATTTGCAAATTGTTGATGAATATCATTAAATTTGAGTCTGTATAATCAGCAGCCAGATAAGTTTCCACTGCACACTAATATATGTAGTGAATGGAGTGACTGCCAAAAGAGTGAAGGCTTCCTTGTACTCTTCATGAAGAGACTTCCACTCTCTCCTTGAACATAGCTCATGGCTTTGATATCCAGAGTTACTGCAGGAGGCTAATAATAATATTACAGACAGATCAAACTACATACATCCGAAGAAAGGTGATTTACAGTGTCTACAGACCTTCTGAAATAAGGACAACCTCTGTACAGATAACTAGCTACCATTTGGTGTAAAGCCTCCCTAAGTATACTAATATAATTTTTTTTACCTTTAAAGTTGAAAGGAGGTGGATGTAAAATTATTTTAGAGTACTGAAAATAATAAATGGTCCCATTATTATTAATTGTTAGTATTATCACATCATTCCATTATACTCACACGATCCCAATAACTTAAACTAACATTAGTGTGACACCACTTCCACCTAGCTATAACTATTGATCAAGTACATATCACAGCTATAGCCATAAAATTTATATTACAATTTAATGACTAGCTACATCAGTGGAACTTTCACCTGTGATGTGATTGTGGTAGCTCTAATTCTTCACAGACATTCTCTGGGTCTCAAACAACATCTTATCTGTTAACTTATCTGTGACCAAGATTTGCATGAATGATAAAGATGGAAAGATTGATTGCAAATAGATTGTTTTGTGAATAATATTTTTCATATTAGGACTAGAGTCATGGAGTATCCTCCAAGAGGCATAATTTTCAAAAGCTGGGAAGAAGTACCTGCAAAGACTATAACATGATATTTTGTACATGATCTACATGATTCCACTTACTGTGCTTGGTCCCAAGTTGAGCTATCATGTGGCAGCACATAATGTCCCTGTTCATACACGTGTTGAGATAGCTCCTTGTGGGTGTAGTATTGCTGGTTACAGAAGCAACAGGCATTCATATGAACCTACATGGAGAGATCCCTACAGTCAAACCCACCTCAGTGGGAAAGAGTTCTATATAGTTATCACAATCACACCACCAGGTGAGAGCTCAACTGTAAGTTCTATAGCCATAATATGTAGCTACTTTAGAATTTGCTTGTACAGTGGAACCTCCAAATAAAGACCACATTGGGGACAAGGGGTTTGGTCCTTGTTGAGAGGTTGATCTCTTCTCAGAGGTTCTTTCTTATACTCAATAATTTTGAATGTTAGCTAGTTTACACAAAATCATGCAGGGTTTTTTGGTCATTTGTAAATTTACTAGACTGTCCATAACAGTTCCTAGTTGTAACGATTCTTGTGTGCACCAAAAAGCTGCACTTATAGCTTCCTTATACCCCTTAACTTTTGGGTTAGCTTCAGGTGGACCTGATTCATCACTATCATCATCTTCTGCAGCTTCACCTTCCTGGGAATCTTGGCCAGACAGTTAAAAACACTCTTCCTCCCAACCATCACTGCTAGTGTCCATGTATACTGGGACACCTGTAGCTAGCTAGCTATATCTGATTCAGTGATGGCAAGTCAGGTAATCAGTTCCACTAGCCAGCTGGAGGTTTTTGAGATGTCAATCATATGTGAGGGGTTACCATGCTTACGTGGACGTTTATATAGACTCCAGTAGTTGGGGAAGTGCTGCTGGTGAAAAGAGAGACAAACAACTCTCATTGTGTCAATGCTGTGGCAGTATACAGAGAAGATGTTATTGTAGGCCACATTCCATTCAACCTGGCTTCAAGATTATCTGCCTTCTTGATGAGAGATGTGAACAAAGTGTTTGCAGAAGTTGAAGGAGCCAAAGTGACTATCGTTATATGGACCCAAGGTCTTGTAACATTGACAGAAAGGGACTAGTTGACTCTCTGCTTGCTGCTGGACTTACTTAGCAATTAACCCAATAAGCTAGCTGTCTCAAAATTAATATTAATAATAATAATAATTATTATTGTGAGTGGGTGTGGTTTCTGGTCGTTCTTGAAGGTATATCTGTACAGCTTCAGCTCATATTATTTTGTTAAAACCATGTGCCTATACATGAATAGGTAATGGTCATCATTATTATAAATTATCATAAGGCAAAGGCAGTGAATGATAAAGATGGAAACGTTGATTGCTATAAAGATTGTTTTGTGAAACACTTTCATGATAGGACCAGACTCATGAAGTATTCTCCAAGAGAAAAAGAAAGGCATCATTTTCAAAAGTTGGGAAGAAATACCTGCAATGTAATATATAACATGACATTATGTACATGATCTAAATGATTCTACTTACTGTGCTTGGTCCCAAGTTGAGCTGTCATGTGGCAGCATGTAATGCCCCTGTTCACACATGTGCCGAGAGAGCTCCTTGTGGGTGTGGTACTGCTGGTTACAGAAGCAACAGGCATTCATGTGAACCTACATGGTGAGGTTACTACAATCATATCTCCCATCTCTTATAACTTAATGGGGAAGGATCGAGAATTGGTTCTGACTATATACCACAATCACACCACCACAGGTGAAATTTCCACTGATATAGTCTATACAAAATTAAATTATCTTTATAAGTCAGAATCATTCAGAAATTTTTAATCAGTCAAATTATACCTATTAATTAATAATGGAAGTGTTTCTAACATTAATTATACATTATCAGCTTCATGGCATAGCAAAGTTTCACAATACTCAAAAATTTACTTCTATAGAAAGAGGAGTTCACCCTGAATGGTGGTCATTAAAGACTATAGATGGAGAAAGAGGAGTTCACCCAATGGTGGTCATTAAAGACTATAGGTGGAGGGGGAGGAGTTCACCCTGAATGGTGGTCATTAAAGACTATAGATGGAGAAAGAGGAGTTCACCCAATGGTGGTTATTAAAGACTATAGATAGAAAAAGAGGAGTTCACCCGAATGGTGGTCATTAAAGACTATAGGTGGAAGGGGAGGAGTTCACCCTGAATGGTGGTCGTTAGAGACTATAGGTGGAGGGGGAGGAGTTCACCCTGAATGGTGGTCATTAAAGACTATAGATGGAGAAAGAGGAGTTTACCCAATGGTGGTCATTAAAGACTATAGGTGGAGGGGGAGGAGTTCACCCTGAATGGTAGTCATTAAAGACTATAGATGGAGAAAGAGGAGTTCACCCAATGGTGGTCATTAAAGACTATAGATAGAAAAAGAGTTTACCCAATGGTGGTCATTAAAGACTATAGGTGGAGGGGGAGGAGTTCACCCTGAATGGTGGTCGTTAAAGACTATAGGTGGAGGGAGAGGAGTTCACCCTGAATGGTGGTCGTTAAAGACTATAGGTGGAGGGAGAGGAGTTCACCCTGAATGGTGGTCGTTAAAGACTATAGGTGGAGGGGGAGGAGTTCACCCTGAATGGTGGTCGTTAAAGACTATAGGTGGAGGGAGAGGAGTTCACCCTGAATGGTGGTCGTTAAATAAAGACTATAAGTGGAGGGAGAGGAGTTCACCCTGAAGGGTGGTCATTAAAGTTATTGGGATCATGTGAGTATAATGGAATCATGTGAACATTTAGTACTTAAGATAATGATAATTTTGCACCCACTGCTTCAAAAATAGATTTAAATATTCTTCCCTCAACTTTAAAGGTCCAAAAATATGGACACATTGAGATCAGGTCTACTGTCCCTTGTAGTACAGTGGAACCTCTGAATAAAGGACACATTGGGATCAGGTCTACTGGCCCTTGTAGTACAGTGGAACCTCTGAATAAAGGACACATTGGGATCAGGTCTACTGTCCCTTGTAGTACAGTGGAACCTCTGAATAAAGGACACATTGGGATTGGGTCTACTGTCCCTTGTAGTACAGTGGAACCTCTGAATAAAGGACACATTGGGATTGGGTCTACTGTCCCTTGTAGTACAGTGGAACCTCTGAATAAAGGACACATTGGGATTGGGTCTACTGTCCCTTGTAGTACAGTGGAACCTCTGAATAAAGGACACATTGAGATCAGGTCTATACCATATAAAGTCACATGACCTTTCTTCTGATGTAGTTAACGACTTTGATCTGTCTGTAGTAGTCCAGGTGTAGCCTCCTGCAGTACCCTCTGTAATCAAAGCCATGAGCTGTCACTATGTGCTCAAGGAGAGAGTGGAAGTTCTTTGAAGAGTGGGTACAGAACAAGCAGAACACAAGGAAGTCTTCACTTTCTTGCCAGTCACTCCATTCACTATATATTATTGAAGTGCACAATGTGTATAACTTACACAGACTTCAGTTATCAATAATACAGATGACTATTCATTGCCAATTTGCTATGCATTAAATAGAATAAAACATTCAAAATGTGTTTCACTAAGGACCAGTGTTAATGGTCCAATAGGGTCAGTACACCGTAACTAAGGATTCACCGTACATGTATATGTGTACATTATAGGATGTTTGGATTGACTAGGGACATAGAGACCATAGTCATATTTAATTACAAGAAAATGAAGATACTGTATAGCCAGAAATATTCCTCAGCTAATTGTCATCCTTTATGTAGTTAAGATTATTTGCTGATTGTGTTTTAGTCCTAATAATTAAAAGTAACAAGTTCAAACTTCCTAAATAATAATAATAATAATAATAATAATAATAATAATAATAATAATAATAATAATAATATACAAAATTAATTACAAAGTTTAATTTTGTATTTCTAGTATTCTGGCTATACAGTATTAATTGTTTTGACAGAGAGACAGACCTGTCTTCCACTTGATACATAATCTCCCTGTCATCTTCAGCCTGTACTTGTTCCCACGTCTTGCCAAGCTCCAAGTAATTGATGATGTAAAATTGGTCATAGGCGTGGTTCTGAGGGCTAATCTTTTTGTGCTGTTTCTTTCTCATGTGATCCTTGAGTGTCGTGTAGTCTCGAAATTTCCGTTCGCAGTACAGACACTGCAAACTACAGATCAGAAGTGTTTTAATATTACTCATGATGGTTATTTCCCAAACTTACTTGTCTAACTTTTGTTGAAGTAAGTCAAGAAATTCAGATACAAACACTATTTAAAAATTAAGAAATATATCATTAGGTAGCTCATTTCAAGAGCTACATTTTGGTACCAGAATCAACTTTATAGGTGGTTCCATTCTGGAGTTATGAGGTCAAGTATGCAACAGTATCAGACAAAATTCTCCCCAAAAATGTTGTCTTTCCTATAGGAGAAGTATGGTGGACTACTTAAACCTGCAAATTTTCTCTTTACTGTGGCAAAATTAAACACTGACCATGTTTCTAATTAGGTTCCTGGAACCATATAGAGCTACAGAGTCAGCGCTGCCTATGAAGGGATGAGGTGGAGTTTTAAAGGATGTATAGGCTCCACCCACACCAATATCCAAGGGATAGTGGTCCTGAAACCTTATGGAATAACTACTAGAAAAAAGAATTCCTCAAGAAATGTATACTAAAATGCCTTTCACCTGACTCACCAAGGTTATCTGGTTGTCCGACATTAAAGCTATGTTTGTCCAGTAAGTGATGAAAGAGAAGAGACCTGTTGCCGGTGAAAGTACGGCTGCAGAAGAGACAAGTCCGAGAGAAGTTTGTATCTTCCCTTTCCTTCTGCTGAACAATCAAAACAGCTTCCTGGAAAAGAAAACAGTTGTATATTATGATACCACAGAACTGGAAAACTTGTGGAAAAATTTCCCCCCTAGTATCTATTGAGATTCCTTAACAGCATAGTAATTTTAGAAAGAACACATTACATTGTGGTGGCTAGCATGTGTGCTAGGAAACTATCTTCAGGGTTAAAAGTCTTACGACAACGTACAAACACAAGTTTTTAGAGATGTCTCATTTCGGTGGGGGGAGGGGGGGATGAGGGGTGAATTACTAACTATAGAGACAATGGTACAGAAATGGTCTTATTTCAAGGGTGCAGATAATTCTCTATACAAATGTATAACCCAGCTTAAATGGACACCGAAAAGAACTGAGATCTATATAAATCAACACAGGCAGAATCACCAGCTTTTTCAGCTGCAGTTGCTCCCTCAGCTGTTTTTCTTCAGGCAGAGCATCACTGAGCAAATAGTAGTCTTCAGGTGGGTCATATCTGGCTGGGATAACATAGAAAGAAAAATAGAGTAATTACTAGATGAATGCATGAAATTGTTAGCAGATGGGGGAAGCATGCCTGTCTTATGTATGCATAAATATACACTAGACACAATTCAAGCCTATATGCACATATTATATTATGCTAGACATAATTCAAGCCTTATGTACTTAGCTGGTAAGTCCTCACCTGCATATGGAGGTAGGGAGGGAGGGAGAGAGGAGAGGGAGAGGGAGAGGGAGGGGAGAGGGAGAGAGGGGAGGGAGAGAGGGGAGGGAGAGGAGGGAGGGAGGGTTCCTGCCTAATTGTACCTTACCTCAATATAGAAAAAATTCTTTTTGTTTGGGATCCAGTAGCTCATAAGTCATGAGATCCTACAATAGATGTCACCTGGAATAACACTCCATTACTAATACTTGTACACATAATGAATATTAATAGATGTCACCTGGAATAACACTCCATTACTAATACTTGTACACATAATGAATATTAATAGATATCACCTGGAATAACACTAGCTACATTACTAATACTTGTACACAATAGTGAATATTAATAGTCCATAAGTCTTTTTTCTTGTAGTAAGTTTGTCCAGGCAATAATAAGAGGAGAGGATTTTTACCTATTTCCCATAGGAAAGTGGAACCACTCTACTTCAGATACACTCTTGACAAATTAAAATGTCCTGATTAGGAAGGTGGTCTCATTTCAGATATCTTAATGGGGTGGCGTCCTTATTTCAAGGTGTGGGTGGGTTGAAATTTTTGATCATTTATCTAGCTACTGAACTGAATGTTAGTCACTACTGAATTGCATAGCCGCCAACTTTTCAAAATCTATTTCAGGGACAAAGACCACACCCCACCCAACCACGCCCCAAATGATGTAATGTTATGCCCAAAAAGTAAAACTGTATTATTATTATACATTAATTTTATACACTACACAATAATTATTGTATAATACAATGTGTATTATGGGACATGGCAATGTTACATTTATTTTGTCACTTGTGTAACAACAAAGTGACTTAGAGGTGTGTTATAAACTAGGTGGGCAGCTGGGGCTGTAAAATTATATCACTAAGAGGTGTAGTGTAAACTATCTTCAAGCTGGCTGTCTGGCTTCTGGGACATAACAATAGCTTTCCAGGACTCCGGGACAGAGTGATAAATCCAGGACTGTCCCGGAAGATCCGGGACAGTTGGCAGCTGTCTAGTAGCTAAAAGATCACATCTCACCTCAACTGCATATACCCAAATCCTTCCTCTATCAAATGATTCCACGTGATGCCTCACCAGATTTTGCAAGGTCTGGGTAAAAAGGAGAGAGATGAATCTATCTCAACATCACAGAGAGCATGTCACTATGGCTGCTATCTGCCGATATCCAACCTGATCACTGGTGAGGTAAGATGGCGCAAAAAGGGGTGTTTCTCTTCGGATTCCCTACTATTCAATCTCCAGTTATGTAAGTAGTCCATGTGAACAAAGCTTAAAGACTGATACACCATGAATACTGTTACACTACACTCCAGCTAAACACTGTGGGTGTGCGCGCGCAGTACTGTAGTCAAAACAGTGTCTCCAGATCACGTGAACTAAATTTCTTAAATAAATCCCATTTTTGTCCCTACAATTCCCTAAAACCCACATCCTGTTTTTTCCATATAGCATCCTGTCATACATTTGTGAATTAACAGCTTTACATATGTCAGAGTTTGGATTAAAAGTAACACAATTACAGAGTAATGACCCACTTGGAGGGCATCAACATTTTAAGTTTCTTATTTCTCTGCTTTGTTTTTATAAGTGAGATGTGAAAGAATAATCTATAGCACAAGAAAGTTTTCACACACATGAGAAGCACATAAGTGTGCTGAGTGACATACACACTTCATCACAAAGAGAGAAGGATTTTCTCTCTCAGCAATGTATCTACAGAATGATGAGCCCAAACATAACATGACATTGGTCTTATCAGAAGCATAACTATATATATATCATGTTACAAAGAAGTATTGTATCTCATTTCAAACTGGCATTAGTAAGTAAATCAGCATTGCCTTCAGCATGGCTTTTGACTCTTCATGTGACATAATAATTAAAAAAAAATTTTTTAAGCTGAAGCCTTAGCTAGTGCAAATCTCCCTAGATTCACTACTATTCAAAAAATCTCTCCCTGATCCCTAAATCACTCAATTGTTCCCCAGATCTAGGGACTTTTCCTTAAATATGGAGACACTGGTAGACCTATGAATAAAGAATCACTCAGGCCTATTGTCCTTCTAGAGAGGCTGATTATAAACCAGATATAGTTGTCCTTTGTAGCGAGGTTGTCCTTATTTCAGAGGGTCTTTCATCAGAGATTCTTTTTTGAAGTGCTCTGATATTTGAATTAATCCACCACTCTCCCTCACTGTAATCCATTCACTCACAATTAACTAAGTAGCTACTGTCTTGCAGGAGAAATGAAAATTACCAAGAGCCTGAAGTGAATTTCTCCCCATTTTACTATAGCTAATTGGTTCCCTCCTATTATTATCTGTAATCAGTTGATTATCAATAATTAATATTGTTTATTATGATGAGTAAGCCACACCCATGAAGATGTGTCTCAAACTTTCACTGTAAAGTCTCTCATTCTAACTTGTTATACAATAATATTTATTGTGAGACACAACACAGATTACCAAATTTTTATCACTACACTCTCAGTTATTTTTTTAAGTCTGCACAATATTAAAAAAGAGTAACCTGGCTCACTCATCTATTCAGCACATTGCCTTCTCATTTGACTTCAGGGGAGTGTGTGTAATAGAGATCGAAGGTTGTTAGGCAGTGAGGGATGTGTAGTAGGTGAAGGTTGTTAAGGAGTGAGGGTGCGGGATGTGTAGTAGGAAATATCATTAAAGCCTATCATTACTGGACTTGAAAAACCAAGACAACAATAATGATACAATAGGTTAATGTCCGGTAATTTTGTGAAACTATAGACTCTAATGATGCTGCAAGTTGTCATCACAGGGATCCCTGAGCAAGTCCAGTAGAATGATCAATATCACAACTAAGATAGATGACCAAATATATATGTAAGTGAATCTGAAGATGTATAGGAAAACCATTGGAAAACACTGGCATAGTCATAGCACGAAGTACTACTTAGCTCCTTGGATGAAACAGATTACTGTGCATACACTATATAGGAATCCTGAGGTGGAATAAGAGGAATTGGTAACTGACCAATGGGATTGCAGGTACATATATTATTGTCACAAGGCTGTCTGACACTGACTTTGACCCCACATTCATTGTATGAGTACAGTTATTTATGCAGAGAAAGCAATTTTTATTATTAAACTAAACTAAAAGGGAAAAAAATACAGTGTGCACATAGATTAAACTAAAACGATTCTTCAATGACTCTATGTTCATTCTCTATAGTCTCTGCCAATCTGCACTCCTGCACTAGAGGACAGCTTAGGGCTATTGCCAGGGACCTCCAACTGGGACGATTCCCCTTCTCTTTCAGCCATTTGTTTAGCATGGTGACCATGAGATCCTTGACTTCATAATGTTGAGAGGCTTTAATCTCCATGAGGGTGGTATAATCAAGGCCAAGAGAAAGACCAAAATGGAACCATTTGTAAGTTAGATCCTTAACATCATTCAAGACATCACTCAAAGATTCTAGACCTAAAAACGATTACATAGCATCATCTATATGTATGGTATGGGATAACTTAACGCCTCTATATAGTGACCATGCACATGCACATGAATTGTGTTGATAAATACCTAGTTTAGTATTATCCACAGAAGAAAAGTTGTTTCTGGAAGATTCACCTGCACAAAATATGATAATAGTAATGTTAAACAATAATGAGAGAATAAATGAATGAGCTGCACTATCTAGATCTTACTAAATAATTTACACTTTGTATTTGTGCCTCTATGAACTTTCAGGTCTGGTTTTGTTTCTTTGCTAATGTTAAAGTGCTATGTATGTGCTTACCACTCAGTTTTCGCTCCACTTGGTCAACACAATCTCTCATGGATAAAGATTTAAGAGCATCAATCAGATGTTTCCAAGTTATTGATGATGAGTCATATGTTATGCTCTGTCCTTTGAGCCAAGCTACCAGGACTTCTGTCAGACAACGTTCTACACCTCCAGTATAATAATAATTTTTAATCTTTTCCAAAGTGGTGGGATCGACACCAAGAGCATAACCAAAGTCTTCCCACTTGTTAACAATACTTGTCAGTTCAACAATGATATCATAGAGGTCTTCTAATTCTAGAGGACATGTAAATAATTTTAGCAGAAACTACTTATTACTGCAAAAATTCAATTGTGTTCATGTTCAACAATGATGTGCAAATTAGTGGTAAAGCTAATAACAAGTAAGCTGTAACAATGAACAGTAAACAAGAATTAAATTTCCTGGTGTATAGTCTAATGATTTACAAATCGTTGTGTGCCCGTGGGTATAAGGTTTAATTTAACTATCATAATAATTATGCACAAAATTTTATTAATGTATACATGTAGAACATTGACCACATCACTTACTTAAATATTTCTTATAGGGTGTCATTTCCTGTATCCTATCATCCATTAGAGGTTTACCAGCAGATTCCTATAATAAATATTCACTATAAACTCAGAACATTATAAGCATTTATTTCTTACATAGAGTTCTCCATCTGAGATATCATCTTGGTTCTGCAACACTCTATCATCCATTAGAGGTTTACTAACAGGTTCCTACAATAATAAAAATCACTGTAAGCTCGGAACCTTAAGTATTTATTTCTTACATAGTGTTTTCCATCTGTGATATCATCTTGGTTCTGCAACACTCTATCATCCATTAGAGGTTTACTAACAGGTTCCTATAATAGTAAGAAATCACTGTAAGCTCAGAACATTATAAGCATTAATTTCTTACATTGAGTTTTCCATCTGAGATATCATCTTGGTTCTGCAACACTCTATCATCCATTAGAGGTTTACCAGCAGGTTCCTATAATAGTAAGAAATCACTGTAAGCTCAGAACATTATAAGCATTAATTTCTTACATTGAGTTTTCCATCTGAGATATCATCTTGGTTCTGCAACACTCTATCATCCATTAGAGGTTTACCAGCAGGTTCCTATAATAGTAAGAAATCACTGTAAGCTCAGAACATTATAAGCATTAATTTCTTACATTGAGTTTTCCATCTGAGATATCATCTTGGTTCTGCAACACTCTATCATCCATTAGAGGTTTACCAGCAGGTTCCTATAATAGTAAGAAATCACTGTAAGCTCAGAACATTATAAGCATTAATTTCTTACATTGAGTTTTCCATCTGAGATATCATCTTGGTTCTGCAACACTCTATCATCCATTAGAGGTTTACCAGCAGGTTCCTATAATAGTAAGAAATCACTGTAAGCTCAGAACATTATAAGCATTAATTTCTTACATTGAGTTTTCCATCTGAGATATCATCTTGGTTCTGCAACACTCTATCATCCATTAGAGGTTTACCAGCAGGTTCCTATAATAGTAAGAAATCACTGTAAGCTCAGAACATTATAAGCATTAATTTCTTACATTGAGTTTTCCATCTGAGATATCATCTTGGTTCTGCAACACTCTATCATCCATTAGAGGTTTACCAGCAGGTTCCTATAATAATAAGAAACCACTGTAAGCTCAGAACATTATAAGCATTTATTTCTTACAATGAGTTTTCCATTTGTGAAGATACTATATTTGAGAAGCTCTCTGTACAGTTCACTATATGTGATATTTACTGGATTCTTCAACACTTTCACCAGCTTCTTACATCCCTCTACTGCTTTGAGAACATTATTCACTGTGGCAGAAGGAACATATTTCTTAGACTTCCTGTTTACAAGTATATGATGTAGAATTGACTCTTCAATCACATGAAGTGAATCAAAGAAAAAAAGATCAAAAACTGAAAATTGAGGAATGGATCCATCACTGACTTTGCATGGAACAGTAGGATAACCTGCTATAACTGACTGCGCTGTTATCCTGGAAATTGGTATTTTTGTGCATTTATTTGGAGGATAAGAACTCTCAGGGTTAAGTAAAAATTCTTCAAACTCTAAAATTGGACAGACATTCCTTATCAGCGATTTAATTAAGGAGATAAGCATGGATCGCTGCTCTACTAAGTACATCTCACAGCCCTTCATACACTGCATGGCAAGAAACAGCTCTCTAGACTGATCTTTTACTTCTATTACACACCTGGACCCATTGCTGTGAACCAACAAGATGCCTTTCTTCCAAATAGTGAATTCAGCATGATTTATAATGCTCTCACATTTGATGAGCTGAATGAATAAAGTGTGGATGTATCTGGGAGTGAAGAACTGATGAGTGCTTGTGCATTCCAAGCACCATGTGTATAAGTGAGTATAATTTTCTTCTGCAGTGCCCCATAGAACATCAGGTCTTTTGGCATTGACCAAATTAGGAAAGAAGTAATATGTGACTCTTCCAAGAGTGCTGGAAGTGCTTGAAACATTCATTAGTTGTTCAGAAGATACTTTAGTACAAAATTGAGTGAAAATTAGGTATTCAATTGCCAGATCTGGATCCATCTGATAGTGCAACAACCTGGATAGTATCTCTTTTAGTTTAAATTCCTCAAACATTCCATTATCAGTGTGTTGCTTTAAATATTCAAGACAAGAATGAAGTTCAGATAATACAGCCTTTTCATCAAGTATAAGCAAGCTCTTACTTTTATCTTCATTGTGTGGTAACAGGAAAAAGAATCCATTCATGCTTAAATTTTTACAACAAAGAAAAATTCTTTCTTCACTGTTAACTATTAATTTTAGGGTTTCAATCTTTTCATCTGTTGACTTGGATGAATTTGGGGTTGGAGACTTAAGGAATCTTTGCAGTCTTGTTTTTAACTCTGTTATCGAAATCATTTTGTCTTGTTTTGGTAGACTATGTTTCAGGAAGTGTAAAAAGTGCTTACAATACTCACTTGATTCACTCTTAGTACGTAGAGAGTTCAAACGTACAGATTTACAGAAAAGGTACAAAAATTTATGAAGGTCAGTCATACCAGAAGAGGAAGAATATCGACCATCAAGGAAGACAAGTCCATGGTTGCTGATATTGGAGTAATATTTATGTTTTGCTTCAGATATTACCAGCTGTTCTATCTCTTTCCGTTTATCAGAATTGATTTGATCAGAATGGCTGCCGATAATAACAGTGTGAGTATGTTCTGAAGCATTGGACAAGACTGAGAGCCAATAAATTAACTGCTTCTTTATTTTATGTAGAGGTAAAGATGAGTCCATCACAATTAAAGTAAGTGGATGCATGACTTGTTGCAGGATCATTTCATGACTGGCATAGTAATGTTCATGACCTGCAAAGTCATAAATTTTGACAGCACCTAACTCACTGTTTTCTTCAATGGTAGGCACTATACCAGCAGTAAATGGAGAAACAACTTCAACTTGTTGAAACCGGCCAAGGAAGGACTTGTTAGTCAGTGACTTGACTAAAGTTGTTTTCCCTGAACCAGAGTCTCCCATAACAAATATCCTTACAGGTTGATCACTTACAAATTTAATTACAGAAGCAGCATGATGTTTACCAAACAGAGAAGCAGTCATTGATATTCCATGAAAATAATCATCATCAAATGAGGAAGTAAGAACAAGTTGTTGAAGTATATCAAGATGATTAGATAACAAAGTTAATGAAAATGCCATTATATTATTCCATAGAGAAGCAGGTGGCTGTTGGTCTTCTCTTAAAAATTTTACAACATGAAGATGTCCATTTAAGCAAGCATAAAAAAGAGGGAGACATCCTAAATGGCCTTTAACATTTGGATCACAATTCAATTCTTCAACAAAGAACTTTACCACATCTAGTTTACCATTCCATGCAGCAAAGTGAAGTGGTGTGTCATTGTAAGTATTCTTCACTAGTGGGTTACAGTGGTGGACAGTGGTGAAGTACCTCACTACTTCTAAGTGACCTTTAGAAGAGGCTAGATGCAATGGAGTAACCTTTTTTTCATCTTGATACATTGGATCACAGTGATGTGTATCCATAAGGTATTGAACAACATCAAGATGTCCATTTCCACTAGCATGATGAAGAGGAACCATTCCCTGCTGACCCCTACTATTAGCATCACAATTTAGATCCTCAATAAAGAACTTGACCACATCTAGTTTACCATTCACTGAAGCAAGGTGAAGTGGTGTGTCATATAAAGAATCCTTCACTAGTGGATTAATGTGGTGTACAGTGGTGAAGTATCTTACTACTTCTAAGTGACCATTAGCAGAAGCTAAATGCAATGGAGTTAACTGATTTTTATCTGGACAGTATGGATCACAGTGTTGTGTATCTACAAGGTATTGAACAACATCAAGACAGCCACTTCTACTAGCATAATGAAGAGGAATTTTTCCCCAATGATCCCTACTATTAGCATCACAATTTAGATCCTCAATAAAGAACTTGACCACATCTAGTTTACCATTCACTGAAGCAAGGTGAAGTGGTGTGCCATTAAAAGAATCCTTCACTAGTGGATTAATGTGGTGTACAGTGGTGAAGTACATCACTACTTCTAAGTGACCTTTAGAAGAGGCTAGATGCAATGGAGTAACCTGTTTTTCATCTTGATACATTGGATCACAGTGATGTTTATCCACAAGGTATTGCACAACATAAAGACAACCACTTGCACTAGCATGATGAAGAGGAATCTTTCCCTGCTGACCTCTACTATTAGCATCACAATTTAGATCCTCAATAAAGAACTTAACCACATCTATTTTCCCATTCACTGAAGCAAGGTGAAGTGGTGTGTCATTTAAAGTATCCTTTACTAGTGGATTAATGTTGTGTACAGTGTTGAAGTACCTCACTATTTCTAAGTGACCATTAGCAGAAGCTAAATGTAATGGAGTTAACTGATTTTTATCTGGATGGTATGGATCACAGTGATGTGTATCCACAAGGTATTGTACAACATCAAGACAACCACTTGCACTAGCATAATGAAGAGGATTCATTCCTTGCTGACCCCTACTATTAGCATCACAATTAAGATCCTCAATAAAGAACTTGACCACATCTAGTTTACCATTCACGGAAGCAAGGTGAAGTGGTGTGTCATTGAAAGAATCCTTCACTAGTGGATTACAATGGTGGACAGTGGTGAAGTACCTCACTACTTCTAAGTGACCTTTAGAAGAGGCTAGATGCAATGGAGTAACCTGTTTTTCATCTTGATACATTGGATCACAGTGATGTGAATCCACAAGGTATTGTACAACATCAAGACAACCACTTGCACTAGCATGATGAAGAGGAATCATTCCCTGCTGACCCCTACTATTAGCATCACAATTAAGATCCTCAATAAAGAACTTGACCACATCTAGTTTACCATTCATTGAAGCAAAGTGAAGTGGTGTGTCATTGAAAGAATTCTTCACTAGTGGATTACAATGGTGGACAGTGGTGAAGTATCTCACTACTTCTAAGTGACCATTAGAAGAGGCTAGATGCAATGGAGTAACCTGTTTTTCATCTTGATACATTGGATCACAGTGATGTGAATCCACAAGGTATTGTACAACATCAAGACAACCACTTGCACTAGCATGATGAAGAGGAATCATTCCCTGCTGATCCCTACTATTAGCATCACAATTTAGATCCTCAATAAAGAACTTGACCACATCTATTTTACCATTCACGGAAGCAAGGTGAAGTGGTGTGTCATTGAAAGAATCCTTCACTAGTGGATTACAGTGGTGGACAGTGGTGAAGTATCTCACTACTTCTAAGTTACCTTTAGAAGAGGCTAGATGCAATGGAGTAACCTGTTTTTCATCTTGATACATTGGATCACAGTGATGTGAATCCACAAGGTATTGTACAACATCAAGACAACCACTTGCACTAGCATGATGAAGAGGAATCACTCCGCACTGACCCCTACTATTAGCATCACAATTTAGATCCTCAATAAAGAACTTGACCACATCTAGTTTACCATTCACTGAAGCAAAGTGAAGAGGTGTGTCATTGAAAGAATCCTTCACTAGTGGATTACAATGGTGGACAATGGTGAAGTATCTCACTACTTCTAAGTGACCATTAGAAGAGGCTAGATGCAATGAAGTAACCTGTTTTTCATCTTTGTCCAATGGGTCACAGTGATGTGAATCCACAAGGTATTGTACAACATCAAGAAAACCACTTGCACTAGCATGATGAAGAGGAATCATTCCCTGCTGACCCCTACTATTAGCATCACAATTAAGATCCTCAATAAAGAACTTGACCACATCTAGTTTACCATTCATTGAAGCAAAGTGAAGTGGTGTGTCATTGAAAGAATTCTTCACTAGTGGATTACAATGGTGGACAGTGGTGAAGTATCTCACTACTTCTAAGTGACCATTAGAAGAGGCTAGATGCAATGGAGTAACCTGTTTTTCATCTTGATACATTGGATCACAGTGATGTGAATCCACAAGGTATTGTACAACATCAAGACAACCACTTGCACTAGCATGATGAAGAGGAATCATTCCCTGCTGATCCCTACTATTAGCATCACAATTTAGATCCTCAATAAAGAACTTGACCACATCTATTTTACCATTCACGGAAGCAAGGTGAAGTGGTGTGTCATTGAAAGAATCCTTCACTAGTGGATTACAGTGGTGGACAGTGGTGAAGTATCTCACTACTTCTAAGTTACCTTTAGAAGAGGCTAGATGCAATGGAGTAACCTGTTTTTCATCTTGATACATTGGATCACAGTGATGTGAATCCACAAGGTATTGTACAACATCAAGACAACCACTTGCACTAGCATGATGAAGAGGAATCACTCCGCACTGACCCCTACTATTAGCATCACAATTTAGATCCTCAATAAAGAACTTGACCACATCTAGTTTGCCATTCACTGAAGCAAAGTGAAGAGGTGTGTCATTGAAAGAATCCTTCACTAGTGGATTACAATGGTGGACAACGGTGAAGTATCTCACTACTTCTAAGTGACCTTTAGAAGAGGCTAGATGCAATGAAGTAACCTGCTTTTCATCTTTGTCCAATGGATCACAGTGATGTGAATCCACAAGGTATTGTACAACATCAAGAAAACCACTTGCACGATGAAGAGGAATCATTCCCTGCTGACCCCTACTATTAGCATCACAATTTAGATCAGCAATAAAGAACTTGACCACATCTAGTTTACCATTAAATGCAGCATGGTGAAGTGGTGTGTCATTGAAAGAATCCTTCACTAGTGGATTACAATGGTGGACAATGATGAAGTACCTCACTACTTCTAAGTGACCTTTAGAAGAGGCTAGATGCAATGGAGTAACCTGTTTTTCATCTTGATACATTGGATCACAGTGATGTGAATCCACAAGGTATTGTACAACATCAAGACAACCACTTGCACTAGCATGATGAAGAGGAATCATTCCCTGCTGACCCCTACTATTAGCATCACAATTTAGATCCTCAATAAAGAACTTGACCACATCTAGTTTACCATTCACTGAAGCAAAGTGAAGTGGTGTGTCATTGAAAGAATTTTTTGCTAGTGCTAGTGGATTACAGTGGTGGACAATAGTAAAGTATGCCAAGTACCTCACTATTTCTAAATGACCCTTAGCAGAGGCTAGATGCAATGGAGTTATCTGGTTTTCATCTGGACACAGTGGATTACAGTGATGTTTATGCACAAGGTATAGTACAACATCAAGATGTCCATTTCTACTGGCATGATGAAGAGGAATCATTCCCTGCTGACCCCTACTATTAGCATCACAATTTTGATCCTCAATAAAGAACTTGACCACATCTAATTTACCATTCAATGCAGCCTGGTGAAGGGACATGTTTCTTGTTTCTCTTAATTAATGAAGGCAATGACTGAACATGGAAAAGATGGAAGACAAAGACTGAATGTGGAAGAGATGGAAGACAAAGACCGAATGTTGAAGGGATGGAAGATAAAGACTGAACATACATAGGTAGAATAATGTAAAGTGGTGATCATAGATTATGCAGTTCAATCTGGAATATAATATTCTCTTGACCAAGCTAGAATAATAAAATATAATATATAGCATTGAAATAATAGTTTTTCTATGTCATTTACTAATAGCATACTCACAATACATATCTAGTTGTGTAGCTATATATAGCTACACTGTGTGTGGATGTGCTAAAAATAATAATTATTTATTTAAAAATTGCTTTGGAAATTTTACTTTTACAGACACAGAATCGTGCTCTAAAAGTAATGAACTTGTTTTGATAACATGCACTAACATTTCTAACTCTGTATTGTTGTATCAAACAAATTCATTCAATATTCTGTTTAAAGCACCCTTACTAGTCAAGTTGAAGTCTGCAAAAACAACATTATTATGCATATGGCTGGTCTTCTTGATGATCAATCAGCAGTTACAATGCACAAGACAAGATTGATTCTCCATAAGAATGATGGAAAAATAGCTTGTGTATTAGAAATGGAAAAACTACTCTTAACAATTAAAGATATAAAAGTAAGTCAAATTTGTAGTTGATGATCATATGGATCATTATGATGATAAAGTGCTGAACAACAAAACAAAGAGGTTATAGCATATGAACTTTAACTTGTAGCACTGGACTTTATTTTATAACAATATAAGTGTTAGATGTCTAGACTGTACTGTCTGTCATGGGTTCCTCTAAAAGTAGGAATGAGGAAATGAGAAACTGGAAATTAGAAATGGAAATGAGGAAATGGATAAGCGGGGCGGATTGCAGTGTCCTGGCCGACTTTTTCTCTTCTTGTCTCTGGCTAGCTGTGTGATGAGTGAAGTTATATAGATTTGACCATTGATAGTGGATCTGACTTTGAGTCAGACATTTCAGCCATCAACTCACCCTTAAAGAAATCTAATAAGGTGGAGATTTTTTCAGAGACAGAGGTGGAGAGTGTATGCAGTATTCCTGACAGTAGTAACTCTCCTTTAAGCCCTGAAGGGGGTGATGATTCCCCTTCAAGTGGTTTTTCTGGTCCTGGTAATAACAGCTCTGATGAAGATAGTGCAGGATGCACATTGTAAGTGAAATAGAACTAGCTAAAACTTTGACAAAGTGGCAGTACAACTTAGATGGGTAATTAATTCTCCAGTACCTTTGGCACTGTATATAATTGACTAACTGAACTGATTGTTGAAAGAGTGTCCCACAAGTTTGCTAAATGTTAATTCAGCAGAAACTATTGCCATTGGACAAGCTGTTTCTCAGACTCTAGAGGTTTCAGACAGTGAGACTTATTAGGTAGTTTAATTTTAGTGAGTACCTTGCTGAGGTTCAGTTTCTTGCTACCAGTTCAGTTTCTCTCATGAGGCCATTTTCTACATTACCGCTTCCTACTATAGTTTGGGATCCCAATGTTCTAGTGTATAAGGTGGCATTGTTGAGTAGTCAATATCACATCTCCATTCAACCGAACAAGCACTAGCAGTGGAAACCCATTTACTGTATTAAGTTCCGAACTCCTTCAATTCGTATGTCAATCTTGTCGACTAGATGATACTGGACAGAATGATACTATGGGTCTGGTAGTAGCAAGAGCCAAGAGGAGGCAAGTATCGAATTTATCAAGTGTTACTCAGTTTCTTGGGAGAGAAAGCAACTCACACTATCACCTACGTTTGTCTTGTCTAAAGACAGCCAATCCTGAATTTGTTGGTGATGAAATGATATTCCAGATGACATTTAAATAATTATCAAAAATATCTTGTATCAATGTGTCAGCCAACTTACTATAGCTAGCCAAAAACACTATCGTTCATCCAGCTAAGGTAAGTCGGGTATTTCGGAATATCTGGTAATTCGGAATAAACGAAGAACACCTTCGACGCTCCAAGCTTTTACACTGCATTTTCCTTGTGCAAGTAGGAACTCCTGCAGCAAACAATCCCCGCAGTCGCAGAGCAAGTTGACGGATACACCCTCACTTTTTAATTCACTAGGTAAAGCACGAAAAGTGTGAAGATTGCTACGAACTTTGCGCAGAGACAATACCAATCTGCACCGGAGCAATTCACAACATTCTACAGCTACTTAGCAGTCTCCAGCAAAAATTTTAATGTGTGGGAGGGGCTGGTTCAGCCACAGCTCAGTGTGCAAACGCACTAGGTCAAAGGTCATATTTATTGTTACTGCACAGGTGCCTAAAATGTGTTGGATGAAAATGGTGAAGAAAAAGATGTCCCAAAATGAAAAGCTCTATTAATGTTAATACAATCATGTTACCAGCATCTTGTTTATCCATAATTACTTGCTAAATAAGAGTCCATTTGTGCTCCAGACACAGTTCCCTGCACTTTAGTCATCTTTTCCCATGACCGTCATCCGAAGCAAGCGATTTGGATCTTGAACTTTAAACTTTGTTACACACCCCCTAAAGGAAATTAAACCAGCGGAAGTAAGTGTAGATGAACAAAGATAGTGCTTGTGTTCAAGGCGGACCATAGTTGTTTGCATTGCATTTGGAGGTTTTGATAAGTTCATTCCGAAATACTCCGACTTACCTTACTTTATGATTGTAACTCGCTTCTAATTCATTGTAATTCATGCCATTTCTTTGCTTCCCTATTTCCTTCCCTACTTCCTCATTTCCATATTCCTATTTCTCATTTCCTCGTTCCTACGTACTTTTAGAGGAACCCGTCTCCTATTACACTTGCGCATGAGCACACTGTGCGCACCTTTGTTGCTCGCGCGCCTCTCGTATATATAGCTAGTCTGGCTCGCGCGACCCCTTTGCACAAAGTGAAAAAGTATTTCCTCTGCTAGACATCCGCCTCTGTGGTAAAAACTAATGAGCATGATAAACCACAGTATGATTATAGCGAGCGAATGGAGGCCAGTGTTAATAACATTCTTGTTTCTGGTCAGGATTTCCCTTCACAACCTAGCGGGCGGGCGGTGATTATTATCCATTATGTCATTATTCTAATGAACGATACTATGCCATAGTAGTACCATTTTCTTTGATGAACTGGAATATTCTGTGTAGTTTAGCAAAGTCACCTTGATCTAGAAAACTATCTAGGTTCTGAAGTAGCAGCTAGCAGATAAAATGCAGCTAAACATAAAACTATCAGCACTAATTTGCAACTGCATGCAGCCACTTGTAGAGTCAAAGGTCAATTTGTACTCAAAAAATACAATAATGAGAATAATGATAACTTTTGAGCGGTGTCAATTTCCAATGCGGGCGGTTGACCAGAAACAAGAATGTCATTAACACTGGCCTAATTGGTCAACTCTCATTTTCACCAGATAAACGGTCTCAATGCTGCAGCCTGCAGATTTATTGCTTTAGTATAGCTAGCCTAGCTGAATAACTTGCGGCAGAATAGGTGGTGAGATGGCTAGTTCTATTTCCCTCATGTGCATTGGCTGGTTGTGTAAAGACCAGAAAGAAACTTCCACAGGCAGTAAGCAGGATCCCAAAACATCTTGACAACTACCTGCTGCTGCAAGTCCCTCAGCCCATCCTTGTTACAAGCCTAAGCGCTTAGCTACTTCTTCTGTAGCGACTTCTACAGCCATTGAGCTTAGATCCTAGCTAATAATTGCATAGCTGCGGCAAGCCGTTAATCACTACCTGTACCGCAACTTCCCTCTCAGATTCAATGGTACTGTATGCCGTTGTCACCAGACCCTTTTTTACTTGTGCAAAGGAGTCCCGCGCGCCAGACTAGCTAGTAAAACCAGCAAGTAGTTGAACAGGCATTAATTGTGAAATATTATGCGATGTTATGGTTTATGGATCATAATAATTATTTCAACAAGAAATAATATCAAGTGCTTGACCTCAAAAATTGGTTTGTATCTTCAAAGGTCAATTAATGATTATAAGAAAAATGAGCACACTGAGAAGAAAAATTAAAAGAAGTTAAGCATAATCACTAAGGCCTAATTGCAGGCATTAAACTAGTTTGTTAAAAAAAATCATAACTCAGTAACTAACCATCCAAGAAGTCATTTCATTAGACAATACACTAGGTGAAGTTTTTGACAACAAATTAAGGCAATCAGTTCTATGCAGCTAGTTAGATTTTTAGTTTGCTCTCTAGAGATAGCTAAATAAAGAACCTTAGTAACAATTAACTCCAATACTCTTTCAATAACTCAATATTAGCTAATTATGCTAGCTCCTATATACACACTGACAATATTAACTAGATGTCTATAGTACCTGAAGACAGAATCAATGTCCTCTTCTTGGTCTTCTGTAACAATACTTTGAGAAAGATGTCCTCAAATACTTTTATAGCCATAAGAATACCATCAAGCCTTTCTAAATTTAGTCATAGATAAGAATGAATACTATCAATGAGAAAAACAAACAGGACATTGACAGGTGTGCAAGATACAAATGTTGCTACCATCTGATATGAAGTTTGTCACTGTATAATATCTACACAATATTACCACATAGCTCACACATGCTATAGAGTGTTATGAAAAGGTGGACTCCTGAGATAGAAGAATGTCATGCAGTTAGCTACTCCTTTCAACAGACGTCAAAATTGTACATGATAGGAGTTGATGAAAAACTTTTTCTAGACTGACCAATCACTGTGCATGTGCATGGGATATATTTGAAGGGATCTTTTCTTGATCTTCTATAAAGTTTTTGGAAAGGGGTGTGTCATCAAGTTTCTATTCAATAAAAGTCATTAAGGAATGCCAATCAAAATGAATCAATCAATGAATGCCATCAAGGATATTTTGCACGGCTTGGCTTACTCCCACACTCCTTACAAATATGACTCTAAAGGAATAATAATATGAATAATTATGATGCTGAGCATGTCCACATAGCTAAGTGTGATACACAAGACTCAATTATTTTAGGCTTCAAGCAGTGCCCTCTTTATGGAGGTAGTGGTGGGTGTAGTTTTGAACCACATCAAAGTTTTTAAGCTCCATCCCACTCCTACATTAAAGGGAAATGTCTACTGAAGGCATAAGGGCCTTATGATTAATGTCCACTCTCCCTTACATAATCCTCTTTTACAGGAATCCATCTACTCACAAATGATCTATCTGAGCAGTTCAGTAGTCTGTCTTGCAAGAGGAATGAGCTACCGTGAGCCAGAAGTGAATTCCTCTCCATTCCCCAAATCGGATACCTCCTGCACGTTTACGACCCTTTATTGGCTAGTGGGTCAGGACATCAATAGGTCATGTTGTTCGAACTTGGAATTTGTCAGACATGTGATGTAGTCACTGATAGTAGACCACACCCATGAATATATCACTTCCACTGTAAAGCCTCTCGTTTCCATATAGCCAGCTGAAATGCATACTCACTCCTCTCCCCCCGCTGTACACACCATGTACCTTGTTTCAAAGTGTTTGATGGCTGGTCTGTCCTCTGAGAAAGTGAAGGGTGTGCAGTCATGACACAGACCATGTATTGCTGATGACTTTCCTGCCTTGTCTCTATCATCATCCCTGTAACAAAAAATCTGGTAAAGGGTATAATAGTCTTGGGAATAGGGTACATTATCCTGTCTGGAATCAACTCTCTGCCCCATGCTCATACATATCCACTAAAAAAGGGGTAAGGTGCATAGCGTAGTAAAATGTTTCAGAGGACATCACCTACTAATACCATAATTATACTGATCTCTATTAGATGTCTTGATATCACACGGTCTAAAAAATCTACCTTGTCACTATTCCTTCATGTTCTCTCACTTTTACATAATTCATTGCAAAAAGAAAAAAAAATGTTGGTCCATGCACCTCTTTAACAATCCACACCCACTTACCTATGGTCATACGAGAGGGGAAGCCGTGAGGGTTAAATATGATATCAGGAACCATCCCAGATTCAGTGAAGGGCATATTCTCCACAGACCACTTCTGACTAAATGAACCAAACAACATTAGCCATTAGCATGAAATGTAGTTTTAAAGATCATATCAGATATGAGGGATCTACTGTAATAACAGTATGGATGTACACACACTCATATTAAACCCACAAGTGTTTTTAGATCTCCTTTCACCAGCTAATTTACACTGCTAGATTTAAAATTAATGATTGGCCATTGCAGCAGGATTAAAGGGTTTTATTTTTATGTACTTAGTAAGTCCTCACCTGCATATCCCCTTCTGTCCACCCCGACTGGCAAACTTATCTCCAATTATGGGATTCCTCTAGAGATATTTAAATATCACCATAGATACTTTACTTTAACCCCTTAACACAGATACTTTAACCCCTTAAAAACCCTTAACATAGATACTTTAACCCCTTAACTTAGATAGCTTGATACTTTACGATGCTCATGGGATCACACAAGTGAGCACATCATACAACAATTACAACAGAACCTAAATTCCCTGAAAGAAGATAAAGCAAAATCACTCTATTTAAACACACTTGAAATAATAGCATCTCTGCATACATACAGAGAACACCCTCTATTCCAAACCCTTGACCTCTGTATACAGTGGAACACAACAAAACTGAAATGAGGACACCTCTATGTAAAGTGGAATCCTAACACCTTGAAATGAGGACACCTGTACACAGAGTGGAACTAGACACATAGTGGAACACTCCAAACCTCAATTGACAGTCACCTCTCTACTTCTGACAGTAACTATACTATAGGATCCAAGTGTATCAGTGAGTGGAATAGTTTCTGAGTTTGATGAAGGCTTTCTGCAATGGCTCATCACCTGTTTCATTCCCAAGGATTTTCACCTACATAAGTGAAAGTGTGAAAGAATGGTGATTAGTGAGGTGGAGTTTCAGATCACATCAAAGCATTCAAGCTCCACTCCACACACACCTGACTTGCAACCTCCATTGAAGGCATAGGGACTCAAGTAGTACACATAATGAGATAGTGTGGACTATTCATTGACTGGTGGTGGTCCAATACTGAATGTACTAATAGTGTGACTGTGGCCAGCTATCCTGAGCTATGTTAATAATAGCTGTGAATTCATTTTTAAGTAGCTAGTAAATATATTTATTTGCTTGCCTGCTTGTTTTTATTGGAGTACATATTTTAATATGACTACATAAATATCTGGTAACAACACTTATATCATTACACTACTCACCTGGTCAATATAAGCTGGTTCCAGGCTCTTGTAAGTCACTAAAGTTGTCTTACCAAAGCTCTCATTAACATAGCTAAGAAACACAATTCATAAAAGTCATATCCTGTATTAGCTCTAAATGGAATATTAATGTCTCCTGTTAGTTCTTTGATGAGAAAGAGAAGGAGAAGAGTTGTTGTTAGTTTTTGGAGTATCAATTACTCTCACCTGTAGAAGGGGTCTCCTTCAGTCAAATATGTCCCTATAGAAGGGAATCCACCTGTGTCTAGTTTATCAGCTATCTTGTCTCCTTGTGCATAACCTTCAGCACAATAACAACAATAACATAAACAACAACAAGAACATAACCTTACTGTAACAACAAAATGCATAAACACAACAAAAACATGATCTTAATTTAACAACAAAACACATTACAAGACTAACAAGAACATATACATACAAAATCCCAGCAAACAACAAACAAATAAATAAACAAGATCGATCATGACCTCACCAAACCTCAGTGGAGCTTTGCCTCTGTCTGCACTGATTTTTGCCAAGTCAATGAACTGATGAGGTTTTAGTGAAGGTGTGGAGAGAGAATAATGGTGACATGTAGTGATATCTATAAACATACCTCACACTTGTAGATGGTGCCATGTGCTAGACCTGACTTGTAGAGGATCATAGCATCCTCCATATCATACCCTTACAAGAAACAATGTACAGGTTACCACAAAGATATCTTTAAATAGCTGTCAATATTAGATCTATAAGGAGGGAAAGCACTCAAATGATTTTGACTGAGCTGTCCACTTTTTCATTAGTATTACAGTACATTATAGAACAGCTGTCATATCTGTAGAGAGAACAGTAACTGTGGAGTGTGTTGAGGTTCTATAATACACTCTATACTCCTAGTCTTGAGGACCAACCCTCTATTGTCCATATAAAATGTGAAGGGTTTGGTGACACTGCCGCTGAGGAAATCTAATAGCTATGACATGACAGCTATAAGGTTATTGGACTAGAGAGAGACCAAAACTTTGAAATAGTGTCACCATACACTTCTTGTTTATGTTGAGGAAGGAGCAGGTCTGAGACACTACAAGAGTCATGACCATTCATGTAGGACCATAAGTAAAATTTACTATAGGTAATAATAATATATTATAATAATACATTTGTTGTAATTTGATCCTGACTAGTCTAAACTATGAATACTATTAAAGCTATAACAGTGCACAATTATGCAAAATGAGGCCCAGACAAAATAACTGCTCCCCATGTTTCTTCTCTATGGCAGTGATGGTGGACATTATCTCAGAGTTTAGAGATTACTTACGTACAGTGTAAGATATAACAGCCACTATTGCATTCGTGCCCAGAGGGTATTCATCCAACCCATAGTAGTAGTAGGTGCTTGGACGAACCAGGGGGACTTGAGGGGTCTGTGGATAAAATATCTATGATCTTAATGTACTTTAGGGTTGGGGCTATGAATGTAATCTGTGTAGTTTACTGTCCATTCTATAGGGAAATGAATGCAATGGAGTCCCCATTGTTTGCTTGCCATCTATAAATAAACCCAATAGTCATTACATCATACTTATAAGTAATCACTGTACTATTTATAGTAACAGCTCATTAGATTGAATCCAGTATAATTGAGGCAATAGATCTTTCTCACATTACAGTCACCTGACTGACATTGATACATGTTTGAAGTCTGAAAATGGAGTGAGTGTTGCTATGGTACTGAGTATGCTCCCTTCATTCAGCTCCAGGTGTGTAGTATGCTGAGAATTAAGTTCACAGGTACAGCAGGAAGCTCATGTTGTCACTATGGTAAAGAAATGCTTATATTTTCATGAACTTCCTCAGGAATCACAGCTATATCCATATACACCTACACAGAAGAGAAACTATGCATATCCAGCCAATATCCAGCTATTTTGAAACCACAAAATGCCATATTTAAAATTATTGAGTACTAACTTGGCAACATTTACCTCCAGAAACTTGGTTCAAGTAACAAGTATAGATTTCATGAAATCAGGTCTAATAATGACCATGATAACTAGCTCAAACTGCCATTGATGGTAGTTCAAAGTGTGAATACCCATCCCCTAATATTTAACATGTGTATACCCTAACCCCCTAATATTAGATATAGATGAGTATTATATCACTAGATTATTAACGTACAGAAGACTGAAATTAGGAATTGTCAATACTCTGAGGTTATAATAATAGTTTATTAATCTATCATTGATTCATTCAACAGCTGTAAGGATGTAATTAACATTAATAGAGAGGAGAGAGATAAAGTGTACACACTATGACAGGTTGAAAAATATTTTTTACTATTTTTGACTTAGAAGGGACCCGAATTTGCCAATTAAGAGAAAGATACATTTTAATAGTTGGACAAAGTTTCTCTAAGCCTCTCAGTAGTTTTCGGGAATTACTAACATCTAGCTAATGTGTTGAGAATATTGAACATTCACAGACTTTAAAATAGGTTTGGAGAGAGTACTCTCCTCAGAGTGGCAGAGTAACTGCTAAATAAATCCCCCCTGATAGGGAATGAGAAACAATAAACAAACAAACAAAATAAAACAAAAAAAATAATAAAACATGAGAATCTGACCTGCTGGAGTCCCAGTCCAGTTCTAGAACGAATACTTTCAGTGGCTAGGAAATACTCCATATAAAGTCCCACGTCATTTTGGTCATCAGTGCACCTGGACCACAAAATAAGATTATAAATCCTTCCAGTCACACTATACACTATATACTATGTAACCTGAGCTTACACAAGGATACATCATTAAGGCTACATTAGGTTATTAATTACAGGGGTCACTCCCTCTTTGTTTGCACATTACAATTGAATGGCTTGGGTACCAAGAGCCATGCTTGCAACTGCACAGACATGAGAGTACTGTGAATAATTGGTCCTATAATTATATTAGTCTTACTCATTACAATATCAAATTCTTGTCTGATAAAATTCACATCTGTGAAAGTGAATAACTATTTATTATGAAGAAGCTACATAGCAATTATCATGAATGACTTACCGAGGTTGTCCTCAAATCTTTGATTTTACATTCTTCTCCAGTTCTAGCTTCATGTATTCATCCAATTTCTCCTAGAAACAAAAACAGATTTTCCACCATGACTGCTACCATAGGCTCCAACCTTATAAATTTATCCGTATTTCGTACAAAAATCACACTTAAAATACCACTTATAATAAAATACGAAGTCAGATATTGTAGATTAATTATTCGAGTACAGTTTATATTCCTCAAAGTAGGTGATAAAAACAATAAGTTTGCTTATTGTAAGTTAATTCATGATGTTTGTTTACTGTAAGCATAGATTCACAAGTCCTTAAAAAGTGCAGAGGTCATGAAACTAGCTAGTTCACGGAATTTACTATGGAAAGTAAGCTATTTTTATGCTAAAGTTGTTCACTTCAGGTTGAATACTCTGGCTACTTCATGGTAACATTACATACTGAGTACCTTTAGGACCATAAGATACAGATGGTCACCTAACAGGATCTCCTGGTTGCTAGGGGAATCTGTTGATTCAGCAGAACACCTACAAGAGGCCAGTGCATAGGCTGATTTTGTCGGATGATCAACATTTAAAGTTTATAGAATAATCAAACTTCAGCCTAATTGATTGAAAGACTACATCCAAAATCACAAAAATCACACCAACATTCCGGCTTAGCTGTCCAAAATTTCATAAGACATGTATCAAAATAATATAATTATTATCTTTAGGCATGTGATATAATATACAGTTTTTCATGTCTGATTTACTGGTGTCAGTAAGACTATGGCTAGAGCTATAGGTATATATCACTTACTAACATCACATCTCCCAGCCAACCATTGAATGTTTTCACATGAGCATGTCATAGGTGTCAACTGTCCTTCTTTAGGCAATAGATGTCCTTCTTTTTGAGTAGGAGCTAGTAGCTTTAATAGGTTGTAAGTAAGAAATGTAAATGGGAGGAGTTAGTTAGAGCCAATTACATCACATGATAACTTAGATCAATAATCAGACAGCTGCTATTTCTGAGTATGGTTGAATTTGACAAATTACTGTACAGAAATGGAACAGAGTACTTATGTGCTCTAGTAGCATGTAAACTTAATAGCGATTACATCTGCTTTGAACTAAATACACCCAAGGAACTTCTAAGTCTAGTACCATGGAGTACAATAAAGTACACCAGTCACACTGACACTCACACAAATAATTATTTGAATGACTTAAATGAAATGTCCTTATTTTGGTACCCAAGTCCTTCTTTTTGGCTATATAATGTCCTTCCAAAGAAAATTTCTAGGTTGACACCTATGGGCGGCATGTTAAGTTTGTCAATGTCCTCCTTATTCAAGTGGATCAGAACCAACTCCCTGTTCATAGAACACAATGAAAAGACTTTAGCAAAACACTTACAATGTTTACTTAGCATAATTATTAAGTCAATTATGTTAGAATTATAGTGATATTTATAGTGGAATAACAGAATAATTGTGACCATTGTATAATAAGTGATCTACCTTCTCCAATAAACTTAAGAATGGACTCTCGTGGTCAAATCCTCATCAAGTATTGACCTCAACAAGGAGGATATGCATCTGCATATCAAAAATGGGGTACCACAAAATGCTCTACACATAAGCTCATTAAATAATTTTTGTGGGTAGAGTTTTGGTTTTAATTAACATGAATTATCAAAACTGTCTGGTACATAGATCAGATGATAATAACGTTTACCACACATCCACCAAACAGGTAGGTACATCACACAGGTACATTAATATTACTTTAACTTTAAATAAATAGGGAGGTTATCTGATTAACCAGAGAGAGTTGAAATTTCATTTACCCTTTCAAGAAATTGTTATTTTCATTTCCTTTAAATAGTTCATTGTAAATGTGGACATCAGCTTTATTCACTAGTGCCTGCAGAGACACAATGACGATCACCATCATTATTTTCTTCCTGTTTTAATCTGCATTTCAGTGCAAGGAATTTGTGCCAAGAATATTTTAGACATGAAAATGAAATCACCCTTCATTGCAAAGTTGCTAATACTTCAGCAATAAAAGTAAGTTTTTGGATCAACATGACAGAGAAGATCGATATTCAAAGCATCTTCTAAGCTATTTGGTATATAATGTAATAAGGTTTGTGCTTACTCCCCAGTATGAGGGAACATTTTACTGTGGGGAAAGAGATGGAGAAAATAGTGAAGGACTTGGACCAATTGCAGGTCATAACACAATGCATTAACTATTTATTATTATAGAAAAATTAATGTGCTCTTATAATAAGTAGCTAGGTCATGGAGAAATATCAAAATGTAGCTACTTGCCACTACAAAAAATATAGCTACTTCCTTTGTTGTTACAAAAAAAATTTTTTTTTCTATGGTGGTAGCTATGTAGCTAGCTAGGTGTTGTGCCATGATGGAAATCCACCTTAGTGGCTAAATAATTAATTCACTGATGCTGTGCACAAGGTTCTGGAATCACTAGCATTAACCAATGAGTCGACATAAGTTGTTAAAAGGCTATAACTACAGACCCTCCTCATGCAGCAAGGTCAGACTATGCCAGTCTATGAGATAGCTAGCTAATGTCAAGAACTAGAGACACTTTTTGTCATTAAAGAGAATTGAATATCTAACTTCCTTTATATATTAGCAAATCCTGAATATGTTTCATTGAATAACTCTGGAAAAAAAACTTGGAAGAAAAGTGGAGAAAATGTAACCTTAACATGTCCAATAATGGTGGGAGCTCTAAGACAGGCCTACCATGTACAATAGCACATAGAAGAGAAGAATCCAAGATATACTATAGACAATTACACTTCACTCACTATTACCAATATCACGTCAGATGATTACAGACCATACGTATTTGTGCAGTGTGAGTGTTGTCAACCCAATTGACAAGCAGAACTGGGTTCATTCTTAGCATGTTTACCTATACGAAGGTAACTATACAGCAATTAAAATTGATTTTAAATCTTTATACAGATTCATATCAGTAAATACTTAATATAGCTAATTATAGGCTGTATATACCTACAGATATAATAATTTTTTTATATTAAATGTACTGTAGATTGATGTGCAATTCCCCCCTTCTCCACATACACAAGATCAGCTTACACTTGTTATACCAAAAAAGGAATTAAATTCATAGGTTAGTTTAGGCTATTAATAATGTGCATGCCACGACTTTCCCAGGTGATATCCCAAGACAGTAATGTCATGAATCCTATTCTGATAACTAGCTATAGCTAAAAGTGACAAATCATAGCTAGCTATCTGCTGGAAGGAGCAATTGTGGTTAAGATGTTGTACAAGATATATTATTTTCTTCCTGCATTTTGGTGCAAGGATTTGGTGCAGAAAAATATGTATTGGAATATCTTAGATATCAAAATGATATCATCCTTCATTGCAAAGTTACTAATACTTCTATGACAGCAAATAATGTAAGTTTTTGGATCAACACGGCAGAGAAGATCGATATTCAAAGCATCGACTCATCTCCTAAGCTATTTGGTAATGTAATAAGGTTTGTGCTTACTCCCCAGTATGAGGGAACATTTTACTGTGGGGAAAGAGATGGAGAAAAAAGTGAAGGACTTGGACCAATTGCAGGTATCACAACTCAATGCATTAAAGTAATAGTATAGAAAAATGTGCACTTATAATTAGAGAATATCAAAATGTAGGTAGCTACTGGTCACCCACCACATTAAAAGTATAGCTATATATTATAGCTAGCTACTTTGTTACTACAAAAACTTTATTTTTCTATGGTGGTGGCTATGGAGTTATAGGTGTTATGCCATGATAGAGATCCATCTTCTTTCACAGTCAAAGAGAAAGATTAATATTCAGTGGTGCTGTGCACAAGGTTCTGGCATCACTAGCATTAACACCAGACTGCAAGGTCAGGCTATGCCAGTCTATGAGATAGCTAACATCAAAAATTAGTGACCCTTTTTGTCATTAATTATTAAACAGAATTGAATATAACTTCCTTTACTAGCATATGCATATGTATTTTCATATTACCTTGGAATTTATACTCTGAAGGAGAATGGAGAAAATGTAACTTTAAAATGTCCAATAATGATGGGAGCTCTAAGACAAGCCTATCATGTACAATGGCACATAGAACATAATGAGACTACAGACAATTACACTTCACTTGCTATTACCAATATCACGTCAGATGATTACAGACCATATGAGTGCAGTGTAAGTGTTGTCAACCCAATTGACAAGCAGCAATGGGTTCGATCCTTTTATGTTCACCTATACAACAGTTCTACTTTTTTTTCATGGAATCAAAGTCTTATACAAAGTATAAAAGATTTCAACGAATATAGAAAGTCTGATAAAAGTGAAATACCATACTATAATACCACTACCACACTTTTTATAACATTTTTTTCATTGTCTGTCTGTGTCAGCAACAATGTTGTGTAATTTATCATAAGATAAAAAAGTATAGCAGGGACTGATCCAGGATTTTGGAAAGGGGGGTGGCTAGCAAAGGTTAGATAGTGGGTGTGGTTGTTGAGGAAATAACCACACCCACTTTTACTTGAGCACATGGCTATTTTCATTATAGCTAAGAATGGCTAAAAGAATGAGGCAAAAGAGCTTGTTTAGCATGTTAGGGGCTGAAAAGAGTAGTGCTGACCGAGAAGAGACTAAGCTGAATGAGCCATCAGAAGCAGTATTAATGGATTCATATGAGGAAATTTTGCCTGAATCCCAGGTACTTACAGACAAGCTTACAGAAGGTACAAATAGTTCACCAGCAGGTGAATCTCAATCTACTGACATCATTGACACCAATCAACCAGCATCAGTTGATCAAGGCACCTTACTAGATGTTTTATTATGTAAGTCAAGAGCTTTAAGCAATGATGAAAAGTACCTGCTACTTACTACCAATCAGGTTGATCATTTAGGATCTTCCTTAGATGTACACTATTTTAGTATTGATGGTGGTAGGAAGCGAAAACAAGTAATGTTTCAAAAAAGGTGGCTTCAAGAGTATCCATGGCTCCATTATGGGCTCAGTGAAGTACACAAGGGAGGTTGGTGTATACCTTGTGTCCTATTTCTTACAGACATTGAAAAGTCTGCACTTGGTCCCTTTATTAACTCTCCTTTTATAAATTATAACAAGTCTAAAGAACTGTGTGAAAAAGGGGTACCATTTACATGCTATTGATAGAGCATACAATTTCAAACAAACCTACTCCAATCCTGAAAGAAGAATTGATAACAGATTTTCTGATATAAGGTCTAAAAATTTTAAGTTTAATTCAAAGGTGCTGCCTATTATTGTAGAAGAAGTGATTACATGTGCATGACAAAGAATTGCTCTGCAGGGCCACCAAAAAGACAAGATTGAGTTTGCCAGCCCCCCTACACACAATGAAGGAAATTTTATTTCAATTTTGAGGTTACTTTCTAAATGTAATTCTGATCTTAAAGAACATTTACTCAATGGTCCAAAAAATGCTAGATATAATATTATTAGCAAAACTATATAAAATGAAATTTTGGGTATAGCAGCTGATCAAATCCGGGAATTTTATCGAAGGTGTCTAAGAAAATCACCTCACTTCTCAATTATGGCAGATGAGGTTACTAAAGAGATATTAGCAGTATGTGTGCGTTTTCTGGAGGTAGATCACTCAGATTTTCAAACTAAACCACTTAAGCATGAAGCTTTAGTTGATTTTTGCTTTCTCACTAGAATAACTGGGGAAAGTATTGCAGAGAATATTCTTAAGGTCCTAGAAAATCATCAAATTAATATAAAAAATTGTAGAGGACAAGCTTATGATACTACTTCATCTATGAGCTCGCCTCGTACCGGAGTTCTATCACATATTAAGAAACATGCTCCTGATGCTGACTATCAAGGTTGTTGCCTCCATAGCTTAAACCTGGTTATCTGTAGTTCTACTAAAATTCCTGCAATCAGAAATACGTATGTTTGATAGTTGCCAGCAAGCATTTCTATATTTTAGAAATTTACCAAAGAGGCAGCATTTTCTAGAGCATGTGATTAACCATTTTTGCCCAGAAATGCGAAAGAAAAAAATTAATGAGTTGTGTAAAACAAGATGGGTTGAGAGACACAATACTTTCACTACCATTCTTGAACTTTATACTTACTTGGTGAAAGCATGGGATGAAATTTGTGTTCCCAGTGGTGATGAAGAGTTATATCCAGATGGCAACAACTGGAATTGGGATTCAGAGTCTCGAAGTAGTGCGAATGGCTTGCGGCAGACATTTACAAGCTTTGATCACATAGCAGCCTTTATTCTTTCAAAGGAACTTCTTGAGCCCATCAGACCAATTGCAGAAAGTTTGCAAGGTAGATTACAAGAAGTTTATTTTGGCTTCAAGAAAGTTGATGAAGTTACCAAATTTTACCATGAATTAAGAAAAAAGGTTGAAACAGAGCACAGCCGAATATATACAAATGTAAAGAAGCTAGCTACTGATGTAGGCAGTAAGGAAGAAATGCCTCGTGTTATACAAGGTAGGCAAACTAGGTCCAATCCTGATGTCACTTGTCCTTATGACTACTGGGGAACGACTATAACAATCCCTTTCCTGGATTCTATCATTATGGAGCTTGAACCCCATTTACATTAGAAAAAAGAGCTCACATGAGTTGTGTGGTCTGATTCCAGAAATCATTAAGAAGAATTGTAATATTTCACATCTAAGTGAAATTCTTTTCACCAAGTGGTCTCACCTTCTTCCAACAAGAGATGAGTGAATTACATCGTTGGAAGCAACACTGCTGTGGTATAACAGACGATAAATCACTGACACATCTCCTTTCTGAAGATGCTGACCCTATCTTTTTTCCTAATGTTAGGGAGCTCCTCTGCATTTTGTCAGTTCTACCAATAGGCAGTACTGAAGCTGAACGATCATTTTCCTGTCTAAGACAAGTTCACATTTGGCTTCGTTCTACCATGACTGAAGAGCAATTGGGAAACCTAGGAGTTTTGGCAGTGCATGGATTTGATCATATCATTGAAACAGAAACAATATGTAAGATTTTTGAACAAAAGAATCCCAGAAAAATGGGGGACTCTTCATTGTTATTTGACGATTAGTTATGGTATTTTTAATTATAAGTATCAGTGTTCAATGAATATAATTATGTAACTCATAGGGGGGTGGCTAGCCACCCAATTCACCCCCCCTGGATCAGCCCTTGTATAGAGTATCTCCTACTTGCCTTGACATGTCTTCAAACCAAGATTTAGGTATGCAGTAGTTAGCTAATCATACAAAATTTTAACCCATTGCCAAAAGATCAATAGAGTGACCTTGTTATCAAGACTGACAACAACATTGGAAATGGAGCATTTGGGACAGTATTTAGAGCCACATTCATAGGTTCAGCTTGTGCGGCAAAATTACTGACACATCACGCTCAAGAATTGGCATCTGGTTTAAATACAACAGCTAAAATCCAGACGGCTGCTCTTGAAAGCTTTCGAAAGGAATGCGGCTTTCTGAGCATAAAGAATATTATCTCTCATCTAGCCACTGTCTCTGAACCGAACTCTAATCTTCCTATTTTGGTATTGGAGCTAATGAATTGCAGCTTAAAGCGATATTTAGAAGATAAACGGGATGTAAAGTTATCTCTCCTATATGAAATTAGTATATATTTGTTCCGATATTTCAAGAGGTCTTACATTTCTGCATTCCCAAGAAATTATCCATCATGATCTCTGTGATGACAACATATTGTTAGCTCTGAATAGTGGTGCTCCAACAGCTAAAATAGCAGATTTTGGCATGTCCAGATTCATACCACATGATCACTTGAGTGCCACTCTAACAGCTCTTGGCCACAGACAGATTTACCTTCCCCCAGAGGCAGTTGACGACCCTCACTACAACTACACTCTCGATATCTACTCTTTTGGTTTCATAGCAACACAAATAGTTAAAGTCAAAAAACACTTAAAGAAGAAAGAACTGCTTTCTCTGTTTGAAGAGGTACCTGATACCCACCCCCTAAAGACCATCATATGTTGTTGCCTCACTGATGATAAGGCCAAGAGACTTCAGGCAGCTGATGTATATGACAAAATCCACACTTTAAAACCTGAAGCAAAATGATTGATAAACTCACACACACAAACTTGCATTACCATTTATTATTATTTTTGTGCATATAGCTAGTGATAATCACATTTGTCAAAACCATGTACCTATACAAGAATAGGTAATGGTCATCATTATCATAAATTCTGCTGAGTTGTATGAAAAATTACTGTATTCTTGGTTGTGAATTAAAGCCATCATAAGGCAAAGGCAGTGAATGATAAAGATGGAAATGTTGATTGTTATAAAGATTGTTTTGTGAAACACTTTCATGATAGGACCAGACTCATGAAGTATTCTCCAAGAGAAAAAGAAAGGCATCATTTTCAAAAGTTGGGAAGAAATACCTGCAATGTAATATAATATAACAAGACATATGTACATGATCTAAATGATTCTACTTACTGTGCTTGGTCCCAAGTTGAGCTGTCATGTGGCAGCATGTAATGCCCCTGTTCACACATGTGCCGAGAGAGCTCCTTGTGGGTGTGGTACTGCTGGTTACAGAAGCAACAGGCATTCATGTGAACCTACATGGTGAGGTTACTACAATCATATCCCCCATCTCTTATAACTTAATGGGGAAGGATTGAGAATTGGTTCTGACTATATACCACAATCACACCACCACAGGTGAAATTTCCACTGATATAGTCTATACAAAATTAAATTATACCTATTAATTAATAATGGAAGTGTTTCTAGCATTAATTATACATTATCAGCTTCATGGCATAGCAAAGTTTCACAATACTCAAAAATTTACTTCTATAGAAAGAGGAGTTCACCCTGAATGGTGGTGATTAAAGACTATAGATGGAGAAAGAGGAGTTCACCTGAATGGTGGTCATTAAAGACTATAGGTGGAGGGGGAGGAGTTCACCCTGAATGGTGGTCATTAAAGACTATAGGTGGAGGGGGAGGAGTTCACCCTGAATGGTGGTCATTAAAGACTATAGATGGAGAAAGAGGAGTTCACCTGAATGGTGGTCATTAAAGACTATAGGTGGAGGGGGAGGAATTCACCCTGAATGGTGGTCATTAAAGACTATAGGTGGAGGGAGAGGAGTTCACCCAAATGGTGGTCATTAAAGACTATAGGTGGAGGGGGAGGAGTTCACCCTGAATGGTGGTCATTAAAGACTATAGGTGGAGGGGGAGGAGTTCACCCTGAATGGTGGTCATTAAAGACTATAGGTGGAGAAAGAGGAGTTCACCCGAATGGTGGTGATTAAAGACTATAGGTGGAGGGGGAGGAATTCACCCTGAATGGTGGTCATTAAAGACTATAGGTGGAGGGGGAGGAGTTCACCCTGAATGGTGGTGATTAAAGACTATAGGTGGAGGGGGAGGAATTCACCCTGAATGGTGGTCATTAAAGACTATAGGTGGAGGGGGAGGAGTTCACCCTGAATGGTGGTGATTAAAGACTATAGGTGGAGGGGGAGGAATTCACCCTGAATGGTGGTCATTAAAGACTATAGGTGGAGGGGGAGGAGTTCACCCTGAATGGTGGTGATTAAAGACTATAGGTGGAGGGGGAGGAATTCACCCTGAATGGTGGTCATTAAAGACTATAGGTGGAGGGGGAGGAGTTCACCCTGAATGGTGGTGATTAAAGACTATAGATAGAAAAAGAGTAGTTCACCCTGAATGGTGGTCATTAAAGACTATAGGTGGAGGGGGAGGTGTTCACCCTGAATGGTGGTCATTAAAGACTATAGGTGGAGGGAAGAGGAGTTCACCCGAATGGTGGTCATTAAAGACTAAAGGTGGAGGGGAAGGAATTCACCCTGAATGGTGGTCGTTAAAGACTATAGGTGGAGGGAGAGGAGTTCACCCTGAATGGTGGTCGTTAAAGACTATAGGTGGAGGGGGAGGAGTTCACCTTGAATGGTGGTCGTTAAAGACTATAGGTGGAGGGAGAGGAGTTCACCCTGAATGGTGGTCGTTAAAGACTATAGGTGGAGGGGGAGGAGTTCACCTTGAATGGTGGTCGTTAAAGACTATAGGTGGAGGGAGAGGAGTTCACCCTGAATGGTGGTCATTAAAGACTATAGGTGGAGGGGGAGGAGTTCACCCTGAATGGTGGTCATTAAAGACTATAGGTGGAGGGGGAGGAGTTCACCCTGAATGGTGGTGATTAAAGACTATAGGTGGAGGGGGAGGAATTCACCCTGAATGGTGGTCATTAAAGACTATAGGTGGAGGGGGAGGAGTTCACCCTGAATGGTGGTGATTAAAGACTATAGGTGGAGGGGGAGGAATTCACCCTGAATGGTGGTCATTAAAGACTATAGGTGGAGGGGGAGGAGTTCACCCTGAATGGTGGTGATTAAAGACTATAGGTGGAGGGGGAGGAATTCACCCTGAATGGTGGTCATTAAAGACTATAGGTGGAGGGGGAGGAGTTCACCCTGAATGGTGGTCATTAAAGACTATAGGTGGAGGGAAGAGGAGTTCACCCGAATGGTGGTCATTAAAGACTAAAGGTGGAGGGGAAGGAATTCACCCTGAATGGTGGTCGTTAAAGACTATAGGTGGAGGGAGAGGAGTTCACCCTGAATGGTGGTCGTTAAAGACTATAGGTGGAGGGGGAGGAGTTCACCTTGAATGGTGGTCGTTAAAGACTATAGGTGGAGGGAGAGGAGTTCACCCTGAATGGTGGTCATTAAAGACTATAGGTGGAGGGGGAGGAGTTCACCCTGAATGGTGGTCATTAAAGACTATAGGTGGAGGGGGAGGAGTTCACCCTGAATGGTGGTCATTAAAGACTAAAGGTGGAGGGGAAGGAATTCACCCTGAATGGTGGTCGTTAAAGACTATAGGTGGAGGGAGAGGAGTTCACCCTGAATGGTGGTCGTTAAAGACTATAGGTGGAGGGGGAGGAGTTCACCTTGAATGGTGGTCGTTAAAGACTATAGGTGGAGGGAGAGGAGTTCACCCTGAATGGTGGTCATTAAAGACTATAGGTGGAGGGGGAGGAGTTCACCCTGAATGGTGGTCATTAAAGACTATAGGTGGAGGGGGAGGAGTTCACCCTGAATGGTGGTCATTAAAGACTAAAGGTGGAGGGGAAGGAATTCACCCTGAATGGTGGTCGTTAAAGACTATAGGTGGAGGGAGAGGAGTTCACCCTGAATGGTGGTCGTTAAAGACTATAGGTGGAGGGGGAGGAGTTCACCCTGAATGGTGGTCATTAAAGACTAAAGGTGGAGGGGAAGGAATTCACCCTGAATGGTGGTCGTTAAAGACTATAGGTGGAGGGAGAGGAGTTCACCCTGAATGGTGGTCGTTAAAGACTATAGGTGGAGGGAGAGGAGTTCACCCTGAATGGTGGTCGTTAAAGACTATAGGTGGAGGGGGAGGAGTTCACCTTGAATGGTGGTCGTTAAAGACTATAGGTGGAGGGAGAGGAGTTCACCCTGAATGGTGGTCATTAAAGACTATAGGTGGAGGGGGAGGAGTTCACCCTGAATGGTGGTCATTAAAGACTATAGGTGGAGGGGGAGGAGTTCACCCTGAATGGTGGTCGTTAAAGACTATAGGTGGAGGGAGAGGAGTTCACCCTGAAGGATGGTCATTAAAGTTATTGGGATCATGTGAGTATAATGGAATCATGTGAACATTTAGTACTTAAGATAATGATACTTTTGCACCCACAGCTTCAAAAATAGATTTAAATATTCTTCCCTCAACTTTAAAGGTCCAAAAATATGGACACATTGAGATCAGGTCTATACCATATAAAGTCACATGACCTTTCTTCTGATGTAGTTAACGACTTTGATCTGTCTGTAGTAGTCCAGGCGTAGCCTCCTGCAGTACCCTCTGTAATCAAAGCCATGAGCTGTCACTATGTGCTCAAGGAGAGAGTGGAAGTTCTTTGAAGAGTGGGTACAGAACAAGCAGAACACAAGGAAGTCTTCACTTTCTTGCCAGTCACTCCATTCACTATATATTAATGAAGTGCACAATGTGTATAACTTACACAGACTTTAGTTATCAATAATACGGATGACAATTAATGATATTCATTGCCAATTTGCTATGCATTAAATAGAATAAAACATTCAAAATGTGTTTCACTATAAGGACCAGTGTTAATGGTCCAATAGGGTCAGTACACTGTAACTAAGGATTCACCGTACATGTATATGTGTACATTATAGGATGTTTGGATTGACTAGGGACATAGAGACCATAGTCATATTTAATTACAAGAGAATGAAGATACTGTATAGCCAGAAATATTTCTCAGCTAATTGTCATCCTTTATGTAGTTAAGATTATTTGCTGATTGTGTTTTAGTCCTAATAATTAAAAGTAACAAGTTCAAACTTCCTAAATAATAATAATAATATAATAATAATAATAATAATAATAATAATAATAATAATAATAATAATAATAATAATAATAATAATAATAATAATAATAATTAATTACAAAGTTTAATTTTGTATTTCTAGTATTCTGGCTATACAGTATTAATTGTTTTGACAGAGAGACAGACCTGTCTTCCACTTGATACATAATTTCCCTATCATCTTCAGCCTGTACTTGTTCCCACGTCTTGCCAAGCTCCAAGTAATTGATGACGTAAAATTGGTCATAGGCGTGGTTCTGAGGGCTAATCTTTTTGTGCTGTTTCTTTCTCATGTGATCCTTGAGTGTCGTGTAGTCTCGAAATTTCCGTTCGCAGTACAGACACTGCAAACTACAGATCAGAAGTGTTTTAATATTACTCATGATGGTTATTTTCCAAACTTACTTGTCTAACTTTTGTTGAAGTAAGTCAAGAAATTCAGATACAAACACTATTTAAAAATTAAGAGATTTCTAAAATATATCATTAGGTAGCTCATTTTAAGAGCTACATTTTGGTACCAGAATCAACTTTATAGGTGGTTCCATTCTGGGTATGAGGTCAAGTATGCAACAGTATCATGAATTAGCGTTCAGACAAAATTCTCCTCAAAAATGTTGTCTTTCCTATAGAAGTATGGTGGACTACTTAAACCTGCAAAACTGCTATTTTCTCTTTACTGTGGAAAAATTAAACATTGACCATGTTTCTAATTAGGTTCCTGGAACCATATAGAGCTACAGAGTCAGCACTGCCTATGAAGGGATGAGATGGAGTTTTAAAGGATCTATAGGCTCCACCCACACCAATATCCAAGGGATAGTGGTCCTGAAACCTTATGGGATAACTACTAGAAAAAAGAATTCCTCAGAAATGTATACTGAAATGCCTTTCACCTGACTCACCAAGGTTATCTGGTTGTCCGACATTAAAGCTATGTTTGTCCAGTAAGTGATGAAAGAGAAGAGACCTGTTGCCGGTGAAAGTATGGCTGCAGAAGAGACAAGTCCGAGAGAAGTTTGTATCTTCCCTTTCCTTCTGCTGAACAATCAAAACAGCTTCCTGGAAAAGAAAACAGTTGTATATTATGATACCACAGAACTGGAAAACTTGTGGAAAAATTTCCCCCCTAGTATCTATTGAGATTCCTTAACAGCATAGTAATTTTAGAAAGAACACATTACATTGTGGTGGCTAGCATGTGTGCTAGGAAACTATCTTCAGGGTTAAAAGTCTTACGACAACGTACAAACACAAGTTTTTAGAGATGCCTCATTTCGGTGAAGGGAGGGGGGGATGAGGGGTGAATTACTAACTATAGAGACAATGGTACAGAAATGGTCTTATTTCAAGGGTGCAGATAATTCTCTATACAAATGTATAACCCAGCTTAAAATGGACACCGAAAAGAACTGAGATCTATATAAATCAACACAGGCAGAATCACCAGCTTTTTCAGCTGCAGTTGCTCCCTCAGCTGTTTTTCTTCAGGCAGAGCATCACTGAGCAAATAGTAGTCTTCAGGTGGGTCATATCTGGCTGGGATAACAGAGAAAGAAAAATAGAGTAATTACTAGATGAATGCATGAAATTATTAGCAGATGGGGGAAGCATGCCCGTTATTGATCACTTATGTATGTATAAATATACACTAGACACAATTCAAGCCTATGCATATATTAGACTTAGTTAAAGGTATTGTGGGCATTTTTTTTTGATTTAATAGAAGTGTTGGATACTTATGAAACACAGATATATATACTTCTGTATCCACTCCCTAACGTGGGGTTCGTCCCACTCTCTGCTTGTATCAAAACACAAAGGGGCTTGCTCACCCTTATCAAAACCACTCCCACACATGAGAGGTGTGGTAATGGGCCACAGAAAACTCCAGAGTTCAATATTAACACAGCTGTCAGTATTAGGATTAGGTCTAGAGAGAAATTTACCATCATTTGTTGAGTTTGTTCTAATGACAGCTGCAAAGTCTGTGATTGGGAACTGTGAGAGTCTTGTCCTCCAATACAGAGAATAACTGCATTATGAATAGTAGACAGAGAAATATGCCATCTTAGAGCTGAAAGTACAGTGAAACCTGTCTAATCACCATGCCTTAATAAGACTAGTCTCTCTATATAGGCCACTACAGTGAAACCTCCATTCCTTAATAAGACCACTTCTCTATAATATTGTAGGACACTACAGTGAAACCTGTCTAATCAGACCACCCTTTAATAAGACCACCTATCTATAGAGACCACTACAATGAAACCTGTCTAATCAGACCATCTTCCAAGAAGACCACCTCTTTATATAGACCACTACAGTGAAACCTGTCTAACCAGACCACCCTTTAATAAGGCCACCTATCTATATAGACCACAACAGTGAAACCTGTCTAATCAGACCACCCTTTAATAAGGCCACCTATCTATATAGACCACAACGGTGAAACCTGTCTAATCAGACCACCCTTTAATAAGGCCACCTATCTATATAGACCACAACAGTGAAATCTGTCTAATCAGACCACCCCCCTAAGAAGACAATCTCTTTATATAGACCACTACAGTGAAACCTGTCTAATCAGACCACCCTTTAATAAGGCCACCTATCTATATAGACCACTACAGTGAAACCTATCTAATCAGACCACCCCCCTAAGAAGACCACCTCTTTATATAGACCACTACAATGAATTAAAAGGACAATTTTCATGATGAAAAGACTTACCTCTTAAGACTACTGATTTCATTAACCTTATCAATGACTATCTTGTGTGACATGAATATATGACGCAACCATTCGTCCTTAGGGCTAAAAGAGAGTTTCGGAGTTTTTGTAATCCCTTCTTCACCAATACCAACAATTACTCCAGCTTGTCTCCCATTTCCTGATTTAACCATCTCAGCACTTGCTTTTTCAAATTTAACTCCATCATTACCACATCCAGCTGATACTGATTCCAACAATTTAACCCTTTCTTCATCTGATATTTTAGTTTCACATTTAACCCCAAATGTTTCAGAGCATGTTGGAATGAGGCAATAAATAGGAATATCCTTCAATGGGTCAATAAAGTGAGATAAATCCTTGATTGGAGCTTCTGGAAACAAAAGAGGCTTCAGAAAAATACCTTTAAGGATGTGACTTGGTTCAGAATCACTGTTTTTTGCTTCTTCACCATCAATGGTCAGAGTTTGAAAGTTGAGATTGAGTTCAGGGGATATTATAGCTGAATCCTCATTACTATTCAACAATTCTGCCATAAAGATCCAAGACTGATTCCAAAAGTTTAACCTTTGACCTTAGAGATCACACCAACGTGCGGCTGAATCACTTAGCTACCGCCCATCAATATTATTTTTATTGTATGCAGAAGTATAAAAACTAAGCCTGTGGCTTGTGCATTAACCTGGCAAAATTACAGCTAGCGATATAGCTGTATAGAGTAATTGCAGTGTTAATGATAACCCTGATGTGAGTGGTGAGTGAAAAACTTCCGTCCAAGCAAACTGCAACACTCAATGGAACTGATATGAAGGGAGTGGGTAATTTATAGCTAGATTGTGCTTCCAAAGAAACAACTCAGTTTTGAGCAAGTGAAGGTATGTTGAACTTTGCTTTGATCATGAAGTGAATAGCTATTTATTTTGTATTTAAGGAGTGGATAAAGAATTTATCACCAAAGGTATGCATAACTGTGTGAAATGCTTGTTCAAATAAAGGTGAAGGTCACTGCATGGTAGCATTTAATGAAAGACTTTGGATGAAGTGAAGGTAGCTAATAGTTGTAATGTTGATGACTATTCACAATATGTGATCATAGATGGAAGAGCTGTCATAAGTGGATGAAGAAGTTCTCTAAAGCAATGAGCAAAACATGACTAGACTTCTGCTGATAACTATCACATAACATGTCAGTAGATGTTACAATACAACTCTGAGTCCATTAGCTACAATTAACAATGGAGACTAATGAGTTCAGCAATGACTATTTTGTGTGACTATAATGATGTAATTAACCATTCATCTTTAAGACTAAAAGACAGTTTTGGACCCCCTTTTCACCAACATAGACAGCTAGCTAACTATTCCAACTTGTCTCCCATTTCCTGAATTAACTATTTTAACACTTGTTTTTTCAAACTTAACTCCATCATCCATATCTGGCTGATTCCAACAATTTAACCATTAACTTCTTCCTCGTATATTTCATATCAGAGGAGTAGCCAGAATTTTACATACTGAGATAGGAGCTAGGGTTGGAAGAATTTGTGACGGTGAAGTGTGTCATTCAGGGGAATCTGGGGGTATGCCCCTCCTCCCCCAGGAAATTTAGACCTCTTGAATTCAATCTGGGGCTGTGTATATAGGCCAGCACTCTACCACACTACAGACAGAATTGTCAGTTATGGCTTTTATAATAACAAAAATTATACTGAGGCTAGTGCCTCAGTTGTCTCCAGCTATGGCAGCTACACCTATGATATTTCAGTATTAAATTTAACCCCAAATGTTTCAGAATGAGGCAACTAATTGGAATATCCTGCAGGGGATTGAATCCTCATTACTGTTTCCATGGATTCTAGTTGCAATTTTAACTTTTGACCTTGGAAACACGCATGCCATTGTTGCCATATTGTGAACAAAGTTTACAGTTCTGTCAACAGTAGGTGTTAATTTTGTCCCTTTTATGAACTTCATTAATTCTAGAACTTTTTTATGAACTTCAGAAAATTTCCATGAATTTTTTGCATACTTTTTTTTTGCATACTTTTTTTGCATACTTTTTTTGCATACTTTTTATGTAAATAAGGGCTTGCCTCATGCTAATGTAGATGTTGAGAGGATATTTTTTTTTCAGTGAACTCAATCAAAACCAAGAGGAGGAATAAACTTCATACTAAATAAAACTGCATTATTGACAGTTAAAGAAAATGTGAAAGCTTCAGGCCACTGTGTCATCTTTTTTCCTCTATCTGGTGTCAAAAGGCGAATGTCATCAGACATAATTTATGCAGGAGAGGCATCAGATATAATAATACAGATTGAATAGTGTATTATGATTAATTTTGGACATGAACTTTCTGTGAATATTAAAAAAATTTTTTACGAACAATTGGAAAAGTAATCTGGCAACACTGTGTGTGACGCACACTCACACACGGAGGTTAGCATAAAGATGGCGGCGCATCAGCTGTATATATTTCAATGGGATGGTGGAGGGAGAGAGGTCTTTGTTGTCGGCAGTTTCAACAACTGGGAAAAGGTTCCAGTCAACCAGCCCTGCGTGTAAGTTAACTTCGTAGCAGCTTAACTGTAATATTAATTATCAGTGCCAGCTAGCTAATAGCTAATAGATTTAGCGGGTTTCAAACTTTCTTCATGTAATTAGGTGTTACAAAAGTCATGAGGATATATACCCAGTGATGTATTCACTTGAGTCCTAGCAAAATTATTACTAGCTCAGAGAAGAACTTGAAAACTACCAACACTAGCAGACTCCAGATCACAGGCTGATGTACCATGAGCATGTCATTCTGTAGAGAATGCATGAAGCTTAACAGCCCTCAAAGTATATAGTACAGAGTAAACTCTGGTATGGGCCCATTGGTTGAGGTGGGATGGGATGGTGGGAGGAGTTATGTGATGAGGGAATTTACTGCTATGACCTATGTGCCTTAAATTAACTATTAATCAAGACTCAATCCTCTCTCCTGTAGTAATGGTGTGTGTGTTGCTTTGGATTTACCTCCTGGTACCCACAACTATATGTTCATTGTGGATGGAGTGTGGAAGAATGACCCTACTAACATCTTGGTATGTCAAAAGTACAATGTATAGTTTACTTCAGTGGATACACCTTCAATGAGTATAGTATATAGAAAGACTACCTTACCTTAATGGGCACAGTGTATAGAGGTACAGTTTATATAGGAACTACCTTACCTTAATGGGCACAGTGTATAGAGGTACAGTTTATATAGGAACTACCTTACCTTAGTGGGCATTGTATATAGGGGTACAATGTATAGAGAGACTACCTTACCTCAGTGGGCACAGTGTATAGAGGTACAGTTAATATAGGAACTACCTATATAGATGTACAGTATATAGAAGGACTACCTTATCTCAGTGTGTACAGTATATAGAGGTACAGTTTATATAGGTACTACCTTACCTCAGTGGGTGCTATGTTTATCAGGAACCACACATTGTTTGGGTTAACTCACTTTGTGAATACTTGAACTGGTGAATAACAGTAGTGAAGTTTAGATCTAGAAGACTAGAAAACTATTTAGAATTAGAAGGCTATGTTGAAGACTTTAGAAGACTGTAGAAGTCTATTTAAGAGCTATGTTACAATAATATAGTAACTTTTTAAAGGCATAAATAATAGCTATGGACATAATGTGGAGACATAACAGGTCACTGCAATACTACAGTAGAACCTCCCTTATCCGGACTCCCAAGATACGGGCACCTCCTTCAACCGGGCACCTATATCTGGAACTTTGACCTTTCAATAATACATATTATGTAATATGTGGGCATGGTTCAATGTCCATACTGAGCATGTGCATAGCATACTACTATGGCAAGGAAAAGGAAAAGAATGGAGACTAAGAAACAAACCAAATTATCATCTTTTTTTGTAATACATAGGGTTCATAACATTACATCTTCCTTTATTCTGAGATACGGGCAAATCCGAGTTACGGGCACCCCCTAAAACCAGACTGCCCGTATAAGGGAGGTTCTACTGTACTAATAACATGGAAAATATTCTAGAGATTATTATCTTAAGGAAAACAGAATACATGTACTTCATGTACATATACATGCCCAATTATGCCCATAATGGCTTAGGCACCCTATTATGCTCTAATTATGACCAGCATAATGTTTGACCCTCAACCATGCCTAGCACAATATGCATTAATTATTCTTCAGTACAATTACCATTGACTATCAATTTGTTCTAGAAAATGGGGCATAATGGGTAAAGCATAATAGGGTTAAATTATGAACAATACTCAAAAGCATAATTTACTGGGTGCTTCTATGTGTAAATTCCTTACATTACATCACATCTGTAATATACCTCAATAATATATTATGATTATCAATAAGAATATTGTAAGGAAATTTACACATAGAAGCACCCAATTTACTGGACCCTATAATTATACAGATGCATAATGATAGAAATACACTGCTGCTCAATGTCATCAATGTGTTTACACCAATACAGAATATTATCTGTGAACTGAATAAGCCTCTTGAATATAGATTAATATTTTTCTAAATCAATTTTTTCCAGCCTATTACTTCAACTGGTCATAATCAAGTGATGATTTTGAATGGTGAGTATAATCTACATGACAGTTAGACACCATGAATATTAGAGTCCCAAGATAATTAGAAATATCATATGTATATTCTAACGGAAAGACACCCATTAGAGTTCCAAGCTACACAGTATTCCACCATTTAGAGTTCAAAATTCTCTATTTAGGACACCTATTAGAGTTCCCAGCTAATCAGTAATTCTCTATTTGGGACACATATTAGAGTTCCCAGCTAATCAGTAATTCTCTATTTGGGACACCCATTAGAGTTAAGTCCCTAAGTGTCCAGTGATAAGAAAAAATGGGACTTTATTATAATAGTAACTGTTAATATTAAGGTATATAGTGTTTGTATATATTTCTTAGATCTTAAGATGGATAATGAAGTCAATACTCAGGTATGGCAGTATAGCTGCATAGAGTGTTAGTTAAGATGTACCAGTAAAGGGGGGTGGCTCTAGAGATACATATAGTGAATATCTAATTAGCTACATGTTACAGTGAGATATGGATAAACTTCAGCAATAAAATATTATTGGGGCCAGGTGGAACGAACCCCATACTAGGGAGATGATGAAAGATTAGAAAGGTGAAAGAGATTAGGGAGGTGAATGAGGGATTAGGGAGGTAAATGAGGTAAATGAGGAGGTGAATGAGGGATTAGGGAAGTGAATGAGGGATTAGGGAAGTGAATGAGGGATTAGGAAGGTGAATGAGGGATTAAGGAGGTGAATGAGGAATTAGGAGATGAATGAGGGATTAGGGAGGTGAATGAGGGATTAGAGAGGTGAATGAGTGATTCGGGAGGTGAAGGAGAAATTAGGGAGGTGAAGGGGAGATTAGGGAGGTGAATGGGAAATTAGGGAGGTGAATGAGGGATTAGGGAGGTGAATGAGGAATTAGGAGGTGAATGAGGGATTAAGGAGGTGAATGAGGGATTAGGGAGGTGAGTGAGAGATTAGGGAGGTGAATGGGAGATTAGTGAGGCGAATGAGGGATTCGGGAGGTGAACGAGAGATTAGGGAGGTGAATGATGGATTAGGGAGGTGAATGAGGAATTAGGGAGGTGAATGAGGAATTAGGAGGTGAATGAGGGATTAAGGAGGTGAATGAGGAATTAGGGAGGTGAGTGAGAGATTAGGGAGGTGAATGGGAGATTAGTGAGGCGAATGAGGGATTTGGGAGGTGAACGAGAGATTAGGGAGGTGAAGGAGAAATTAGGGAGGTGAATGAGGGATTAGGGAGGTGAATGAGAGAGTAGGGAGGTGAACTTGGAGATTAGGGAGGTGAAGGGAAATTACGAGGGATTAAGGAGGTGAATGAGGGATTAGGGAGGTGAATGAGAGATTAGGGAGGTGAATGATGAATTAAAGGAGGTTAATGAGGGATTAGGAGGTTAATGAGGGATTAAGGAGGTTAATGAGGGATTAAGGAGGTGAATGAGGGATTATGGAGGTGAATGAGGGATTAGAGAGGTGAACGGGAGATTAGTGAGGTGAATGAGGGATTCGGGAGGTGAAGGGTAAATTAGGGAGGCGAAGGAGAGAGTCAGATGAGCTCAAGATTAGGGAAAGATTTCTGATTTACAAGCTAACCCCCACAATGCCACTAATAGTGACAGCTGTCATGCACAGCTGCACAGTAGCTCTCTCATGCAACAGGTTTGGTCAATACTATATAACAGCTGTTGTACTCTCACATGTTAGGCTTCTGGGTCAGACGAGGATAGCGACTTCGATGCATACTCAACATTTAGTGATGCCAGTTCACTAAGAGGTGAAGCCACTGCAAAACTATACCTCAGATTCCCTGTGGCAGCCAAAGATCATGTAAAAAAACATTTTCAGTCGTTTGGTTATGGAAATAACATTATCAGTTTTCATCCATTTAATACTTCTTCTTCTTGTGTAACAATGACCCCTTCATCAGTTGGAGCTGAAGTGATTGAGAAGCTCAATGGATCTTTGATTTTAGAGAAACACAGGCTCATTGTTAAGCCATATATACGTAAAAAGTCTGATGCTTCAAAAACTAAATCAAAAGTTGGTTCCAATACTGAATCAGTGGGATGTCCTGATGCCAGTTCTGGAGTTAGGATTTTTTTTGGATCCAAACTTCCAGAATACACAAACGAACAACATATTCAAGAGCACTTTAAGAGGTTTTCTTCAGGAATTAATAAAATCGAACTCATTCGTGACAAGAAGACAAAAAAATGCAAAGGTTTTGGTTTCATAGAGTTCTCAAATCCCAAATCTGCTTCAGCAGCAATTCGTTATCTCAACAATAGTGAACTTCTTGGAACTCAGATTAAAGTGTCCCCTGATAAACGAGAGAGAAAAGGCTCATCTCTTCCACTTTCACCTCCATGTGATGTGAGTAATGCTCCTCCTGATTTCTCCAAACCTAATGATGATGATTTATCTGATACTGAGTCAGTTTCTTCCACTTTATCTGCATATCGTGATAAAGTTAAAGTTTTTGTTCACTCAAGGCCAAAATTTCCAGATTCTCTTCAGAGATTTACTTTGAAGAATCACTTCAAAGAGTTCAAAAGTAGTATAACTTCTGCTTTTGTGGTCAAGGATCGTAAAACTAAGCGTTCCCGTGGGTTTGGTCTCGTATTCTTTTCATCATTAGATGCTGCAAACTCTGCAATACAAAAGATGGTGAATACAAAAGTATCAGGGCAATACAAAATCATTTCAATGTATATTGAGAATAATGAGTCAAAAAGTGTTAATCGACCTCTGCCGTCTGGGACACTGTTTTCTACTGATAATGCGACTTGTGGTGGCTCAGAGCAACCTCTTCTACTTCCAGCTAACTCACAGTTGTCTGATTGTGTCATCATTGAAAATATTGACCCATCTTTCAGTGAGAGTGAGGTTCGTTCCCTGATTAATGTCCCCATGCTCTCCTTTAACCGACTCTTGCCTCCGTCCAGTGGAGTTAAAATAAAGCTTCATTCTCCTGAGGATGCACGAATTGCAGTCCAAGCTCTTAATGGAAGGCATATTCTGGGAAAATGTGTTCGAGCATATGTCACTGTTAGTGATGCTTCACATCCATCCCAAGACATTTTTCACCCTCCTTTGAATCAAGGGCACCCTCCACAGGACCCAATTCTGTCTCAACCCGAAGGCAATTTACGAGATTACTTTATGTATGGTGTTCCATCCCTGAGCCAAGGCTATTCAGCCCCACCACAACAACATTTCCAACGGACCCAGTCAATCCCTGCCACGTCACAAGGACACTTTAATCTTCCAGGTGCTACTGGATATTCTCCTCTTTCTTCACCAGATTCAAAGCAACATATTCATTCCTCCAGACATGTACCAATGGTTGATGGTAAGGTTGTTGATCCCAACGACTATGAAGAGATCCTGAGATTGGAACCAAGCAAGTGGAACAAGTTAATGCATGTGAATGAAAGCAGTGGAACTACCTTGTTTGAGGAGATTATGTCTCCCTTTAACAATAATCCTCATGTTAACTTCGAACATGTGTTACGAGACAAGACTATACGATTTAGAGGTAAATTTGATGCTGTTCGAGATGCTTACACATTCTTACAGAGAAATATGAACAAAGATCTCACTATTGATGACAGGTTAGTTAATGAAATTTTGTATAATCAGACCCTCCCTACTACAGTGAAACCTGTATAATCCTATCACCCCTTAATAAGACCACTGCTCTGTATAGGCTTCTTGGTTATATCCTCATGGTGTACTGGTTTTGACCTTCATATAGAGACCACACCTTCCTGTTATGGTCACTTTTTTACAGCCCAGGGAGTACTTGCGTCTTATTTAGCAACAATCTCTCTATTTTAAGCAAACTCTAGTGACCTATTTATTTCATGGAGTATTTTTTTTAAGATTTACGTGCATACTGTTATTTGGGACAAACTGTAATGGGTTCCATATCACAGGGCTTTGAAACAGAGGGACTCATCTATGTATATAATTTGCCTATGCTGTTAAAGTGCACAAACCCCACCCATTCCACTTCTAAGGGTGTCACAGTTTATCCCCTTTAATTGATAGTAGAGTCTGAATTTAAAGTTCTTGAAGTATGAATGGTTCCACTCTGTAGTTATGTTTACTTTTAACCATCCATGCATCTCAGGAAAGATACTCAAGCTCATTTCTCTGTCACTTCAATTGCATGCAAATTCCTGAGATACTGTAGTCACTGATGGTGGGGTGGTGTCTTCTAGTAATGATATGGTCGAGCCAATGATAGACCACTTTTCAGACCATAAAGGTGATTTTATGATAACTATGGTTTGGTTGTTAATATTTATAGGGCAAAGATGGGTGCATTGGTTTGCTTGAAGCCATCTCTACCCGATGAGATAAAAAGCAGACATGGTGTTAATGTCTTCAATTACAGTCAAGGTTCAACAAGTATAAGATTTGATGGGCCCATGTTGGGTATTGAAAAGGCTCATAGTGAAATCAGTGGAGTTCTATCCAACTTAATCAAGAAAGAAGTGAATCTTGAAAGAGAGTATGAACTGGCTCATCTTGAAGAGGTCAGACGGAATATCACAGATCAAATATTTATCCTCCCATCTGACTCAGTACCTAGGAAGTCACTTATACTCTGTTGCTTTGATCGTGGTATTCTTGATAACGTCGAATCAGATGTGGTACAGTTGCTGAGTGTTAATGTTGTTCCTCTTGAATGCAAAGATGAAGAAAGCATTTACTTAAAGTGTTTCAACAGAGCGTACCTGTCAAAGCTTCCAGTGAAGGTTACGTATACTGATGATGGAGTGATGTTGAGTGGTGGAGCGGATGAAGTTAAGACATCTGCCAATAAGATTCATGCCGGGGTTCTGGCAGGACTGTTTAGCAAAAAGTGTACATATACTTGTAACCCAAAGTTTCAATCTCAGATTGAAGAAGTCATCCTGAAACCACATGAACTTGAAGAACCTTCATTCAGATACATTGTTAAATCCAATGGACAAAGCAGACGAGAAAAGCAACGGAAGAAAAGTTGTCAGGGAAAGGCTGAAGTTCCCAGTGAGCTGAATGTTTATATCTTTTGTAAGAATCATGATGTCTTTTTGAAGTTATGCCAAGATCTTGATCGATTAAATCCGAGTTCCAGAAACTATCACATGCCTCACAAAGATGCAAATAAAGTGATTATTGATGTAAAAGCCGAGCTTGAAAATGAGTATTTTGTCCGTATAGTGGAAAGCAAGGCTTCATCAGTGCTCATTTATGGTTTATTTCCAGAGGAAACCCAGAAGTGTTATGATCGTCTTAAGGAAACTGTGGAAACAAGTTTGGTCATAACAAAATATATTCCTCTAACTACACAGATGTATCATCTCTTAAAACTCTATCAAGCCGAATTAGATGAGTTGAGAAGAGATTGTTCGGAAATACATCCTCTTCCTCCAAATAAGGAGCATGAAACTGGTTTAATCAGAATCAAGGGGTCAATCTGTCAAGTAAATGATGTGTCAGAAAAGCTTTCTGCTGGACTCCTCAATATGAACATTTCAAACGAACAGTTCAATGTTTTGTGCCCATCAGATTTGTTTGGGATGTGGCGTGAGAGATGGATTCAAATCAAACAACAAGAGGAAAAAAGATCAAAGATTCATATTCATTTTGTCAAGGATGTTTCTACTGCACCAAATGCTGTAAATATAAAGTTTGAGATAACAGGAACTGATGAGGTTGGAATACAGGAAGTGAAATACTTAATTAAAGGAATTGAAACTGAAGAGAAGGTGATCACCTTGTCACCCGGAGGTATCAACTGTTTGCTAAAGGCTAAAAAAGAAAAGAATCTGCAATTTCTGAAAGATGTGATCATAAACATCAGACATATTGACAAATCTTCTCGCTGTGTTACCATATGTGCTCCAAAAGAACTCAGCGATAACCTTGATTCTGCCGAAGAACAGATTCGTAAGTTTGTGGGTGACCGTGCAAACACAAGCCACGTCATTTGTAGCAAAGATCCAGTTGTTAGCTTAATCTTATCGTCCCAAGCAAGATCCATGCTTTATATTGCAAGTGCTAATGCCATAGCCAAGTCTCATGGAGCATCAGTGCATGTACTGAAAAAACCGAGTGTGGGCCTTCGTATTAATGGTACCGAATCCTCAATTGCCTCTGTTAAATCTCAGATATACTCCTCAGTTATTACGGCAATCGAGAAAACAATCAGTGAGAAAAAAGTCACAGTTAAGGGTGTTGCAGTCCCATTTTTATCCACTCCAGAGTTTTTGAGGTTTCAGTCAAAGCTCGAAACCGATCTATTCGTAAGTTGCTCTCATCCCAAAGTTGGTAAGTCTTGCAAGATAGTCTGCAGCTCACTACTTCAGTTATCTGTGCCAGGTTCTGCCTATGTCAAAGTTGATGTTTGCAAAGGAAACCTTGTTTTTGAGCAAGTTGACGTCATCGTTAATGCTGCAAATGAAGAGTTGAAGCACATTGGTGGGTTGGCTAAAGCTATATTGGATGCAGGTGGGCCGACTATACAGACAGAGAGTGATGATTTCGTCCGTAACAACCGTCAGGTGATGCCCGGGAAAGCTGTGTGTCTAGGAGGTGGTGATCTACCATGTAAGAAAGTGATACATGCAGTTGGACCACGTTGGATGGGTGGACAACAGAACGAAGAACAAATTCTGTATTTTGCTATTTTTGAGAGCCTAAGATTAGCCAACAGCGAGTCTTTTACCTCTATAGCATTCCCGGCTATTAGCACTGGTATTTTTGGTGTTCCTGAAGACATCTGTGGCAGAGCTTCTCTGAAAGCAGTCAGAGACTATTTCTGTGCTCACCCAGTTACATCCATTCAAAATGTAAAGTTTGTATTATTTCAACAAAGTGTTGTTGATGTGTTTAAACCTTTGCTGACAAGTGGCGCCTGTGGTCAATTTCAGTATGGAAATTCAATTACACCTCACCGATCTCCTTCTAGAGGATCACGTTTCTCCATATCTCCACATTCCTCTAGTTGGCAGTGGTACAATGATCAAGGATCATTTGTTTATTATAGCAATGAAGTTTCCAGGCAACTTTCCTCTGCTCATCAAACTAATCCACAAGGTTCCTGTAAGATCACAATAAATGGTGTCCATTATACTGTTGATTTTGCTACTATGATGCAAATTAATGACGGTACTGGTCACGGAAGACCTATTACTCAGACAGTGGCTGCAAATGCTTCAGACGTGCAGTGGCTGTACAAGGATGGTCCAGTATATTTACCTTACATAGCTGAGGACTCGAAAGCCATTGAAGACATGTATCAGACTAAAATGCCTGGTAGGTTGATTATTCATGGGAATGTCTACACCTTCGATTTTCACCAAATGTGCCAAATCAACATTTCCACTTCATTCAAACGAAGCATTAAGCGTCAGTTAGGATCAAATCCACCCACCAAACAGGAACAAGTAGTTGAACCTGTAGAAGAAATCAAAGAACCTGAAAAAATGAAAGACATTGTTTTGGTGGTGAGAGGGCCTTACGAAAACTTACCTGCAGCTGAAGTAAAAATAACAGAAAAATTGAAAGATTGTGTCAAAACGAATACAATCGATACTCTACCAAAAAATATGACTGCAGACATGGAGAAGAAGATTTGTCAGATTGCTGGGAATAACAATGTCTTCTGGTCATTTGAAGCGAAAGTCAAAGACGGAAAGCCTTATAAAGTATTGAAGTTAGAAGGAATTTATTCCAAGTTACAAGCTGCAATAAATGCTGTTCAAGAATTGATTCTTAACTTTCATGTTGCTTCAGCAGCCTCTGAAGAAGAGCTCACTTTCCCACCTGAATGGCAGCAACAGACAGTCACCACTCAGCTGTTTCCTCTCAGCTCAGGGACACCAGAATGGCAGCATGTAGCAAGCAAGTTCTCTACTACTATGTCTGGTAACCGAATAAACAAGATTGATCGTATTCAGAATAAGTGGTTATGGGAGAAATATGTCACTCATAAGAAGAGATTGGAGCGTAAAAATAACCAAACCTCCAATGAGATGGAGCTGTTTCATGGTACACGAGGCAATGACCCAAGGAAGATATACGAGGGTGAAGATGGATTTGACATGCGTTATTGTCGTCAGGGTATGTGGGGTATGGCTAATTACTTTGCTGTCAATGCCAGTTATTCTGATGCCTATGCTTATCAGTCTGTCAGCGGAAAACAGATGTTTCTGGTTAAGGTCCTGACTGGAGACAGTTACAATTGCATTCCAGATAACTCTCTTCGCATGCCTCCAGAGAAGAATGTTGGTGCCCACGGAGAGGTACAGATTTCTCAGATGAAGTATGACACTGTTACTGGACACACTAAAGGTTCACAAGTCTTCATGACTTATGATAACGATAAAGCTTACCCTGCTTACCTCATTACCTACAACTAACAAAGGATTGTTAATTAGCTAGTTAGCTGTGTGTAATGTAACTTATCTTGTACTTGAAAGTATTATTATTATTGTATTATCGAGTCGGTTTTGCTTTTGACGACTATTTTCAAATAGATAGCACCCTCTAGCTGTCGTGAACAGAGATACTAGTAGTGAGTTGGTTTTGATTTTGACGACCATTTCCACATACCACCCTCTCGTCGTCGTGAATGAACCACCCTCGTTGCGAACATGTATCAAAAGGGGGCTCTTATTGTTCACAGCAGAAAGGTGCTCCTCCCAGCCTTGGCTGCTGCTTCCAGACTAGTAAGCGGGGTCCTCTACATTCCACTGGCCCAACAAAATGAAATCAGGAATGGAGAACGGGAATCAGATTCAGACAAGACCCTGCAGGAAGTTTGGAACTTGTGTGAAACGTTGCAGCAGATTAAGAATGTGTATTTCTTAGCATCAAAGCACAGCCCTCTTTTGGATGTAAGAATAGTTTTACCAAGTCCCGTACCAACCATTGGTTCCAGTCTCAGTCCTGCTGTTCTTGAATATGACAATCTCGATGTTCTACTCAGTTCCATTCCCACTCTTGAAGAGGTTAAAAGGTCACCTGGATATTTTCTCCTTGCAGAAAGGATAAAATCTGACCCCAAAATGGCTTTTGAAAAAGTCAACTTAGATTCTAATTTAACTATCCAATTAAGTGAATCTTTGCCCACTGATAGTCAAGAATTAGTGAGAACATTTAGTGACGTAGCATTAGGAGGTACGTTTGATCACATCCATAATGGCCACCGCCTTCTCTTGGCACAAAGTGCCCTTTTGGCTCAGCGAAGATTAGTAGTAGGTGTATCTAACGGACCACTGCTAACCAATAAGGTGTTGAAGGAGTTAATCGAACCAATTGAGGTAAGTTTGTTATTAACCCCTGTTATACCAGTATCTTGTGTGTATAATGTTGCCCATGCACTATAATTATAATAATAATAAATTTTAATATTTTAATAATATTATTAATTTTTATTCTAATAATTGTAGCTAAGAGTAGCAGAAGTGGAGTCATTTCTTCGTGATGCTAAGCCATGGTTGAAACTTGAGGTTGTTCCCATTACAGATGTGTATGGTCCCACGGCCTGGGACAGGGAACTGGAGGGACTCGTGGTCAGTCATGAGACAGCAAAAGGAGGAGAAATGATCATGGAAGAGAGAAAAAGAAGGGTATGTAGTACATTGAGGTCAACTTGTATTATTCTGAGAACATTAAATTTTATGATGATATCCCTCTATTCCAACTCCCTGGAATGAAGATACGGGCAGTTATGTATCCCATAAGGCCACCACTCTAATCAGGACACTTTAATTATCCCTAGGCTCCAGCATAAGGAGATTCCAATGTATTCTCTGTGGGTGATGGTCCTAGATAAATTTCTCTCTCCTCTTACTGTGTACTGTGTGCAGGGGTTAAATCCGCTGATAGTGCATGTGGTTGACCTGATTGACAGGTCCCAGGACTCCAGTCTTGCTCAGGAAAAGAAACTCAGCTCTTCAGATATCCGAAGAAGCATGTTAGGGAGCTTCAGAGAAGCACAGGTTTGAAGAGAAGTGGTTAAATAATGGAGGGGAGGGAGGAAGGTGTGTGTGTAATAATATGTTATGAAAATTAGAGACAGCATTAGAATGGGTTGTTAGAAAAAATACGTACATCTTATCTGTGAAATAAACTTTAGAAATGGAGGAAAGAGATGTTCAGATAATATTCAGAACAGCATGTAGATAATAGAGGAGATAATAATAATAATAATAACTGACAGACTTCTGACAGGTCTGTTTTCAGCAGTTAACTGGTCCCTAAGCCACTATACTATATAGCACTGGGCTGATTAAGGGAGTGTGTGACCATATCAAGCATTTGCTGCCATGAGGTCAATATTAGGTTCAGTCAATATTAGGTTTGGTGCAGTGTTTCTAATCCCCTCCTCTCTATTATCTCTGGTCAGTGTGACCGGATCAAGACCAATTGGCACCATCTTCTCAAAGATTAAAGGGGAGGGAGACATGGTAACATTTTGTTTGGATGGGGAAGAACTGGTTTTCTGTTTAAACCTCTGGAAGAGAGAGACATTGGTCATGATGCAAATGTATTGATGGATAGAGAGAGGGTACAGTGGGAATCTAATAATACAATAACTACATAGGAATCTTGCTGTTTGAAGTCACATGATCCATCTACTGGGCCATATCTGATTGGTCTGACTGGAGGCATAGCTACAGGCAAGTCCTCTATCTTCAAGAGACTTGTAGCCATGGGAGCATACCCTGTGGACTGCGATAAGGTGAGGAATATATTACAGGGAGTCATGTGCAGAGGTGCACATCCACATGGTTGTTCAACTTGATGTGTATATAGAGGGTTATTAGAATGGACTAATACACTGGGACATAATAACTCTTTAATGCCTGTAATCTTAGTGATATAAATTAACCCTTTAATATCTTTAAAGTTTACAGAGGGTCATTAGAATGGACTACTACACCATAATAATATATTAACCATCTAATGTCTGTAAGCTTAGTGATGTAAATTAATGTCTTTGAAGTGTTGATACTTTTACCCTTGATGTCTGTAAGAGTTAGACATAACAAGTAACCCTTTAACAGCAAAACATAATAACCCTTTAACAACAAGGATAGTTTGGCTATATTAGAGTCATGCTATTGGTAGCTACATGTAGTCATGGTTATTTCTTGTACACCAGCTTGGTCATGAAGCATATGAACCCCACACCGTGGCCTTCTCTAAAATAGTGGAGGAGTTTGGAGAAAAGGTGGTGGATGAAGAAGGGAGAATCAACAGGAAGGTGCTGGGACCAATCGTATTTTATGACAAGGTGAGAGACACTTATATTGTTGTGAATGTTATTATTGTTTTATAAATGGAACTGGTTTTAAGTCACCCTTGGGGTTTAGAGAGAGGTGACAGATGCGAATCAATATTGTATATTATAAGATATTGTTAGAATGACATTTTAATATTTTGCCATAACATCCTACAGTAGTTATAATAATACAGTGGAACCCTCTATTCCAGCCCCCTGAAACGAGGACTCTATACAGTGAACCCCTCTATTCCAGCCCCCTGAAACGAGGACTCTATACAGTGAACCCCTCTATTCCAGCCCCCTGAAACGAGGACTCTATACAGTGAACCCCTCTATTCCAGCCCCCTGAAACGAGGACTCTATACAGTGAACCCCTCTATTCCAGCCCCCTGAAACGAGGACTCTATACAGTGAACCCCTCTATTCCAGCCCCCTGAAACGAGGACTCTATACAGTGAACCCCTCTATTCCAGCCCCCTGAAACGAGGACTCTATACAGTGAAACCCTCTATTCCAGCCCCCTGAAATGAGGACTCTATACAGTGAAACCCTCTATTCCAGCCCCCTGAAACGAGGACTCTATACAGTGAAACCCTCTATTCCAGCCCCCTGAAACGAGGACACCTCTGTATACATCTATTCCAGCCCCCTGAAACGAGGACACCTCTGTATACATCTATTCCAGCCCCCTGAAACGAGGACACCTCTGTATACATCTATTCCAGCCCCCTGAAATGAGGACTCTATACAGTGAAACCCTCTATTCCAACCCCCTGAAACGAGGACACCTCTGTATACATCTATTCCAGCCCCCTGAAATGAGGACTCTATACAGTGAAACCCTCTATTCCAGCCCCCTGAAATGAGGACTCTATACAGTGAAACCCTCTATTCCAGCCCCCTGAAACGAGGACACCTCTGTATACATCTATTCCAGCCCCCTGAAACGAGGACACCTCTGTATACATCTATTCCAGCCCCCTGAAACGAGGACACCTCTGTATACATCTATTCCAGCCCCCTGAAATGAGGACTCTATACAGTGAAACCCTCTATTCCAACCCCCTGAAACGAGGACACCTCTGTATACATCTATTCCAGCTCCCTGAAATGAGAACACCTCTTTATACAGTGGAACCTCACTATTCCAGCCCCCTGAAATGAGGACTCTATACAGTGGAATTTCTCTATTCCAGCCCCCTGAAATGAGGACTCTATGCAGTGGAACCCCTCTATTCCAGCCCCCTGAAATGAGGACTCTACACAGTGGAACCCCTCTATTCCAGCCCCCTGAAATGAGGACTCTATACAGTGGAATCCTTCTCTATCCCTCTAATCATGATTGTCTCAAGGTGTCCAGAATAAAAAGATTCCCCTTTCCATTACCTTTTAGTGATTTCAAATAGGGTGATTTGTTCTGATATCGGACAATACCTTCTCTTTCCTCTGTTATGTGTTTTGAATTTAAATGTTGTTGGGTGTTCTGTAGGCCAAACTAGAGAGATTGAATGAGATTGTGTGGCCTGAAATATGGAAGCTTGCTCAAGAGAAAATAGCAAGAGGTCATTCTGAAGGTTATCAGGTCTGTGTGATAGATGCAGCTGTCATGTTGAAGGCTGGCTGGCAGGAACACCTTCATGAGATATGGGTAACCATTGCTCCCGAGAATGAAGTAAGTAAATCCCTTCATTTTAATACATCCCACCTGAAAGAGCATGTTTCCAAATTCAAATCCACCCCCCACCCCAAAACACGCACACACACAAGGATCTAAAGTTTTAGTATCCCTGTCATATTACTATGTTCAATGATCTGTCGACCCTTTACCTGTTTTCAAAATAGTGTTTTCTGATATGGAGATCTTTACCTACTTTACTTACTAGGTAGTGAAGAGAATTATGGAAAGAGATAATCTTCCAGAGGAGGCAGCCAAAAGGAGAATGGCTGTTCAGCTCACTAACGAGGAATATGTCCGTCATGCTAATGTGGTCTTTAGTTCACAGTGGGAACCAGAATACACACAAAAACAGGTAATGTATATGCCCTAACATGGAATTGGGACTATAAAATTTTTGATACTCATACTAGTTTGACATGGGAATGAAACTTCCTATGAAATTTGGCCCCAAATCTTATACACAGGAATGAAACTTCATGACTTTTGATACCAAATTTTCTTGTAGGTTGAGAATTCATGGAGGGACCTTCAAAAGAGAATTCATTCCAAAAGAACAGTATCAAGTAAAATATGACAAACTACATATCAACACAGTGTAATCTGACAGGTCACATGTAGTTACATTGCATGAACATACACTTAATTCTATATGTGACAAAACAAGGATTCATTATCAATATTATATATCATCTCTACAGTTTCTTATCCCATACAACATAGCACATTGGTCTAGGCAGACACCAGCATGCTGCTGTAGTAGGTAGATATTTGCATGCTGCTGCAGGTAGGTACTAGTGAACTGCTACAGGCACTTCCATGTATAGTGAGTTTAAAATGAAGGTTTGCTCCTTTGAAAGTAAGACTAAGCAACAGTATATAGGATTATATTGAGGTGGGATTGTGTTCCTACTATATAGTAGTACGTGACAACAGTAGAACCTCATGGACTTCCCAATTTGCTATGAAATTGAACACAACCATTCAAAATGTATTGCTTGAACATTTCACTTGTATGGTATGGACTAGTGCCAGTCCCATAGGGTCTGTATAACTGAGGTTCCACTGTACATTATACAGACTAGTGCCAGTCCCATAGGGTCTGTATAACTGAGGTTCCACTGTACATTATACAGACTAGTGCCAGTCCCATAGGGTCTGTATAACTGAGGTTCCACTGTACATTATACAGACTAGTGCCAGTCCCATAGGGTCTGTATAACTGAGGTTCCACTGTACATTATACAGACTAGTGCCAGTCCCATAGGGTCTGTATAACTGAGGTTCCACTGTACATTATACAGACTAGTGCCAGTCCCATAGGGTCTGTATAACTGAGGTTCCACTGTACATTATACAGACTAGTGCCAGTCCCATAGGGTCTGTATAACTGAGGTTCCACTGTACATTATACAGACTAGTGCCAGTCCCATAGGGTCTGTATAACTGAGGTTCCACTGTATATTATACAGACTAGTGCCAGTCCCATAGGGTCTGTATAACTGAGGTTCCACTGTATATTATACAGACTAGTGCCAGTCCCATAGGGTCTGTATAACTGAGGTTCCACTGTATATTATACAGATTGAACGAAGGGTATGTGTCAGTCAACACCCATTTTTCAGTCCTATAAAAGTTTATTGTGCTAATATTAAGTGTTGGAATGATTGAAGCTTGATTTTGTGTGTGATGAAATGTCTGTTGATTATGCTCTCAGTGCCGGGTCTATGTCAGCAAAATATTCATGTTTCATTGCATCATCTGCTGATATCCGACCGTCTGGAAAACACACGAGATGTCTCTCTAACAAGTCCAGTCCCAAATCATTGAGAGGAGACACAGTGCTCAGGGGGGTGGGGGGATAAGGGGGGAATTCCTAGTTGGAAAGGGAAAGGTCACAATCAAGTCTCGTTCATATTTACAATGTACATAAGTCCCCCCAGAGAGTGTTATGGTAAATTTTTTGAACTTGTGATGTGGCATTAGAGTACCACCTCGTTCAGCCTTTCTGAGGAAATCCTTGTGAGGGCACCATGAACATTCTTATCCTGAAAGGGATACCAACCTCTTACATACTGTGAGATCTCATCTACCTTATTATATTACAGCCTTTCTGGGGAAATCTTTGAGAGGGAACCATGAACACTCTTATCCTTAAAGGGATACCAACCTCTTACATACTGTGAGATCTCATCTACCTTATTACATCACAGCCTTTCTGGGGAAATCCTTGAGAGGGAACCATGAATGCTCTTATCCTTAAAGGGATACCAACCTCTTACATACTGTGAGATCTCATCTACCTTATTACATCATGTCTTATAGTACCTTGTATTCTGGGAGTTTACTGACTCCTGGCCATGTGTGTTCGTTAGGTGTGCCAACAACTTTGAAGATTCTCTTCAACTGTTCATCTACATCACTACCAGGGAATAATGGACGACCACTGTTAGCCATTTCTAATGAATATAACAGTGATGTGCATAAAACCTGAAGGCCATACAATCATGAGCAGTGTTCTTCCCAGATATTATCAGAACAACATTATTTACTCTTAAAAAGTTTCTTCGTCTTCTATGGACAAATTGGAAGACATAATATTCTACACTAATGGAACCTCTGGACTAGATTGATGCTAGTGAAATGTCGGCACTAGTCTGTATGAGTGAACTGTCCACATATAATATTTGAAACAATACATTTTGAATGAAAGTAGAAAATTGGCAATGAATATCAATTTGGATCCTATGTAATCAGAACTGACATATACTGAGAAACATTAAGGGACTAGCCTTCCTCTTTTGGAGATTGAGAATACATTTAGTTCCGTGGGAAAGTTTACTACAACAGGTGTATTGAATGCTAGTCCTTTATATGGAAATGTTTATCATGAGTTCTATACAATTCTTGTTTAACTCCCTAAGGGAGAACACTGCATGTATGGTGTGTGTGTGTGTGCTAGGATAGTGGGGGTGGGGCAGTGTGTTTCTATGGCAATAAACTACCTGCAAAGATGCAGCCAGCAGACCAGAGGTCTATGCTAGTGGAATATACTTGAGCACCCATCAACACATCTGGCGGTCTATACCAAAGAGTTACAACCTACACAGAATGAAATCAGCTACTTATAGAGGAGAGTTAGTGTGATGCTATAGTTATATGCTTATAATTCTGCCTACATATGGCTGACTATTGTTATATAACAGTAACTGAAGTGTGGTATACCCAAAGAAAATAAGTTATCTGGGTCACTGATAAAGATTTTTTTTGTAGGAGAAGACCTTCACTTATTTCAATGAACATTTCCCTTAATGATCTAGATGATCTGATCCCACCAATGTCTCTTCACAGAGTACTGATATATAATATTAAACAGTGCATGCTTGAAGATGACACTAACCTCTGCTGAAAAGTTTCTGACAGGTATTCCAAAGGCTCTGGCTAGTCCAAAATCTGCTAGTTTCAGTTCATCTTTCTAGTACATAAAAAGCTATTTGAACTAATAATGTACATAATAAGGAGGGGGAAGGAAGAAAAAAAAAAAAAAAAAATTTAGTTCCCACTCCGGGAATTGAACCCGGGCCGTCTGGGTGAAAACCAGAAATCCTAACCACTAGACCAAATGGGATCACAGCACTACTTTTACTATAATCTCATTATGTACTTAATGTTGCCTCACATGTGTAATAAGGATGTTCTGTGGTTTGAGGTCTCTGTGAAATATGTTGAGACTGTGACAGAACCCCAGTCCTTTCAGTAACTGATAATAGAATGACTGCAAGAAAACAAACAGTTCCTTGAATTCTGAAACTAGATATTTATACAGTATGTTGAAAGAGCTATAGTGTCCTGGGTGACTTCATTTCAGAGAATGAAGTGGTAATACACAAGTTGTTACTTAGGACATAGCCAAGTGTCTTTAATATAGAGGGTGTCCTTATTTTAGGAGGTTGGAATAGAGGGATTCCATTGTATAGAGGGGGTGGTCTCATTTCAGTGAGTTGGTTCCACTGTAGTGCTATAGAGGGTGTCCTTATTTCAGGAGGTTGGAATAGAGGGGTTCCATTGTATAGAGGGGGTGGCCTCTTTTCAGTGAGTTGGTTCCACTGTACGTAGTGCTTAACAAAGTTAAACTTACTTGTACAACTTTCTTTGTTATGTTTCCTCCACAGCTGTCAAAATACTTCTTCAAATCCTATGAACAGAGTAGATTAGATCTAACACACATAACACTCCAACATCATCCTCACTACACATTTAGTTTCATGATGATGAGGTACTAATACATTCCTAACATATATATAGGTACCAGTTCCCTCTGCCCTTCATCTGCCTCCCACTCTCCTATTCCCATTTAGAATATGCACAAAGCATACAAAGTTTGTACTGAGCAGGTAAGTTCAGCCTCATGTTTATGCAAAACAGTACAACTATCTCTCCATAGTTTGGGATTCAAAAAGCTTAAGGTAAACTGAAGAGTTTAGAGAAGTTATACAGAGATCCTACTCACCTGATCACAGAACTCAAAGACCATGGTGAGCTTGAGATTCTTGTGGAGGACATCCATCAACCACACAATATTTGGATGTTTCAGTTCCTTCAGGAGACATATCTCCCTCAAAGCTGCACTAGGAACTCCTTCATCATCTTCATCTAACCTCACTACTTTCAAGGCCACAATTTCTCCTGATTCTCTGTCCTTGGCTTTGTACACAGTTCCGTAAGTGCCTGCGGGAGAAGATGGTTAACGAACTGAGAAAGATCACAGCGTACAAAGACCTCTTTTCACGCTGCGTTAGCCTACCTTCTCCTATCTTCTCCACCTTCTCATAACCCTGCATCCTTACTCAGTTACTGTTCGAGCGTAAAAACCCTGACCATCTCCTTTGTAATTCTGTTTCTAGGTGTGCATTATTTAGCGTAAACCAGTAATCACGTCTATGTCCGCGTGGACTACATAACTGGCCGGAGATGGATGAAGTATGGAAGAGAAAACAGCCCTCTTTGCGCCATCTTACTTCACCAGAATATGGTCAGGTTGGAGATCGGCAGATAAAGGTATTGATCTATCATTTTAGCATGGTGACATGCTCTGTAATGGTGAGATAGATTCATCTCTCTCCTTGTTACCCAGACCTTGCAAGATCTGGTGAAGCATCACGTGGAATCATTTAACTTTATGCTAGAGGAAGGGCTCGGGTATGCAGTTGAGGTGAAATATGATTCTTTAGTTAACTAATAATTTTCAATTCAGTAGTGACTAACATTCAGTTCAGTAGCTAGCAACTTGCCAATAAAATTTAATGATCAAAACTTTTCCTTCTGTATGATTCTACTGTGGAACTTTTATTTCAATCCCATACCCACCCACCCACACCTTGAAATAAGGATACCACCCCATTAAGATATCTGAAATGAGGCCACCTTCCTAATTGGGACATTTTAATTTGTCAAGAGTGTATCTGAAGTAGAGTAGTTCCATTTTCCTATGGAAAATAGGTAACAACTCTCTCCTCTTAATATTGCCGGGACAAACTTACTGCAAGAAAAAGACTTACTGGCTATTAATGATGTAATATCTCATTATATTCTCTAGAAGTATTATAATGTAGTGTTATTCCAGGTGATATCTATTGTAGGATCTCATGACATATGAGCTACTGGATCCTAAACAAAGAAGGATCTCGTTCTATATTGAGGTACATTTAGGCAAGAACCCTCCCCATCTCTTTCTTCCTCTTTCTCTCCCTTTTTATCTCTCTCTCTCTCTCTTCCTCTCCCTCTTTCTCTCTCTCTTCCTCTCCCTCTTTCTCTCTCTCTTCCTCTCCCTCTTTCTCTCCCTCTTTCTCTCTCTCTCTCTCTTTCTCTCTTCCTCCCTCTTTCTCTCCCTTTTTCTCTCCCTCTTTCTCTCCCTCTTTCTCTCCCTCTTTCTCTCCCTCTTTCTCTCCCTCTTTCTCTCCCTCTTTCTCTCCCTCTTTCTCTCCCTCTTTCTCTCCCTCTTTCTCTCCCTTTTTCTCTCCCTCTTTCTCTCCCTTTTTCTCTCCCTCTTTCTCTCCCTTTTTCTCTCCCTCTTTCTCTCCCTCTTTCTCTCCCTTTTTCTCTCCCTCTTTCTCTCCCTTTTTCTCTCCCTCTTTCTCTCCCTTTTTCTCTCCCTCTTTCTCTCCCTCCTTCTCTCCATCTCTCCCTCGAGGTGATCTTGTTTTTAAATGTCTATATTCGCCTATTGGTTGCTTCTGAACTTACATATACACTGAATGAGCATGTATCTACTCTAGATAATTATATACATGTATGTAGGAGGCTGCTATAGGATATCCAACTCTACCCGAGACAAATGTTTACACTAGTACTATCAAGATCTTCCCCTCGGAATGCAGGCAGTGTATGTCCACGTACAAGGCCAAGTTATCAGTGACGATAGGATGGATGGTGGATGGACAGGTGGCCGGGAAACACACGAAGGTAGTAGGACAAGTCCCTATTATGGTGAAGGTATGTATTAGTCATGTGTTGTTATGGTGAAGGTATGTATTAGTCATGTGTTGCTATGGTGAAGGTGTGTATTAGTCATGTGTTGTTCTTAGGAGACATGATGTAGTGGTGAAGTAGAGTTTCTAGAAATTATTTGAAGCTTCATCTCACTCACATCAGTCAGACACTCCCAAAGGAAGAGACTGCGTTCATTTATATTTGTTGACAAATTAAAAGAATGATTCAATACAAAAAGTGTTTCTTTTTTGAGTATTTGGACCCTGTTATCTATGACAGAGCACGTTTAATGGTCACCCATGAGACAAAACCAGTCAGTTGTTGGGCCTGCTTATACAGTATTGTGGTGTATCTTGAGACACATTTCTTATAACTTTTTATTCAGTCTGACCGTTGCCGGCTAGCCCAGTATGGTCCCAAGGAATTGATACAAGTCCATGAAGAAGCTGAAGTGAGTAATAAGCCTAGAAATATTCCTTTAGACTCCATGAAATCAACGTACTCTGCAGGAATTAGGGGGTTATTTCATCGTTAATGGCAATGAGAGAATTATTCGGATGTTAATCATGACAAGAAGAAACTATGTAAGTAAATGAACAATTTTACCTTCTTGAGGGGAAGGAATACTAACTGGTATTTTGAAGGCTAGATTGACCAGTTACAGTTCTAAATGTGTATAGCTATCCTGAGGCAGTGGAGCCAATTGCCTGATCTGCTACCACTTGACTTTGTGCTATTTTTCTATTTATAGTAAGAGACAGGTCTAGAAATGAGACATTTGATGATCACTAATACACTGACCAATAGCTACGTATTAACAAAAGTGTTAAGTAGGTATTCTTGTGGCCATTACCAACTGATTCTGGCCTCTTCCTTATTTACGTCTCAGGATCTGGGTTCTTAAGAACTTGGTTCTTGATACCACTCATTCAATATGGCATGGAACAAGACATGTCTTCCATTCTTAACGATTTTATTTATATTCATGTAGCCTCTAGCTATAAACAGACCCTCCTGGAAGACAAGGGGTCCTTTGTATACTGAACATGGAGTTATCATTAGATGTGTACGCAAAGACCAGACGTCAGCTGTAAGTCTTAAGGAGTTCTCACTGTTCTGAGTTGATAATGGGTTAATACTGTTCTGAGTTGGTAATGGGTTAATACTGTTCTGAGTTGGTAATGGGTTAATACTGTTCTGAGTTGGTAATGGGTTAATACTGTTCTGAGTTAGTAATGGGTTAATACTGTTCCGAGTTGTTGAAGGGCTCTTTCTGTTATAAGTTATCTTAACTGTTGTGAGTTTTGCTGTTCAGAGTTGGTAAGGGTTTTTACTATTCCAAGTTGGTAGAGGGTTCTTACTGTTTTGAGTTTTGCTGTTGAGAATTGGTAAAGGGTTCTTACTGTTATAATGAGTTGAGTTGGTAAAGAAAGTTGGGTAAAGAAGTTGCTGTTAAGAGTAGGTTAAAAGTTTTATTATTCTTAGGTAAAGGTTTACTGTTCTTAGTAATTTTACCATTCAGAGTTGGTAAAGGGTCATCAGGGTTCCTACTATAGAGTTGGTAAAGGTTCTTGGTCACTGCTGTTAAGCCTGAATAATTAAGTTTTGTAATCATATGCGCATGCATGAGTGAGTATACTATAGCAACGCAACATTGCTAAAACTCACTAAAAATCAGTCCCATTCCGAACCTCAGTACTGGCAATCTGTGTACTATAGTACACTGCATCACAGTCAAATTCTGGCTGATTCCCATATTGCAACCACAGCAGTGGTTTGAGTTGCCTTAGCTACAACCCTGATGCACTGCACAAGCTGCACAGCTGCTGTGTTCCTTGCGAGGCGCTGAAGTGTTGTGGTAAGAACTCCTACCCTGAGCTAATCAAAATTTTTACAGCAATAATAATCTTGAAGAGTAAGTTCAGCCTTTTCCTGTGACAAGTCTCAGACAAGGCTCCTCCTTTTTTGTGGTTAGTACTGGGTCAATCAAATTAATGAATATTTACACCACCAACACAATATCACACACAATAACATAGGTTCTATGGATCACTGTGCAAAGTGACTGTAGGGTGTGTGGGAGTAGACTTAAAAGGTACAAGGTTTCCTACAACTGTCACACGGCAGCAAATCGGGTCAAGCTCCAGAGCATTGGAGTATCTATAGATCATGATATACAAACAGTTCATCCACAAAGATTTTGCCATGGATGATTAATGCTAGCAAAGCAGGCAAGGATTATACTCCCAGGCTCACCAGATTTGAGTGGAAAGAGCATATTGAGGATAGCTGTACTGTTTGTGAGCATTTCAGCAATAAGGGGAGAAAACCAAACAAGGTACCAGTTGGGAGACCATCACAACACCTCTTGGACATAGTTTCTTCCATCAAGGAAAGAGCACCCTCTGGTCTGGTTCTTGATTTGAACTTAAGACAACAGTTATCTCAACATCCCTCCACTGACAAAGATCTTTTATGTCCACTCTGCCACCTAGTGCTAGACAGGCCACTGGTACTCACAATCTGCAACACACTGATTTGCCTGACATGTTGCATTCAGCACATATATGCACACACTGACTTCTTATGTCCCTGTTGTGGGTCGTCACACAGCATTGACAAGAGCAATATTGTTCCTGCTTATTGCATATTGAGATTACTCAGGGGAATGGAACTTCTGTGTGAGAGATGTCATCGATGTGTCCTTGCAGGTATAAAAATATTGTCACATAACAAAGTAGGAAATTTAATTAAATTATTTCACTAGTGGAATTCAAAGAGCATACTGGCCTTAATCCATCTGCCTCATCATCGGTGGAGGAGATGTTTGCCACACCTCTCAATACTCCCCTTTCACAACAGAAGGACAAATTTGCAACAGTCTTGTCGAAGGAAGCTTGCTGGGTCAGAGGAGGGACTAGTTCATTTCAAAACTGGAGGGCAGGTAATATAACAGTGACATAATGATAATGCAATTACCTTGATGTAAATGCCTTCTATGATGGCAATAGCCTGGTTCCTTCCTCACAAGCAACACCGAAGACAGTAAGTGATCGAGGAGCATAATAAACATCGAAGGGTGAGCAGTGGAGAAGAACAAGCATTTCAGCTGAGTAAGGAGGTCAAGGCCTGCACCTTAGAGGACAGCAGAAAATACTCCAAGCACTTCAGGATGGCTTCAAAGTTCAAATACCCACTAGTTGTGCTCTAGCTATGAAAGCTGACCTTGGCATCCCCTGGGACAAGCTCAGAGCAATCAGAAGGTGAATTATAGCTTTTTGTCAAAGGTCACACCAGACTTAAGTGCAAATCACAAGAACTTATCAAAACAAATTAGCCAGTTGAGTATGGCGTGGGATTAGGGTCAAAAATCGATCTGCAATTTGTGATCCGTTCTGCAACATTGCTCTGCACATTTGTTCCGCACATGGGCCCGTTACACCTCCATTCTCCACATTCGATCTGCACATTCGATCTGCACATTCGTTCTGTACCAGTGCACATTCGATCTGCACATTAGATCTGCACATTTGAACTGTATCAATGCTGTTAAGAATTAAAAATTAATTTTAGTAGCAGCATTAATTCCTTGACGGGGCTGTGTAGCTGAATGCCAACTGTTGTTCAGGTGTAAATCCAGAAGTTTTGAAAGGGAGGGGTCAACAGCAAGTAGAACGACTTCAACAACAGCTTCATCAATCCCAAAATCTAATATATAGACAAAGTGAGTACATTGAAAGAGCAGACCAACTACACCAGGAATTGGACATGCAACAAGTCACGTTCAGAAAGAAGAAACCCACCAAAAGATTTGCCTTCACAGATCAACAACCACTTCAACCAAGTTTGGACCTATCAAGCGAAGAACCAGAACAAGATCAAGACCAGCAGAAAGACCCAGCAATGAGGTGCATAACTAAATTACTTTACTCAATAGCTGAACAAGCTAGAGCAGATAGACAACAAAATGCCAATGCCATAGAATGCCTAACAAAAGCCTTCCAGAAACAAGCTACCATACAAGCAGCCAATTCAAAAGCAGATAGAATGGCCAAATATGTACCACAGATGCCTAGCATGACCAATGAAGAAGACATTGCAGAGTATTTAGAGACATTTGAGCAGACACAAATGGCTCGACAAGTCCCACCTGAAGCTTGGGCACAGACTCTGACACCACTGCTTAACCAGACATGCAGAGACAACATGCTCTATCTACCACCAGAAATAAAACTAAGCTACCCAGATCTAAAGCAAGTGTTGCTAGCAAGCATTAGTCGTGACGATAGATCTGCTGCTAAAAAGTACTTTACAGCCTACAAGAAGCAAAATCAGTCATGGAGGCAACTCAGTGGCTACATTTCAAAACAGTCCAGAAAGTTTGCAATAGGGGAAACAGCCCAGCAAATAAGAGAGCAATATGACAAAGAAATGCTAATACAATTAATGCCTGTTGAAACAGCCACATATGTACGTGAACGTGAACCAGACACACTAGAAGAAGCAGTACAACTAGCAGAGAACCACTTTTTGGCAAACAATGTCAATCAGTTCAACTGGGAAGGACACAAACAGAATGTGGAGAAATACAAGTACTCTATCAAACCAAAACCAAACAGATTCAGCCCAAATCAACCAGCCTACTACTCAAACAAGCTAAAGCCTGACCATTACAAGTATTCTCAGCACAAGCATTACAACTCATTTCAGCAGCCACGTGACCAGTACAAGCAGTCATTTGACCGGTATAAATAGCTAAATGACCAGCCTACTACAAAATACCCCAACAACAAAGAGTCTACTGCTACAGAGACTAGCATACAGAAGTTCAAGCCTAAGACTGACCTATCCAAGATCCAATGTTTTAAATGCCACCAATATGGCCACTTCTCAACTGATTGTACTGTTGTTGCTTTAGTCAGTGTGCCTTCCCTACAGAAGCTTACATCCAAACCTCTATATAAGCCAGGAAAAGTAGGAGACAGACCAGTAGAGTTTTTGATGGACAGTGGGGCTGATCTGTCTGTCATCACACCAGATTTACTGCCTACTGAATACAAGCAGTGCCATCCAGTGATGGTAAAAGCTGTTGGCAACAAGCCAGCATTATACCAAACTGTGGTGATCCCAGCTGAAATAGATGGACACACACTACCACTGTACTGTGCTGTCACACCAGATGACAAGTCAACAAGAGCTATCATTGGCAGGAATGTTCCTGACCTCGATATAGATTGGCATGTATCCATCAGGAAACGTGACAAAGACACAACTGAACAACCAACATCAACCACACAGAAGATACATGGAAAGGAGACTGGAGATGCAGGAGAATGCATCAGCCAAGTGGTGCAGGAGAGAGCAACATTCCCAGTTTCTTCTCCACAGCCTGTGTCTGTACCAACAAAACAGCCAACAGATAAGCAGATACCATCCATTGCCACAAAACAAGACAGTGTAGACCTGTCCATATTTGATTTAGATGAGCTCCAACCAGCTGACATCCTTGCCATCCAGACCAGAGCTATGAAAAAGAGGCAAGAACAGAAGAATGACAAAGCTACAGCTGACTCAGGAGTAATCATCACTCCACTATCATCTAATAATGAAGCAAGTAGAGAAGAAATTATGCATGATGCAGTTGAAACCACTGATGAAGAAAGTGAAGTACCAGTAAACATACAGCTATCAGATGAAGATGAAGAAGTGCTACCAGCAGCACCAGTTGAGATAACACCACCATTTAACAGAAACCAGCTCATTCAAGCTCAACAACAAGATGAAGAATTCAAGTTACTGTGGAAAGATCTGGAGACAAATCCCAGAACTTACTTCACCAAGCACAATGACATTTTGTATGCAAGAGACATTGACCCAGCATCAGCCTGCCCTCTCAAAATAGTAGTTCCAAAGACATTGAGAAAACATGTGTTGGAAGCAGGACATGATTGCACTGGTCACTTCGGTAACAACAAGACCAGGAAGAACATTCAGTTGTGCTTCTACTGGCCTGGTATCAGCAAAGACACTGCTGATTTCTGCAGACAATGTCCAACTTGTTCCAGATTCAACCACCACCATCGACAAAAGCCTCCAATGCAGATCATACCAACAGTTGCAACACCATGGCAGAAGTTAGCACTTGATATAGTGGGTCCACTACACAGATCCAAGAAGGGAAACAAGTATGTACTCACCATAGTGGACTTTGCAACAAGATATGCTGAAGCCATTCCAATGAAAAAGATCACTGCTGAAGAAACAGTTCAAGTTCTACTTGATATGTTTGCCCGTTTTGACGTACCCCAAGAGATAGTGACTGACAATGGAAGTAACTTTACTGCTAGCATGATGGAACACCTGCTGAAGTCACTAACCATACACCACATCAAGACATCACCATACAACTCTCAAGCCAATGGTATGGTAGAAAGGGTGAATTGTCATCAAAAAGGCACTAGTCAAGACTGGAGCAGGGAACACCAACTGGCTTCCCAAGATAATGATGGCCATTAGGACCACTCCACATGCCAGTACCAACCTCTCACCATTTCAGCTTATGTTTGGCAGACAGCCCAACACACCAATACAATCAATGAAGAACTACCTTGAAGAAAAAGAAGAACAACTGCCTCAACCAGTACATGACTACCTGAGAAATCTGTGCTACCAACTCAGTCTGGCCAACAACATAGCTGAACAGTCTGACCATCAAGCAAAACTAAAAAGCAAGACATATCAGGACAAGAATTGTGAAGACTCTCCACTGAACATTGGCGATCTTGCCTTATGCTTTGAACCAAGACAAACTGGAGCACTATCTGCCAAATGGGATGGTCCATATCCCATCCTGGCGAAACCAACTAATGTGACATATATCCTTGACATGGGAAAGAACAAGACAATCCAACGACACAGAAACTGCCTAAGACTCTTCAAGCCACTGGAAATCAATGCAGCAACAGTTATGATTGCCCAGGATGATGACGACAACATGGATGGATTTTCATTGGAACACAACCTGCTACACCAATCAGAAGATAAGACAGGCGATAGCAAGTGGAAGAATATCAAAGGACTTGATGCGTTGACAGAAAAAGATAAACCAGAACTGCTGGACCTACTGCAACAATATGACTCAATCTTTCAAGATTTACCAGGACAATCAACGTTACCTAAGTTCACAATTGAAACAGGAGAATCACCACCAGTCAGTTCATACCCATATAGAATGCCTCTTAAGTGGAAAACCAAAATAGAGGAAGAGATTGACTGTTTACTGAAGACCAAGATTATCAGACCAAGTACCAGCCCATGGAGTTCTCCAATAGTTCCAGTACCCAAGCCAGACACCAGCGTGAGAATGTGCTTAGACTACCGTGCACTAAACAAAATCACAACAGTGGATAGATATCCATTACCCAGAATAGAAGACGTCCTGACCAAAGTGAGTGCTGCAAAGTACATCACCACATTAGACTTGAGCAAGGGATATTACCAGATTGAACTAGACCAACATAGCATCCCAAAGACAGCCTTCATTTCCCATCATGGAAAATTTGAGTTTTTACGTCTACCGTTTGGACTTGTTAATGCTCCTGCCTTTTTTCAACGGCAAATGGACATAGTACTTAGACATACCAAGTCAACTGCCTACATTGATGACATTGTCATCCATTCCAACAACTGGAAAGACCACCTGAAGCAAATCAAAGACACGCTGCAAGCCTGCAAAGAACATGGATTGACCCTAAAGTTGAAGAAATGCTGTTTTAGAGCAGCCAAACTTGATTTCCTTGGCCACACTATTGGCTCTGGAACATTAGAACCACAGAAAGCAAAGATGCAAGCCATATTGGATTACCCACTGCCCAAGACACAGAAGAACTTGAAGTCATTTTGGGCATGGTGGCCTACCAGAAACAATACATACCCAACTTCTCAACAACAGCAGCACCATTATTTGACCAGCTGAAGAATGACAAGCCTGACCATATCCAATGGACAGAACAACTTCAACAAGCTTTCACTCAACTTAAGAATGACCTGTATACAGCACCAGCATTGATATCACCAGACATGGATCAACACTTCTACCTGTTTACAGATGCGTGCATCACCGGCATAGGAGCAGTGCTAAAACAGAAGGTCAACAACATTTACAAGCCAATAGCCTATTTCAGTAAGAAACTGACATTAGCAGAAAAAAACTACTCAATTTCTGAGTTGGAAACACTTGCTGTCATCAAAGCAGTGGAACACTTTGCTGCCTACTTACATGGAGCAAGATTCACCATCTTCACTGATCACAAGGCCCTAGTCCACTTACCTACAATGAGAAATGGGAATCCACGACTGGTTCGTTGGTCACTAACTCTCCAGCCATTTCAATATGATGTACAATATCTGCCAGGAAAGGACAACACTGAAGCAGATACACTGAGCAGAGCAGAGTGGGACTGGCCCACTCTACATCCACACCAGCTCACCATTTAGGAAGGGGGAGATGTTGAGGCAAGCTCAACTACCAGCAACCAACAAAGCACCAGCAAACACAGGAACAAACATTAATTAGCTAATGCATACATCACATTCTATAATAGCATGCTATAATTAGTGACTATGTAAACTAGACATGCTTAGTCAGAACGTAAAAGAATTTATTCAAATCAAAATCTGTTTCTCCTTCTCTTTTAACCAGTTGGGACTCCTGCCAGGTCTCTGCTTGTCAGACTTTTTCCCCAACAATAGCTAATTTTCATTTGAGATCATAAAAATAATAACTTTCAGTTTTATTGCTCTCTTCGTCATCCTCTAGCTATGGTCTTAGCTACTTAGGTCTAAAAATTTTCTTGAAAATTACAATTTAATTTTTCAATTTTTAATCACAATGGATTTTGTACTTGGCTAAATCATAATGGAAAGAATTTTTCACTTAATAAATTTTCAGTCATGATAAAGTTTGGCTTAAATACCTAACTCTCTGCAAAATGAAATTAAATTTTGTATATAAATAATAATATGTAGCTAATTGAAAATAATTTGGCCTAAGTAGCTAGCTATCTACTGAAGATAACTGGTAGATTGCTACCACTATTCTGTAAGATGGGCTAATAGGAGCACAAGAGCCAGTATTGTCAGCCTATTATTCTGGCATAATTCTTTTAGCTACCTAAAACTATGCCTATTAGTTAACTATAATGAATTTAAGCTATTCATGAAAATACTATTTTCTAATGGTAATGGTCGTCTTCTAATTATTGAAGGAATCTGGATTACTACTAAATATACTATTCACACTTCAAAAAAGTCTCCATGCATATCTTACAAATGTAATGAACTCTAATGGGTGAAATTCCAGATGCATCAATGAAGCAATCAGTACAATTTTAATTAATTAATTTTAATGAAATAGTCACAAAGTATTGAAATTGTCACTAGTTATAGCCACATTCATCCATGTACATAAAGTAGTGTAATCTTCAAAATACGGGATTTTTAAAGTATGAAAACAGGTGCACGCCTGGATTGCTGGGAATTCGCCAAAAGAGACATATATAGATTTGTTCAAAAATCCAATTGGCGGTATTGATTTTGCGCCAGTGCAAAACTGGAGTAGGTTCTTGCAGCCTGCATATAAAATAAAGCTTGTTAAATACCATGAAGATGTATGTTTTAAAATTACCTTCTTTGTCCAATGAAGCAATATAGTCTTTGAATAATTTGAAAGAGTGGTGATCTTTACCACTAGAACAATTAGCGTGGAACATATGTAACAAAAGTTCTGGGGTGGTTTCACTGCTATTTGTACTCCTAGCTATAAATAATTCTTCAAAAATCTTTGGGAGTCTCCTTATTAGCTTAATGAATCCTAAGCTCTTTATGCCATCACGTAATTGGTCGATAGCCGCTTTTCTAATGCATATTACTTGGTCCAGCATTAGCTGTTGTACTATTTGATGTCTGGTTGAGAGCTGCACAATGTACAAAGAGAAACATTATTAACTCTATTATACTATAGAAATTGAATTAGGACTTAGCACATGAAAGAACCAAGTCCCAGGTAGTGACAATAGATCAGGATGCCACACACCTTTTTTATTGCCTCTAAAAGCAAAGCCAAATTTTTTCTTCCTCAATAAAAAAAGCAAAGGAGGCCCCTTCCTCTCACAACACACGTAGTGTACTTGGCACCACCCCCTCCCTTTTTTGCTGGATTTGCCCTCAGTTGAGTTGGCATTTAGCTATAGCTTGTCCCTGAACATTTGGCACAGCCTACGAAATTTACAGGAAGTTTTGATGCTACCAAAATTAATTAATTTGTTAAGAGCATTCATGCAGAACGAATGTGCAGAACGGAGGTGTAACGGGCCCATGTGCGGAACAAATGTGCAGAGCAATGTTGCAGAACGGATCACAAATTGCAGATCGATTTTTGACCCTAATCCCACGCCATAAGCTGAGGGGGGCACTGCATTGTGAATGCAAATCACCATGTCAGTTAAAAGTTGGTGTCACCATGAATATGATAGGCTCCTACAGCAGTATTGACTCCTTTTTGTGTTTAGGTGGTTTAAGGAGTGTGGAGTTGCCATTGCTAGTGAAATGAAAATGAGGAAGAGGGCAGGGGAAGTGATTGGGAATAATGCATTGGTGGTAGAAAAGGTTGCACTGGACTTCCAGCTGAAGGGTGGCAAAGAGGTGAGGTTGAGACCTTTTGGGTACATCCCAGACTTGTGGGCCAAGGTAGAACAGCTGCTGGAACAAAATGAGAAGTAAGACAATGACAAAAATAAATTTCAGCATTTACTTACAGTTCAATGCTGCAACAGGCATGGGAGGTTGTGCTGGCATGATGGGAGGCTACCCCAGGATGAAATCTGGTTAAAGATAGGAGGTGACAAGGGAGGTGGAACTTTCAAGATGACTGTGCAGATTGTGAACGTCTTACATCCCAACTCTCCCAATAACACTTGTGTGTTTTGCATTTTTGAGGGTCCAGACAGCATCACCAACCTTACAGTCATGGCTCAGAGATTGCAGGAGCAGATTAACACCCTACAGTCAAGGCAATGGAAGTGAGCATCCCATAATAACTATAGAGTAAACACACACATACCTAGATAGTGGACAACTTCATTAGAAAGAGGGGTGACCACATTTTAGAGGTCCAGCTTGAAATCTCACTGTAGTCACTGATTACCCTAGGAACAAGAAGATAAAAGTAATTTATTGTGGGGACTATGAGGTGCTTGCAAAGAGCTACGGAATCTCAGGAGCCAGTGGTAATAACTTGAAGTGATTAACTTACATTGCACTAAAATAATCTACACTGTCATAGGTAAACATTGCTGTCTGTGGTGTCACATCTCCTCAGATCAACTGCAACTTGTACCATCCGCAAGAGGTCCTGTACAGCTGCGATCTGATACCACCCTGGCCAGTGATCACGCTGCATTCATAGCAGATGGCTCTAGAATCAAGCAAGCAAAGTTCTTTCACAATGTTATCAGAGAGCCACTCTTTGATATCAGCCTTGTTCAGGCATGAAAACAATGAACGCCATTCACATAATTATGAATTATACATACCTTAAAACTGTAGGTTTGTCCACCTGGACTACATATAACACTCGGGATATTCTTCCAATTGTTCACTCTCCTGGAAGATGCATGTCACGAACTTGATGTAAGGGGTCTTCTCCCAGGAGGTAGTGCTGCCTACCAAGAGTATGCTACCTCATTTAGGAGGGATGTCGAACTTGCAGACAAGTGTGACAAAATTACAGACCAGATAGCCATTCTGGATCAGCTAGTCACCTTATTCACATTGACCACCTCCATTGCTGCCAATCCCTCCCACATCACATACTTGAGCCAGCTACAGGGTGCCATATCAAACAAGAAAAAAGAGTTACAAGATATGGTAATTGGATAATTCAGTGTGGCGCATACTTCAATAAGTGCTTTACTATATTTTAGGAAACTGAGAGACAGCAGCTCCTGCACAAACTTAGGGCAGCCTTCAAGAAGGAAGAGGGTCCATTTGTGAAGGCCTTGGACAAAGCTCTACAATCATTTAAAGTGCACAGACAGGCTTACTATAGTGGTACATTTGTAGGTAATCATGTGCACTCCAGCTTGAAGGTAAGATCAGACACCTTTTGAGAAAATGCACTGAACACTGTACTCTTCATAGGCTCACAACATCAACACAATGTGCTGGTCAATGGTAGAGCTGTCCCACTCTGGTGGCAGAGGCAACAGCTCTCTTCACAAAGTTTAAAGAACTTTTTGCCTATTGCCATAACACCTATGATCAAAACTTGGTAGGTTAGGTATATCTATACACATACAATATCACACCTTTTGATCAATAGGTGATCACATCAAGAAATTCATGGCTTTCTATCACCAGAATTTCCCACATGCCACAGTACTCCCAAAGATGCATATGCTTGAGGAACATGTGCTTCCTTGGTTGAGGAAATGGCATGTGGGATTTGGGCTACTGGGAGAACAAGGGATAGAAAGTATCCATGCTCATTTCAATACCCTTGAGAGAACCTATAGGAGTGTCCCAGAGGAGGTGGCAAGGCTTCGACTTCTCATGAAGGAGCATCTTTTACACACTGCCCCTTAACATGTGGCTGCCACCCCTAAAATAAAAAGGAGAAAAAGAGAAGTGACTGTAGCAGAATACTAACTTTTTTTTATCAGCACCATGCACATGCACATTTGCAACTAAAAACTTACATTTTCAACAAGCTGGTTCCGTTGAAAAAAAATTAGGAGCCATATCAGGACCTCATGGCTTGCCAACCACATCCTTCCTCTTTCAGATCCACCGCTAAGCCAGTTGCTAAAAATTCAGAGTGTCCTTTTTATCTGTCAGGAAGTTACCCACCTAAAATCAACCTTCAGACTTCAAGCTCCTATAACCTGACTTGTGGTGGGAGGATTTTCACCGGGTTTGGTTCCTCCTGCTCAGCAAGAACTAGAGAGAACGGCTATCCTACAGCTACCCACGTGGTGGCTACTATGAATATTTTATGGCCTTAGGAAAACACCTCTGCGGTTGCTGGGCAGTTGCTCTGAGCTACTACGTCATACTTGTACATTTCCTGTTAAAAACTTAATTTCCATGTACCCAGTGGGCTTAACAGCAGTGTGGTGTTCTGAGTTTTGCTGTTTACTAGGTAAAGAGTTCTAACTGTTTTTAGTTGGTAAAGGGTTCTTACTTTTTTAGCTGTTGAAAGTTGGTAAAGGGTTCTTGCTGTTTTCATACAGAGTCTGACTCTTCATTATCTTAATGATGGAAGTTGTATGATGCAGTTCTCTCGTAACAAACAGCTCTTCTTTATCCCAGTCATGTACATTCTGAAGGTACCGATCAGTATCAGTGTGTGTAGAAATAATGGTGAGGTGAAGTTTCAGACCACATTAAACACATTTCACTCCATGTTTGTCAAAGGAAAATATCCATAGATGAAATGAGGACCACTAAGCCTGAACTCACCTAGAAAGAGATGGTATAAATTGTATACTGTCCATTTTTTGTTGCACATGTCTCCAATACACTGATAGTGATCACCATTGTGTCTCTGCAGACACTAGTGAATAAAGCTGATGTCTACATCTACAATGAACTGATCAAAGGAAATGAAAATAACAATTTCTTGAAAGGGTAAGTGAAATCTCAACTCTCCAAGGATTATTATATATCTCTGGTTAATCAGACAACCTCTGTAATGAAAGTTAGAGGAGTGTATATCCTAATGCTATTATACTTATGTGATGCACCTAGCTGCTTGGTGTGTATAATGTACCTGTGTAGTGTGTGTGGTAAATGATATCTGATCAACCAGACAGTTTCCCTATAATCTTGAAAATAAAACCAAACTTTACCCACTAAAATGATATTATAAATATTATTATTGAGCTTGTGTAGAGCATTTGTGGTACCTTATCTTTGATGTGCAGATGCGTATCCTCCATGTTGAGGTCAATACTTGACGAGGGTTTGACCACAAGAGAGTCCATTCTCAAGTTTATTGGAGAGAGGTTCCGACTGAAGGCAGATCTCCCTTCATGGACTTCAGATGAAGACGTAACTCGTCACTTGTTAAGGTAGGTAAAGTATCAGATATTTGGTAAAGGGTAGATCACTTATTAATGTAGATACAATGGTCACATATTCTGTTATTCCACTATAGAATATCACTATCAAACATCACTATAATATAGCCAATTAATTTTATTCCAACATGTTTATATAATATTGTCTTTTAATGTGCTGTTGCTAGGTGAGTATTGTAAGTGTTTTGTTAAAGATGTTTCTAACTTTCATTGTGTTTTATGAACAGGGAGTTGGTTCTGGTCCACTTGAATAAGGACATTGACAAATTCAACATGCTCATGTGAGTACATTCAATGGTTGACTGGGAGATATGATGTTAGTAAGTGATATCTATAGCTCTAGCAATAGTCTTGCTCACATCAGCCAATCAGACATTAAACCGTATATATCACATACCTAACGATACATTCAGGTCAGGTCTAAAGTTCATTTAGTCCACTATCTAGCTACATTACATGTGTAATTATTGATACATGTCTTATGAAATTTTAGACAACTAAGCCGGAATGTTGATGTGTTATTTTTGATATGATTTTGGTTATAGTCTTTGATTATTCTGTAGACTTAGTCAGTATTTTAAATTTAATGATCCCTAATGAAATCGGTCAATGAATATTGCTTTAGCTTATAAAATAATAGTCTCCTGACCATATTTATAGTACTAGTATATTGTTTAACCCTTACCGGACCGGCAATTTAATTAGTTTTTAGTATGAGCCGAGAATTGTCACATACGCGTGATGGGCACATAATTAAATAAGACAATTGTCATGCAAGTGTGACAAGCTCCTGTAAGTTTTAATGTGTTAACAATACTTGGTGTGGCTTAATAGCAGCTGTCGGACAACTTTCTTGTATTTATTAATACTTTAGATAATATGACTAGTTCGTTAGTGGTTAATATAAGAAGCTGTCCCTAGTATGTAATTTATATAGCACTTATGGGTGGTCCATAACATTGAATAATTAATGTCAGATATTTGTGACAATGGTCCTATAAGGGTTAACTATTCCAAACTTGCTTGATTATATTGTATCTTTTCATAATTATATGCAGTTTCATGACTCGGAAACTCTATGCGCTGGCCTCTGGTAGGTGTTCTACTGAATCAACAGATTCCCCTAGCAACCAGGAGATCCTGTTAGGTGGCCATCTCTACCTTATGGTCCTAAAGGTACTCAGTATGTAATGTTTCCATGAAGTAGCAGTCATGGTGGATAGTCTGTTTTTTGTTTCTAGGAGAAATTGGATGGGTTTCTTCAATACATGAAGCTAGAACTAGAGAAGAATGTGAAGTCAAATCCAGATAGATTTGAGGGCAACCTCGGTAAGTCATTCATGCATGATAATATCTGTGTAGCTTCTTCATAATAAATAGTTGTCCACTTTCACAGATGTGGATTTTATCAGACAAGGATTGTTTAATTAGCGATATTGTAATGAGTAAGACTAATATATAGGACCAGAACTATTCACAGTACTCTCATGTCTGTGCAGTTGCAAGCATGGCTCTAGTACTCAAGCCATTCCACATTACTAATGTATAAACTGACCCCTGTAATTAATAACCTAATGTAGCGGTAATGATGTATCCTTGTGAGGTTACATAGTAGTGTGACTGGATTTATAATCATATTTTGTGGTCCAGGTGCGTTGATGACCAAGGTTATATCTGGAGGTCCTGATGTGGGACATTACATGGAGTATTTCCTAGCCACTGGAAATATTCGTTCTAGAACTGGACTGGGACTCCAGCAGGTCAGATTCTTATGTTTTTTGTTTGTTTGTTTTTGTTTGTTTGTTGTTGTTTTTTTTTTTCTCGTTTTTTTTTTTTTTTCTCATTCCTATTAGGGAAGAGATTATTTATCAGTGATTCTGCTACTCTGAGGAGAATACTCTCTCCAAACCTAATTTAAAGTCTGTGAATACACTATTCTCAACACATTAGCTGGGTGTTAGTAATTCCCCAAAATTACTGAAGATGGGCTTAGAAACTTTGTCTAACTAGTAAAATCTCTTAAATGACAAATTCAGTTAAATGTGTGTGGGTGTCAACTATACTACCTCAGAGTGTTAATGTTCTAGTAATGTATCTAAATAAGGTATACACACATTAGGGGGATAGGGTATACACACATTAGGGGGATAGGGTATACACACATTAGGGGGGATAGGGTATACACACATTAGTGGGATAGGGTATACACACATTAGGAGGATAGGGTATACACACACATTGCAGATAAGGTATACACACCATCAATGACAGTTTGAGCTAGTTATCATGGTCATTATTTGACTTGGAAAGACATGATTTTGTGGAAGCTACATTTTGTTACTTGAATCAAGTTTTCAATCAAATAAATTTTTGTGGTTTCTGCCCCCTTGCAAATATTTGAAGGTGTGTACTTGTTTTGTACAGCAATCTGGTTTCACGGTAGTGGCAGAGAAACTTAACTTTTACCGTTACCTCTCTCACTTTCGTGCTGTCCATCGTGGTGCCTTTTTCAGTCAAATGAGGACCACATCAGTCAGAAAACTCCTCCCTGAAGCATGGGGTTAGTGAAGCATGGGGTTAGTGTCATGTGGTTGTCATGTGATCTGTGATGATGTAAAGAGACGGGCGGACTGAGTTTATCAAACATTTGATGAATGTCTCTATTCACTGAGGTCACCATTAGGATGTAATTAACAGGGGGTTCCTCATTCATATCTCTTTATTCACGGGGTATTATCATGTGACTCCTCATGTGATCTAGGTTTCCTGTGTCCTGTTCACACTCCAGACGGAGCACCCTGTGGTCTATTAAACCATTTAGCAGCATTGTGTGAGGTATTGGATTCCTTCACCTCATTCCATCACTTCATTCCTTCACCTCATTTCATCACCTCATTCCTTCACCTCACTTCTTCACCCTTTACCTCATTCCTTCACCTCATTCTATCCTCATTCCATCACCTCATCCATCACCTCATTCCATCACCTCATTCCATCACCTCATTCCATCACCCCATTCCATCACCTCATTCCTTCACCTCATTCTATCCTCATTCCATCACCTCATTCCATCACCTCATTCCATCACCTCATTCCATCACCTCATTCCATCACCTCATTCCATCACCTCATTCCATCACCTCATTCCATCACCTCATTCCATCACCTCATTCCATCACCTCATTCCTTCACCTCACTTCTTCATTCCCTATTTCTCCTCACCACCCTATCCAGGGGTGTCTAATTTTAATGGGGGAAAAGGGAGGTATCTCCCCCCTCACCATGTAATTGTTGCCCCCCCCCCCCCTAAAAGATATTTGCATTTATGTTTTGATCATCAGGTAACTACAGCAACACCCTCAGCTATTCACCTGGTGAAGCTTCTGTTCTCTCTCGGGGTGACACCTTATGGGGCACCGACTACACCTCATGCCACACCTCTCCTTCCTGTTATCCTTGATGGGCGTATTATAGGAGAGGTGGAGTCTGGACTTATGCAGGAGTTTTCAGTTAAACTTCGAACACTAAAAGCCATGGGAAAGGAGAAGGTATTCTCACTTGAACAGGTTCAGTGGTTGGTGTAGAGGAGCGGAAGAGAGAGGGAAGGAAGAAGGGAGGGAGAGAGAGAGAAGGGAGAGGGAGGAAAGAAGGAAGGGAATGAGAAAGGGTGGTGAGGGAGTTAAAGATAGGGAGAGAGAGAAGAAGTTGACACAATAGAGTTGAGACTTATTGTTGGTTTAACCCTCCACTATCTCCCAATATCTGTGTAGGTGCCACCAACCCTGGAGATTTGTTATGTCCCTGACCGAAAGCAAGGTCAATTTCCTGGTCTGTTCCTCTTCACCGCTCCCTCCCGAATGATGAGACCTGTCTTAAACCTTGCCAGTAATACAGTGGAGCTCATTGGATCATTTGAACAGGTGAGGTTGTCTCACTGGATAGTGAACTCTCTATTCTAGTGTACAGTGGAGCTTCTGATATTGGGATCCATTGTAGTACAGCGTAATAAGGACACATTGGGATCAGGTCTACTGTCCCTTGTAGTAGAGTGAAACCTCTGAATAAAGGACACATTGGGATCATGTCTAGTGTCCCTTATAGGGAGACTGTCCTTATTTTAAGAGGTTAATTTGTACTGGATATGCATAGTTTCTCTTCTGTTGTGTAGGTGTATATGGATATAGCTGTGATTCCTGAAGAAGTTCATGAAAATGTAAGCATTTCTTTACCATGGTGACAACATGAGCTTCTAGTACCTGTGAACTTAATTCTCAGCATACTACACACTTGGAGCTGAACGAAGGGAGCATGCTCAGTGCCATAGCAACACTCACTCCATTTTCAGACTTCAACCAGAGTCCCAGGAACATGTATCAATGTCAGGTGACTGTAATGTGAGAAAGATCTATTGCCTCATTCATTATACTGGATTCAATTTAATGAGCTGTTACTATAAATAGCACATTGATTACATAATGAGTATGATGTAATGACTATTTTGTTTATTAATAGATGGGTAAGCAAACAATGGGGACTCCATTGCATTCATTTCCCTATAGAATGGACAGCAAACTATACAGATTGCAGGTAATTATATTCATAGCCCCAACCCTAAAGTGCGTTAGATCATAGGTATTTATCCACAGACCCCTCAAGCCCCCCTGGTTCGTCCAAGCACCTATGACTATTATGGGATGGACGAATACCCTCTGGGCATGAATGCAATAGTAGCCGTTATATCTTACACTGTAAGTTTGTAGAAGGGAATCCTTAAAATTCTGAGATAATGTCCACCATTACTACTATGGAGAAGAAACATGGGGAATAGTTATTTTGTCTGAACATTTCTGACCTCATTTTGCATAATAATCTTGTATGTGCACTGTTATAGCTTTAATGGTATTCATAGTTCAGACTAGACAGGATCAAATTACAAATGTGTCTATAGTAGATTATTATAGATTACAGAATAGTTGTCATGCATTATTGATGGTCATGGCTCTTGTAGTTGTCTCATGCTAAAGTCGATTTGGGTTGACCTGGCACCACAAATATTTGCAATAACTTGCTAAATTTTCATCTGATTTCAAAATTTCAAACACCAACAGTTAACTAATTATCGTGGAATTTTTCTGATATCTTTTATAATGTTCTATGCCTTACCAGTCAAAAGTTAGCTATATGTCCCATAAGCAAAGTACAGAGCATTCCGTTAACCATGTGGTGTGCGTTATTTAGCTCAATTCCAGCAATATACTGGTGTAGCAGCTACACAGTTAACACATGGTTTGGCTCCATTTACCCGCACATACCATCATCCACAAGTATTTTGCTAAATCAACTAATGATGCACTACTACGTAATCACACTCTACTGCTACTACTTCCATGGGCAAGTGAACGCGAATAGACTTTAGCTCCATAAACAAGAAGTGTGTGGTGACACTAGTTCAAAGTTTTGGTCTCTCACTAGTCCAATAACCTTATAGCTGTCATGTCATAGCTATTGTATGCACCTGAATTTCTCAGCTGCAGTGTCACCAAACCCTTCACATTTTATATGGGCAATAGCTTCAAGACTAGGAGTATAGTGTGTATTATATAGTGCCTTAACACACACTCCACAGTCACTGCTCATCTACATATATATGACAGCTGTTCTATAATCTATGTACTGTGTAATGTAGTGGACCATAACTAATGAAAAAGGGGCTCAGTCAAAATCTGATTATACATACTTGAAGTTTGGGAGTTCTTCTTGGTCTATCCTGGCTACAGTTAATATTGATAACTATTCAAAGAAGAGATATCATTGTAGTAGCCTGTACATTGTTTCTTGTAGGGGTATGATATGGAGGATGCTATGATCCTCAACAAGTCTTCAGTAGAAAGAGGTCTAGCACATGGCACCATCTACAAGTGTGAGGTATGTAAAATTATGTCATTACATGTCACCATTATTCTCTCTCCATAAAACCTCATCAGTTCATTGACTTGGCAAAAATCAGTGCAGACAGAGGCAAAGTTCCACTGAGGTTTGGTGAGTGTATGTTGTTGTTTATTTGTTTGTGTGGTTTTTTGCTGGGATTTTAGTATAATATGTTCTTGTTAGTCTAGTTGATGTGTTTTGTTGTTACAGTAAGGTTATTGTTTATTGTGTGTTTGTGTTTGTTTATGTTTTTTGTGTTTATTGTTTATGTTATTGTTGAAGGGTATGCACAAGGAGACAAGATAGCTGATAAACTAGATGTAGATGGATTCCCTTCTATAGGGACATATTTGACTGAAGGAGATCCCTTCTACAGGTGAGAGTTGATACTCCAACAACTAACAACAACTCTTCTTCTTCTCTTTCTCATCAAAGAACTAACAGGAGACATTAATATTCCATTTAGAGCTAATAGAGGAGATGACTTTTATGAAATGTGTTTCTCACTGTTCTTAGCTATGTTAATGAGAGCTCTGGTATGACAACTTTAGTGACTTACAAGAGCCTAGAACCAGCATATGTTGACCAGGTGAGTAATATATTGATAGAGTCGGTTACCAGACATTTACCCAGTAATAATTAATATGCACTCCAATAAGTAAATAAAAACAAGCAAAATAATTTTATTATTTATCACTTAAAAATGAATTCACAGCTATTATTAACATAGCTCAAGATAGCTGACTACAGTCACCTGACCACACTATTAGTACATTCATTAGTCCTGGACCACCACCAATCAATGAATAGTCCACATTATCTCATGTGTACTACTTGAGTCCCTATTCCCTATGCCTTCAATGAAAGTTGTAAGTCAGGTGTGTGGGGTGGAGCTTGTATGCTTAGATGTGATCTGAAACTCCACCTCACTAATCGACATTCTTTCACTCTTAGGTAAAAATCCTAGGGAATGAAACTGGTGACGAGCCATTGCAGAAAGCTATCATGAAACTCAGAGTGAATGTAGGTGAAGTAGTAAAACTACTCCAGTTACTGATGGATCTTATAGTTACTGTCAGAAGTAGAGGGGTGACTGTAAATTAAGGTTTAGAGTGTCCACCATGTGTCTATATTTAGGTTCTGCTCTGTCCAGAAGTGTCCTCATTTCATGGTGTTAAGATTCCACTTTACATAGAGGTGTCCTCATTTCAGTTTTGTAGTGTTCCACTGTATAGAGAGGTCAAGGTATTGGAATAGAGGGTGTTCTCTGTATGTATACAGAGATGTTATTATTTCAAGTAGGTTGAAACAGAGTGGTTTTACTTTATCTTCTTTCAGGAGGAAGGGGGGGGGTTCGATTCTGTTGTAATTATTGTATGATGTGCCCACTTGTGTGATGCCATGAGAATTGTAAAGTATCAAGCTAAGTTAAGGGGTTAAAGTATCTATGTTAAGGGTTAAAGTATCTATGGTGATATATTTAAATATCTCTAGAGGAATCCCATAATTGGAGATAAGTTTGCCAGTCGGGCTGGACAGAAGGGGATATGCAGGTGAGGACTTACCAAGTACATAAAATTAATGTTAAAACCGCTACAATGGCCAATCATTAATTTTAGATGAAAAAATTTAGTGTAAATTATCTGGTGAAATTTAGCTTGACAAGGAGAGCTAACACTTGTGGGTTTAATATGAGTGTGTGTACATCTAAACTGTTATTACAGTCATTATCATCAGATCCCTCATATATATCTGATATGATTTTTAAAACTGCATTTCATGTTTTAATAATGTTGTTTGGTGTATATAGTCAGAAGTGGCCTGTGGAGAATATGCCCTTCACTGAATCCGGGATGGTTCCTGATATCATATTTAACCCTCATGGCTTCCCCTCTCGTATGACCATAGGTAAGTGGGTGTGGATAGTGTCAAAGAGGCGCATTTACCAACATCTTTTTCCCTTTGCAATGAATTATGTAAAAGTGATATTGTTTTCCCTGGGAGAACATGAAGGAATGGTGACAAGGTAGATTTTTTAGACCAGGTGATGTCCTCTGAAACATCTGCTATGCACCTTACCAGGATGTGTATGAGTATGGGACAGAGTGTCAGGATAATGTACCCTATTTCCAAGACTATTATACCCTTTACCAGATTCTTGTTGTAGGGATGATGATAGAGACAATGGCAGGGAAGTCATCAGCACTACATGGTCTGTGTCATGACTGCACACCCTTCACTTTCTCAGAGGATAGACCAGCCATCAAACACTTTGGAAAACTTCTGGTACAAGGTACCATTATATCAGTTCAATGGGGGGTGGGGGGTGGAGTGATTGAGGAGTGTTAAATGGAAAGGTGTGGAGGGAGTCAGGGGTGTTGAATGGTAGGGTGAGGAGGATTTGAAGAAGTTAGGTAGTGGTGATTGGAGTGAAGGATATGAGAGTTATAGGAAGGGAGTGAGACGTGGAAGGGAGGGTTGTGGGGAGTGAGTGAGATATGGAAAGGAGGGTTGTGGGGAGGGATATATGTAGAATGGATAATGTATGTGTATACATTTCAGCTGGCTATAACTATTATGGAAATGAGAGGCTTTACAGTGGTATCGATGGAAGAGAGTTTGAAGCTGATATATTCATGGGTGTAGTCTACTATCAGCGACTACGTCACATGGTGTCTGACAAATTCCAAGTTCGAACAACAGGACCTATTGATGTCCTGACTCACCAGCCGATAAAGGGTCGTAAACGTGCAGGAGGTATTCGATTTGGGGAGATGGAGAGGGATTCACTTCTGGCTCACGGTAGTTCATTCCTCTTGCAAGACAGACTACTGAACTGCTCAGATAGATCATTTGTAAGTAGATGGATTCTAGTAAAAGGGGATTGTTGGAGGGGAGGAGTGGTAAAGAACATTAATCACAGTTCTCTTCCCAAGATAGTTAAAGCTCATGGGTCCTAATGCCTTCTTTAGAATTTAGGAGTGGGTGGGGTTAAGTGCTTTGATGTAGTTTGAAACCCCACTCACGCTCACCACTACCTCCATAAAGAGGTCACTACTTGAAGCCTAAAATAATTGAGCACTATAATCACTGGTGTATCACACTTAGTTATTCAACATCATAAGTATTCATATTCCTTTAGAGTCGTATTTGTAAGGAGTGTGGGAGTGTTGTGTCCCCAATGTTGGAGAAAGCCACACCTTCAGACTCCATCCTGTGCCACACCACTTCCAAGTGGAAGTGTCGTCTGTGTCAGAATGGTGGGAGGATTGACGTTATTTCAGTTCCTTATGTCTTCAGATATCTGATAGCTGAACTAGCTGCCATGAACATAAGAGTCAAAATGGAAGTTAGTTAATAGTAGCCAGTTGTTATGACAGTTATCATTATCATTATTACATAATTTTCTCTCAATGATGAATGGAGTTTACCTGCAAGGAGAGCATTTCTAGCTTCTAGGGTAGAAAAGAAACACTTCAATAGTTTATCATAGAGTAGAGCCCCTCCTTGAAACGAGTACACACTTGAACCCTCTATTCCAACTCTCTGGAACAAAGGCACTTCTGTATACAATGAGACCCCTCTATTCTAACCCCCTGATGCATTAAAGACACTCGGATACTTCATATCATTGTCTTAACAGAAATAAGGCTTCCCCTCAAATCACATTCATTGATTGATGGCATTCCTCGATGACATTCATTGATGCTCACTGAATAAATAGACTTGATGACACAACCCTTTCCAAGAACTTTATAGGATTAAACAAAGATCACTTCTGTCTTCAGGAAATATTATATCCCATGCATATGCACAGTGATTGGTCAGCCTAAAAAAAGTTAAACTCCAATCATGGCAACAAAATTTGCTATTTGAAAGGAATACATGACATTCTTCTGTCTCAGGAGTCCACCTGCATTCTATAGCATGTGTGAGCTGTGTAGATAGCTAGTAGATATTATACAATGACAACTTCATGTCAGTTGTCATAAGATGGTGCAATTGTATGTATCTTGCACACCGCACACCTGTCAATGTCCTGTTTGTTTTTCTCATTAACTGTATTCATTGTACCTATGAAAAGGCTTGATTGTATTCTTATGGCTATTATATAAAAATATTTGAGGACATCTTTCCCAAAAGTATTGTTACAAAAGATCAAGAAGAGGACATCACTTCTGTCTTCAGGTAATTAGCTATACATCTAGGTAATATTGTCAGTGTGTATGTGCTAGTGTAATTGGCATTATTTGAGTTACTATTGAAAGAGTTATTGGAGCTGGCTAAGTTATCAAGTTACCTTCAGACCTATATAAGAGCAAACTAACTAGCTGCATGAAACTGATTGTCTTAATTAAGTTATCAAACACTTTACCTAGTTTATGTATAGTCTAATGAGATGACCTCTTGGATGAGTTATGATTATTTTTAACAAACTAACTAGCTAGTATAAATGCCTGCAATTAGGCCTTAGTGGATCATGCTTAACTTTTTTTTTCCTATAATTTTTCTTCTCTGTACTCATTTTTATTATCAACTAAAATAATTTGACCCTTGAAGATACAAACTACATAATTTTGAGGTCAAGCACTTGTTGATATTGACTTATTGAAATAATGATGCATAAACCACAATACCTGTTAAACTACTCGCGTACAGAGACTGGTTTTATCAGAACTGCAAGAGCACTTAGAGCAGTGAGCGACTACTTAGTGCGCAGACTAGAGCCAACAAGTACGCAGAGTAGTAGCTATAAAGGTGCGCAGAGTGCACATCCATGACTTTAACTAAAGATCTAAGTTGTCAGGATATAAAGTCCAGTGCTATAGGCTAAAGTAAGTTCTTTGTTTTGTTATTCAGCATATAGATGATCATGAGCCATGGCCATTATAATTATCAACTACAAATTTGACTTATTAAAAACTGTATAATTGTTAAGAGTTCAGTAGTTTTGCTATAGCTAATGTAGATATTATTCCATCACTCTTATGGTCATCTAAAAGAGAATCAATCTTGTCTTGTGCATTTATAATGGGCCAGGGGGGCACCGGGTACTGGTGCCCCCCCACTCTTCACAGACCTTTGCAGTTGTGTATAGTGTGTGTCACTATGTGTGCATGTGTGTGGTGATAGTAAATGCTTACACTTCACTTGTACATACTAACCACAAAATCCATGATCATACATGTAACTTTTAAGGTTCACATGACATGCCTCAAGAGAAGCTAAACTCCCTTTTTTGGTACAAGAGAAGCTTCTACTTCTGAACCTCTGAGTCAGAAGAGATTCCTTTCCTCATGGCAATGCTTCAGCTGAATGTATTTTCAGTATGATAAAACTGATTCTCTTCATAATTCAACTCTATCTGCTTTAGTAGCAACCAAAGTGAATTTTGACAGATATTGTTATGAGCAGCAATCAAGTGATGAACTACTCTGGCTGAGCAAGTCAGCCACTTACAAACAACTTAACTATAGAATTAGCTATTTTAATAATAATTACAAGTATGATCTTCCTACGTAAAAAGTATCCTTTTTTTTTCCTTTGGGGATTGGCAACCCTGTGGTATTTCCTCTTGTGTTCCTTGTAAATGTGATTGTTGGTGCTGTATGAATATAGTTAACTATTTTTTACCATCCATTGGATATGTCTGATTCCAAGGTGAGTCACGCACATCAGAGTAAAGAGTATAAAGAAGGAAAGCTTAAAGCTTACTCAAGGAAAATAAGCCTAGTTGGTATGAAAAGTATTCCTGGATAAGTGTTTGCACATCTATAAAGTTCAAAATAATATTTCTTTACTATACATCATGGCAAAACTTCCTGCAAGTGTCAAAGTTTTACATTAAGGTTTGGAACCTGGAGAAAGGCTCTGCAGCACTTTAAGAATAGCATGGCACATAAAGAAATAGAGCAAAGTGCTATTTATAAGGATATGTAGTGAAGTAGATAAGGTGTTGAAGATCTTCTTCACATTTCCTGTGACAAATGCGACTGCTGAAAGGTCATTTTCTTCTCTGATGAGACTAAGACGAAAAGCACAATGACTCACTGTAGGCTGAACTATCTGTTCATACAGCAAGAACTGATGCACCTAGCTAATCTAGAGAAAATAGCTGAAGATTACATCTTAGTTTTATTTTGGAAAAATTAAATTTTATCAACTATCTATGTATAATTTTATAATTTGTAACTTCACCCTGAAACTGTAATCTCAGATGGCTGGGTAAGAAGGGGAGGGGGTTAGCATGGTGCCCCCCTCCCTCCCCACCTAAAAGCATCTTCCTACCCCCCTGATGGCTGATTGATCATCAAGACAGACTAACTAGTCATAATAATAATAATAATAATAATAGTAATAATAAATGTTGTTTTTGTAGACTTCAATGGTGCTTTGAACAGATTGTTTGACAGAGTTGGAAATGTTAGTGCATGTTATTTAGACTTCTTGAGCATGATTCTGTCTGTAAAAGCAACTGCCACAATAGCTACTTATGTTTATGCTTACTTTTAAGCATAAACATAATGCTTGGTGAAGTGATATTGCATGTTTTTGACAGAGCCTTGTGTTGTAGCTGCATCATTGTGAACATAAAATACCTTCATATAAATATTTTGAGTATTCAAATTAGCTATTCATGTCATGTTTCTCCTTGACCCAGGCCTCTTTAGGCAGGAAGGGAAAGATAGTAAAATACATAGTCTCTAGCTATGGTATTTACATCCATCACGTGTGCTTTTGCAAGTGTGGCTATCGATCTGCATACAATAACTTTAACACCAAATTTCCAAAGCTAAAAAGTATGAATTATTTAGCACATCCACACACAGTGTGTAGCTATATAATAATAATTATATAGCTATATACACATACTATGTATTGTGAGTATGCTATTATACAGTAGATGACATACAAAAACTATTATTTCAATGTTATTATTTTATTATTCTAGGGAATATAATATTCCACATTGAACTGCATAATCTACGATCACAACTTTACATTATTCTACGTTCAGTCTTTGTCTTCCATCTCTTCCACATTTAATCTTTGTCTTCTGTATCTTTCACATTTGGTGTTTGTCGTCCATCTCTTCCACATTCAGTCTTTGTCTTCCATCTCTTCCACATTCTTAAGTGAAATGGATACTCCTAGAAACATGTCCCTTCACCTAGCTGCATCAAATGGTGAACTAGATGTGGTCAAAATCTTAATTGAGGATCTAAATTGTGATGCTAATAGTAGGGGTCAGCAGGGAATGATTCCTCTTCATCATGCCAGTAGAAATGGACATCTTGATGTTGTACTATACCTTGTGTATAAACATCACTGTAATCCACTGTGTCCAGACAAAAACAAGATGACTCCATTGCATCTAGCCTCTGCTAAGGGTCATTTAGAAATAGTGAGGTACTTGGCATACTTTACTATTGTCCGCTGCTGTAATCCACTAGTGAAGAATTCTTTCAATGACACACCATTTCACCTTGCTTCCGTGAATGGTAAACTAGATGTGGTCAAGTTCTTTATTGAAGATCTAAATTGTGATACTAATAGTAGGGGTCCACAGGGAATGATTCCTCTTCATTATGCTAGTGCAAGTGGTTCTCTTGATGTTGTGCAATACCTTGTGGATACACATCACTGTAATCCAATGTACCAAGCTGAAAATCAGATTACTTCATTGCATCTAGCCTCTTCTAAAGGTCACTTCGAAGTAGTGAAGTACTTCACCACTGTCCACCACTGTAATCCACTAGTGAAGAATTCTTTCAATGACACACCACTTCACCTTGCTTCAGTGAATGGTAAACTAGATGTGGTCAAGTTCTTTATTGAGGATCTAAATTGTGATGCTAATAGTAGGGGTCAGCAGGGAATGATTCCTCTTCATCATGCTAGTGCAAGTGGTTGTCTTGATGTTGTGCAATACATTGTGGATAAACATCACTGTGATCCAATGGATCAAGATGAAAAACAGGTTACTCCATTGCATCTAGCCTCTTCTAAAGGTCACTTAGAAGTAGTGAGATACTTCGCCACTGTCCTCCACTGTAATCCACTAGCGAAAAATTTTTTCAATGACACACTACTTCACCTTGCTTCAGTGAATGGTAAACTAGATGTGGTCAAGTTCTTTATTGAGGATCTAAATTGTGATGCTAATAGTAGGGGTCCACAGGGAATGATTCCACTTCATTGTGCTAGTTCAGGTGGTTGTCTTGATGTTGTGCTATACCTTGTGGATACACATCACTGTGATCCAATGTATCAAGCTGAAAATCAGACTACTTCTTTGCATCTAGCCTCTTCTAAAGGTCACTTAGAAGTAGTGAGGTACTTCACCACTGTCCACCACTGTAATCCACTAGTGAAGAATTCTTTTAATGACACACCACTTCATTTTGCCTCATCTAATGGTAAACTAGATGTGGTCAAGTTCTTTATTGAGGATCTAAATTGTGATGCTAATAGTAGGGGTCAGCAGGGAATGATTCCTCTTCATCATGCTTGTGCAAGTGGTTGTCTTTATGTTGTGCAATACCTTGTGGATAAACATCACTGTGATCCAATGGATCAAGATGAAAAACAGGTTACTCCATTGCATCTAGCCTCTTCTAAAGGTCACTTAGAAGTATTGAGATACTTCACCACTGTCCTCCACTGTAATCCACTGACAAAAAATTCTTTCAATGACACACCACTTCACCTTGCTTCAGTGAATGGTAAACTAGATGTGGTCAAGTTTTTTATTGAAAATCTAAATTGTGGTGCTAATAGTAGGGGTCCACAGGGAATGATTCCACTTCATTGTGCTAGTTCAGGTGGTTGTCTTGATGTTGTGCAATACCTTGTGGATACGCATCACTGTGATCCAATGTACCAAGCTGAAAATCAGACTACTTCGTTGCATCTAGCCTCTTCTAAAGGTCACTTAGAAGTAGTGAGATACTTCACCATTGTCCACCATTGTAATCCACTAGTGAAGAATTCTTTTAATGACACACCACTTCATTTTGCCTCATCTAATGGTAAATTAGATGTGGTCAAGTTCTTTATTGAGGGTCTTAATTGTGATGCTAATAGTAGGGGTCGGCAAGGAATGATTCCTCTTCATTATGCTAGTGCAAGTGGTTGTCTTGATGTTGTGCAATACCTTGTAGATAAACATCACTGTGATCCACTGGACCAAGATGAAAAACAGGTTACTCCATTGCATCTAGCCTCTTCTAAAGGTCACTTCAAAGTAGTGAAGTACTTCACCACTGTCCGCCACTGTAACCCACTAGTGAAGAATTCTTTCAATGACACACCACTTCACCTTGCTTCAGTGAATGGTAAACTAGATTTAGTCAAGTTCTTTATTGAGGATCTAAATTGTGATGCTAATAGCAGGGGTCCACAGGGAATGATTCCTCTTCATTGTGCTAGTTCAAGTGGTTGTCTTGATGTTGTACAATACCTTGTACGTACACATCACTGTGATCCAATGTACCAAGCTGAAAATCAGACTACTTCGTTGCATCTAGCCTCTTCTAAAGGTCACTTAGAAGTAGTGAGGTACTTCACCACTGTCCGCCACTGTAATCCACTAGTGAAGAATTCTTTCAATAACACACCACTTCATTTTGCTGCATGGAATGGTCAACTAGATGTGGTTAAGTTCTTTGTTGAAGAATTAAATTGTGATCCAAATGTTAAAAATCTTTTTGGATTTCTCCCCTTTTTTTTTGCTTGCTTAAATAGACATCTTCATGTTGTAAAATTTTTAACAGAATACCATCAGCCACCTACTTCTCTATGGAATAATCTAATGTCATTTCATGTAGCTTTTTTACTTAATCATCTTGATATACTTCAGCAACTTGTTCTTAATACCTCATTAGAGGATTGGCAAATTGGTGGAATATCAATGACTGCCTCTCTGTTTTGTAAACGTCATGCTGCTTCTGTAATTAAATTTGTAAGTGATCAACCTGTAAGGATGTTTGTTATGGGAGACTCTAGTTCAGGGAAAACAACTTTAGTTAAGTCACTGACTAACAAGTCCTTCCTTGGTTGGTTTCAACAAGTTAAAGGTGTTGCTCCATTTACTGCTGGTATAGTGCCTACCATTGAAGAAAACAGTGAGTTAGGTGCTGTCAAAATTTATGACTTTACAGGTGATGAACATTACCATGCCAGTCATGAAATGATCCTGCAACAAGCCATGCATCTACTTACTTTAATAGTGATCGACACATCTTTACCTCTACATAAAATAAAGAAGCAGTTAGTTTATTGGCTCTCAGTCTTGTCCAATGCTTTGTCCAATACTTTAGAACATGTTCACACTTTAATTATTGGTAGCCATTCTGATCAAATCAATTCTGATAAACAGCAAGAGATAGAACAGCTGGTAATATCTGAAGTCAAACATAAATGTTACTCCAATATCAGCAACCATGGACTTGTCTTCCTTGATTGTCGATATTCTTCCTCTAATGATATGACTGACCTTCGTGATGATTTGTATTCTTTCTGTAGATCTGTACGTTTGCACTCTCTACGTACTAAGAGTGAATCAAGTGAGTATTGTGAGCACTTTTTACACTTCCTGAAACATATTATTCTACCGAAAGGAGTCAAAATAATATCAATAACTGAATTAAATACAAGATTGCAAAGTTTCTGTAATACTCCAATCTCAGATGAAAAGAGAAAAATTCAGATTAAAGCCCTGAAATTATTAGCTAACAATGAAGAAAGAATCTTTCTCTGTTGTAAAAATTTAAGCATGAGTGGATTTTTCTTCTTCTTGTCACATGAAGAAGATAAAAATAAGAGTTTGCTCATACTTGATGAAAAAGCTGTATTATCTGAACTTCATTCTTGTCTTAAATGTTTGAAGCAAGAAGACACCGGTAATGGAATATTTGAGGAATCTAAACTAAAAGAAATACTCTCCAGGTTGTTGCTCAATCAGATGGATCCAGATCTGGCAATCAAATACCTAATTTTCACTCAATTTTGTACTAAAGTATCTTCTGAACAACTAATGGATGTTTCAAGCACTTCCAGCACTCTTGGAAGAGTCACATATTACTTCTTTCCTAATTTGGTCAATGCTAAAAGACCTGTTGTTCTATGGAGCACTGCAGAAGAAAATTATACTCACTTATACACGTGGTGCTCGGAATGCACAAGCACTCATCAGTTCTTCACTCCCAGATATATCCACACCTTATTCATTCAACTGGTAAAGTGTGAGAGTGATTTAGAAAATGCTAGATGCATGATTTGGAAGAATGGCATCTTGTTAGTACACAGTAACGGCACCAGATGTGTAATAGAGGTGACAGACAAGGTCATTTACCTTGCCATGCAGTGTAAAAAGAATCGCGAGTTGTACTTAGTAGAACAGCGATCCATGCTTATATCTTTAATGAAATCTTTAAAGAGTAGAATTTGTCCAGATCTGAAACTGAAAGAATTCTTGCTTTACCCTCAGTCTTCTTATCCTCCAGTTATCAATACCAAAATCTCACTTGATGAGATAGCTTCTTCAGTTAGAAGTGGTTTTCTATATGTTGTTTGTGAAGATGAGAAGCGTGAACATTTTGAGCTTTCTACTCTCCTTGTTTTTGATTCCTTCTGTGAACTTAAAAAGTCTACCTTTCAAGAGATCTTCAGCAAATCAGAGCAGATTATTTCTCCAGACATGCTTAAAGTATTGTGCGAGTCAAGATTGGGCGAGGTATTTAGACAGAAGGAGAGGCTTAGAGAGTTCACTTATAACCAATTATATCAAGAGCTGTTGAAGTACACTATATTCACAGATGGAAATCTCTATGTAAGTTAACTAAAGAATTAATGGTGGTGACTTTACTTGTGTTCTGTCTTGTAGGAATTAACTGGCACTGAACCAACAATGATTTTTAACGAGTCTAAAGAGTTTCCTAATCTGTGTAGTAAGTGCAATAATATTATGGTTACTATAATTTCAGACATACCTGTGGATGGCTATTCTTGTTCCCAGACTTCTTAAAGGAGAGAGTAGTTTAAAATTGTGTGGCCTGAAAATAATACATGAGCTTCCTAGAGCATATGCTACTATTTAAGCTATCTGATTGGTCAGCTATTAACAACCAGGAGTTCCAAACTATTTGACTTTAAACTCCAGACTCCCTCCTTTCCACTGTGAGGGGGGAATGATGAGGCAGGTCAATTGTAGCTATTTTACCTGCACACCTGGTAGCTAATATTGTGTTTATCACCTCTTCACAACATACCTAGACTATGGCTCTCCTCACAAAATTTTAGCATATAGGTTATGGTATCATTTTAGTGAACTGCATGAACAGAACAGTGTAATTGTTATTGTGGCAGTTTTAAGCTGTTGGTACCAAACTCTGATAGCTAGTATCAAAAGCCTGTAAATCTGTTGTACTAATTCAACCATCCTTGGAAGGCTATAGAGACACATCAGTAAAAATACTGTAGTGTACGTAACTCTAGAATTAAATTGTTTTTATTCTGGACAATATTGAGCATTGTAGATATAATAATCTTGAGTGTTACAGGTAGGTATCTGGAGCATTATGGGTATTTATTTGAGCTGATGAAAATAGCATTATAGGGGGAAATATAGCATAATCTGGCAAGCCCTACCTGTTATGCATTCATGATAATGGTTATAACTAACATAGTGTCATCCTTCTTTAGATCCTTTGACCATCGAGGATCTCTTTGAAGTGAATGTTAAGCTGACATTTATTGTTGAGTGGAGAGAGTTTGGTCTTGCTCTAAATCTGAAAGCAAGAACCTTGGATGAGATCAGAAGTAACTGTCATCAGAATGTCCAGCTTTGCTTAACTGAAGCACTAGTAGCCTGGCTTAAAGGAGAAGACAGACCACATGACTCACTTCCTCCTCACTGGGGGGAGGTGATCGATGCCCTCAAATCTCACTCATTGAATAAGAGAGAAGATGCAGAGAAGCTAACCAGAATGTTAGCAGGTATGATAACATTCTATAGAGTAGTAGCTATACAGTATTGTTTTAGAGTGTCACCTCACTTATCATGACAAGGTTAATAATCGTTACACAAGAATTCTCTCTCATATTTCACTTTACCATCACTAGTGCTTGCTGGTTCATCATTTTGAGCATTTTAAATATAATATGTGAGCATTGAGAATAATTTATAGGCATCACTTTGAGCATTTACCTGAACTATGCAATTATTATAGAGGCTGGTACCTGGTCCTATAAATCTGTTTTACTACTTCCTCTGCAACAAGCTTAAAGTACTTTTTCACTTTTGTCCAATTCTTTTAAAGGATAACAAACAGGTTTATTTAGCTAATGGGAAAAAATAACAGAGATGTCAGTAATGATGAAATATAATTTATTTCTAGAAAGTAAATTGATTGTGATACAATTATCTTGAACATTATGGGTACCTTTTAGCACTTGAGAATAGTAATAAATCATCTAGCTATCCTAAGTGCTTGAGTAAGTAATAAGTGTAGCTATAGTGTGTCTTTGCAGTATTTGTATGATGGTTGATTTTTTTTTTCAGGTGATAGTAGTGATCAAGATAAATCATCAGAAGAATTCACCTCAGTGGACAATAGTAAAATTGGTAAGTAGAAGCTCATTATTACTGGGGGTGAGCCCCATGCTATGGAGTCTAATGAGGGATATATGTACAGATGTATGATTATACTTTTGTCCATGAAGATAGTTGCCAAACACTTTGTGCCCCCACAATGCACATGTAATGTGACAGCAAGAAGTACATGATTTCAGGGCAAAGGTCACGTTGTTAAATGTATATATCATGTAATGCCCTGTTTACAACTCCATTTTTAATCTAATGATTTCATTTTTTACTCATTACTCCAATATAGATCCCAATTCTGTTTCGGGAATCTTGAACCACTATGTCCACACACTAATGAACAAGTGGTTCCACCTTGGTCTCTCCCTAGGACTTCATTATTCAACTCTTAAAGACATTGAAGCATCTCATCTCCTTGGTGTTGAAAATCACATGACCAACGTCCTCCAGGAGTGGCTGAATGAAGTAGATCATGTGAGTGAGAGGGGTTCTCCGAGTTGGAGGTCCCTGGCTCTTGCTCTAGACTGCCCTCTGGTCTGTGAACACCAAGTGGCACGTTTTATTCAAGAGGAGCACCAGATTAGTTTGAATCCTGTAGAGAAACTACAGTAACACTTACTTACCATTCTGTAAAACAATACATTATTAGTTACACTTATAATATTGTCAGCAGAAGCTAATGTAATGTTAATACCTCTCTTGTTCTGATATATTTTTAACCATGCATCCAAAAAATTTTCCTTTAATTATACACAATGTGCAATAGACATTAACCCTATCATTCCCTTAAGAGTGCAATTATCACACTTTTCAACTATCCACCATGCAGCCATGGTTGGCACCAGGACATCCTTTTACTGCCAACCCTTGACCATCAGCATTAGAAGTCAGAAGAATGGATTGTGGTCTGGCAGTACTCCAATGTTGGACTGCAAGGAGGAGCTTCCTTTGATGTTTTTTACACTTAAGAAAAAAATGGAATGCATAGTACTGTACATGGGGAAGTGCCTTGCACAATTTTCAGGGTGAGAGAGACCAGAGCAGGTCAGTAAGAGCCTACCTCTACTACTTTGATTATAGCTGTAAGGGTAGTGTGTTTGATTATGACGTACATCACTGTGACTTGCTCCACCTTGTGGGCAGCACTGGTAGCTGCAGTCTGATGAATAGTAGCAAAAAGGTTAAAATAACAATTGTGTTTTCACTGGTATTGCCTTCCCACTGTCTACAAAAGTACTTATTTTGTAGGCTGGTGCATACTCAACTTATTCCTCTCCTATAGCCATGTATTTTCAGTAGAAGCTAATGATTGACATTAGCAACTAAAGTCCTTCAATTTTTAGGAAGTGTCTATTACTGTTCTCTATTATTAAACTGTATATAGCTAGCTTGTTATAATGGATTCAGTATCTGGTTATTGCTAGCCTAATTTCAAGCAGCTAGGTGTGTTAGCAGCTGAAGATATACTTGCAGCAGAGAAAACAGATGCTTCTTTTATATCCGTACTTAGAATGGAGTTTTTTTAATCATTACAAACTCAAGTGTGTCAGAGAATTTTGTCCTAATTGTTCTATAGTTACTGTATAGCTAAGACTTCATCTAGAACTCAAAAACTGATTAAAAAAACATGAACTTTGCTCCCCAATTCTTTGTCCTAACCCTAAAAACTAATTAACTACAACACTGTCATTGGTCTCATAATAACTAAAGTGACTTAGTGTAGGCTATATTCACTAAAGGAAATCACTATCATAATTATATGACAGGATAATATACAATAAGGGGGCTTGTCAAGCAGAAATTTATTCTGAGATACAACCTGTTATAGCTCATGTGTCAATACATTACATTATAATAAACTATGAACCTTGCCCTATCTTCTATTAATATTTGGCATTTCTAACAGGTCCAACACATAGTTTACAAAGTCCACTTCAGATAGAAGTTGCTCTGGACAGACCATTAATAAAGTAGACGAATTAAAAGATTGATACAGAAAATATGTACATGTACCTGGAGCCTGAATTATCTATGGTAGAGCTCATTTAGTGGTCATCCATGAGACAAAACCAGTCAGTTGTTGATCCTGCTTATACAGTATCACTGTGTAGACAACTTTTTAGGACTATGGGGGCTAAGATGGTAAAGACAATTGAGCTATAATTCGACTCGAGGGAGAGGGTGAGGGAGGGAGATGTGTGGAAGCTAAAATCTCCCCAAGAGGTGTAAGAGAGTAAATAAGATTAACATTCACTAAGATATGTATGCAAGGTTTTATTTCATCTGATTTGGTACTGAAATGTCTTCAACATCACTTTCAAGCTAGAAACTATACACTCATCAAAAAACCTATAGCTAAATATTTAGCTCACCATTTCAGGCTCCTTAAATTCATTGGATGATTCACCTGGCTTTGAAGGAGTGCTAAACCACTATCTTAGAAACTCACAGACATAACTAGGCTAATAGTCAAGCAAGTTCTCTAAGCAGCTGTTAACAGTTACAATGCACACTACCATGCTTACCTGTTATCATGGTGTTAGCCAAACCACTACAATGCACATCACATGTAATTTGCAAGAAAAAAAATAAGTTGGGAGGGGGGCTTAAACCTCCCAAGCCCCCATTATCTACATCCTTGAGTATTTAGTTGATGAATCTGCTTGTACAGTATTGAGTTGTTGGGCCTGCTTGTACAGTATTGAATTGATGATGACCCTGCTTGTACAGTAGTTGGGCCTGCTTGTACACTATTGAGTTGTTGGGTCTGCTTGTAAAGTATTGAGCCTGCTTATAAATTGTGGTATCCCTTTGAGACTCAATCTATCTTATAACTTTTTTCTCAGTCTGACTGTTGCTGGCTAGCCCAGTATGGATTGATACAAGTCCATGAAGAAGCTGAAGTGAGTATTAAGTTTAGAAATATCCCTTTAGACTCTATGAAATAACATATGCTACAGGAATTAGGTGGTTATTTCATCGTTAATGGCAATGAGAAGATTATCCAGATGTTGATCATGACAAGAAGAAACTATGTAAGTAAACAATTCTGAGCTAGTTCTATTCTCAGTTGGTAAAGGGTTCTAACTGTATTTGTTGGTAAAGGTTGTTCTTGCTGTTGAAAGTTGGTAAAGGCTTTTTTTCATACAGAGTCTGACTCTTCATTATCTTAATAATGTGATGCAGTTGAGTTCTCTCGTAACAGGCTGCTCTTCTTTATTCCTAGTTATGTACATTCTGAAGGTACTGATAAGTATCGGTGTATAGGGATAGTGGTGAGATGAAGTTTCAGACCACATTAAGCTATAAAGATATTTCACTCTGTGTTTGTTAAAGAAAATACCCATTGATGAAATGAGGACCACTATGCATACCTACCAACCCATCAATTTTGATTTGCTTGATTAAACTCATATTTTTGCTTGAATTGAATCAGTTTTGCTTGATCACAAAAAAACAGCAAAAAACATAGCTAGTGGACAAAGAGAATATTAAAGAAAAAACGTCAGTAGCTAGTATCATAAAGGCTGCTGCTAATGATAGGTACCATAGTCACACCCTAAATTCAGCTACACATTTGAGCTATTGAGCTACTTGGAGATGAAAGAAGACAGATCTGAGAAGAAAGTAAGGCCGGGAAATGCACAGTTGTACTGGGAAAGCTGTAGTTTTTATGCTTGGACTCACCTAGAAAGAGATGGTGTAAATTGTCCGTTTTTTTGGTGCACATTTCTCCAATATGATGGTGATCGTCATTGTGTCTCTACAGGCATTAGTGAATAAAGCTGATGTCCACATTTACAATGAACTATTTAAAGGAAATGAAGATAACAATTTCAAATTCAAGTCTCTAAGGATTATTATAATTATCTCAATAACCTCTGCAGCAATCTGGTTTCACAGTAGTGGCAGAGAAACTTAACTTTTACTGTTACCTCTCTCACTTTCATGCTGTCCATCGAGGTGCCTTTTTCAGTCAAATGAGGACTACGTCAGTCAGGAAACTCCTCCCTGAAGCATGGAGTTAGAGTCATGTGGTTGTCATGTGATCTGTGATGACGTAGAGATGGGTGGACTGAGTTTATCAATCATTTGATGAATATCTCTGTTCACTGAGGTCACCATTGAGCTGTAATTAACAGGGGGTTCCTCCTCATTCATACCCCCTTATTCATGAGGTGTTATCATGTGACTCTCATGTGATCTAGGTTTCCTGTGTCCTGTTCATACTCCAGACGAAGCACCTTGTGGTCTATTAAACCATTTAGCAGCAATGTGTGAGGTAATTGTGTATCATGGTCTGCTGTGTGAGATATTGAGTTGACCTCGTTCCATCACCTCATTCCTTCACCTCATTGCATCGCCTCATTCCTTCACCTCATTTCATCACCTCATTCCTTCACTCTCTACCTCTCTCTACTGGGTGTTATTTAATGGGAACAAAGGGGGGCAACTTTCCCCCTCAACATGTAATTCTTGGCCCCCCTTAAAACTTAAATTTTTGTTATTTGCATCTAAGTATATGTTGTGATCATCAGGTAACTACAGCAACACCCTCAGCTATACATCTGGTGAAGCTTCTGTTCTCTCTCGGGGTGACACTTTATGGGACACCAACTACACCTTATGTCACACCCCTCCTCCCCGTCATCCTTGATGGGCGTATTATAGGGGAGGTGGAGTCTGGACTTATGCAGGAGTTTTCAGTTGAACTTCGAACATTAAAGGCCATGGGAAAGGAGAAGTTGAGCAGCTTTAAGTGGTTGGTGTAGAGGAGAGGAAGAGAGAGGGAACAAGGGAAGGAGAAAAGGAGAGAGAGAAAGATGGGGGGGAAGGAGGAAAGAAGGGAGGGAGCAAGAGAGGGTGGTAAGGGATGGGAAGATAGGGAGTGGAGTGGGAAGATAGGGAGAGAGAGAGAGAGAGAGAGAGAGAGAGAGAGAGAGAGAGAGAGAGAGAGAGAGAGAGAGAGAGAGAGAGAGAGAGAGAGAGAGAGAGAGAGAGAGAGAGAGAGAGAGAGAGAGAGAGAGAGAGAGAGAGAGAGAGAGAGAGAGAGAGAGAGAGAGAGAGAGAGAGAGAGAGAGAGAGAGAGAGAGAGAGAGAGAGAAGTTGACACAATAGAGTTGGTATAATCCTCCATCTCCCCAATATCTGTGTAGGTGCCACCAACCCTTGAGATTTGTTATGTCCCTGATCAAAAGCAAGGTCAATTTCCTGGTCTATTCCTCTTCACCACTCCCTCCCGAATGATGAGACCTGTCTTAAACCTTGCCACTAACACAGTGGAGCTCATTGGATTATTTGAACAGGTTAGGTTGTCTCACTGGATAGTGAACTCTCTCTTCTAGTGTACAGTGGAGCTTCTGATATTGGGATCAGGTCTACTGTCCCTTGTAGTACAGCAGGACCTCTGAATAAAGGACACATTGGGATCAGGTCTACTGTACATTTAGTAAAGTGGAACCTCTGAATAAAGGCCACATTGGGATCATGTCTACTGTCTCTTTTAGGGAGACTGTCCTTATTTATGCATAGTTTCTCTTCTGTTGTTTAGGTGTATATGGATATAGCTGTGATTCCTGAGGAAGTTCATGAAAATGTAAGCATTTCTTTACCATGGTAAAAACATGAGCTTGTATATTGTACCTGTGAACTTAATTCTCAGCATACTACACACTTGGAGCTGAATGAAGGGAGCATGCTCAGTGCCATAGCAACACTCACTCCATTTTCAGACTTCAACCAGAGTCCCAGTAACATGTATCAATGTCAGGTGACTGTAACATGAAAGCCTCAATTATTGTACTTTAATGAGCTGTTACTATAAATAGTATAGTATATAATAAGAATGACGTAATGACTATTTGGTTTATTTATAGATGGGTAAGCAAACAATGGGGACTCCATTGCATTCATTTCCCTATAGAATGGACAGCAAACTATACAGACTACAGGTAATTATATTCATAGCCCCAACCCTAAAGTACATTAGGTCATAGGTATTTTATCCACAGACCCCTCAAACCCCCATGATTCGTCCAAGCACTTACGACTACTATGGGATGGACGAATACCCTCTGGGCACGAATGCAATAGTGGCTGTTATATCTTACACTGTAAGTTTTTGGGAAGAAATCCTTAAAACTCTGAGAAAATGTCCACCATTGTGGGGAGGGATACATGTAGAAAGGATAATGTAATTATGTATGTGTATATATTTCAGCTGGCTATAACTATTATGGGAATGAGAGGCTTTACAGTGGTATCAATGGAAGAGAATTTGAAGCTGATATATTCATGGGTGTGGTCTACTATCAGCGACTACGTCACGTGGTGTCTGACAAATTCCAAGTTCAAACAACAGGACCTATTGATGTCCTGACCCACCAGCCAATAAAGGGACATAAACGTGCAGGAGGTATCCGATTTGGGGAGATGGAAAGGGATTCACTTCTGGCTCACGGTAGCTCTTTCCTCTTGCAAGACAGACTACTGAACTGCTCAGATAGATCATTTGTGAGTAGATGTACTCCAATAAAAGGGGATTTAGGGAGGGGGGGGGGGAATGGTAAAGTGGAGTTTGAGAACATTAATCATAATACTCTTGCCAATTTTGTGGGTCCTTATGCCTCCAATAGGCATTCCCCTTTAAGGTAGGAGTTGGGTGGGGCTCAAACGCTTTGATGTGCTTTGAAACCCCACTCACCACTACCTCCATAAAGAGATCACTACTTGAAGCCTAAAATAATTGAGCTTGTGTGTCACACTTAGCTATGTGGACTTGCTCATATCCCTTTAGAGTCGTATTTGTAAAGAGTGTGGGAGTGTTGTGTCCCCAATGTTGGAGAAAGCCACACCTTCAGACTCTATCTTGTGTCACACCCCTATTAAGTGGAAGTATTGTCTGTGTCAAAATGGTGGGAGGATTGATGTTATTTCAGTTCCTTATGTCTGATAGGTGAACTAGCTGCCATGAACATAAGAGTCAAAATGGAAGTTAGTTAATAGAATAGACAGTAGCCAGTTGATTATGTTATGGCAGGTATCATTTTCATTAGTACATGATTTTCTTTCAATGATGAACATAGTTTATCTTCAAGGAGAGCATAAACATGGTTTCTAGCTTCTAGGGTAGAAAAGTAACTAATGCTTCAGTAGTTTATCATAGAGTAGAGCCCCTCTATTTTAGTCCCTTGAAATGAGTACATAGTTTAACTTCTCTATTCCAATTCCCTGAAATGAGGGCACTTTTGTATACAATGAAACCTCTATTGTAACCCCCTGATGCATTAAGGACACTAACATATGTGTCTTAACAGAAATAAGGCTTCCCCTCCAATCAGAGCACTTTGTCCAATGTTTAAGAGGTCTCACTGTATTGTACGGTTTTGTCATGTTGTACTTGCATACATAACCATGTTGTATCCTTGAATTAGCCACTCAATGAATATTACTGTATGCAAGTCTTGCAAAATATCTTTGATGGCATTCCTCATGATGCTCACTGAATAGACTTGATGACACACCCCTTTCCAAGAACTTGATAGAAGATCACGAAAAGATCACTTTTGTCTTCAGGAAATTTATTTCATGCACACATACACAGGTGTTGTATAAGTAATTGGTCAATCTAGAAAAAGTGAGCTGTGTAGTAATATTTATACAGAGTTGTCATAAGATGGTAGCAACATTGCAATTGTATGTATCTTGCACCACCTGTCAATGACCTGTTTGTTTTTCTCATTAATTGTATTTGTTGTATCTAAATTTGAAGACTTGATGGTATTCATTATGGATATAAAAAGTATTTGAGGACATCTTTCTCAAAAGTATTGTTACAGAAGATCAATGACCTGTTTGTTTTTCTCGTATTATGACTAAATTTGAATAGGCTTGATAGTATTCTTATAGCTATAAAAATATTTGAGGACATCTTCCTCAAAAGTATTATTATAGAAGATCAAGAAGAAAACATCATTTTCTGTCTTCAGGTAATTAGCTATAATTATTATTAGCTATAGCATATTAAAAATGGGTATAGATACTGTATGTGCTATTGCTAGCATGGTTGGCATAAATATATTGAAAAAAAGTGTTGGAGTTGGCTAAGTTAATGTTCTCTAGTTATCATTAGACCTATATAGGAGATAACTAAAGAAATCTAGCTAGTAATTACATAGAGCTACTTGCCCTAATTTGTTGCCTAATACTTCACCTAGTGTCCAGGCCTGTACAAGCCCTGGAGACTAAAACAGTAGCCTCCTCCTCCTAATTCTAAACCTAATTATAATAATAATATTATTATTACTAGCAAGTACCCACCACACAGTGGTGCCTGTGGGGAGTTTAATACGGCTTTTTTCACCACATATCATACTTTAAGTTTGCATTCCCAGTTACCATCAGAGTGCCCTCTGATCCCTGGCTCTAGCCTGGCCCTAAGAGTTAGGTGTGAAGTAAACACAAAACATAAGCTTTTGCAGTTAAGTGTTCAAAAGAAGGCATTAGCTTATGAATTGTTCATTCTCTCTCCTGGACTGTGATTCTGCTGAACTGTTGGCTATGCAAAGGCATACCCTCCAACTTTTCAAAATCAAAGTCATGGATAAACTACACCTTCCAATTAATTATGATCCTGCCCACTATGAATTTCATTAAAATGATAATGAATATAATTATTTCTTTGCTGATGCAGCTTTTTTACACTTAGTATCAAAACAAGAAGATGAAGCAATAAAGAAGTAGCTAGTAGAGAAGCACCTGAAATATTTGAGTATGTAGTTTTGATGTTTGCATGTACAATTCAATCATGTGTGAGTACTAATTTTGCCTAAGGTGGCTTGTAGAGTGCTTATGCTTATGCATTTCCGTGACAAACAGCAGCCTACAACAGTTTCGTGCAGGACAGATATTGACAATGGCAAATCAGGGACAGTCCCGGACATTCCGGGATAGTTGGAGGGTATGCAAAGGTTTCACCACAAAAATTCTGTGCTTTTGTTGATTTGTCTCTAACACTTTCACCTACTTCACTGAAATGCCTGACCATGACAAAGACACAAAATCCACAGTGCCAGTGAAGAAAAAAAAAAACAAAATGAAAAAAAGGGTTAAAAAGAATAAGATACAAAATAAAGAAAAGAAAGAAAAGAAAAAGAAAAAAAGTGGGCTATTAATAGATGACATGCAAAAACTATTATTTCAATGCTATTTTATTCTAGCCTGGTCAAGTTCCACATTGAACTGCATAATCTACAATCACCACATAAATTATTCCACATTAATGGTCCTTGCCTTCCATCTCTTCCACATTTGATCATTATCTTCCTTTTCTTCCACGTTCAGTCTTTGTCTTCTATCTCTTCTACATTAGGTCATTGTCTTAAACCTTGTGGTGGAGGCATCTTGTGCTTTGTAGTCAATGGTTCTGGTTAACACAAACAAGAATCACATGAATCAGTTGATCCTGACTGCACTTGAATCAGGTGACTTCAAGACTGCTCTGCCTCTGATTGAAGAATTGAGTCAAGAACAACTTAATCTCCCAAATATATGCACACCTCTTCACTATGCCTGTCAGCATGGGAGAGTAGATGTAGCTGAAGAACTCATCACTAACTTCAAGTTCAGCATTGAGAGTAAAGATGAGAATGGATGCACGCCTTTACACATTGCTGCTCAGTATGGACAGTTCCATGCACTCAAGTACATGTTATGCTTGCTGTTCAATGAGGATGTATCTAGTCTCTCCATAAAGGTCGATTCAAAACTATCACATGCTCTAATGTCCATGTACAAACAGAGACTGACAGACAGACACACAGACCTCAATTCACACACTCCATTACATACTGCCAGCATTCACGGCCACTTAAACATAGTCCAGTTCCTTGTTTGTGAGATTGGTTGTGGCCCAGTTAGCACTAACAGTGAAGGTCAGTCCTGTCTCCACCTGGCTGCACAGCATGGTCACTTGCCTGTGATGAAGTATCTGTTAGAGGAGGTGGGTTGTGATATGACCCTTGTAGATGAGAAGGGGCGGTCTCCTACATACCTTGCAGCTGGAGGTGGTCATCTTAATGTAGTGAAGTACATGATAGAAGATAAGGGAGCAGACCCTTACTTCAAGACAACAAGAGGATGGAGAACTGACCATTATATATTCGTACCAGGTATGTCACTATTACACACTGCCAGCCATGAAGGGCACCTCAATGTGATCAGATATCTAGTAAACCACCATGGGTGTGATCCATCCTCTAGAGATGATGTTGGTAGCACCCCACTCCATGTAGCCTGTATAGGGGGACACATGGACATAGTTGTGTACCTGATCTCAGACTTGCACTTCAATCCATCCTCCAGACAGGATGATGGTACTACTCCACTTTACTTTGCCTGCAAAGAGGGACACATGGACATAGTTGTGTACCTAATCAATGACTTGCAGTGTGATCCTAACTGTACTAATAGTCATTGTAATACTTGTCTCCATGCAGCTAGTACAAGTGGTTGTCTTGATGTTGTAAAATACCTCTTAGATACACATCACTGTGATCCACTGTGTCAAGATGAAGACCAGGATACTCCATTGCATCTAGCCTCTGCTAAAGGTCATTTAGATGTAGTGAGGTACTTCACCACTGTCCACCACTGTAATCCACTAGTGAAGAATGCTCACAACAACACACCACTTCACCTTGCTTCAATGAATGGTAAACTAGATGTGGTCAAGTTCTTTATTGAGGATCTAAATTGTGATGCTAATAGTAGGGGTCTTCATTGTGCCAGTGCAAGTGGTTGTCTTGATGTTGTACAATACCTTGTGGATACACATCACTGTGATCCAATGACTTCATTGCATCTAGCCTCTTTTAAAGGTCACTTAGAAGTAGTGAGGTACTTCACCACTGTCCACCACTGTAATCCACTAGTGAAGAATTCTTTCAATGATGACACACCACTTCACCTTGCTGCATCAAATGGTAAACTAGATGTGGTCAAGTTCTTTATTGAGGATTTAAATTGTGATGCTAATAGTAGGGGTCAGCAGGGAATGATACCTCTTCATTGTGCCAGTGCAAGTGGTTGTCTTGATGTTGTACAATACCTTGTGGATACACATCACTGTGATCCAATGTATCAAGATGAAAAGCAGGTTACTTCATTACATCTAGCCTCTTCTGAAGGTCACTTAGAAGTAGTGAGATACTTCACCACTGTCCACCATTGTAATCCACTAGTGAAGAATTCTTTCAATGACACACCACTTCACCATTCTGCATTGAATGGTAAACTAGATGTGGTCAAGTTCTTTATTGAGGATCTTAATTGTGATGCTAATAGTAGGGGTTGGCAGGGAATGATTCCTCTTCATTGTGCCAGTGCAAGTGGTTGTCTTGATGTTGTACAATACCTTGTGGATATACATCACTGTGATCCAATGTATAAAGATGAAAAGCAGGTTACTTCATTTCATCTAGCCATTTTTAAAGGTCATTTAGATGTAGTGAGGTACTTCACCAAAGTGAGGAATACTTATAACAACGCAACACTTTACTCTGCTGCACGGAATGGTAATCTAGATGTGGTCAAGTTTAAGAATTGAATTTTGATCCACATGTTCAATACAATTTTTGATACCCCCCTCTCTTTTTTGCTTGCTTTAATGGACATCTTCATGTTGTAAAATTTTTAACAGAAGACCATCAGCCATTTACTTCTCTTTTGAATGCAGCTGCATTTTATTTAACCTCTTTATATCATCCTGATATAATTCAGCAACTTCTTCTTACATCCTCATTTGATGATGATTATAATCATGGAATATCTATGGGTGCCTCTTTGCTTGGTAATCATCATGCTGCTTCTGTAATTAAATTTGTAAGTGATCAACCTGTAAGGATATTGGAGACTCTGGTTCAGGGAAAACAACTTTAGTCAAGTCACTGACTAACAAGTCCTTCCTTGGTTGGTTTCAACAAGTTAAAGGTGTTGCTCCATTTACTGCTGGTATAGTGCCTACTGTTGAGGAAAACAGTGAGTTAGGTGCTGTCAAAATTTATGACTTTGCAGGTCATGAGCATTACTATGCCAGTCATGAAACGATCCTGCAACAAGCTATACATCCACTTAATTTAGTAGTGATGGACACATCTTTACCCTTGCCTAAAATTCAAAAGCAGTTACTTTATTGGCTCTCAGTCTTGTCCAATGCTTCAGAACATGTTCGCACTGTTATTATTGGCAGCCATTCTGATCAAATCAATTCTGATAAACGGAAAGAGGCTGGTAATATCTGAAACAAAACATAAGTGTTACTTCAATATCAGCAACCATGGACTTGTCTTCTTTGATTGTCGATATTCTTCCTCTAATGATGTGACTGACCTTCGTTATTCTCTCTGTAAATCTGTACGTTTGAACTCTCTACGTACTAAAAGTGAATCAAGTGAGTATTGTGAGCACTTTTTACACTTCCTGAAACATAGTCTACCGAAAAGAGTCAAAATGATTTCAATAACTGAATTAAATACAAGATTGCAAAGATTCTTTAAGACTCCAATCCCAAATCTGGCCAAGTCAACAGATGAAAAGAGAAAAATTGAAACCCTGAAGTTATTAGTTAACAATGCAGAAAGAATCTTTCGATGTTGTAAAAATTTAAGCCTGAATGGTTTTTTCTTCCTGTTGCCACATGATGAAGATAAAAATAAGAGTTTGCTCATACTTGATGAAAAAGTTCTATATCTGAACTTCATTCTTGCCTTGAATGTTTGAAGCAAGAAGACACTGGTAATGGAATATTTGAGGAATTTAAACTAAAAGAGATACTCTCCAGTTTGTTGCCCAATCAGATGAACCCGGATCTGGCAATTGAGTACCTAATTCTCACTCAATTTTGTACTAAGGTTTCTTCTGAACAATTAATGAATGTTCCAAGCACTCTTGGAAGAGTCACATATTACTTCTTTCCTAATTTGGTCAATGCTAAAAGACCTGTTGTTCTGTGGAACACTGCAGAAGAAAATTATACTTACTTATACACGTGGTACTTGGAATGCACAAGCACTCATCAGTTCTTCACTCCCAGATATATTCACACCTTATTCATTCAACTGGTAAAGTGTGAGAGTGATTTAGAACATGCTAGATGCATAATTTGGAAGAATGGTATCTTGTTAGTACACAGTAATGGCACCAGATGTGTAATAGAGGTGACAGACAAGGTCATTTACCTGGCTATGCAATGTGCAAAGGATTTCGAGTTGTACTTAGTAGAACAGTGATCCATGCTTATATCTTTAATGAAATCTTTAAAGAGGATAATTTGTTCACATCTGGAACTGAGAGAGTTCTTGCTTTACTCTCAATCTTCTTATCTTCTGGTTATCAATAGAAAAATTCCACTGTATGAAATAGCTTCTTCAGTTAGAAGTGGTTTTTCATATGTTGTTTGTGGAGATGAGAAGCCTGAACCTGTTGAGCTTTCTACTCTCCTTGTTTTTGATTCCTTCTGTGAACTTAAAAAGTCTACCAGCAAATCAGACCAGATTATTTCTCCAGACTTGCTTAAAGTATTGTGCGAGTCAAGATTAGGTGAGGTGTTTAGAAGGAAGGAGAGGCTTAGAGAGTTCACTTATAACCAATTATATCAAGAGCTATTAAAGTACACTATATTCACAGATAGAATCTCTATGTAAGTTAAATAAAGAACTGATAACAGTGACTTTACCTAGCTATATTCCGTCTTGCAGGAATTAACTAGCACAGCACCAACAACAATGATTATTAATGAGTCTAATGAGTTTCCTCATCTCTGTGGTAAGTGCAATAATTATGGTTACCATAATTTCAAACAGATATCTATGGATGGTTATTCTTGTTCCCAGATCCCTCCTCTTCACATTTCAAGGATAGAGTTTGGAATTATAGTTCAAAATTATGTGGCCTGAAAATAATACATGAGCTTCTTAGAGCATAATGCTAATTTTAAATTATCTGCTGTTAAAGATCTGGAGTTCTAAACTATTTCTCCTTTCCTGTGTGAAGGGAGGTGTCGGGTGAATGATGAGGCTAGTCAATTTTACCTACACACCTGGTAATATTACTCTTCACAACATACTTATAGACTATGGCTCTCCTGATTATACTAAAATTTTAGCATATAGGGCATTTGAAATGATGCTAGTATTATGAGTATCATTTTGATCATTTTAGTGAACTACATGACCAAATTATAACTATTACAGTGTTTGGCTGCTGGCACCTACAGATTTTCAAAAGCCTATAAATCTGATTTACTAGTTCAACCTTCTTTGGAAGGCTAAAGAAATGTATCAGTAATAATACTGTAGTGTAACTCTAAGAATTGAGATACATTATTGTCTGTATCCTGGATAATTGAGCATCGTAATAATAATCTTGAGTGTTGGGTTTCTTGAACATTATGGATACTTATTTTGAGCTATTATAGTATATAAGGAGTAATGTAGCATAATCTGGCAAGTTCTACCTGTGACTTCCTGTATGCATTTATGATAAGGATTATAGCTAACATAGTGTTATCTTTCCTTAGTTCCTTTAACCATCAAGGATCTCTTTGAAGTGAATGTTAAGCTGACATTTATCGTTGAGTGGAAAGTGTTTGGTCTTGCTCTAAAACTGAAAGCAATCACCTTGGATAAGATCAGAAGTAACTGTTGTCATGATGTCCAGCTAACCAAAGCACTGGCAGCCTGGCTTAAAGGAGAAGACAGACCACGTGACTCACCTCCTCCTCACTGGGGAGAAGTGATCGATCCCCTCAAATCTCACTCATTGAATACGAGAGAAAATGCAGAAAAGCTAACCAGAATGCTAACAGGTATTGTTGCTTTAGAGTGTAACCTCACTTACGTATCTTGACTAAGTTCACACATGAATTCTTTCTCATTGTATTTCACTTCCCATCACTAGTGCTTGCTGGTTCATCATTTTGAGCAGTTATGTTATTATTATAGATGCCGTTACCTAAAAATTTATACAACTTAATTGACTGTGGTCCTATAAATTTGTTTTACTACCTCCTCTGCAACAGCTTAAGGTACTTTTTCACTTTTATCCAATTCTTTCAAACAGGTTTATTTAAGTAATAGAGAAGTCAGTAAAATAATATCTTATGTTTGATTTTTTAAGGTGATAGTAGTGATCAAGCTGAACCATCAGAAGAATTCACCTCAGTAGACAATAGTAAAATTGGTAAGTAAAACCTCACTATTACTGGGGGTGAACCAAACACTAATGAGAGATTAGATGTATGATTGTTCTATTATTGTCCATGAAGATAGTTTCCAAGTACTCTTGCCCCCACAATGCACATGTAATATGACAGCAAAAGGTACATGGTTTTAGGGCAAGGGATAGCTCACCTTGTTAAATATATATATTATTATGCTCTGTTTACAACTCCATTTTAATATAATGATTTCATTTTTTACTCATTACTCCAATATAGATCCCAATTCTGTTTCAGAAACCTTGAACTATATCCACACACTAATGTACAAGTGGTTTCACCTTGGTCTCTCCCTCGGACTTCATTATTCTACTCTTAAGTGCATTGAAGCATCCCATCACCTCGGTGTTGAGAATCAGATCAATGTACTCCAGAAGTGGCTAAATGAAGTAGATTACGTAAGCGAGAGGGGTCCTCCAAGTTGGAGGTCCCTGGCCCTTGCTCTAGACTGTCCTCTAGTCCGTGAACACCAAGTAGCATGTTCTATTCAAGATGAGCGCCAAATTAGTTTGAATCCTGTAGAGAAACTATAGTAACACTTACTTATCATTCTGTATAACTATTAGTTACACTTAATATTGCCAGCAAAAATTAATGTACTGTTAATCCTTCTCTTGTTCTGATATATTTTTATCCATGCATCCAAAAATTGTTTTTCCTTCAAAGGAGTTATATGTGATGTGATATTTTTTAATAGCAATAGGATAGATACATTAACCCTTTCGCTCCCTTAAGAGTGCAATCATCATTCTACTCTCCTTTACTCAGTCTTGGATCCTTTTACTGTCAAACTTCATTGGAAGTCAGAAGAATTGTGGTCTGGCAGTACTCTGATGTTGGACTGCAATGAGGAGCTTCTTTTGATTTTCCTTTATGGTGGCACTTAGGAGGAAAAGTACTGTGCATGAGTCAGTGCCTTGCATCATCTTCGAGGTGAGTGATACCAGAGCAGGTCAGTAAATTCTACTTTGATTGTAGCTGGCTACTTGTGTAGTGAATGTCACTGTGACCTACTCCACCTTTAGTTTTGAAGTGGCACTGACAGCCTCGCTGGATGTCCAGCTATTGATAAATAATTGTAGAGAATGGTTAAAATAAAGTAACAATTTTATATAATCAATGTGTTTATAAGTATTGCCTTCCAACTGTCTACAAAATCGAGTTTATAATTATAAAGAGTGTAAGCTGGTGCATACCCAACTTATTCCCCTCCCACAGCCATGTATTTTCATTCTGTATTAGCAACTATTTTTAATAATGCCCTTAATTTTGAAATGTCTCTAACTTGTTTTCTAGCTAGTTAACTTGTAAGAGTAGATTAGGCTAACTTCTGTTAGGTTGTTGGAATGTAAGAGCTTAGTATACCTTCAGAAAGTTCTTTCATTTTGAGAAGATCAACTTTTTTGGGCAAAGTATATGAGCAGTAATGAAAAAAAGTGGACGTTCTCTGCTATCTCTAATGGATTCAGTAACAGGTTATCACAATCTAGGTGGCCTGATTTCAAGCACCTAGGTGTGTTAGCAACTGAAGATTAACTTGCAGCAGAGAAAACAGACACTTTTTAATATCTATACTTATGAATCATTACAAATGCAAGTGTCTCAGAGAATTATGTCCCAATTGTTCTATAGCTAGTTAGCTACAGTAAGACTCCATCTAGAACTCAAAAATGATTGAATGTACTATATTAATTTTGCTGCCCAATTCCCCCAAACATATAGATACTAGCTACGTAACTACCACACTGTCATTGGTTTCATGATAAAGTGTAGACTATATTCACTAATGGAAATCACTACCATATAGCACTTTATTTTGGAGGAGCTCAACTTTTGTGAATAAGTCATCCTGAGGCTTTTCACAAAACAACTTTCATGAGGACAGAGGCCAGGCAAATGGAGAAGGAAATCAAATTCAAGAGCAATAAGTTTGGTTGTGAAAAACATGAAAGTTGAGCTTTTCCAAAATAAAATGCTAAACTCACTAGCTAGTAAATTATTAGGATGAAGTAGTAATGGGTCACATCTTTGTAATGATAAAGAGAATAGCTGATCCTACAGTATTAGGATAAAAATGACAGTACATAGCTACATACATTTTATAGTTTAGCAGAATCATGAGGATTTTTTTCTGTTTTTCATTCTACAAGGTTAATCTCATTGTCAAACTTCAGGTAATTCACAGGTACAAAATACTTTAACCTCAAGACAAGGGAATAGACATCAGAGTAAATTTTCTCATGCACTGCTAGATGTCATCTCTCTTCAAACTCCATCTTATTATTATAGTCATAAAATAAGTCATTTCCATTAAGAAATTAAAATGAAACATGTAAATGTATTTGTGTTGACAAATAGTTTTATTATACTAGTTATCTGTATTTATAATAATAGTTTGTCATTGGCTCTGGTTCTTTGCCTCCAACTCAGATTGCTGGCTATCACATGATTAGAGTGTCTGTCTACTCTCTACTCCTGATTGTCAGTTTTCTGTGGGGGTGTTCCAAAATTGTCTCTACAAAAGACAACTAAAAATGGTTTGTCAACCTCTTTGATAAGAACAGCCTCTCTACAAGGACAATAGGCTTGATCCCAATGGGTTCTTTATTTAGAGGTTCCACTGTGTATAGTAATAGCTATATTCTTTGTTTAGTTGACCCTCAGGAGAACAAAGTGTAGTTAGCTATTCATGTGTATATGAGCAGTGTTCTCAATAATTCTGTTTTTATAAGTACTAGGATATCTTACCATTATATACTCTGAACAGCAAATAGGGTATGATCATGCTCAAAACTTTGTTGTAGCTATAATATGTAAGATAGCTACGTACTGTGCCACACTGGACTCCATGCTATGTCACACTGTGTGATTTTTGGTATCCTTGTGTAAGAAGCTCAGTTTTGCAGAAGAGTGTGACTAGAAAGATCTTGTTGTCCAGGCAGGCTGATGAGTGAAGTGATTTCTGAAGGTCTTGATGTGGGACATTACAATAAAATATTTCCTGGCTACTGTGAAAATATCTATTCTAGAACTGGACTGAGACTTCAGCAGGTCAGATTCCACATCTCATGTCTATTTTTTAACTAGTCACTATGACACTCTGGATTTTTAACATTCTAGAAAGAATGATCATCATTATTCTCTACAATATGAGCCAGTTAGATTGCTTTAGTCCTAATGGTAATCCCAAGGAGGCAGTCATTTAAGTAAGTGTAAGAAATTGCCTCAAAAAATTATACTGTTTTTTTGTGTAGCAATCTGGTTTCATGGCTGTGGCAGAGAAACCCAACTTTTACCATTACTTTTGTGTCATCCATCATGTTAATGTTTTTAAGACCACGTCAGTCAGGAACTACTCCCTGAAACATGGGATTGTGTCATGTGATTGTCATGTGATGTGTGATGCAAAGTAATAGCCTAACAGGTAGACTGAATCATTGATTAATGTACCATAGAACCAATTTCCCAACTCATATCCATTATTATTTTATGAGATGTTTGTCATGAGATTGTCATGTGATCCTGTGTCATCCCGTACATATTAATTATAGCTAGATAGCACCCTATGTATGAAGAGCACAATATGTGTAAGGAGTAATAGTGTGAAAAACAAATAAGGGGGGATCAGCTGAGGCTTTAAGTACAGCTGTGAGTCTGTGAGATACTCAAAACCACCATAATAATGCAATCCCTATTTTCATCTCTCCCCTACCCATTCCTTTTATCCCCTATTCCTTTCTCTCTCCCATTCCTTTTCCCTATCCTCATTGCTTTTCCTTAGACCCCTCCCCCCATTTCTCACTCCCTTCTTTATTCTGTGATAGTTATCTCATCAGGTAATAACTCTAACACTCAGTGCCTAAAATATAGTATTATCATGGGCAATGATAAATCAGAATTGGGCAGTGATAAATTGGAAAGTGTTTGACACAAGCTCTAGCTCAAGCTCCCAGTACTGCAACTTAACATTAACACACATACACAATGTTCCAATTTCTTCTCTACCCAAAGTCAAAAAATTTTTGAATGCTTCAACTTGTTCATGTGCTATTAAGGAATTAGTTGGGGAATTCTAATTATTTTAGGCATTGATAACACTCCACACTACAATATACACCTTCTGGCCTCTCTTTATGGGATACAGACTACCCCTCATGCCGCACCCCTCCATCATCCTAGACATATTATAGGGAAGGTCATGCAGGAATTGGCCATTAAACTTTTCCTAGGCCACTGGAAAGGAGAAAGAGGTTTAGATGGGGTTGGGAGGGAGGGAAGGAGGTAATAGGAGAGACTTAGTAAGGGATAGTACAAGAAAGAAGGTGGCAAAAGGCCTGGGTAGAGGTAATTATTGGCCAGGTATCTGTAATTTCTCCTCTGATAATGTGTAAGTGTATAATATGGATATACATAGCTGTGATTCCTAAGGAAGTTCATGAAAATGTAAGCGTTTCTTCATCATGGTGACAATATAGACTTTCTCTTATTTCCTACACATGTGCACTCATTTTTCAGTACACCACACTCCTAGGGTTAAAGGAAAGAAGCATGCCTAGTGCCATAGCAACACTCACTCCATTCCCAGACTTCAACCAGACTACTAGGCAATCTCATTCATAGCCCTTACCCTATGTCATAGGTATTTATGTGCAGACCCCTCAAGACCCCCTAAGTACCTATAACTGCTATGGGAAGGATGAAAGTCCTGTGGTTATGGATGCAATAGTGGCCACTATATCTCTTACACTGTAAGTTAAATTTTGTGATAGCTAATGTACTACATCTTTTATCAAGAATGCTGTGGAGAGGAAAGGTGTGGAACAGTTATTATGCCAGGTCATTTCCAGCCTTATTTGCATTATCCAACAAAATTATGTGCCCAGGTACAACTTTAATAGTATTAAGTGCCCAGACTAGACAGGTACAGGATCACATTAGCAATTAGTCCTATAGTAGATTACAGAACTGTTGTCAACTTGTCATGCATCTATAGAGCTGGGCAGTGGTTCTGGTGTGTGTGTGTAGCTATTACAAGACAGTTAAGGCTATTGGAGTATTCACATTCAAGAGAGCCACAAAAATTATGAACCAGTGTCACTAAACCCATTGGCAAAGAGGACTTGCCCAATAGACTGGAGTTATGTGTGTATTATTGATGTAGGACAACAATAGTGTTTAATATTATACTCCACAGTTACTGCCTATCTCTACGGATACGGCGTATATGACATTTGTAATAATTATTTTAGAGTAAAACACTAAAATGACAACAACACATACTCTCTCAGGATTCTTTTTTGAACAAATATCTGCTAAGAAAGATATTAGGCTTGAAAGGCAAGAGCGTTACAAAGGTGAAGCTGATGACCTGAGGAAAGAGCTAACTCCTGTCCTTCAGAGAGCTATGGATCTTGCTCGTGATAAAGGAGCTTCAAGTTGGTAGACAGCCATGCCAATTGAAGAACATGGTTTTTGTTTACATAAAACTGATTTTGTTGACTCCTTGGCCTTAAGGTATGGCTGGAATTTCTCTAAAACACCGACTACATGTATACGTGGAGCTTCCTTTGCAGTGGATCATATGCTCTCTTGCCCTAGAGGTGGTTTCCCTTCAATAAGGCATAATGAGATAAGAGATCTAACTGTCACCCTGCTGACTGAAGTGTGTAGTAGTCAGTGTGACAATAGAACCTGATCTGCAAGTCTTGAACACAGAAGAATCAAACAGCAAACACCTCTGAAAGTGCAAGACTTGACATCACTGCCAATGGTTTCTGGGGAGGGAGATTTGAAAAAAAAAAAACATTTTTGGATGTAAGGGTTTTCAACCCTTTTGCTCCCTCTAATAGGAATGCAACTATAGATAGATGCTATAGGAGACATGAAATGGACAAGAAGCGTGCTTATGAACAACGTATTCATGAAGTGGAACATGCCTCCTTCACTCCTTTAGTCATGTCAGCTACTGGTGGTTTGGCTAAAGAAGCCACTAATTTTTATAAAAGATTGGCTTCACGTCTTGCTGATAAATGGGACCAACCATATAACCACACTATGAACTGGCTATGATGTACTCTTTCCTACAGGTTGCTTAGATCAGCTATTCTATGTATACGTGGTACTAGGTCATCATGTGGAAATACCATCAAAGTCTCCACTCTTGACCTGGTTTGTGCTGAAGCTAGTCTCCATGATTTTGAACTCTAAACCTTTTCATCTCAATTCTATTGCATTAGCTATTGTATTATTATTGTTATGGCTAAAAAAAAAATTATTTTAGTGTACCTTGTACTGTATCTACATAGCTAGCTACATGAGCTAGACAACTCAACTTGAATCTTGATCATGCACATGAGAGTTTTTCTCTCCCTATATATATGCTACAGTTAATACTGATGGTTCTGCATAGAAGTATCTATTTGTGGTAACCTGTACATTGTTTCTTGTAGTGGTATGATATGATGCTATGATCCTCAACAAGTCTTCAGTAGAAAGAGATTTAGCATCTACAAGTGTGAGGTATGTAAATATCACTAAACCTCATCAGTTCATCAATTTTTTTAAAAATCAGTGTAGATAGATACCATAAATTTGGTGAGTGTATGTTCTCACTGGTTTTGTTTGTTTGTTGTTACAGTAAACTTTATGTCCTTGGTATTGTTGTATTGTTACTACTGGTTATACTTAAGGGGACAAGATAGCTGGTAAACTAGACACAAATGGATTCATAGAACCAACTTATGTTGACCAAGTGAGTGTGCAGATACGTAGTCAGTGTAGATTGGCACCAGATATGTACCCAGTCATAATTATAGGTATACCAATAAATAAATAAATAAATCCACTAGCTAAAATTATATTTATTCATAGCTCAGGATAGACATGCACCAAACCACAGTCACCTGACTACAGTCACCTAACCACACCACAAGCATGTTGATCAGTATAACCAAGATGCTGAGGCATAGTGGGTGGGTCTCTATACCTTCAGTGTATGTTGCCTTTGATAATTAGGTGTAGGGTAGAGCTTGAATGCTTTGATGTGGTCTGAAACTCCACCTCACAACATAATTTCCTATGTAAGGAAAACAGTGCTACTTATTTACTAATTTAGGTGAAAATCCTTGGAGTGATGAGCCATTCAGGAAACCTCTATCTATCAAGAAAGTAACAACACATGATCCACTCCATTATTAATACCCTTAGATCCTATCAGAAGTAGAGGGGTGACCTCATTTGACGGTTTGTAATAGGAAGGTTCCACTATGAATCCTTTGATTTCACTTTTTCTAGTGGTGTCTTCATTATAGGGTAGGGTTTTCTCAAAGGGGATATGCAAGGAGGACTTACTAAGTACAAAAATTAATAATTAATGATAAAATTCCTTTATTCTGGCTGCAATGAGTAGTAAATAAGACAGTGAGTTCAACACTTGTAGGTTTACTAAGAGTATTTGTGCCTGTCCTGTTATCTTGGTTACAGTCATGCTATGTGTAGGTATATGTGATTCTTGGGGAAGTTCATGAAAATGTAAGCATTTCTTTACCATGGTGACAACATGAGCTTCTAGTACCTGTGAACTTAATTCTCTTGGAGCTAAATGAAGGGAGCATGCTCAGTGCCATAGCAACACTCACTCCATTTTCAGACTTCAACCAGAGTCCCAGGAACATGTATCAATGTCAGGTGACTGTAACATGAAAGCCTCAATTATTGTACTTTAATGAGCTGTTACTATAAATAGTATAGTATAGTAATTACATAATAAGAATGACGTAATGACTATTTGGTTTATTTATAGATGGGTAAGCAAACAATGGGGACTCCATTGCATTCATTTCCCTATAGAATGGACAGCAAACTATACAGACTACAGGTAATTATATTCATAGCCCCAACCCTAAAGTACATTATGTCATAGGTATTTAATTAATCCACAGACCCCTCAAGCCCCCCTGGTTCGTCCAAGCACCTACGACTACTATGGGATGGACGAATACCCTCTGGGCACGAATGCAATAGTGGCCGTTATATCTTACACTGTAAGTTTGTGAAAAGAAATCTCTAAACTCTGAGATAGTATCTACTAATACCATGGAGAATAAACATGGGGAACAGTTAGTCTGACTATTTCTGACCTCATCTTGCATAGTTATAATCTTGTCAGCAGGGGTGTAGCCAGAAAATGAAGATGGGGGTTTCCATAGGATTGTGCACAAAGTGCTAGGAAAACTTTTGCCCTGACCACGCCCACTTTAAACCATAACCACGCCCACTTTAATTGTTTTGACACACAATCATCATAATTATTAATAGTAAAAATACATTAGTCCTGCAAAATGTCCCCTAATACCATCCTACGAGGATGCTTATGGGCAAAAATATTGATAATTGCTTCATAATCTAGTTCGATACCATAGTTTATGTGCATCAAGGCCAGTCCACTTAGTCTCTCTTGGGTCATCTTTGATCTGAGATATGTCTTTAAACGACGAAGAACACTAACACTGCGTTCACATTCACAGCTAGTCACTGGAATAGTGCAAACTATTTGCAACAAGTGATGTATATTAGGAAACATGTTTTCATTTGCATACAGTAATGAACTTGCAGGACTATCTGGTAATGGTTGGCTAAATGAGCTCCATTTACACTTCCACAAGTGAAATTCAGACTCAAACGATGAACTAGACACCAAGTCTTCTCTATACTGTTCTTTTAGCTCATCTACACTGGAATGAGGAATGGTATTATCCATTAGGACTGATGGTACTAAAGTCATACCCCTTAAAGCTTTCTGCTGGATATCAGAAAACCGAGTCTTTAAATGGCCAAGTAGTTCATCAACAAATGGAATGGAAATGCTTCGCTTGTAATACACTTCTGGTGTGTCACCTGGTATGTTGCTTCTGGCTGTCTGACGACCGCAGCGCCTGGGCAGCTCAGGATCAGAGGCACCAACCTTCCTCCCCAGAGTTACAGCAGCATCAAACCATTCCTTATGATGAGTATCAATAGCTTCACGAACCTCATTTATAGCCATCTCCACAGTTTTAACTTCATCATAGGCCTGACAAATATTATTGGCTCTCTTCTGAAGTGATATTGTTAGCCCTTTTATATACCCAAAACATTTATGGCATACCATGAAAGCCATGATGAACTTGAACTGTGTTATGTATGTAAGAAGAGTATTAGCTGCTTTACAGGAGTCAGCATTCCAACCAAATGCACTACCCTCACTAATCACCTCAAAAGTTTTAACCACAGCAGGGTACAGGTCAAGAAACACTTCAAATGCATTGATACGTACTACCCAACGGGTCTTACACGAATTTACTAACTTGGTTGCTTTGCTACAATTCATGCTTTTAATGTTATTTTCCAATTCAAGCTCACGCTTTGCTGAATTAGAGAAAAACTGGCAAATCTCAACCATGTTACTCATCATATTCTTGACACATTGGATGCTACAAGCTGCTACTACACAGAGGTTAAGGGTGTGAGCAGCACAGTGAACTTAGGAAAAGAGGACTGGATGATAGCAGCAGCACCATGGTATTTACCAGCCATGTTACCAGCACCGTCATATGCTTGACCACGGAGATAATTTAAATCAAGACCATAACCCTGTAAGGCTTCAATTATCTTAGCTGCAATAGCCCTTCCAGTAGTACCAGTATCACAGAGTATAAAATCAACAAAATTCTTCTTTAATAACATTACCATCAACATATCTCAATACCAATGGAAGCTGTTCCTTATTGGAGCAATCTACTGCTTCATCAGCAATAACAGAAAAGAATTTGGCTGTTTTAACACGAAAGAGGATTTTATTTCTTAACCATTCACCAACACAAGCAATGAGATCATTTTGGATTTGTGGGGAATTGTACTGAGCATTTCGTGGTGCACTTGCAAAATGCTCAGCTAGCACTGTGTCACCAGCATCAATGCGGAAATCTAACAAAGCACGGAAATTTCCTGGATTTGAGCCTTGTTCAACGTGCACAGCTTGCTCATGATGCCCTCTAAGAGCTATCATTTGGTTACCACAAAACACTTAGGATAGACCTAAGTTTGAGGCGATTACGTATGATACTTGCTGAAGCCTCATTTTGAATCAGTTGGCCTATACTTGGCCCACCCTTATCAACACGATTAATAAAATCAACAGCATCTTCACTAGCCATTTTATGTGATGCCTGTTTATCATGTTCACTGAGAGTAACTTTGGCACGAGTGAAGTTAGTCATAAGAGATGTCACAAGTTGGCCAAGATTCAAGAACCGCTTTGCAAATAAAAAGCAGTTAATACAGTAGCCCCCGTTAGATGCCACAGAATAACATAACCAAGGGAACTGACTAATCCAAGCATGCTGGAATGAGCGTTTCTTGCCATATTCATCCTTAGCTGGATATTTATAATATGTTACATCTGGCCTAAAGGCATTTCTCAAAACCCAAAGCCTCTCACTGTCAGACTGTGAGAGTTTCCTCATGTCAGCACTGCTGTAAGTACCAAGATCATTTCTAACCAGCTGTGGTAACCGTGGTGGCTGTGGTGAGCCTGGAAGCTGTGGTCCTGCTTCTTGGTCAACAGGCTCTGGTGATAGATCTTCTTGGGACTCACTTTCCTCTACACTTTCTTCTCTTGCTAACCTACTAGACTTGGGCTTGCTAACAAATCCATACTCTGTCAATCTCTTCATTCTGCTATACAGCTGCTAGTGCTAGACTGGGCCTACCTTGTGGGTCCTTCTCGTGGTAGATTTTGATAGCTATCTACACATTCTATAAAGTTGTGGTGTGTCAGCCCCTCCCTTCTCTCAGAGCTAAGGGGGTTTCCGGGCAACCAGGAAACAGGCTGGCTACGCCACTGCTTGTGCACAATATTATGTGTAGTTTTAATGATATTCATAGTTTAGACTAGACAGGTATATAGGTACAGGATCAACAATTATTATTATTACCACATAATTACATTACTTATAGAATAGTTGACCAGTTGTCCTACATGGTCATCATGGCTCTTGTAGTGTCTCATGCTAGCTCCTTTCTCAATATAAATAAGAAGTGTGTGGTGACACTAGTTCAATGTTTTGGTCTCTCTCTACTCCAATGACCTTACAGCTGTCATGTCATAGCTATTGTATGTACAGTACCTGAATTCCTCAGCACCAAACCGTTCACATTTTATATGGGCAATAGAGGAAGACTAGGAGTATAGTGTGGATTATATACAATGCCTTAACACACACTCCACAGTCACTGCTCTCTCTACAGATATATGAGAGCTGTTATATAATCTATGTACTGTAATGTAGTGGACCATGACTAATGAAAAAGTAGACAACTCAGTCAAACTTACAGTTACTTGAAGTTTGGGAGTTCTTCCTGGCTACAGTTAATATTGATAACTATTCAAGAAGAGATATCATTGTGGTAACCTGTACATTGTTTCTTGTAGGGCTATGATATGGAGGATGCTATGATCCTCAACAAGTCTTCAGTAGAAAGAGGTCTAGCACATGGCACCATCTACAAGTGTGAGGTATGTAAATATCACTACATGTCACCATTATTCTCTCTTCACACCTTCACTAAAACCTCATCAGTTCATTGACTTGGCAAAAATCAGTGCAGACAGAGGCAAAGTTCCACTGAGGTTTGGTGAGTGTATGATCTTGTTTTGTTTGTGTTGTTTTTTGCTGGTTAGTATAATATATTCTTGTGATGTGTTTTGTTGTTACAGTAAAGTTATGTTCTTGTTATTGTTTGTTGTGTGTTTATTGTTACAGTAATTGTTTATGTTACTGTTGTTATTGTGCTGAAGGTTATGCACAAGGAGACAAGATAGCTGATAAACTAGACACAGATGGATTCCCTTCTATAGGGATGTATTTTACTGAAGGAGATCCCTTATACAGGTGAGAGTTGATACTCCAAAAACTTACAACTCTTCTCTTCCTCTTTCTCGGCAAAGAACTAACAGAAGACATTAATATTCCATTTAGAGCTAATAGAGGATATGACTTTTATGAAATGTGTTTCTCTCTGTTTCTTAGCTATGTTAATGAGAGCTCTGGTATGACAACTTTAGTGACTTACAAGAGACAGGAACCAGCTTATGTTGACCAGGTGAGTAATATATTGATAGAGTCAGTTACCAGAGTAATAATATGCACTCCAATAAGTAAAAACAAGCAAGCAAGTAAATTAATTTTATTAATAAACTATTACTTAAAAATGAATTCACAGCTATTATTAACATAGCTCAAGATAGCTGACTACAGTCACCTGACCACACTGTTAGTATATTCATTATTCATTAGTCCTGGACCACCACCAGTCAATGGACCACCACCAGTCAATGAATAGTCCACACTATCTCATTATGTGTGCTACTTGAGTCCTTATGCCTTCAATGGAGGTTGCAGGTCAGGTGTGGGGGGTGGAGCTTGAATGCTTTTATGTGATCTGAAACTCCACCTCACTAATCGACATTCTTTCACTCTTAGGTGAAAATCCTTGGGAATGAAACTGGTGACGAGCCATTGCAGAAAGCTATCATGAAACTCAGAGTGAGTGTAGGTGAAGTAGTGAAACTAATCCAGTTACTGATGGATCTTATAGTTACTGCCAGAAGTAGAGGGGTGACTGTAAATTGAGGTTTAGAGTGTCCACATGTGTCTATATTTAGGTTCCACTCTCTCCAGAAGTGTCCTCATTTCATGGTGTTAAGATTCCACTTTACACAGAGGTGTCCTCATTTCAATTTTGTTGTGTTCCACTGTATATGGAGGTCTAGTGGTTGGAGTAGAGGGTGTTCTCTGTATGTATACAGAGATGTTATTGGTTGGAATAGAGTGGTTTTACTTTATCTTCTTTCAGGGGTTTAGATTCTGTTGTAATTATTATATGTTGTGTGATGCCATGAGAATTGTAAAGTATCAAGGTATCTAAGTTAAGGGGTTAAATATCTATGTTTAGGGTTAAATTATATATTTTAAGGAATTAAAGTGTCTATGTTAAGGGTTAAATTACCTATTTTAAGGGATTAAAGTATCTATGGTGATATATCTCTAGAGGAATCCCATAATTGGAGATAAGTTTGCTAGTCGTGCTGGACAGAAGGGGATATGCAGGTGAGGACTTACCAAGTACATAAAATTAATGTTAAAACCCTTTAATTCGGCTACAATGGCCAATCATTTCAGCAGTGTAAATTAGCTGGTGAAATGATATTTAAGGAGAGCTAAAACACTTGTGGGTTTAATATGAGTGTGTGTACATCCACACTGTTATTACAGTAGATCCCTCATATCTGATAAAACTGCATTTCATGCAAATAATGTTGTTTGTTTCATTTAGACAGAAGTGGCCTGTGGAGAATATGCCCTTCACTGAATCTGGGATGGTTCCTGATATCATATTTAACCCTCATGGCTTCCCCTCTGTATGACCATAGGTAAGTGGGTGTGGATAGTGTCAAAGAGGTGCATGGACCAACATCTTTTTGCAATGAATTATGTAAAAGTGATATTGTTTTCCCTGGGAGAACTTCAAGGAATAGTGACAAGGTAGGTTTTTTAGACCATGTGAAATCAAGACATCTAATAGAGATCAGTATAATTATGGTATAAGTAGGTAATGTCCTCTGAAACATTTGACTATAGAGAAGTATTATGCTATGCACCTTATCCCTTTTTTGGTGGACAAGTATGAGTATGGGGCAGAGGGTCAGGATAATGTACCTTATTCCCAAGACTATTATATCCTTTACCAGATTTTGTTGCAGGGATGATGATAGAGACAATGGCAGGCAAGTCATCAGCACTACATGGTCTGTGTCATGACTGCACACCCTTCACTTTCTCAGAGGACAGACCAGCCATCAAACACTTTGGAAAACTTCTAGTACAAGGTACATGGTGTATACATCATTTTAATGGGGGGGTGGGGTGAGGAGTGAGTGAGGGAGTTGAATGGAAAAGTGTGGAGGGAATGAGGGATGTCTAATGGGAAAGTGAAGAAGTTAGATGGTGATGATAGGAGTGAAGAATATGAGGGTTATAGGAAGAGATGGGAGGGTCATGGGGAGGGAGTGGCAGATGGGGAGGGAGTGAGAGGTGGGAGGGTTGTGGGGAGGAAGTGAGAGGTGGGAGGGCTGTGGAGAGGGAGTGAGAGGTGGGAGGGCTGTGGAGAGGGAGTGAGAGGTGGGAGGGCTGTGGGGAGGGAGTGAGAGGTGGGAGGGCTGTGGGGAGGGAGTGAGAGGTGGGAGGGCTGTGGGGAGGGAGTGAGAGGTGGGAGGGCTGTGGGGAGGGAGTGAGAGATGGGAGGGTTGTGGGGAGGGATATATGTAGAATGGGTAATAATTATGTATGTGTATATATTTCAGCTGGCTATAACTATTATGGAAATGAGAGGCTTTACAGTGGCATCGATGGAAGAAGTTTGAAGCTGATATATTCATGGGTGTGGTCTACTATCAGCGACTATGTCACATGGTGTCTGACAAATTCCAAGTTCGAACAACAGGACCTATTGATGTCCTGACTCACCAGCCGATAAAGGGTCGTAAACATGCAGGAGGTATTCGATTTGGGGAAATGGAGAGGGATTCACTTCTGGTTCACGGTAGTTCATTCCTCTTACAAGACAGACTACTGAACTGCTCAGATAGATCATTTATGAGTAGATGTACTCCAATAAAAGGGGGATTGTGGCAAGGCTGGGGAGGAGTGGTAAAGTGGAGTTTCAGAACATTGATCACAATGCTCTTCCCAGGATAGTTAAGCATATGGGTCCTTATGCCTTCAGTAGACATTTCCCTTTAATGTAGAGTGGGGTGAAGATAAAAAGATTTGATGTGGTTTGAAGCCCACCCACCACCACCTTGGCACTGCTTGAAGCCTAAAATAATCTAGCACTATAATCACTGGTGTATCACACTTTACTATTCAACATCATAATTATTGATATCCCTTTAGAGTCGTATTTGTAAGGAGTGTGGGAGTGTTGTGTCCCCAATGTTGGAGAAAGCCACACCTTCAGACTCTATCTTGTGCCACACCCCTTCCAAGTGGAAGTGTCGTCTGTCAGAATGGTGGGAGGATTGATGTTATTTCAGTTCCTTATGTCTCTGATAGCTGAACTAGCTGCCATGAACATAAGAGTCAAAATGGAAGTTAGTTAACAGTAGTCAGTTGATTTCATGTTATGGCAGTTACCATTTTCATTAAATTGATTATCTTTCAACGATGAACAGAGTTTACCTGCAAGGAGAGCATAAACATGGTTTCTAGGTTGGAAAAGAAACGCTTCAGTAGTTTATCATAGAGTAAAGTCCCTTTGTTCTACTCTCCTGAAACAAGTACACACTTGAACCCTCTATTCCAACTCCCTGGAATGAAGGCACTTTTGTATACAACGAAACCCCTCTATTCTAACCCTCTGATACATTAAGGACACTAGGATACTTCCCAAATAACATATTGTCTTAACAGAAATAAGGCTTACCCTCTAATCAGAACACTATTATTGTCTCAAGGTTAAGAGGTCTCACTGTATTACTATAGACATTAGGTTTTCTCATGTCATACTTGCATACATATAACCCTGCAAATACCATGTTGTAGCCTTGAATTGATGTCTGACCCACTCAATGAATATTGATTTATGCCAGTCTTGCATCCCTTGATGCTCACTGAATAAACTTGACGACACACCCCTTTCTGAGAACTTTATAGAGGATTAAGTAAAGATTGCTTCTGTCTTCAGGAAATTTATCCCATGCACATGCACAGTGATTGGTCAGTCTAGAAAAAATTTCAACTATCATGTACAACTAAATTTGCTATTTGAAAGGAGTACATGACATTCTTCTGTCTCAGGAGTCCACCTTTTCATAGCATTCTATAGCATGTGTGAGCTGTGTAGTAGATATTATACAATGACAACTTCATATCAGTTGTCATAAGATGGTAGCAACATTGATATTGTATGTATCTTGCATACCAGTCAATGACCTGTTTGTTTTTCTCATTAATTGTATCTATGACTAAATTTGAAATGGCTTGATGGTATTCATTATGGATGTGGGACATCTTTCTCAAAAGTATTGTTACAGAAGACCAAGCACACCTGTTTGTTGTTCTCATTGATAGTATTCATCGTATCTATGACTAAATTTAAAAGGCTTTGATGGCATTCTTATGGCTATAAAAATATTTGAGGACATCTTTCTCAAAAGTATTGCAAGAAGAAAACATCATTTCTGTCTTCAGGTAATTAGCTATAATTATAGACATCAATATTGTCAGTGTGTAGCTATGTAGCATGGTTGGCATAAATTATTGAGTTAGCTAAAGTGTTGGAGCTGGCTAAGTTACTAGTTACCTATATAGGAGCTAACTAACTAGCTGCATGAAACTGATTGCCTTATTAATTTGTTGCCAAACATTTCACCTAGTGTATTGTCTTATGATTTGAGAAGAGATGACCTCTTTGATGGATTTTTCACCTATTATTTTTCTTTTCAGTGTAGCTACTCATTAATTTTTCTCGGTTAGCTATAATAATTAGCTAGCTAATAGCAAATTGATAATAACACTTTACATCATAAACTTACCTTTGAAGTTACAAGCTAATTTTTGAGGTCAAGCACTTGCTTGATATAGCTAGTCTTGCTGATCAAATTATGATGCATAAATGCAGTCTCTTTGGCTAGATTTATACTTGTATAATTATATAATACATGTGGGAACCATAACATCACCCCATTACATGCTGCAAGCGTTCACAGCACCTAAACATAGTCCAATTCCTTGTTTGTGGGATTAGTTGTAACCCAGTTAGCACTAACAGTGAAGGTCAGTCCTGTCTCCACCTGGCTGCACAGCATGGTCACTTGCCCATGATGAGGTATCTGTTGGATCGAGGAGTTTAGTTGTGAGAGATCTCCTACATACCTTATATATAGCTGGAAGGGGTCATCTTGAATTGATGCAGTGAAGAGCCTGTCAGCAGGGTTATAGCTATGAACATAGTTGTGTATTTTTATCTCAGACTTGCAGTGTGATCCTAACTATACTAATAGCGATGGTAAGACTTGTTGTTGAGATAAAGCCAAATGCTCAATGACTTCACATTATTAAGATGGCACAAAGCAAAATGTCACTAAATGAGTACCATAGTGACATTGACATACGTACAGTCACTGTGGACAGTGATATGTCCTCTTAGAGACAGTGATAGTGGTCAGTGCTATGTAGGACAATATGCATGATGTCTTGACATTATTATGTAATAATTAGCTTTGCCAGTATAATCAAATGCTGTACATTTTATCTACATGCATAGAGATCTTATGGTTGACATTAATTTTATTATACAAATCTCATTTCTTTTGGTCAGAAACATGAACCTTACACTGTTTTTCAAATGCTACAAGTCACTTAATTGTCATTCAAAAGTAGACTTCTTCAAACAGTTCAGAGTGTGTAATTGAATGGGCAATCTTTACTCTTAAAGATGGCATCATATCAATCACTAGAAAGTGAGAAAGGAATTCAGGAGAAAGAAACAATTTCAGATCTTCTTGAAACAGGTGACTTCAGGCCTATAAATTGGCCATTGTGTACTTTCAGATTCTCTATTTATGTGTCTAATGTGGGGAAGAAAACTAAAGTGGTCTGAGGCCTATAAATTATAACCACTGTGTACTTTCATAAAATTAATGTAATACATGTGTGCTAATACATAAAATACATTCTATAAGAAGCTGGTTAGCTTCTGGTGGGGAAGTGTAACCATTATAAATCGTGGGTGCAATTATATTGGTGATCCCCTAGTGTGAGATGTTTGTTATTGATGTAATATTACATAGGTGCTGATGTGGACACTACTCCCTTAGGTACGTAGATGGAATAATTAAAGTATTATAGTTAAACCTTGGGTTAACTGCTTATAATATATATGAATCAATCGTTAGTTTGATCACACTAACCTTTACCTACGTACTTTGTGCAAGCATGTAGAATCTCAACCATTAACAAAATCTTGAAATTTCCAATCAGAATTGCAATGTCCATTGCTAGTAGAAAATGCTAAGGACACATACGTATTCCAGGTATTTCTTGGGTTGGATTCCTTTTTGTGTGGGTGATAACTACTGGCCTTAATTATGTATTCAGCCTATTGATATGTTTGTCATCCTTGAAAATATTATATAAAGCATTACATAGCCTTGTTGTTGTAGGAGTGGGTGTGAGCCAGGAAAATCCTTGCTTGTGTACTGTTCTCACTATAAGGTTTCTAGCCAGAGGGTGGTGTAAGAGAGAAGCCTCTCTCCAAGAGTCCTTCAGCTTCTATCACAATTTTTATAGTGCCATTTGTACTTGTAAGATCAAAAAAGAAGTACAATAGTTGATTTTCCAAGTTAGTTATCATTGTACATAGAGCTAGCCTCAGCCACAACTTGCTTGAGCAGTCAGCCTTATACTATTTATAGCTGTCTGTTCAAAGTAGACTGCTTATTTTGTCCAGTTGAAATTTAATTTCCTCCAGCTATATCAGAGTTAATCTGTGATGTGGAGGTGGGAGTGCAGAAACCAGATCACTGGTACCAGAATTTATCTCAGACACTCTAAGAATTCAAGAAATTTCCTGCCTCTAGACACCCTTTGATGGCGATCTTCAGATGTTGTGTGGTCACGTCACAACATCTGATCCTGGTGCATACCCCACTTAAAATTTTCCCAGGAAATAAATTCCTAATGTCAATAGTTATACCATTGCTAGATTATAGATAGCTAATTTAGATTTTTTCCTATTCCTGATATTCATTATTAATTTCACTCCAGATATAAAGGATCTTGCAGATGTGCTAACTGAACTGAAACTTATAGAATCACGTTTCTATGAGATTGGCATTATGCTACATTTGAATCCTGATGTTTTGGATGGAATTGAAAGTCTGAACCCAGCGTCTTCCTCAAAGAGAATGAGCAAAATGATCACTGAGTGGCTTAAAAGGAATTATGACACCAAGAGATTTGGGCTTCCCACGTGGAAATCTCTTGTCATTGCTGTAGCTGAGAGGTCTGGAGGAGCCAATGAAGCATGTGCAAGAGACATAGCCAATAAACACAGAGTACCAAGTTAGTTTATTCATAGTGCTGTGACTATACATAATATAATATGTCTGGATGAGGTCATAGTGCACAAACTAGAGAGGCACAGACACTTGGACTAAATATAAATGGACAGTGAATCTTGTAATGACTGAATAATAATTATGATTATGAATAGTACTTGCACAATTCAACTATTCCCTCTTGTTGAGTGGGATGGGCAGTTAATAATGAATAGTGAACTCCAAAACAAAACAACTCCCCTCTCCTTACATATTATGAGCATCATGGAACAATAATGAGCATCATACCACCTCAAAATATCTGAATAGGATTATGTAGGGAAAAGATAATTGTTTGTACTTATCATCATCAACTTCCATCACTTGTATTGTACAAGTACAACTCATTCAATTATTACCAGATGTTAGTAACTCTTGACTGTCATTGTCTATATCTAGCTAGTTTGTATACATTTTGCATTGTGACCTCACCCACCCCTACATTCCCTTCATTTCCATGAATCTTCTTCCTCTAACTTGGTTCTACTCAACAAGTTCATGACAGAATTACCCGACCCCATAGAGAGGCTGGTCTAGACCTTTCTGGAACATCAAGTAAAGAAGATGTGGGTCTGATTTATCAGCATGAAAATTTTTGTCTAGCCACACCCAGCTTTAACCAAACTCATTGTGATGCTGTAATTTCAAGCGGTAGACTTGTTTACTGATGTAGCATATTCTAGTTTAGAAACTGTGGTACTACTGTACTCCAGTTCAGAAACATCAAATTTGGTCAGCATTTAGATTTCAGCCTCAGAATCAACTTGAATTAGTGCACCAGTTCCTAGCAACTCATTATCTGGACCAACTTCTTTCATTTCCAACTGTAATCTGTAGATAGCTAGAAAAAGAAACCTTTGTTGATTCAAGATGCTTTTATGTAAGGAGTTCAAGCAACAGGTATCCTTTTGTTTTCTAGCAACAAAGGGAACTGACAAATAACTGTTGCAATTAACTTGACGACTGTTGGTAATAAAATAAAGACTGAAACTGACAAGAAACCAACTTGGACATTGGTATCAAGATCATAAGTGGGTGTTGGTTAGCTGGTTATAGGCCTGATAGTGTGCACCATCTTTGGCCCGATGTTATTCCTTGATTGCATCAGCAAACTATTTCTCTAATAATACTAACTGGTATTAGTTTAAAAAAGAGAACTTATTCAGTAAGTATAATAATAATCATGATGTATAGATACCTAATGCATGCATGCACCTTTAGTGAATATCTCCTCACAGGTAGCTTTCTTCATACGAATACCTGTTTTATTGATATGTTTGAATTAGGATGTGGATTAAGATGTGATTAGTCATAAATAAGGCCAATGATTAATAATTGAAGTTTAGATCTTATTGTAGCTACATGCCACTACATAGCTAACATGTGAAGTTTTAGTCTGACATCAGACATTCTTGATCAACTCATGTTCACTTAGAAGATAATGAGATAATTTCTATGGTACCCTAATTTCCTTAGTCCCCAGGGCCTAGGCTTGTGATGTATTATGTGTATAATATAACAATACATCAGTATTCTCTTCATGCACATCTGTTATGTTCCTCTTAGATCATAGTTCTCAAGTCAAGACATCTGCTGAAGAAGTGAAGTCTAAATTATTCACTGAAGATAATGCAAATTGTAAGGTTTACCCACATGTAAAATTTATATATTATGCTGATTTATTTAAAGGGTTCAAGTATACTTACTGATAAAATTTCTCTAATAATATTTGTTATATTACACACCATGGCCCATCTCTACCTCTATTAAAACCCATCTCTACCAAGGCCTTTCTATAACAAGGGCCATCTGTATCTAGCTCTATTTATTCCATGGTCCATATATATCATGACCGAGGACCCATCTATATAGTGGATTCAAATCTAGATTAGATTAGAAATAATTATTATTGTTTACATTATTCCAAAGTGAATATTATTGTAAATAATTCAGTGCATTCAACTGTTAAAGAGCAAAGCTTTCCAAACTTGAAAACAGAGAACTTGACTGAAGAACAAAGAGAAGAATTGATAGCCAAATTAACAGTAGAGAGTGAAGATATGCGATCAAAATTTGCAACTCTAGTTAGTCTAATGAATACGTCACTGCAAGATAATGAAATTTCTGTTAGCAAGTTAACAGTAACATTTAAAAATTTAGACTTGGATGAAGTGGTCAAGATATTAGATGACGAGACTGACATGAATAAGGCCATATTAAAAGCGAGTGATTTTTGGTCTTTCTTTGATTATGAAATAGTGAAAAGCATTATTAATACTCATTGCAGAGATGATGCTGATTTACAGCAAGAAGTGAAATTATATGAATCAGATTTCAAGACTTACTGCCAGAGGAGACTTTGTGAGGTACCTGTGAAGAGTCTAAAAACTGACATACCTTCCAAAACATCCAATTTATATCTTAAAATTGATGAAACCTTTGAGATTAAATTTTTTAAAACAAAAAAGATTGAAGCTAGGTTATCCAATTTGCTAGGCAAATGTTTATATCTCCAGAAAGTTAAAGAGGGCTGCATAGAACTTGTTTTTAGCTATCTTGGTAAAATAAACTTGGCATTACCATTAAATAGCCAACAAGAAGAGGAGTTATCAGAAATGAGAGTATTAAGATTGTATGATGATAATTATGAATATTACTGTGCACCAACACAAGTACGATTGCCACTTCCATTGTCACAACAATCACAACTACCTTCAACAAATCAGTTTCCATCAAATACACTAACTACCGGCGATTCTGATGTTCCTCCTTCAGGTAATAATCAACATTATTTTGTTAAATGATATAATTATTATTACAATATTAGCTATAGAGATGCCAAAACTTTTGCTACCGTTGAAGAGTGGAAGTTACTCTGTTAAAGCTGAACCCACAGTGTATGACAACTACATAGGTTAGTTCATATCTAAAGGTTCTTCTACTTTTGAAATTGATATCATGTCCATCTTACTAGCTGTCTGAATGACAGCCCAGTTCTGATAGATCATTGCAATACTGTACAATAGCAGAGATAATCTTTTCTATATTTGTAAGCCTGTAGCTAGTACATAGGGTACTACGTAACATTATAATTGATAAGGAAGAATAACCATTTCAGAAACAGGTGACTTGAATACTTCTACTCTGCTTATATTGAAAGAGATTTCAGTTTCCGAATCATGCTTGAATCAGTACTCCAGTTCCTAGCAACTCCAGAAATCTCATTATCTGGACCAACTCTCTTTAGTCCCAACTGTAGTAAGTAGATAGCTGTGAAAGAAACCTCCGTTGATTCAATATGCTTCTATGCTGGGAGTTCAAGCAACAGGTATCTTCTTGTTTCCAACAGCAAAGGGAACTGTCGACAAGTGACTGTTGCAATTAACTCGATAACTGTTGGTAATAAGAAAAAGACTGAAACTCACAAGAGACCAACTTAGACACTGGTAAATGAGTATCCAGATCATAAAAGGGGGTTCAACTGGACTCCTGGCTATAGTTGGTTGAGATGAACTTGGCTTTGCCAATTCGGTCAATCGGTTCTTCAATCCTTGGCATTGGGTAGGCATCAAACTGTGATACCTGGTTCAGACATCTATAATCAACACAGAGCCACAATGATCCATCAACACAATTGGAGCACTCCAATCACTGTTTGAAGGTTCAATAATACTGGCTAACATCTTGTTGAGTTCATCTTTGACAATCTGATGGTACGAATGTGAGAGCCGGTATGGGAGTAACCTCACTGGTACTGCATCCCCAGTATTAATGTAGTGTTCTGCCATAGATGTATGGTTCTAACTTCCTCGTTCTGGCATTCTGATCATACTAGCATTTCTGAGTTTCTTGAGCAGAACTTAGATTCTCTTTGACCACCTCTATCATGCGTTCCATCTTCTCAAGCATAGAAAGAATATGAGACACAACACTCTCATTGCTGCTTTCATCAGCCACCCATGATTCTCGAAGAATGTCTAGTGGTCCTCTTACAGTCCGGCCATATAACAGTTCAAAAGGTGAGAAACCTGTTGATGCCTGGGGTACCTCCCGATAGGTGAAGAGTAAGTAAGATATGAGCTTGTCCTGATCCCTTCCTTCATTGACTGCAACTTTCCGAAGCATACTCTTAAGGGTCTGATTAAACTGTTCCACAAGTCCATCAGTCTGGGGGTGGTATAGTGTGGGACGAATAGGGTGGACATGTAGCAATCGATATACCTCCATCAGGAGCTTCGTCCCCTAGTCTGTCAGGATTTCCTTTGGGATTCCAATTATGGAGAATACCATTACCAACTCTTCTGCTACATCCTCTGCATCAATGGATCTTAAAAAAATAGCTTCAGGGTATCGTGTAGCATAATCACATATGACTAACACATACTGTTATCCTGATTGGCTTCTTGGTAATGGACCTATGATGTCCATTGCAATTCAACTATTAATGGCTCAGTGATGATAGGCAAGGGTTGTAGAGGGGCATACTGAGGCTTTCAGTGAGATGTTTTCTGGCATGTCCCACATGTCTGACAATACTTTGCCATATCATGATAAAGTGTTGGCCAGTAGAAAGAAGCATTGGAGGATTCTTCTTGCTGTCTTCTGCTTTCCCAAGTGACCTGAGAGGGGGATATCATGGGCCAGTTTAAGCTACACTGGGTAGGTACAACTAGTTGCTCTACAGCCATGTCCTCCTTGTTACGATCTGGTGGTGTCCACAGTCTGTAGAGGAGACCGTCCTTCTTGAAGAATCCAATACCACTTGAACATGAATTTTCATCTGCAGCCTGCCTTGCTGAATTCAGACTAGTATTGGTCTCCTGCAATGTTTGCATCTTACTGCCAATGTCCAGGGCATGTGGGGTGAAATGTGGGGTAGAGACATCTGCTTCCTCCTTCTCAGCCTTTGGCTCCCAGTACTTTTGTCTGGCCTCACGCTTCTGGCTCCAGGATAGTTTCACCTTCTCCCGACCTCCTTTAAACAACTCATCATCAAAGTGTCCATCCATTCTGGTCCTAAAATGCTGGGTTCTGCTATCCCAGTTACATTTGCTCCTGACCTTAGATCTTTTCCTTGTAGATCTGACTCCGTTTCAACCCTTGAGCCCAGGTTGTGACTGCCATATCTTCAAAGTGTTCATTGTCTAGACCTAGTAGCTCTCCTAACTCTAGAACATCTGTACCTAGAAGCACATCCATGGGTAAGGTATCTGATACAGCTGCCTTCACCTCCAAGGCCCGTCCTCTGACTGATACCTCCACCTGGGCTAAATGAGTGACACCATGAACACACCTGATAGCAACTGCTTCTCCATCAAGTATCTTCAGGCACCTACTCCCTTCTTACTAAGGTTCTGGAACAGCCAGTGTCAAGAAGAATATTATCAGCATGCCTGCCTTCAACGACTCCATGCTTCTTGAGTTCAGCCTGGGTGTACTTCCTTGGTTTCACCTGCACCCTGCAAAACAATGCATTACTAGGACATTTGGAGGAGTAGTGTCCTTTTTGATGGCAGTTGTAACATTCAATATCCTTTAGATCACGTTTGGGTTTGCCATTCTTCACTGGCTTACCCTTCTCCTTGGCCTCCTTCTTGTTATTATCCAAACGAATGTTCAATCGTGGTTTCTGATTATGAGTGCCTGCTGCTTGGAGATGCTTTCCCGCTTGGTGCTCCTTTCTTGCAGCAACATAATCATCAACAAGTTTGCAAGCTTCTTTGGTCTTCTCTCCTTTACGAATACACAAACATCACCAGGGAGTGTGCTTAGCAATTGTTCCATGATGATCTGGTCTTTGATATCTTCAGCTGATCCACAGTTCCTCAACCACTTGTTAAGAAGATCTTCTAACCAAACCAGCATCTCCCTGTTTGATTTAACCTTCAACTTAGCAGATCTGAAGCGTCGGTGATAACTTTCTTATGTAATGTATAATTTCAGGATTGCAGCCTTTACTTTCTCGTAATCACCAGCATCTGATATGGCCATTTATTAAGTGAGCAAACAGACAAGAAGTCAAGTTTCTATATAGAACATACCAACACATGACCAATAGTGGTTGTTATTATTATACATGTTACAAGTGGTACAAGTTAGTGGTTTTAACAAGTTACAGTAAACAAGTTACCAATGGAAGGCAATAAGTGACCAATAGTGTTCAGTACACATAGTATCAAGTCTATTACTATATATATTCATGTTTATATAGTAATGATTATTCTACAGGTTCAGATTCTGGTTATAGAAGTGGTTCTTACTCCACAACACATACTGATAGTGAGATTGTGTCAGATCATGATGGAGGAAGATCACGCTTCATGTACACCAAGGTACAGTGTAATATCCACAATTAGGCATATACTTCACTTGTGATAATTACATGTTCCTTCTTCATATTTCTATATAATAAGATAGGGGGGGAAATGCTTCTTTAGACCTGACCTATTTTTTGAGTATTTATTTATCACTGGCTACTTTGGATAATAATTATTTTCATTCTGACTCTTAATATGTTTAATTACCCCATTTTTAGTGCACATTATGCCACTAAAATAGTGAAAATGGTGGAAGCTGAGAAGGACATATTTTTATAATTAAGCAGTGACTTGCAGAGCATGTGGAAAACCTGAAGAGCCAACAAAACTTGTGGAGGCCTTGTAAAGACTTATGGAGCACTTGTAACTAGAAGCCTTGTACAACCAATTGCAGAACTCTTGTGAATCTTTTTAGAGCCAATGAATCTGCAGGTTTTCTACAAGTTTGGCAAGTCATTGCATACATAACAGTAGAAAAGAAAGCCTTTAATAGAGGATAGCTACTAGCTATTGGTAAACCACTTGCTAAAACAAACTCAGTCAACTGAGTAAAATAACTGGTATTTTTATTGGATGTAACCAAGGGTATATCATGTCACTGAAAGGTGGGAGCAAAAATGCTGATTGTTACTACAATATTGGCTACATACTAATGTGTAATATTATTATAGTCATCTTCTTTTCCATAAAAAGGTAGTCTATTGCTGTTTACATTAACACTATAGGAACTGCATGTCTTATTCCAGCTTCTCAGATTGATATGCTCTTGATATGACAAGTCTACTAGCTACACTAGAGCTTTCTATTAAAATTAATATTATACCTATAGACTCACCAGTTATATAGCTATTAATTTGCAAGTTTCATTCAGTCAATGAGACTAGTCAAAGTAAAAGAGCAAGATAAGTTAGCATCCTCGATTCTTTCCTCTCTGTGTATCTAGAATCACTGATAACAAATCATGTCCTCTGTGCATAGAGGCTAATAGCCCTAACTTGTGGCAAAATTTTGGTGAATGTCTCTCCATAGCTTGTATTCTGATGATGTTACAAAGACCATCATTAAAGAGCAGCATCACTTCAGCTATCATTGAGCTAGCTTTGGAAAGAAAAAATATGTACATAGCTTCTAGCTATCCTATCCATAGTGGATTCTGCATGGCTGGGCCTTAAAACAACTGAACATGATAGTACTAAATTATAGAATACGTTGCTTCTCAGTCAACTATGTATATGTATTAAAGATTCCTCACAGCAATTCCCTCTAAGCTTTATCATGGCTGTAATGAACACATTCAAAACCTTAATGTTTATGCAGAAAAATTAGTAAAAATGGTAGTTAGCTCAATATCCACACTACTATTTAATTACAATAGAATTTGAAAGAGGAATTCTTGCAAATGGTCAACAAGGCAATCCAGTTACCTACTAGGAGTGTAATGCACACAAAGGCTATTGAAGGAGACTTGAAAAGTATCATAGAAATGATTGAGAATAAGACAACTAGCTATAATCCAATGGATAAAGATGAAAAAGGTAACACAGCTCTACACTATGCAGCTGGATGTGGCCATTTACATATAGTCAAGTACTTTGTCGAGGAACTAGGATTTAACTGTACAATAGTAGGTCGCAATGGCATCACACCACTTCACTATGCAGCTTCTAAAGGTCATCTACACATTGTACAATATCTATTAGAGGACCAACAAGTTGAAGCACTATGTCATGATAAATGTAATTCGACTCCACTACATTATGCCTGTTTGGAAGGTCACATTGGAGTAGTCAAACAATTAGTAGATAATATTGAACAATACTTGAGTGAGAATGATGAATGTAACTCTTCTTGTTGTGATGAGAACGACTATACTCCACTACATTTAGCAACAGCCAGAGGACATTTTTCTGTCATACAGTATCTTATTCAGGACAAAAAATGTGATCCAATGTGCAAAGACATAAATGGTGTAACTCCCCTCCATATTGCTGCATTATTTGGACACCTTAAAATAGCTAGGTTCTATACCATTGTCCACCATTGTGATTCACTGGTGAAAGATTTTTTAAATGACACACCACTTCATCTTGCAGCATCAAATGGTAAACTAGATGTGGTGAAGTTTTTTATTGAGGATCTAAATTGTAATGCTAATAGTAGGGGTCAGGATAGAATGATTCCACTTCATCATGCTAGTGTAAATGGACATCTTAATGTTGTGCAATACCTTGTGGATACACATCACAGTGATCCACTTTGTAAAAATGAAGATCAGTTAACTTCATTACATTTAGCCTCCTTAACCGGTCGCTTAGAAGTAGTGAGGTACTTCACTACTGTCTGCCACTGTAATCCACTAGTGAAGAATTCTTTCCATGACAAACCACTTCACCTTGCTGCATCAAATGGTAAACTTGATGTGGTCAAATTCTTTATAGAGGATCTAAATTGTGATGTTAATAGTAGGGGTCGGCAAGGAATGATTCCTCTTCATTATGCTAGTGCAAGTGGTTATCTTGATGTTGTGCAATACCTTGTGGATACACATCACTGTGATCCAATGCATGGAGATAAAAAAAAGGTTACTCCATTGCATCTAGCCTCTGCTAATGGTCACTTAGAAGTAGTGAGGTACTTCACCACTGTCCACCATTGTAATCCACTAGTGAAGAATTCTTTAAGTGATATACCACTTCACCTTGCTTCAGGGAATGGTAAACTAGATGTGGTCAAGTTTTTTATTGAGGATCTAAATTGTGATGCTAATAGTAGGGATCAGCAGGGAATGATTCCTCTTCATTGTGCTAGTGCAAGTGGTTATCTTGATGTTGTGCAATACCTTGTGGATACACATCACTGTGATCCAATGCATGGAGATGAAAAAAAGGTTACTCCATTGCATCTAGCCTCTGCTAATGGTCACTTAGAAGTAGTGAGGTACTTCACCACTGTCCACCACTGTAATCCACTAGTGAAGAATTCCTTTAATGACACACCATTGCACTCTGCTGCACAGAATGATAGACTAGATTTGGTCAAGTTCTTTATTGAGGATCTAAAGTGTGATGCTAATAGTAGGGGTCAGCAGGGAATGATTCCTCTTCATTATGCTAGTGCAAGTGGTTCTCTTGATGTTGTGCAATACCTTGTGGATACACATCACTGTAATCCAATGTACCAAGCTGAAAATCAGATTACTTCATTGCATCTAGCCTCTTCTAAAGGTCACTTCGAAGTAGTGAAGTACTTCACCACTGTCCACCACTGTAATCCACTAGTGAAGAATTCTTTCAATGACACACCACTTCACCTTGCTTCAGTGAATGGTAAACTAGATGTGGTCAAGTTCTTTATTGAGGATCTAAATTGTGATGCTAATAGTAGGGGTCAGCAGGGAATGATTCCTCTTCATCATGCTAGTGCAAGTGGTTGTCTTGATGTTGTGCAATACATTGTGGATAAACATCACTGTGATCCAATGGATCAAGATGAAAAACAGGTTACTCCATTGCATCTAGCCTCTGCTAAAGGTCACTTAGAAGTAGTGAGATACTTCGCCACTGTCCTCCACTGTAATCCACTAGCGAAAAATTTTTTCAATGACACACCACTTCACCTTGCTTCAGTGAATGGTAAACTAGATGTGGTCAAGTTCTTTATTGAGGATCTAAATTGTGATGCTAATAGTAGGGGTCCACAGGGAATGATTCCACTTCATTGTGCTAGTTCAGGTGGTTGTCTTGATGTTGTGCTATACCTTGTGGATACACATCACTGTGATCCAATGTATCAAGCTGAAAATCAGACTACTTCATTGCATCTAGCCTCTTCTAAAGGTCACTTAGAAGTAGTGAGGTACTTCACCACTGTCCACCACTGTAATCCACTAGTGAAGAATTCTTTTAATGACACACCACTTCATTTTGCCTCATCTAATGGTAAACTAGATGTGGTCAAGTTCTTTATTGAGGATCTAAATTGTGATGCTAATAGTAGGGGTCAGCAGGGAATGATTCCTCTTCATCATGCTTGTGCAAGTGGTTGTCTTTATGTTGTGCAATACCTTGTGGATAAACATCACTGTGATCCAATGGATCAAGATGAAAAACAGGTTACTCCTTTGCATCTAGCCTCTTCTAAAGGTCACTTAGAAGTATTGAGATACTTCACCACTGTCCTCCACTGTAATCCACTGACAAAAAATTCTTTCAATGACACACCACTTCACCTTGCTTCAGTGAATGGTAAACTAGATGTGGTCAAGTTTTTTATTGAAAATCTAAATTGTGGTGCTAATAGTAGGGGTCCACAGGGAATGATTCCACTTCATTGTGCTAGTTCAGGTGGTTGTCTTGATGTTGTGCAATACCTTGTGGATACGCATCACTGTGATCCAATGTACCAAGCTGAATTTCAGACTACTTCGTTGCATCTAGCCTCTTCTAAAGGTCACTTAGAAGTAGTGAGATACTTCACCATTGTCCACCATTGTAATCCACTAGTGAAGAATTCTTTTAATGACACACCACTTCATTTTGCCTCATCTAATGGTAAATTAGATGTGGTCAAGTTCTTTATTGAGGGTCTTAATTGTGATGCTAATAGTAGGGGTCGGCAAGGAATGATTCCTCTTCATTATGCTAGTGCAAGTGGTTGTCTTGATGTTGTGCAATACCTTGTAGATAAACATCACTGTGATCCACTGGACCAAGATGAAAAACAGGTTACTCCATTGCATCTAGCCTCTTCTAAAGGTCACTTCAAAGTAGTGAAGTACTTCACCACTGTCCGCCACTGTAACCCACTAGTGAAGAATTCTTTCAATGACACACCACTTCACCTTGCTTCAGTTAATGGTAAACTAGATTTAGTCAAGTTCTTTATTGAGGATCTAAACTGTGATGCTAATAGCAGGGGTCCACAGGGAATGATTCCTCTTCATTGTGCTAGTTCAAGTGGTTGTCTTGATGTTGTACAATACCTTGTACGTACACATCACTGTGATCCAATGTACCAAGCTGAAAATCAGACTACTTCGTTGCATCTAGCCTCTTCTAAAGGTCACTTAGAAGTAGTGAGGTACTTCACCACTGTCCGCCACTGTAATCCACTAGTGAAGAATTCTTTCAATAACACACCGCTTCATTTTGCTGCATGGAATGGTCAACTAGATGTGGTTAAGTTCTTTGTTGAAGAATTAAATTGTGATCCAAATGTTAAAAATCTTTTTGGATTTCTCCCCTTTTTTTTTGCTTGCTTAAATAGACATCTTCATGTTGTAAAATTTTTAACAGAATACCATCAGCCACCTACTTCTCTATGGAATAATCTAATGTCATTTCATGTAGCTTTTTTACTTAATCATCTTGATATACTTCAGCAACTTGTTCTTAATACCTCATTAGAGGATTGGCAAATTGGTGGAATATCAATGACTGCCTCTCTGTTTTGTAAACGTCATGCTGCTTCTGTAATTAAATTTGTAAGTGATCAACCTGTAAGGATGTTTGTTATGGGAGACTCTGGTTCAGGGAAAACAACTTTAGTTAAGTCACTGACTAACAAGTCCTTCCTTGGTTGGTTTCAACAAGTTAAAGGTGTTGCTCCATTTACTGCTGGTATAGTGCCTACCATTGAAGAAAACAGTGAGTTAGGTGCTGTCAAAATTTATGACTTTACAGGTGATGAACATTACCATGCCAGTCATGAAATGATCCTGCAACAAGCCATGCATCTACTTACTTTAATAGTGATCGACACATCTTTACCTCTACATAAAATAAAGAAGCAGTTAGTTTATTGGCTCTCAGTCTTGTCCAATGCTTTGTCCAATACTTTAGAACATGTTCACACTTTAATTATTGGTAGCCATTCTGATCAAATCAATTCTGATAAACAGCAAGAGATAGAACAGCTGGTAATATCTGAAGTAAAACATAAATGTTACTCCAATATCAGCAACCATGGACTTGTCTTCCTTGATTGTCGATATTCTTCCTCTAATGATATGACTGACCTTCGTGATGATTTGTATTCTTTCTGTAGATCTGTACGTTTGCACTCTCTACGTACTAAGAGTGAATCAAGTGAGTATTGTGAGCACTTTTTACACTTCCTGAAACATATTATTCTACCGAAAGGAGTCAAAATAATATCAATAACTGAATTAAATACAAGATTGCAAAGTTTCTGTAATACTCCAATCTCAGATGAAAAGAGAAAAATTCAGATTAAAGCCCTGAAATTATTAGCTAACAATGAAGAAAGAATCTTTCTCTGTTGTAAAAATTTAAGCATGAGTGGATTTTTCTTCTTCTTGTCACATGAAGAAGATAAAAATAAGAGTTTGCTCATACTTGATGAAAAAGCTGTATTATCTGAACTTCATTCTTGTCTTAAATGTTTGAAGCAAGAAGACACCGGTAATGGAATATTTGAGGAATCTAAACTAAAAGAAATACTCTCCAGGTTGTTGCTCAATCAGATGGATCCAGATCTGGCAATCAAATACCTAATTTTCACTCAATTTTGTACTAAAGTATCTTCTGAACAACTAATGGATGTTTCAAGCACTTCCAGCACTCTTGGAAGAGTCACATATTACTTCTTTCCTAATTTGGTCAATGCTAAAAGACCTGTTGTTCTATGGAGCACTGCAGAAGAAAATTATACTCACTTATACACGTGGTGCTCGGAATGCACAAGCACTCATCAGTTCTTCACTCCCAGATATATCCACACCTTATTCATTCAACTGGTAAAGTGTGAGAGTGATTTAGAACATGCTAGATGCATGATTTGGAAGAATGGCATCTTGTTAGTACACAGTAACGGCACCAGATGTGTGATAGAGGTGACAGACAAGGTCATTTACCTTGCCATGCAATGTAAAAAGAATCGCGAGTTGTACTTAGTAGAACAGCGATCCATGCTTATATCTTTAATGAAATCTTTAAAGAGTAGAATTTGTCCAGATCTGAAACTGAAAGAATTCTTGCTTTACCCTCAGTCTTCTTATCCTCCAGTTATCAATACCAAAATCTCACTTGATGAGATAGCTTCTTCAGTTAGAAGTGGTTTTCTATATGTTATTTGTGAAGATGAGAAGCGTGAACATTTTGAGCTTTCTACTCTCCTTGTTTTTGATTCCTTCTGTGAACTTAAAAAGTCTACCTTTCAAGAGATCTTCAGCAAATCAGAGCAGATTATTTCTCCAGACATGCTTAAAGTATTGTGCAAGTCAAGATTGGGCGAGGTATTTAGACAGAAGGAGAGGCTTAGAGAGTTCACTTATAACCAATTATATCAAGAGCTGTTGAAGTACACTATATTCACAGATGGAAATCTCTATGTAAGTTATAATAAAGAATTAATGGTGGTGACTTTACTTGTGTTCTGTCTTGTAGGAATTAACTGTCACTGAACCAACAACAATTTTTAACGAGTCTAAAGAGTTTCCTAATCTGTGTAGTAAGTGCAATAATATTATGGTTACTATAATTTCAGACATATCTGTGGATGGCTATTCTTGTTCCCAGACTTCTTAAAGGAGAGAGTAGTTTAAAATCATGTGGCCTGAAGATAATACATGAGCTTCTTAGAGCATATGCTACTATTTAAGCTATCTGATTAGTCAGCTATTAACAACCAGGAGTTCCAAACTATTTGACTTTAAACTCCAGACCCCCTCCTTTCCACTGTGAGGGGGGAATGTTTACCTGCACACCTGGTAGCTAGCTAATATTGTGTTTATCACCTCTTCACAACATACCTAGACTATGGCTCTCCTCACAAAATTTTAGCATATAGGGCATCATTATAGTATAATTTTAGTGAACTGCATGAACAGAACAGTGTAATTGTTATTGTGGCAGTTTTAAGCTGCTGGTACCAAACTCTGATAGCTAGTATCAAAATCTGTTGTACTAGTTCAACCATCCTTGGAAGGCTATAGAGACACATCAGTAACAATACTGTAGCTAGTAGCTATAATTAAAATTCTGGACAATTGAGTATTGTAGATGAGTGTTCAGGTAAGTTTCTTGAGCATTATGGGTTCTTATTTGAGCTGATGAAAATAGCATTATAGGGAGAAATATTGTATAGAGAGCCTTATGGGTACTTATTTGAAAATAGCTATTAAAAATGTAGCAAGCCCTACCTGTGACTTCCAATATACATTCATGATAATGATTATAACTAACATAGTGTTATCTTTCTTTAGATCCTTTGACCATCAAGGATCTCTTTGAAGTGAATGTTAAGCTGACATTTATTGTTGAGTGGAGAGAGTTTGGTCTTGCTCTAAAACTGGAAGCAAGTACTTTGGATAAGATCAGAAATAACTGTCATCAAAATGTCCAGCTTTGCTTAACTGAAGCACTAGCAGCCTGGCTTAAAGGAGAAGACAGACCACATGACTCACTTCCTCCTCACTGGGGGGAAGTGATCGATGCCCTCAAATCTCACTCATTGAATATGAGAGAAGATGCAGAAAAACTAACCAGAATGTTAGCAGGTATGGCTTGCTAAAGGGCAGCATACATTGTTGATTTAGAGTGTAACCTCACTTATCTTGATATCATTACACACATGAATTCTCTCTCATGATATTCCACTTTCTCATCACTAGTGCTTGCTGGTTCATCATTTTGAGCATTTTAAATATAATATGTGAGAATTCTAACATTATAGGTATCACTTTGAGCATTTACCTGAGTATTATAGAGGCTGGTACCTGGTCCTATAAATCTGTTTTACTACTTCCTCTGCAACAAGCTTAAAGTACTTTTTTTCACTTTTGTCCAATTCTTTTAAAGGATAACAAACAGGTGTATATAATAGAGCTGTCAGTAATGATGAAATATAATTTATTTCTAGAAAATAAAATTGATTGTGGTATAATTATCTTGAACATTATGGGTGCCTTTTAGCACTTAGCGTAATCTAAGGTGCTTGGATAAGTGACAAGTGTAGCTATAGCTAATTATTATGTGCTTGCAGTTTTTGTATGATGGTTAATTTTTTCAGGTGATAGTGGTGATCAAGATAAACCATCAGAAGAATTTTCCTCAGTGGACAATAATAAAATTGGTAAGTAGAACCTCACTATTACTGGGGGTGAACCAAACACTATGGAGTCTAATAAGTTGTACTGCAGATATATTGTTGTCCATGAAGTTAGTTTCCAAACACTTCGTGCCCCACAATGCACATGTAATGTGACAGCAAGAAGTGCATGATTTCAGGGCAAGATCACATTGTTGAATGTATATGCCCTGTTTACAACTCCATTTTTAATCTAATGCTTTCATTTTAATACTCATTACTCCAATATAGATCCCAATTCTGTTTCGGGAATCTTGAACCACTATGTCCACACACTAATGCACAAGTGGTTTCACCTTGGTCTCTCCCTCGGACTTCATTATTCAACTCTTAAAGACATTGAAGCATCTCATCTCCTTGGTGTTGAAAATCACATGACCAACATGCTCCAAAAATGGCTGAATGAAGTAGATTGTGTGAGTGAGAGGGGTTCTCCGAGTTGGAGGTCCCTGGCTCTTGCTCTAGACTGCCCTCTGGTCTGTGAACACCAAGTAGCACGTTCTATTCGAGATGAATGCCAGATTAGTTTGAATCCTGTAGAGAAACTACAGTAGCACTTACTTATCTGTAAAACTTCAATACATAATATTGTCTAATGTACCGTTAATACCTCTCTTGTTCTGATATTTTATTTTTATCCATGCATGCATCCAAAAATTGTTTTTCCTTCAAATGAGTTAGCTACACTCAATGTGCAATAAGCTAGCAATAGGAAAGATATATTAACCCTTCCATTCCCTTAAGAGTGCAATTACGTATCACACTTTTCAGCACTCCACCACACAGCCATGGTTGGCACCAGGACATCCTTTTACTGCCAACCTTTGACCATCAGCATTAGCTAGAAGTCAGAAGAATGGGTTGTGGTCTGACAGTACTCTGATGTTGGACTGCAAGGAGGAGCTTGCTTTGATGATTTTACACTTAAGGGAAAAAAATGGAATGCATAGTACTGTGCATGGGCAGGGGTGTAGACAAGGGGGGGGGAGCTTGGGAAGCTTAAGCCCCCCCCCCCCCCCCCCAGATTTTTGAGATTATAACAATAGCTAATAAGCTCAGGCTCTGGCTTTTTTTTTTTTTTTTTTTTTTTTGGAAACTGCATATTTCATATGATGTGCATTGTAGTGGTTTGGTAAATACTATAGTATTTAATTATGACAGTAGTGGTTAACAGGTAAGCATGGTAACATTGTAACAGTTGCTTAGAGAACTTGAGCTTGACTCTTAGCCTAATTGCTAGTAGCTAGTACCATGTCTGTGAATCTCTAAGATAGTAGTTTAGCACTCCTTTAAAGCCAGATTAATTATCCAATGAAAATAAGGCCAGCTATCAGCCTAGCCAGCAGTCAGCCTGAACTGGTGAGCTAAGTTTTTCAATCAGTGTATTCTAATATATAGTTTTACTAGCTTGAAAGTGATGTTGAGGATCATGATATTTCAGTATATACAGAATCCACTAAATGAAATAGAGCCTAGCCTATCCTTGTGTACATATTATTTCTAATTTGCTCTCTTAAACCTCTTGGATTTTGAAAAAAATTTTTGCTTCTGCACTTAGTGTAGGAGGGAGCATATCCCCCTCCCGCACCCTCCCCCTTGAGCTGAATTGCAGCTCTTTTGTCTTTAATTCCCCTATTAGCCCCCTAAGTCCTAAAAAGTTGTCTACACCCCTGATGGGGAAGTGCCTTGCACAATTTTCAGGGTGAGAGAGACCAGAGCAGGTCAGTAAGAGCCTACCTCTACTACTTTGATTATAGCTGTAAGGGTAGTGTGTTTGATTATGACGTACATCACTGTGACTTGCTCCACCTTGTGGGCAGCACTGGTAGCTGCAGTCTGATGAATAATTAATAGCAAAATGATTAAAAATAATAACAATAATTGTGTTTTCACCAGTATTGCCTTCTTCCCACTGTCTTTCCCCTCCTACGGCCATGTATTTTCAGTAGAAGCTAATGATTAATATTTTAGAAAGTGTCTTTAACTTGTTTGCTAATTAGTTAACTTGTTAGAGTAGACTAGGCTAACTTCTTGGAAGGTAAGAACTTAATATATCATCAGAAAGTTCTTTAAAGAATTTTGAGAAGAATATCAACTTTGTGGACAAAGTATAAGAGAATTATGAGCAGATATAATATAAAAAACATGGTTTCCATAGTTTCTCTTCTGTGTAGGTGTAGCTACATGGATATAGCTGTTATTCCTGAAGAAGTTCATAAAAATGTAAGCATTTCTTTACCATAGTGACAAAACATGAGCTTCCTGCTGTACCTGTGAACTTAATTCTCAGCATACTACACACTTGGAGCTGAATGAAGAGAGCATGCTCAGTTCCATAGAAACACTCACTCCATTTTCAGACTTCAACCAGAGTCCCAGGAACATGTATCAATGTCAGGTGACTCAGTGCTGCCAAAATAATTTTTGTAATATCCAACAAAGTTATCCAAATTTTTCAGTACCAAAAAATCCAAAGAAATCCAAGCATAATTTTTATCAAAAAATGAATAGAATAGAATGAATGGCTTATGAACATGAATTTTTATAGCATTTTGACACACCTTTATAGCTAAGATCAGTGTTTGGTTTGGTTTAAATTCATAGTACTTTTGAGGTACATTAAATTGAACACTTTAAAAATGCTTTAGGTAAGTGTAAAAATTAATTCCAAGACTATTTTTGTGCTAGGGCTAGGGTTAGGTGAAAATCATTGATCAAATCCAAAGCAAATATTGAAGGGTCCAAAATCCAAGTAGTTTGGATAAAATCCAAGACTTTGGCAGCACTGGGTGACTGTAATGTGAGAAAGATCTATATCCTCATTCATTACACTAGATTCAATTTAATGAGCTGTTACTATAAATAGCACAGTGATTACCTATAAGTATGACGTAATGACTATTTGGATTATTTATAGATGGGTAAGCAAACAATGGGGACTCCATTGCATTCATTTCCCTATAGAATTGACAGCAAACTATACAGACTGCAGGTAATTATATTCATAGCCTCAACCCTAAAGTACATTACATCATAGGTATTTTATCCACAGACCCCTCAAACCCCCCTGGTTCGTCCAAGCACCTATGACGACTCTGGGCACGAATGCAATAGTGGCCGTTATATCTTACACTGTAAGTTTGGGGGATTGAATCTCTATAATTCTGAGATAATATCTGTCATTAATACTATAGGGGAACAGTTGCCATTTCTGACCTCATTTTGCATAGTAATAATCTTGTATGTGCTCTGGTATAGCTTTAATAGTATTCATAGTTCAGACTAGACAGGATCATATATACTATTACCTATAGAATAGTTGTCAGAGAGGCCAACTCCTTCCTCAACATAAACAAGGATTGTGTGGTGACACTAGTTCAAAGTTTTGGTCTCTCTCTATAGTCCAATAACCTTACAGCTGTCATGTCATAGCTATTGTATGCACCTAAATTCCTCAGCTGCAGTGTCACCAAACCCTTCACATTTTATATGGGCAATCCTCAAGACTATAGGAGTATAGTGTGTATTATAATATAGTGCCTTAACACACACTCCACAGTCACTGCTCATCTCAATCTCAGATATATGACAGCTGTTAATAATCAATAATCTATTATCTATTATGTAATATTATAGTGGACCATGACTAATGAAAAAGGGGACAACTCAGTCAAAATCTTTTTATACATACTTGAATCTTAAGGGAGTCCTACAGATCTATCCTGGCTGCAGTTAATATTGATAACTATTCAAATCTTTGTGGTAATCTGTACATTGTTTCTTGTAGGGGTATGATATGGTGGATGCTATGATCCTCAACAAGTCTTCAGTAGAAAGAGGTCTAGCACATGGCACCATCTACAAGTCTACAAATGTTTATAGATATCACTACATGTCACCATTATTCTCTCTCCACACCTTCACTAAAACCTCACCAGTTCATTGACTTGGCAAAAATCAGTGCAGACAGAGGCAAAGTTCCACTGAGGTTTGGTGAGTGTATGATCTTTGTTTGTTTTTCTATTTGTTTGTTTGTTGTTGCTTTTCTGGGATATTGTGAGTATATGTTCTTGTTAGTCTTTTTATGTGTTTTGTTGTTAAAGTAAGGTTATGTTCTTGTTGTTGTTTTTTGTTTATGTTATTGTTGTTATTGTTCTGAAGGGTATGCACAAGGAGACAAAATAGCTGATAAACTAGACACAGATGGATTCCCTTCTATAGGCACATATTTGACTGAAGGAGATCCCTTCTACAGGTGAGAGTTGATACTCCAACAACTAACAACAACTCTTCTCCTCTTTCTCATCAAAGAACTAACAGGAGACATTAATATTCCATTTAGAGCTAATAGAGGAGATGACTTTTATGAATTGTGTTTCTCACTGTTTCTTAGCTATGTTAATGAGAGCTCTGGTATGACAGCTTTAGTAACTTACAAGAGCCTGGAACCAGCTTATGTTGACCAGGTGAGTAATATGAGTTGGTTGCCAGATATTTACCCAGTAATAATTAATATGCACTCCAATAAGTAAATAAAAACAAGCAAGCAAATTAATTTAATTTTTATTAATAATATATTATTACTTAAAAATGAATTCACAGCTATTATTAACATAGCTCAATATAGCTGACTACAGTCACCTGACCACAATATTAGTATACATTAGTCCTGGACCACCACCAGTCAATGGACCACCACCAGTCAATGAATAGTCCACACTATCTCATTATGTGTGCTATTTGAGTCCCTATACCTTCAATGAAGGTTGCAGGTCAAGTGTGTGTGGGGTGGAACTTGTATGCTTAGATGTGATCTGAAACTCACTAATCGACATTCTTTCATTCTTAGGTGAAAACCTTTGGGAATGAAACAGGTGATAAGCCATTGCAGAAAGCTATCATGAAACTCAGAGTGAATGTAGGTGAAGTAGTGAAACTACTCCAGTTACCGATGCATCTTATAGTTACTGTCAGAATTAGAGGGGTGACTGTAAATTGAGGTGTGAAGTGTCCACCATGTGTCTATACACTCTGTCCAGAAGTGTCCTCATTTCATGATGTTAGGATTCCACTTTACATAGAGGTGTCCTCATTTCAATTTTGTTGTGTTCCACTGTATATGGAGGTCAAGGTGTTGGAATAGAGGGTGTTCCCTGTATGTATACAGAGATGTTATTGGTTGGAATAGAGTGGTTTTACTTTATCTTCTTTCAGGGGTTTAGATTCTGTTGTAATTATTGTATGATGTGCCCACTCGTGTGATGCCATGAGAATTGTAAAGTATCAAGCTAATTTAAGGGGTTAAAGTATCTATGTTAAGGGGTTAAAGTATCTATGTTAAGGGTTAAATTCTATTTAATGGTTAAAGTGTCTATGTTAAGGGGTTAAAGTATCTATAGTAATATTAAATATACAGAGGAATCCCATAATTGGAGATAAGTTTGCCAGTCGGGCTGGACAGAAGGGGATATGCAGGTGAGGACTTAAGTACGTTAAAATCCTTTAATCCAGCAGTATAAATTAGCTGGTGAAATTTTGCTTTTAAGGAGAGCTAAAAACACTTGTGGGTTTAATATGAGTGTGTGTACATATAAACTTCATTATCATCAGATCCCTCATATCTGATAGGATTTTTAAAACTGCTAATAATGTTTTTTGGTATATAGTCAGAAGTGGCCTGCGGAGAATATGCCCTTCACTGAATCTGGGATGGTTCCTGATATCATATTTAACCCTCACGGCTTCCCCTCTCGTATGACCATAGGTAAGTGGGTGTGGATAGTGTCAAAGAGGTGCATGTACCATTTTTATGATGAAAGTGATATTGTTTTTCCTGGGAGAACATGGAAAAATAATGAGGAGGTAGATTTTTTAGACCATGTGATATCAAGACATCTAATAGAGATCAGTATAATTATGGTATAAGTAGGTGGAGCCCTCTGGAACATTTGACTATGGAGAAGTATTATGCTATGTACCTTACCAGGATATGTATGAGCATGGGGCAGAGGTTAATTCCAGAGAGGATAATGTAATGAATTCCCAAGACTAATATATCCCTTTACTGGATTTTTGTTACAGGGATGATGATAGAGACAATGGCAAGGAAGTCATCAGCACTACATGGTCTGTGTCACGACTGCACACCCTTCACTTTCTCAGAGGACAGACCAGCCATCAATCACTTTGGAAAACTTCTAGTACATGGTGTATACATCATTTTAATGGGTGGTGGGGTGAGGAGTGAGTGAGTGGTGTTGAATGGAAAGGTGAGGAGAGAGTGAAGAAGTTAGATGGTGGTGATGCCATGTGAGTGGTTATAGTGAGAGATGGGAGGGTCATGGGGAGGGAGGAGGTATGGAAGGGAGGGTTGTGGGGAGGTAGAATGGGTAATATTTATGTATGTGTATGCATTTCAGCTGGCTATAACTATTATGGAAATGAGAGGCTTTACAGTGGTATCGATGGAAGAGAGTTTGAAGCTGATATATTCATGGGTGTGGTCTACTATCAGCGACTATATCACATGGTGTCTGACAAATTCCAAGTTCGAACAACAGGACCTATTGATGTCTTGACCCACCAGCCGATAAAGGGTCGTAAACATGCAGGAGGTATTCAATTTGGGGAAATGGAGAGGGATTCACTTCTGGCTCATGGTAGTTCATTCCTCTTGCAAGACAGACTACTGAACTGCTCAGATAGATCATTTGTGAGTAGATGTACTCCAATAAAAGGGGATTGTGGGAGGGTTGGGGAGGAGTGGTAAAGTGGAGTTTCAGAACATTGATCACAATGCCCTTCCCAAGATAGTTAAGCATATGGGTCCTTATGCCTTCAGTAGACATTTCCCTTTAATGTAGAGTGGGGTGAAGATAAAAAGATTTGATGTGGGTTGAAACCCACCCACCACCACCTCCATAAAGAGGTCACTGCTTGAAGCCTAAAATAATTGAGCACTATAATCACTCATGTATCACACTTAGCTATTCAACATCATAATTATTCATATCCCTTTAGAGTCGTATTTGTAAGGAGTGTGGGAGTGTTGTGTCTTCAATGTTGGAGAAAGCCACACCTTCAGACTCTATCTTATGTCACACCCCTTCCAAGTGGAAGTGTGATCTGTGTCAGAATGGTGGGAGGATTGATGTTATTTCAGTTCCTTATGTCTTCAGATATCTGATAGCTGAACTAGCTGCCATGAACATATGAGTCAAAATGGAAGTTAGTTAATAGAATAGACAGTAGCCAGTTGATTTCATGTTATGACAGTTATCATTATCATTATTACATATTGAAATTGGTTTTCTCTCATTAACGAACAGAGTTTACCTGCAAGGAGAGCATAAACATGGGTTTCTAGTGTAAAAAGAGATACTTCAGTAGTCTATTGTAGAGTGAACCCCCCTCTATTCCAATTCTCTGAAATGAATACACCTCTGCATTAAGGACACTTGGATATTTCCCAAATAACATCCCTCTGGGTTAACGTTAATGAAAGACCTCTCCCAGAAATAAGGCTCCCCTTCTAATCAGAACACTTTTGTCCCAAGGTTGAGAGATCTCACTGTATTATAGTACAGAAATCATTTCATACTTGTATACATGACCATGCAAATACCATGTTGTATCCTTGAATTGATGTCTGGGCCACTCAAATATCAAGTCTTGTCTTGATGGCATTCATTGATGGATTCTTGATGGAGTCCTTTGATGGCATTCCTCAATGACATTCATTGATGCTCACTTGATGACACACCCCTTTCCATAGAAGATCAAGAAAAGATCACTTCTGTCTATCCCATGCACATGCACAGGTGATGTATAAGGGAGTTGGGAGTGGTCAGTCTAGAAAATTTTTTACTCCTTTATATCAAGTACAGCAATTGATGCCAGTTGAAAGGAGCATCTAGCTATTGACATTCTTCAACCTTTTTTGTGATAATATTCCATAGCATCATTGTGTAATAATTAATAGTAACATTGTTACTGTTATGTAGCTAGATAATAATTATGCAGTGACAAAATTGATTGACTAAGATGTAGCAACTTTGCAATGGTGTTTGTTATCTTGCATACCTGTTTTTCTCATCATTTTATCTATGACTAAGGCTTGATATTCATTATGGCTATAAAAATATTTGAGGACATCTTTCTCAGTAGTATTGTTACAGAAGACCAAGCACACCTGTCAATGAACTGTTTGTTTTTCTCATTGATAGTAGCTATTCATTGTATCTATTGGATGGTATTCTAATGGCTATAAAAATATTTGAGGATATCTTTCTCAGTAGTGTTACAGAAGACCAAGAAGAGGATATCAAATCTGTCTTCAGGTAATTATCAATAGCTATAAGATATCTCCTAGTTAATATCATCAGTGTGTATGTGTTAGCATGGTTATATTGAGTTACTATTGAAGGAATATTGGAGCTGCCGAGTTATTAAGTGTAATAACCTTAGCCTAGACTTGGCTAACTTTTCAAGTTTATTCAAAATCTTATTTTTGATAGACTGAGCAAAAACCAAAATGATAATAGGAAATGTGAATGTGTAAATGGGATAATAGCTAGCTATATCCAAGAGATCATCTCTTTGTTAGCAGAGCCAATTCACTTCAAACAATTAATAGAATGAATCACTGATATATGCTTAACAACATGTGACACACAAGAAAATTCTAGAGTTACAAGTCAGCTGTAGAAAATCACATGTGGTTGATGGAATGTGTGCATGAAATACTTGTTAATTACATCACTGAATTACATCACTGTTTAACACTCTTATCATTAGACAATACACTAAAAGTGAAGTGTTTGACAACAATCAGTTTCTATGCAGCTAGTTAGATGTAAATCCTATAGAAATCTAAAGGTAACTAATGTAGCGATCACTCTATTTAAGTTTAAACTGGCTAATTAAGCTTACACCTATTATTTTTCTTTTCAGTGTAGCTACTCATTTTTCTCTAATAGCAATGGTATACATTGACCTTTGATGTTACAAGTTGTGAGTGGTTCAAGTAAAATCCAAACTTTGTAACTAATTATATAAACTGAGATAATGATGTAGTAAAAATTACTACTAATTATGCTAATTGAAACACCTGTGATCGAATTTAGTCTGGTAGATCACCTGATAAGCCATGTGTCTGTTTGCACAGTGTGCATTTTTTGAAGATGGTTCTGACTTTTTAGTTAGCTACCTTGCTAGAGTTCTAAGTATGGCTATGAGAGCTAAAAAGTCTAAAAAGGCTGTTGAAGCAGCTTAAGCTCATCATGATGGCAGAGCCAGAAATGCCTACCGTTGAGAAGGAACATTAAAGCTGGTGTGTGTGATATCAGTGGAACTGATGAAGCTATATGCAAGTCCCTCCTAGATCTTCGTTCTATTTTTGACTAATTAGTCTACTCTGGTAGAGATTTGAAAAGGCACAAGGCTATCTGTCCTAAGTCAGCTGGCAGCTCTTATGCTAATGTTAAAGAACAGTATAATTATTTGATCAGAACAGTATATGATGGTAAGGGTAACTATTTGTATCATCAAGATTGTGTTGGACATAACACAATTAGCCATCACAATAGAACCACTTTAGTGGCCGCTTATAAAGCATACATTCATTGCTTATAAAACATACATTCTTCATGCATTTGCTTCAAAAAAATTTTCTTAAGTTGTATTGATGTAAAAGTTCCTGATTATATATACTAAAAAAACTATTTTTGACCCTGAGCCATAAAGTTTGGATTTTACTTGAAGCACTCACAATTATTTTTGAGGTTTAGCATTGTTGATACAGTAGTAGCTATGTTGCATAAATGCAGCTCTCTTTGGCTAATTGCTATTTATACTAAGTCTTGTATGTTGATGTGGGAACCATATTTCACGATTAGATATTATAGCTAGCTGATCAGTTACTGACTGGTTTTACTCCACCAAAATTAATTAAGTGCTTATAGCAAGTGGCAGAGCAACTAAGTGACATAGCTAAGTGTGAAGAGCAGCATAAAGGTGCGCAGAGGAGCTAATTGGTGGGACAAAGCCAGAGAGCATGGTATCCAAGGAACAAGGTCAATAGCTTCAATACTCCATGCTAGTTTTCCAATGGTTCTTCCTATAACATCTTCGGATTGAATTACCATGTGGCTTCCACTCCATTTGGTTATCTAACCGAAACCTATCTGTTGTGATATCTACTTGACCTGCATGCTCAGGGATCCCTATGATGATGCCTTTATAGTGGCAGCATCATTAAAGCATATAATTTCACAACATTACTGGACATAACCTATTGTTTTTCTCTTATCTCGAGTCTGGTAACTAAATTGTATTATCCCTTTTGGGTTTTAATGAATGTTATTATTATTATAATTTCGTACTCAGTGTAAGAATACATGACAGTTTAGTCATCTAACACTTACAGTTTGTTTATGAATGTCAGGATATATACAAACAAGTCCAGTGCTACAGGTTAAAGTTCATATTATGCTGAAAGTTTTTTTTTTTTTTGCACTTTATTTTCATATTGGGATCATGATTATGATCATTAAGTACAAATTTGACTTATTAACCATGTACTGAAAGTAAGAAATATTCCTACATTCAAATTACTGGAGTTGAAGTTCTTAGTTTCACTATAGCTAACAGCTATACATGCTATTTTTCCATCACTCTTATGGTCATCTAGAGAGTCTTGTGCATTTATAATTGCTGATTGATCATCAAGACAGACTAGCTACAACATCCATATGCATATGTGGGTTTTGTAGACTTCAAATTGATTAGTGCTTTGAACAGAATAAGAATATGTTATCTTATTAGCTAACTTGTTTGATCTAACAAATCTATTCAAAGAGTTAGAGGTGTTAGTAGCTACATGTTATTAAAACAAGTTCATTATTTATAGACTTCTTTGGCATGATTCTGTGCCTGTAAAAGTAACTGCCACATTACTGAGTTAACTTACTTTTAGGTATGTTTGCCTTGTGAAGACTAGTGGTATTTCTGACAGAAAGCCTTGCATGTGTTGTGTCCATAGATCATTGTGAACTATTAATACCTTCATGTAAATGTTTCGAGTATTCAAATTCAAAATAATTAATGTTATGTTTCTCCTTGAACCTGGGCCAGGAAGAGAAAGACCAAATACACAGTTTTAAAATCTCTAGCTATGGTATTTTCATCCATTATGTGTGCTTTTGCAAGTGTGGTTATCTGCAAATCACTATGACATCAAATTTCTGAATAAAAATGGATAAAAAGTATTTTTAGAACATCTGCACACAGTCTATAGCTATAGCTATATACAACATCATGTATTGTAAGTATGCTATTAGTAAAGGACATGCTATTATTTATTATTCTATATAGCTTGGTCAAGAGAATATTATATTCCATATTAAACTGCATAATTTTTACGATCACCACATTACATTATTCCACATTCAGTCTTTGTCCTCCATCTCTTCCACGTTTTGGTCATTGTCTTTTATCTTATCCATGCTTGATCATTGTCTTCCTTTTAGAGTGATAGACTCTATTGTACTCTAACTGGCTAACTAACAACAATTTTATACTTAAACATACAGGTATAATTATTATTATCATTTTTGTGGTCAAGTGCTAGATAGTTATTTATTAGTTAATATCTATTGTCATCATTTTGTGTCAACATAGTTGAGGGAGATAGCTAGCTTGGTATGTTATTTACTATGACTATGTATATATTTTGTGTGTGGTCTGGTGACTGAGTTATGAATACTACTTATAGATTTGCAGTACAGTAACTATAGATAAGATTAAGTATAGTTGCTAGCCTACTCTGAGCTAACCTAATATATAAATTGTGATGGGTGCTTTTGACACATTGATTATTAACAATTTGTATTGTTAGTACTCTACATATTATCTAGCTATGCATTTTTTGAAATTTCAAAACACTTAATAGAGAGGTGTAGCTATGTAACAAATGCACTTTGGCTCTAGTAAGAACAAGATATCCATTAAATACACTTTACATTCAGCTGCAATGAAAATATGTTCAATCTCTCTTCATTTCTTTTGCTGTCCTTTAACACATGAAATGATAGGCCATCCATGAAACTAAAAAAATGTTCTTATGTGCAGGTCATGACTATTCCTCACACTCATGCTATACTCACTGGCTGCTACCTGCATAAAAAGACTCACTGAGAGACGAAATGTTCCCTTACTACCAGCCTGGAGTCAGAGGGGATTTCCCTTACCGGACTGGGATAGTGGTCATTTTCTGTGCTATCCACTCCTTCTGGAGGAGAAAGAAACCCTCCATTAGTCATAGAGTAAAGTTTTATAGTCCAAAATCTACTCACAAGAACACTGATGTAAAATCTTATGTGGCAAATCATTCAACTAACAATGTGTTGGAAACTATCTGTGATGGTTTTAGCTGGATTCAAGACTTTATCCTTTCTGCATCTAGTTATAATGGATATGGAGGAAAGTTATCTCAGTTACTACTGGTATTATCAGGAGACATAGAATTAAATCCTGGACCATTGAATGAGGATATTGGTGAGTGGCCAAACCCTTTGTAATATCTACCATGCCCAGTACACAGGGTGGTGCAAGGCCCTTCAAATTATTAATGATATTCATAGTAATATAAAATAACAAAGTGTTTGTTGCAGAGGTTTTTATAAGACTCACATATTAATCTAGTTATCTTGCAGTTGGGGCAGGGTTTGTCTCATAGATAATGAATAATGTGCTCCATATCTCCATATAACCCCCCCCCCCCCCCCCCAAAAAAAAAAAAAAAAAAAAAATTTAAGGATAAGCATGGTAACATTGTAACAGCTGCTTAGAGAACTTGTTTGACTCTTAGCCTAGTGGCTAGTAGTATATACCATGTATGTTAGCAGCTACCTATCAACCTGAGTTAGCTAGCAGTCAGCCTAAACTGTTGAGCTAAATATTTAGGTTTTTCAATGAGTGTATTCTAAAATATATAATATATTTATCTTGAAAATGATGTTGAAGATGTTTCAGTGTAGAATCCTCAATCTTCAAATGAAATTAGCCTAGCCTATCTTTGTGTACATATTATGTAATTGCTTAGTGACTATTACTCTAATTTGCCCTCTTACACCTCTTGGATTTTGAAGAAAATTTTTACTTCTGTATGAAGTGCAAGAGGGGGCATGCATATCTCACTCCTGCACCCTCCCTCTTGAGCAAGTTGCATTTAAACTCATTTGTCTTCATCTTATTAGCCTCCCAGTCCTAAAAAGTGGTCTACACCTGAATAGTGCACCCCCCTTTTCAAAGGTCTATGTGGGCCTGCAGACCTAGCTACCTATCTTGTTTTCTCCTCCCAAATCTAGAGGAACTGTTTATAGAACACTTGCGTGTTTAATATACCATTCTTCAAGAAGCTGGTTAGTTACGTGGTTAGCTTCTTACTAAGGAGTTTAATCACAAAAATTGGAGGGATTATATTGATGATAGCTATAAGATGTTTATTATTATTACTATTACATAGGTGCTGATGTGGACACTACTCCCTTAGGTATGTAGATGAAGTGTAATTGTATTAACCTTATAGCTGGTTGTGTTAACTGGTTATGCATGAATCAACCATTAGTTTGTTCTCACTAACCTTTTACCTACTTGTGCAAGCATGTGGAACAAATCTTGATTTAATCAGAATGTGCATAAATGTAATATGCATTGCCAGTAGAAAATGCTAAGAAATGCTCCATGGTCATTTTGGCCAACTGATAAGAATCAGACAGCTAAAATTACATGCCAAGTGCAAAATAGAAAGAAGCTGCTTGTCTAGAGTTCTTTCTATCTTTTTCTACTGCAGCTGCACCATTTATCTTTTGCTAGGAATTACTTTCACTTCAAACTGCCCAGCATATTTGGGACACATATTCCAGATTCTTCTTGGCTTGGATTCCAGATTCTTCTTGGCTTGGATTCCTTTTTGTGTGGCCATATTGATGATCTGTTGGTTATCCTATAAAATACATAAAACACTACATACTGTAGCCTTGTAGAAGTGGGCGTGGACCAGATAAATCCTCATTTGAGTACCACTCTCACTATTAGAGTTCTAACCAGAGAGTGGTGCAAGAGAGAAGCTTCTCTTTCCCATAATTTTTATAGTGCTATTTGTGCTTGTAAGATCAAAAGTGAAGTGCCTTATATATAGTATACATCTCTATTAGATCATACAAGTTAGTTATCATTGTACATAGAGATTGCCTCATTATTATAACCACAACTTGTTTGAGCAGTCAGCCTTATGCTATTTATAGCTGTCTGTTCAAAGTAGACTCCTTTTAAAGTTCTTGGACGTATATAATTATAATTTCCTCTCAGATTATATAGCTATAGAATTCATCTGTAATGTGGAAGGAGGATTGCAGAAACCAAATCACTGCCTAAATTACACTTGAATTCATTTCATACACCCTTAGAGTTCAAAAATTTTTTGGGGAAGCATGCGTCTAGACACCCTTAGATGGTAACCTTCAGATGCTGTGTAGTCACAAGGCACAACATCTGATCCTAGAACACACCCCACTTAAATACTTCCCAATAAATATATATTCCTAGGAATTGCCTAGCTATAACTGCTAGTATAATTTTATAGATAGCTAATTTAGCTAAATAATTATTATTTCCTATTACTGATATTTATTATTAATTTCACTCCAGATATAGATGATCTTGCAGATGTGCTAACTGAGCTGGAACCTGTAGAGTCACGTTACTTTGAAATTGGCACTATGCTACATTTGAATCCTGATGTTTTGGAAGGGATTCGTGATCTGAACCCAGTGTCTTTCTCAAGGGGAATGAGCAAAATTATCACTGAGTGGCTGAAAAGGAATTATAACACCAAGAGATTTGGGGATCCCATGTGGAAATCTCTCGTCATTGCTGTAGCTAAGAGGTCTGGAGGAAACAATGAAGCATGTGCAAGAGACATAGCCAATAAGCACAGAGTATCAGGTTAGTTTATTCATAGTGCTGGGTGATTGGTGGCTATAATATCTAATAACTATCTCCTATAATCAATGCTCTATCTATGAGAAAATCTATCTATTGATGAGGTCACAATGCAAAAAGTATATAAACTAGAAAGGCAGTTGATGAAATTCAATAAATATAATAGTGTACTCCAAATCAAACTTTTTACATATTATGAACATAGTAGCACAATAATGAGCACCTCAAAATGTCTGAACAGGATTATGTAGGGAGAGAATAGTTGTATGCTTAGAAGCTCACTGTGTAATGTTAGATTGTCCCTGCAAATGCTAGCTGACAACCTCGACAAACAGGTTCCTCTGGACATCTATGCAACGCCAAGCGCTCCAGGAATGGACAAAGTTATATTAAATGAATAATCAATTCAGAGCTATCTCTCTCAAGCCTAGAGAACTATTATCATATCTAGTCTAGAGTTAATACTAAACAAGTCCTGAATCAGCTAATTAATTAAGTGATAGAATGTTTCACAATTGTGTATGCATGAAATCATAGCTTTGATGTTACTGCAAGCTCAGGCTTGCATCTGGCAATGTTCCTAGTGTTAGTAGCACTGTGCTACTGTTGGGTTGTGGGTGGGTCATCTGTTAGAGGGTGTCTTCCTCTAATAGTATTTAATGTTTGTACTTATCATCATCAACTTTTAATCACACACAATAGGGTATGTAGGGAGAAGGAAAGTTGTGATGTACAAGTACAACTCAAACTATCACTCAATCATTACCAGATGTTAATAACTCTTGACTGTCACTAGTTTGTATACTTTTTGTATTCCACCTCTACATTCCCCCTCATTTCCAAGAATCTTCTTCCTCTGACTTGGTTCCATTGAGCAAGTCTGTGAAAAAATTTAACCTGATCTCACAGAGAGGCTGGTCTAGACCTTTCTGGAGCATTGTGAATGGCAGTGGCAAGTTGATATATCTGGATTTCAGACCCATAGCCTGCATGTAAAAAAGAAAGGGTTCTGATTTATCAGCATGAAATTTTTTGTTTAGCTACACCCAGGTTTATCCAACTCATTGTGATGTTGTAATAAATTATTTCATGCTATAGTATGGACACAGTAGATATGTTTACAATTCTGGTTCAGAAACTACTGTACTCCAGTTCAGAAACATCCACATTAGATTTCAGCCTCAGAATCATGCTTGAATCAGTGCACCAGTTCCTAGCAACTCCAAAAATCTCATTATCTGATCAACTTTCTTCATTTCCAACTGTAGTCTGTAGATAGCTAGAGAAAGAAACTTTTCAAGATACTTCTACGCTGGGAGTTCAAACAGGTATCCTCTTGTTTCCAACTGACAAGTGACTGTTGTAATTGACTCGATAACTGTTGGTAACAATGATATAATCTGAATAATGTAATCTGAATATGTTACACGGAGAAAGAGCCCACCTTTGGCCTGTTCATTGCATCAGCAACCTAATACTAAAGTCCATTTGTGTTCACTTTGCACCTCGAATATCTGTGATAACTTCGAAGTACTTTATCAGTTTTCAAAATTTCACAACAGATTTCTATTTATCCCAGGATTCTTCTGGTAGCTTCTATTTAGGTCTACTCCTTACTGGTCAAAAGATAGCTGTATGTCCCATAAGCACAGTATACTGCATGCCATTGACCACCAACTCTGACCACGAAATGTAGTGTGCATCATTTAGAATCAACAGGAACTATGACTACAGGAGACTGAGGGGATCGTTCTAGTGGTAAGACAGCCTCTAAGAACTGGGGGTTGTACTGTTCAAATAGTTCTGTTAAGTTTCGTCTTGAACTTTTGTTTGTGCCTCTCCATCTATAGATGTTGACTGTCTTTCTGTGTAGATGTTGACTGCCTTGCTGTCTGTTCACCTATAGATGTTGACTGTGTTTGTGATAAAGTCCTGTCAACCAGTTTCCTGTCATCCTCATCCATTCATGTCTTCATCTTCTTCATCATCACTATCATCCTCATCTCCACCAACTTGAATTGTCATCTCTTCTCTTCTACTGTATACTCCAGAATTCCATCCTTCAAAATAATCATTCTATGTAATGTTCACTATTCATTTCGTCATGGCAGTCAGCTGAGTTTGTCTTAGATGTAAAAACCAATCTTTCCTAAAGCCATGAACAACTCTTCAAATCACTTCCTTGTCAAAAGAATCTGGGTTGATCCATCCATATTTGTGAAACTGAATATCACTTCAGTATCACAATTGATGAAGTCCTTGTGCTACAGTGCATCGAGATTCCAGTTGCCTCTGCTGTATGTCTAAGTACATTCGTTCTGAAGAATGTATGGCCACACTCATTTTCTCTCTCAAAAAACTGCCTCACATGCTCCACAATTGACCTGCTCTGAGAAGTGAGTCTCACTCCTCTTCCTGGCTTTTTTGCAGCTCCTGATTGCCCTTCTTTGATTTCCTTTTGGGCATGTACATCTGGTGTGTGTTTGTGAACAGTGTATTTTCTATAATTATTATTATGATGACATGGTAAACTCACTGAAAAGTAGGACTTCAGAAGTAAAAAAAAAAAAAAGACAGCAGCTCTAGATAGTCACATGGCCAGCTAGCTGGGCATATATGCATACCACACAGTATTTAGATAATTAAATTCATGAGGTGGTACTACGTAAGCTAGCTGAACCACTGCACTTCCTGGTGCAAGGTGAATGCAAATGACTTTAGTAGTTACTGGTATCACTAAATTGGTTTAGCTATAATATTGGAAGAGAGAACTTATTTATTCGTTAAGTATAATTATGTAGAAGCCTAGCCACAATTCAAGAAAGCTAGAGTAAACTTATAGACCAGTTAGCCAATTCACACATGCATACCTGTCACCTAAATGGATTTAATTTGAGGTACTTAATCAACAAAATTGTGGGAAAATGTTTAACCATGTGGGACAGAAGTGATGAAATCTAGGATGTAAATTTTGAACTATGTGCTCTGTTAATTATTCACTTTACATACTAACAGTGCACATAAAGTATTCTGTGCTCCATTTCAGTACGATAATCTTTCTTAATATATATTCTGTGTCATGTGGTAAAGAAAGTACTATAAACATCTAGCTTTACCCTCCAGTGTCTTCATTTTTCCTATATCATGTCAGTAACTTCATTGCTATTATTACCTTCTTACTTGGATAAATACCACAAGTTTGCTTCTCCTTTTGAAAGCTACATTTTCTTCTTGGAGGATCCAGCCATCATAAACATGCAGCTACTACAGAGGGCAGCCACAGTGTACACTGAGGTCAAAATGTGGGATTATGACAAGATAAGGTGGGGCAGTGGGACAAAATGTGGGACAGTTGGTAACTATGCACATGATATGATAAATCTAAGTGACTACCAACTTTCTAGAACATGGTAACCTGTAGATGACACCATCTGTTTTGTGTAAACCTTTTACCCAATGCATACACTTTTAGTGAATATCTCCTCATTGGTAGTTATCTTCATCTGTGAATATCTGTTAATGTGTTTTATTAATATGTTTGAATTAGGATGTGTATTAGGATATGTATTATTGGTATGTGTATTAGTATGTGTATTAGGATGTGTATTAGGATGTGTATTAGGATCTACAATTGTTTACATAAATGAGGCAATTATAAAGCCCAGATCTTATCTTATTGTAGAAATGCCATTTTTTCATGCTTCTGAAATCTTGTTAGAAGATAAGGCACAATAATTTCTAATTTTTTTAGGCCTTGGGCCCAGGCTTGTGACATATTGTTGAGGTTATTATAATGATATATGAGACTCAACTATTAGAGTTTAGTTAGCTAACTCAGAACATAGAACATAGAAAAATGTATTCAGGGTTCAAAGTAAGTACGAATTGTTTGATAAAGGTTGTCAAAGTTGAATACTATGTCACCACATCACTCCCCCTCCAGTGAAGAAGTGAACAATTACAAGTCTAAATGTACTGGCCAATGGACATGACATCCATATCGGGTAATAGTTGGTTTACAAGGCATCTGTATCCTTGAAGGTGATGAAGTGTTAGTTGGTTGAGGAGGTTGAGAAACTGGGTGTGGTGGTGGGTTAGTGTCAGCTGCAGAGTCCAGATGAGCAGGTTTGAGACGGTCCAGTGAAACTGTCTCTGCCTTGTTCCTGATGTCAATAGTAAAGTACTTGTCTTGCCGCTTCAGGATTTTGTATGGACCATCATAGGGAGTCTGTAAAGGCTTCCGGACTGAGTCTTGTCTGACAAGCACATGAGTGCAGGAGGCCAGGGCATCGCTAATATGTACTTTTCTTTGAGGTGCATCATGTACTGGTGGTGATTGAAGGTCCTGCATGATGGCCTGGGATACATAACTAGTGGGGTCTATTATACTAATTTCTTGGATGCAATTGAAAAATTCCCTTGGGAGGCGTAGTGTAGTGCCATGCACTAATTCAGCTGCTGTACACTGAAGGTCTTCTTTTAGTGCTGTTCGATACCCAGCAATACCAAAGGTAGTGCATCTATCCAATGAGTTGGGTTTGGTTGGTATTTCAATGCTTCTTTAAGCGCTCAATCATTCCATTGGCGATGGGGTGGTATGCAGTGGTTCGTATTCGTTTTGATCTCAGTAAGTTTAGACCAGAGTACTGACTCAAATTAGTGTCCACGGTCTGTGGGACGGTGACAGTAGATGGAACTCCAAACCTGGCAATCCAACCTTGAATGAAAGCTCAGGCTACCCCTTCTGCTGTGATATATGGCTTCTGGCCAATGGGTAAATCGGTCTATACATGTTAAGATGTAGGTGTAGCCTTGTGAGGTGGGCAGTGGGCCTACCAGGTCAATGTGGACTTGGTCAATTCGAGCATCAAGAGGTGTAAATGTGGAAAGTGGGGTAACCATGTGTCGATGAACCTTGGCTCTTTGGCAGTGAAAGCATGACCGAGTTCACCTCCTGACATCCCTATTGATATTGGGCCAAACATACCAAGCTGTAAGAAGATGTTGGGTTGCACCGTATTTCAGGGTGGGACAGTGAGTATAGGGAGTCAAACACAATACAGTGAAGGGGGGCTGGCACAAAAGGTCTGTGCACTCCTGTGGAAGTGTCGTACATGATTGTACCATCTGCAGATGAGAGTGGTATGTTATTTAGTGTAAGAGAGGATGAGGATGGGGAGGATAAAATTTGAGAGAGTTCAGGATCAGTGTATTGAGCCTTAGCCATTGCAGCAAGGTCAACTTGAGGTGGAGATGCATCAAGAAATGCATTCATCTCAATCCTAGACAGTGCATCAGCAACAACATTGTCCATACCTTTGACATGTCTGATGTCAGTGGAATGAAATTTAAATGCCGAGCTTGTCTTGGAGAATGTCGATTAGAGTGTGTGGTGAGGGCACAAGTCAATGGCCTGTGATCAGTGTTAATGTAAAAGGTGCGTCCTTCTACAAAATGTTTGATGGCCAAGTAAACAGCTAACAATTCCATGTCAAATGTACTATAGCATGTCTCTGTAAGCCATAACTTCCTGGAGAAGTAAGAAATTGGGCGCCATTGGCTGTCAATATATTGTTGGAGAACAGCTCCAACAACCATGTCAGATGCATCTGTCATGATACAGGTCAAGGCATCAGGCATGGGATGAGAAAGGAGAGTGGTGTTAGCCAGAGCATCCTTGATACTGTTAAAAGCTGCAGTGGCCGAATCACTCCAATGCAGAGCTTTAGAGTTATCTTTGGTGTGAACAGGAGTGAGTTGAGGGGCAGGAGGATGTCTGCACAGTGAGGTACAAAGCAGTGGTAAAAGTTAACCAAACCCAGAAACTCACGGAGCTTTCGACGGGTAGTGGGTTCGGGAAAAACATGAATTACTTGTACTTTCTCCTCGAGGGGGTGGATCCCCCACAGGTCAACTAGATATCCCAGGAAGTTGAGATTACTCACACCAAAATCACACTTCTGTGGAATGATGATGCCATGAGCATTGAGGCATTCCAGAACTAGATGTAGATGGTGCTTGTGCTCCTCTTGACTACCACTGGCTATAAGAAGGTCATCAATGTAGGCATAGCGGAAATCCAACACCTTATCTATGAATATTGGAATATCTGAGCAGCATTCCTCAGGCCAAATAGCATACGTAAAAATCTAAAGAGGCCGAAGGGATTTGTTACTGCTGTTTTAGAATGTCTGATGGCTCCACAGGGATTTACGTATCAGGTCTATATTGGAAAAGATAGTGTTACCATGTAAGGAGGCTGAAAAGTCCTGCATGTGAGGAATGGGGTAACAATCAGGAGTATTTATATTGTTGATAGCCTGATAGTCTCCACAAGGGTGCTAGTGTCCTGGAGTCTTCTTGGAAATCATGTGTGTAATGGAGATGACCAGTAGCTTGAAGAGATACAAATGATTCCCAATTCGAACATGTGCTGTAACTCCTGGCAAGCCACTTTGAGGCACTCAGGGGCCAGTCATCAGGTACGAGCAGACACTGGGGGGCCATTGGTTATTATGTGGTGTGTCACATCATGCTGGACTGAGCAGTCCTTGGTGTGTGGCTTTGTCATATCTGGAAATTCAGATAGAAGAGATGCAAACTCATTCAAGGGGTCATAGTGAGGCAAGGTTGGACTGGGAGATGGATCATGTGTGATGATTCCCTAAATCTTCAACTGTGTGAGAGAATCCATGAGACGTTTGTGTTTAAGGTCTACAAGGAGACCAAAGTGTCCGAGAGAATCAGTGCCTAGGGCACATTTGCTAGGATGAAAATCCATCGGAAGGTTCGTCTTAACCCAAGGTCTAGTGTGTATGAACATGTACTATAGGTTGGTATTGGTGTGCTATTAATGGCTTGAAGGCTAAAGTTATCTTGCTGGTGAGTGTGTTCAATGTGTGAAGGAGGAAGGACACTGACTTAAGTACCTGTATCAACAAGAAATTTCCGGCCAGTTGAGTGGTCAGTTACATACAATAGATGACTAGGAGGTAGGCCAGTGACACTCATCACCACTAGTGGCTGGCCTGGTTGTTTAACACCATTTAAGAATGAGAGCATGGGTGGACAATGCTGATTCGCCACTAGTGATAGTAGCGGTTAACATCAAACTGCCACCATTTTGGCCAGCTGACCCGGAGGTGTGGTTTGCTCAAGTGTATAATTTGCCACCCGGATGATTACCTCCCAGAAAACTATGTTCGACCACATTGTAGCATCTCTCTCCCCTGAATTTGCTATGGAGATGCGACATCTCATCCTACGTCCACTATCTGAAGTCCATACACCACTCTCAAAGAGCAACTGATCAAACAAATGGCCACTTCCGAGCAAAGGAAACTGCAACAGCTCCTCAACACAGAGAGAGAAAGCCCACTCAACTCCTCCGATGTATGCAGCAATTATTAGGGGACCGTGCTGGAGTGGCTGATGGAACTTTTCTAAGAGAATTCTTCCTCCAACGCCTTCCAGCCAATGTTCGAATGGTCCTAGCCTCCACCAGTATTACTTCCTCTTTTGAAGAACTTGCAGATTTGGCAGACAAAGTTGTTGAGGTGGCTGTCCCTTCAGTGTCTCACCACAGTTAGCCACTGAAGTAGAACAACGCGAAGAGGGTTCTCGGCTCCATGATTCAATCCAGGGATTGACTCATCCTCGATCTTGAACCCCTTTTAGGTCACATCACTCTACCAGCCCAGTAGCTCTTCACACCCAAGCAGATTCAACCCTGTGCTGGTACATCGAAAGTATGGTGACTTGGCCCAGAAGTGCAAACCCATGTTCAGTTCATGTCGGGGTCACCAATGTTGAGGTTATGGTCAAATTATGAGACTCAACAGTGGCGTATCCAGGATTTCATGGAGGGGGGTGCTGGACACATGCCACATCCACATGATGCCCACCCACCCCACACCCTTTTAATTAATTTGGCAAAAGTATGAAAGATTAATTATAAAATTGACCACATAGTGCAGGATCTAGGGGGGTCTGGGGGCATGCCCCCCCAGGTATTTTTGACCTCTTTGATTCAATCTGATTGCATTTCAGGCTAGAAATAGCAAGTAAGTGCCACACAGTGGCACTCCAGGGCTTAGGTTGTAACTGGGTGATCTTACAGCTGCCCTAATATGCCTGTCTCAATTAATTTTGGGCCTGCTGGAATAAGAGAATTATTCCAGCCTAATGGACTTTGGAAAGGTCAAAAAGGTCACCTGTTCTAAAGGCCTAGTACATATGCTCAGCTATAGCTACAAACTAGAGTCATTGGTGTATAGCTTTAAAGCTACTTCTTCTCGTTCAACCAAGTTCTGCCGCTGCTGAACAAGTATTTTTACTTTTTTAGAACTCCTTCACTCAATGACAATCTTCTTTACTTGAAGACTATTATAGAAACCTCAATTTTGTTACAATCACAAGAATCACCACTCAATTTCTAGTGGAACAATCTTTGACAATCCTTAGGGATTATAGGAGTATTTTGGGAAAATTCAGAAAAATTAGGGAAATTAAAATATTGGGACAGCCCTAGGCCCTAAAAGTTAGGTATGAAGTTGCTCAATCGGGTAAACGAAAAACATAGGCTTCAGCAGCCCTCCCCTTGTACAGTTAGGTGTTAAATTAGCTCATTAGCTCAAGAATATGGATGTAGTTGTGGCTGCTATTTTTGACACAGGAAGTACTGTAACCACAGCTGATGTAGTTGTTACTGTCAACCTCCAGGGGGGTGCTCCAGCACCCTCAGCTACCCCCTGAATATGCCACTGGCTCAACTATTAGAACATAGAAAAACGTGTTCAGGGTTCAAAGTATGAATTGTTCGGTAAGGGTTATCAAAGTTGAATACCATGTAACCACAATATTATTATGGGTATAATAAGTATTCTCTCCATGTACATCCACTTAACTCATAATTCTCAAGTCAAGACATCCACTGAAGAAGTGAAGCCTAAATTATTCACTGAAGCTTTACCCACCTATAAAATTATGTATGCTAATTTATTTAAAGGGTTCAAGTATACTACTGATAAAATTTCTCTAATATATAATATATAACAATGACTTGGGTGAAAATCACACCAACTTCACTTCCAATTAGGCATTTATCCCTTATAGAAACAACCCCCATTTTTTGAGCATTGTGAAACTCAAACTTGTGAAATTTTCCAACACTATAGTTAGTTACTTCCACTTAACACTCTCCCTAATTTTCTCCTTCCACTATCTCTATCTGTCTGTCCATCTGTCTGTCTGTATATAATTATATACACTATGACCTATCTCTATCTCTGCCAAAGCCCCTCTCTACCAAGACTATATCTAGCTCTATTTATTCCAAGGTCTATATATATTGGCCATAGACCAATCTATAGTGAACTTCAAAATTGATTTATGTAAAGTGAAAAGAATTGAGGTTAGGTTATCCAATTTTCTAGGCAAATGTTCATATCTCCGGAAAGTCGAAGATGGTTGCAGAGATTTTGGTTTTAACACGTCATTAAATAGCCAACAAGAAGAGGAAATGAGAGTAAGATTGTATGTGTAATATTTGCCTGAGATATTAGACCAGTATTATAATCCAGCTAGTATTCCAAATTTATTATTAGACATCTGCTCTCTTGATCACATGATGATTTTTGTATATCATGATTAGTCATAATTAATTGTACAGGAAATGCATGAATCATAAATACTCAGTGTTGTGTGTGTATACTACAATAATAATAATGCTACATCCTTCCCTCTATAACTAAAGGGATAGTTGATTGTACCTTTAGAGTCGTGAGGTATACGAGTTAGCATAGTAATCAGGCTTTGTGACTGATCTGCCAGATCGCCTTAGATCACAACTGAAGGACAAACTATTCGAAGAAACAGAAAACACCTCAGAAAATCCCAAACTGAATATGACAACGATGACACTGAGTTAAATGAAAGGGATGAAGAAGAGAAAGCTGAAATAGAACAAAAAAGTGCTGAAAATGGTCAAGAAATTGGCTCCAAGAACACTGGCACCCCACCTGATATGTTCTTGATATGACAAGTCTACTAGCTACACTAGTCAGCTAGAATATACATAACTAGCTATCTAGTAAATTATTATAATTATAGACTCACCAAGCTAACTCTAGTTATATTAGCTATAGCTGCTAACTTGCAAGTGTCACTCAGTCAATAACACTAGTCAAGCAAAAGAGCAAGATAAGTTTAGCATCCTCAATTCTTTCCTCTTGGTGTATCTAGAATCACATAGCTGGACCTTAAAACAACTGAACATGAAGATGTATCAGGGGCAGATACAGGGGGTTAGGGGGGGGGGGGGCTGAAGCCCCCCCTCCAAGTTATTTAATGATATTCATAAATATCATTTGTACATTCCTGTATAATAATATGTATACTGAACTGATGATACTGTGAGAGCTAGACATGCGAGTCATATATAAAACAACGTAACATATTTTTAGCAATTAACATCTTCCTTGACACTGACTGTACCATTAATGTATAAACACTTGCGGCCAGTTAGACCCCCCTCCAAATTTCTGGATCCGCCCCTGATGTAGGTGTATGAAAGAACAGTGTAAGAGAGTCTAGTCATTCCAACAGAGAGTACTACTGTATGTAATCATGACCGAATTGCTAGATAGTACTAGAATTCAGTCAGCTATAGAGCTATGTATTAAAGATTCCTCCCAGCAATTTTCTAGATGCTTACCATGGCTGTAATGAACACATTCCTCTTAATATTTATGCAGTGAAATTGATAGTTAGCTCAATATCTATTTAATTACAATAGAATCTGAATGAGGAATTCTTGCAAACGGTTGATAAGGGAATCCAGTTATCTTCTATGAGTGTAATGAGCACAAAGGCTGCTGAAGGAGACTTGAAAAGTACTAAAGAAATGATTGAGAATAAGACAACTAGCTATAATCCAATGAACCAAGATGAAGAAGGCAACACAGCTCTACACTATGCAGCTGGATGCGGCCATTTAGACATAGTCAAGTACTTTATTGAGGATCTAAATTGTGATGCTAATAGTAGGGGTCAGCAGGGAATGATTCCTCTTCATTGTGCTAGTGCAAGTGGTTATCTTGATGTTGTGCAATACCTTGTGGATACACATCACTGTGATCCAATGTATCAAGATGAAAAACAGGTTACTCCATTACATCTAGCCTCTTTTAATGGTCACTTAGAAGTAGTGAGATACTTCACCACTGTCCACCACTGTAATCCTCTAGTTAAGAGCTCTTTCAATGACACACCACTTCACCTTGCTTCAGTGAATGGTAAACTAGATGTGGTCAAGTTTTTTATTGAAAATCTAAATTGTGATGCTAATAGTAGGGGTCCACAGGGAAAGATTCCACTTCATTGTGCTAGTTCAGGTGGTTGTCTTGATGTTGTGCAATACCTTGTGGATACGCATCACTGTGATCCAATGTACCAAGCTGAAAATCAGGTTACTTCGTTGCATCTAGCCTCTTCTAAAGGTCACTTAGAAGTAGTGAGATACTTCACTACTGTCCACCATTGTAATCCACTAGTGAAGAATTCTTTCAATGACACACCACTTCACCTTGCTTCAGTGAATGGTAAACTAGATGTGGTCAAGTTCTTTATTGAGGATCTAAATTGTGATGCTAATATTAGGGGTCGGCAGGGAAAGATTCCTCTTCATTGTGCCAGTGCAAGTGGTTGTCTTGATGTTGTGCAATACCTTGTGGATACACATCACTGTGATCCAATATATCAAGATGAAAAACAGATTACTTCATTGCATCTAGCCTCTGCTAAAGGCCACTTAGAAGTAGTGAGATACTTCACCACTGTCCACCACTGTAATCCACTAGTAAAGAGTTCTTTCAGTGATACACCACTTCATCTTGCTTCAATGAATGGTAAACTAGATGTGGTCAAGTTTTTTATTGAGGATCTAAATTGTGATGCTAATAGTAGGGGTCAGCAAGGAATGATTCCTCTTCATTATGCTAGTGCAAGTGGTTGTCTTGATGTTGTGCAATACCTTGTAGATAAACATCACTGTGATCCACTGGACCAAGATGAAAAACAGGTTACTCCTTTGCATCTAGCCTCTTCTAAAGGTCACTTAGAAGTAGTGAGGTACTTCACCACTGTCCACCACTGTAATCCACTAGTGAAGAATTCTTTCAATGACACACCACTTCACCTTGCTTCTGTGAATGGTAAACTAGATGTGGTCAAGTTCTTTATTGAGGATCTAAATTGTGATGCTAATATTAGGGGTCGGCAGGGAAAGATTCCTCTTCATTGTGCCAGTGCAAGTGGTTGTCTTGATGTTGTGCAATACCTTGTGGATACACATCACTGTGATCCAATATATCAAGATGAAAAACAGATTACTTCATTGCATCTAGCCTCTGCTAAAGGCCACTTAGAAGTAGTGAGATACTTCACCACTGTCCACCACTGTAATCCACTAGTAAAGAGTTCTTTCAGTGATACACCACTTCATCTTGCTTCAATGAATGGTAAACTAGATGTGGTCAAGTTTTTTATTGAGGATCTAAATTGTGATGCTAATAGTAGGGGTCAGCAAGGAATGATTCCTCTTCATTATGCTAGTGCAAGTGGTTGTCTTGATGTTGTGCAATACCTTGTAGATAAACATCACTGTGATCCACTGGACCAAGATGAAAAACAGGTTACTCCTTTGCATCTAGCCTCTTCTAAAGGTCACTTAGAAGTAGTGAGGTACTTCACCACTGTCCACCACTGTAATCCACTAGTGAAGAATTCTTTCAATGACACACCACTTCACCTTGCTTCTGTGAATGGTAAACTAGATGTGGTCAAGTTCTTTATTGAGGATCTAAATTGTGATGCTAATATTAGGGGTCGGCAGGGAAAGATTCCTCTTCATTGTGCCAGTGCAAGTGGTTGTCTTGATGTTGTGCAATACCTTGTGGATACACATCACTGTGATCCAATATATCAAGATGAAAAACAGATTACTTCATTGCATCTAGCCTCTGCTAAAGGCCACTTAGAAGTAGTGAGATACTTCACCACTGTCCACCACTGTAATCCACTAGTAAAGAGTTCTTTCAGTGATACACCACTTCATCTTGCTTCAATGAATGGTAAACTAGATGTGGTCAAGTTTTTTATTGAGGATCTAAATTGTGATGCTAATAGTAGGGGTCAGCAAGGAATGATTCCTCTTCATTATGCTAGTGCAAGTGGTTGTCTTGATGTTGTGCAATACCTTGTAGATAAACATCACTGTGATCCACTGGACCAAGATGAAAAACAGGTTACTCCTTTGCATCTAGCCTCTTCTAAAGGTCACTTAGAAGTAGTGAGGTACTTCACTACTGTCCACCATTGTAATCCACTAGTGAAGAATTCTTTCAATGACACACCACTTCACCTTGCTTCTGTGAATGGTAAACTAGATGTGGTCAAGTTCTTTATTGAGGATCTGAATTGTGATGCTAATATTAGGGGTCGGCAGGAAAAGATTCCTCTTCATCATGCCAGTGCAAGTGGTTGTCTTGATGTTGTACAATACCTTGTGAATACACATCACTGTGATCCAATGTATCGAGATGAAAAACAGGTTACTTCATTTCATCTAGCCATTTTTAAAGGTCATTTAGATGTAGTGAGGTACTTTAGCAATGTCCACCATTGTAATTCACTAGTGAAGAATGCTTATAACAATGCACCACTTCACTCTGCTTCACAGAATGGTAATCTAGCTGTGATCAAGTTTAAGAATTGAATTGTGATCCACATGTTCAAGGTAATTTTTATATACCCCCTTTCTTTTTTGCTTGCTTTAATGAACATCTTCATGTCAGCCAACTACTTCTCTTTTGAATACAGGCACATTTTATTTAACCTCTTTATCTAATCATCCTGATAATTAATTCAGCAACTTCTTCTTACATTCGCACTTGAAAATGATTGTATATGGGTGTCTCTGTTTGGTAAACATTATGTAATTAAATTTGTAAGACCTTTAAGGATATTTGTTATGGGAGACTCTGGTTCAGAGAAAACAACTTTAGTAAAGTCATTGACCAACAAGTCCTTCCTTGGTTGGTTTCAACAAGTTAAAGATATTTCATTTACTGCTGGTATAGTGCCTACTGTTGAGGAAAACAGTGAATTAGGTGCTGTCAAAATTTATGACTTTGCAGGTCATGAACATTACCATGCCAGTCATGAAATGATCCTGCAACAAGCCATGCATCCATTTACTTTATAATTAATAGTGAGGGACACATCTTTAATCAAAAAGCAGTTAGTTTATTCCTGCCCACTGATTCAGAACATGTTCAAACTGTTATTATTGGCAGCCATTCTGATTCTGATAAACAGAATAGTTGGTAAGATCTGAAGCAAAACATAAATGCTATTCCAATATCAGCAATCGTAAACTTGTCTTCCTTGATTGTCGATATTCTTCCTCTTTTGGTATGTCCGACCTTTGTGATGATTTGTACTCTTTCTGTAAATCTGTACGTTTGAACCCTTTACATATTAAGAGTGATTCAAGTGAATATTGTGAGCACTTTTACATTTCCTGAAGCATAGTTTACCAAAAAGAATCAAAATGATAATAACTGAATTAAATACAAGATTGCAAATATTCTGTAAGACTCCAATCCTAAATCCAACAGATTAAAATTCTGATTGAAGCCCTTAAATACAATGAAGAAAGAATCTAGCATGAATGGATTTTTCTTCCTATTGCAACATGATGAAGATAAAAATAAGAATTTGCTCATACTTGATGAAAAGGCTGAACTTCATTCTTGTCTTGAATGTTTGAAGCAACACAATTACACTCGTAATGAAATATTATTTGATACTCTCCAGTTTGTTGCTCAATCAGATGGATCCAGATCTGGCAATTGAATGCTTAATTTTTACTCAATTTTGTATTAAAGTATCTTCTGAACAACTAATAAATGTTTCAAGCAATCTTGGAAGAGTCATGCATTAGTTTTTTCCTAATTTGGCCAATGTTAAAAGACCTGCTGTTTTATGGGGCACTGCAGAAGAAAATTATACTCACTTATACACAAATGATGCTTGGAATGCACAAGCACTCATCAGTTCTTCACTCCCAAATATATCCACACCTTATTCATTCAACTTATCATGTGTGAGAGCATTATAAATCATGCTGAATTCACTATTTGGAAGAAAGGCATCTTGTTGGTTCACAGCAATAGGTCCAGGTGTGTAATAGAAACAAAAGATCAGTCCAGAATGCTTTATCTTACCATGCAGTGTATGAAGGGCTGTAAAATGTACTTAGTAGAGCGTTCTATGCAACTCCTTAATTAAATCATTGATGAGAAAAGTCTGTTCAATTCTAGAGCCAGAAGAATTTTTACTTGATCCTGAGTGTTCTTATCCTCCAAAGAAAAAAATACCAATTTCCAGGATAACAGCACTGTCAGTTATAACAGGTTATCCTACTGTTCCATGCAAAGTTGGTGATGGATCCATTCATCAATTTTCAGTTTCTGATCTTCTATCTTTGATTCACTTCATGTGATATAATACTTGTAAACAAGAAGTCTTAGAGATACCACAGTGAAGAATGTTCTCAAAGCAGTAGAAGGATGTAAGCAGCTGGTGGAAGTGTTGCAGAATCAAGTAAATATTGCATAATTATAGTGGACTGTACAGAGAGCTCCTCAAATGTACCATTTTCACAGATGAAGAACTCTATGTAAGAAATAATGCTTATAATGTTCTGAGTTTATATAATTTTTTGTTATTGTAGGAACTTGCTGGGTAAGCCTCTAATGGAGGATAAATTAAATGACACCTAATATGATAAGTAAGTGATGTTGTCAATGAGTATACTCTAGTAGGGTTATTATGATAATTAAGCCAAACCTACCCTTGAATTTATCTGCACACAATAATTTGTGACTCACTATTATTATACATCAGGAATTGGTATAGCTTATTTGTTATTAGCTTTACCACTACCTTTGTACATATTTAGTGCAATTAATTTTCATTGTTGAAAATGATCATGAAAATAATTAAATGAAAAATGTTTGCAAAGAAAAAAGCACTAAAATGAGTAACTGGTTTTATTTAGCTATAAATTGCAATCATAATTATTATTATTTGCAGAACCTCCAGAATTACTCTACTGAAATAACCATAAACTGGAAATACTTTGGCCTTGCTTTTGGTCTCCATCTCACCACTTTATAAATGATTAAGAGTAGCTAATTATCATAATCGAGGTGTAAAACGCTGTCTGACAGAAGTCCTGGTAGCTTGGCTTAAAGGGCAGAACATAACATATGACTCATCATCAATAACCTGTAAAAATTTGATTAAAGTGGTAAGCACATACATAGTATTTTGACATTGCAAAATTTTAGCAAAGACACAAAACCAGACATGAAAGGTCATAGAGGCACAAACACAAAGTGTTAATGTAGCAAGATCTATTGTAAGAGATAATGCAGCTCATTTATTCATTCTCTAGTTATACAGCATTACACATAATTTTAGCATTACTATTATACGTAGTTTAGGTGAATATGCTGTACCTTCCAGAAACAACTTTTCTTCTGTGGATGATACCAAAACTAGGTACATATTTATTAGCTCAAAAAGTGAATTTATGTGCATGTGTGTGGTCACTACTTAGAAGTGTTTAGCTGTCCCATACCACACATAAGATAACTTTATGATGCTACATAATCATTAATTTTTTAGGTACAGGATCTTTTAGTGATGTCTTGAATAATGTTAAGGATCTACTTACAAATGATTCCATTTTAGTCTTTCTCTTAGCCTTGATTATCCCACCCTCATGTAGATTGAAGCCTTTCAACATTATGAAGTCAAGGATCTCATGGTCACCATGCTAAACAAAATGGCTGAAATAGAATGGGAATCGTCCAAGTTGGAGGTCCCTGGCAATAGCCCTAAACTGTCCTCTAGTGCAGGAGTGCAGATTGTTATAAAGAATAAACATAAAGTCATTGAAGAATCGTTTGAGTTTAATTTTTATGCACACTGTATTTTTTTTTTCTTTTAATAATAAATCTGCTTTCTCTGCATAAATATTGTACTCATAGTATAAATGTGATGAATTGGTTGATTGGGTCAAAGTTAGTGTCAGACAGCCTTGTGACAATATAAATAATATATGTACCTACAATCCCATTGGTCAGTTACCAATTCTTTATTCCACCTCAGTATTCCACTCACACTCTGGCGCATGTGCAGTAATCAGTTTCATCCAAGAGCTAGGTAGTACTCCGTGCTATAACTATGCCAGTGTTTTCCAATGGTTTTCCTTCAGATTCACTTACATATAATTTGGTCATCTATCTTAGTTGTGATATTGATCATTTTATTATTGTTGTCTTTTTTCTACTACACATCCCTCACTGTCTAACAACCCTTCCTATTTCACACACCTCACTCCCCTGAAGTCAAATGAGAAGACTTAACAGTGATATGGAGAGAGGGTTTGAGACATCTTCATCATTGTGGTTTATAATTAATTATCATAATGTCTGACACACTGATGTCAAGTGAATAGGACAGCTGACCTATTTGATAATCAACTGACAAAGAGAGTCCTATAGGTGTTTATATATAGGAGGCCTCTAAAATAAGGACAACCTCGCTAAAAAAGGACAACTTATTACTGGCAGTTTCCCTAAAGCACGATAGGATTTCAATGTGTTCTTTATTCAGAGGTTCCACTGCGCGTGCGTACACACACACATCCCCCCTCTCAGGAGAGTACATAGTGTATAAGTCTTTGTCCACGTGGACTATGTATATATATATTAACTGGAGATGAATGAAGTAGGGAAGAGAAAACAGCCCTCTGCGCCATCTTACCTAACCAATGCAGTTTGAAAATTGGCAGATAAAGGTATTGATCTACTATTTTAGCATAGTGACATGCTCTGTAATGGTGAGATAGATTTATCCCTCTCCTTGTTACCCAGACCTTGCAAGATCTGGTGAGGCATCACGTGGAATCATTTAACTTTATGACAGAGGGAGGACTTGGGTAGCTATATACAGTTGAGGTGAGATGTGATTTTTTAGTTACTAATAATTGACAATTCAGTAGTGACTAACATTCGTTAGATACATGAGCATGCAAATAATTCTGTTATTTCAACTGACCCACTCCTTGAAATAAGGACACTCTATTAAAATGAGGCTACCTTTCTAGCCAATCAGGACATTTTAATTTGTCAAGAGTGTATCGTGGTTCCATTTTCCTACGGGGAAACAGGTAACAACTTTCTCTACCTAATACTAGTTTCTATTACTTACTGCAAGAAAAAAGACTTATTGGCAATTAATAATGCGAAGTGTTATTCCAGGTGATATCTATTAATATTCACTATGTGTGCAAGTATTAGTAATGGAGTGTACTGGATCCCAAACAAAGAAGGATCTCATTCTATATTGAGGTACATTTAGGCAAGAACCCTCTCCCTCCCTCCCCTCTTTTCCTTCCTCCTCTCTCTCCCTCCCTCTCTCTCTTCCTCCTTCCCTCTCTCCCTCCTTCTCTCCCTCCCTCCCCTCTCTCCTTCAAGGTCCTTTTGTCTATATTCTTCTACTGGTAGCTTCTGAACTTACATATGCACTGAATGAGCATGTATCTACTCTATACACATGCATGTAGGCTATAGGATATCCAACTCTACCTGAGACCAATGTTTACACTAGTACCATCAAGATCTTCCCCTCAGAATGCAGGCAGTGCATGTCCATGTACAAGACCAAGTTATCAGTGACGATAGGATGGATGGTGGATGGGCAGATGGCCGGGAAACACACAAAGGTAGTAGGACAAGTCCCTATTATGGTGAAGGTATGTATTAGTCATGTGTTGTTATGGTGAAGGTATGTATTAGTCATGTGTTGTTATGGTGAAGGTATGTATTAGTCATGTGTTGTTATGGTGAAGGTATGTATTAGTCATGTGTTGTTATGGTGAAGGTATGTATTAGTCATGTGTTGTTATGGTGAAGGTATGTATTAGTCATGTGTTGTTATGGTGGAGGTGTGTATTTGTCATGTGTTGCTCTTAGGAGACATGATGTAGTGGTGAGGTAAAGTTTCTAAGTATTTGAAGCTTCATCTCACTTATATCAGTCAGACACTCCCAAAAGAAGAGACTGTGCTCATTAATATAGACAGATAATTGATTCAATACAGAAAGTGTTGTTTTTTTTTTTGAGTATCTGGACCCTGTTATCTATGACAGAGCTTATTTAGTGGTCACCCATGAGACAAAACCAGTCAGTTGTTGAACCTACTTATACAGTATTGTGGTATTCCTTGAGATGCAATCTTATAACTTTATTCAGTCTGACCATTTCTGGCTAGCCCAGTATGGTCCCAAGGAATTGATACAAGTCCATGAAGAAGCTGAAGTGAGTTATTAAGTCTACAAATAGTCCTTTAGACTCCAACTCTGCAGGAATTAGGGGATTATTTCATCGTTAATGGCAATGAGAGGATCATCCGGATGTTGATTATGACAAGAAGAAACTATGTGAGTAAATGGAAAATCTTACCTTCTTGAGGGGAAGGAATACTAGCTGGTATTTTGAAGGCTAGATTGACCAGTTACAATTCTAAACGTGTAGCTATCCTGAGGCAGTGTAGCCAATTGCCTGAGCTGCTACCACGTGACTTTGTGCTGTTATTCTATTTATAGGAAAATAATAAATTTTAAGGGACAGGTCTAGAAATGAGACATTTGATGATCACTAATACACTGACTAATATTAGCAAAGTGTTAAGTATAAGTATGAAATCTCCAGGTATTCTGGTGACCATTATCAACCGATTCTGGCCTCTTAGTTACGTCTCTTTATTTCAGGATCTGGGTTCTTAAGAACTTAGTTCTAGATGCCACTCATTCAATTTGACGTGGAACAAGACATAACTTCCATTCTTAACAATTTATGTAGCCTCTAGCTATAAACAGACCCTCCTGGAAGACAAGGGGTCCTTTGTATACTGAACATGGAGTTATCATTAGATGTGTACGCAAAAACCAGACGTAAGCTGTAAGTCTTAAGGTAAGGAGTTCTCACAGTTCTGAGTTGGTAATGGGTTAATACTGTTCAGATTTGGTGAAGGGCTCTTTCTGTTATGAGTTGGTAAAGGGTTCTTAACTTTATGGGTTTTGCTGTTCAGAGTTGGTGAAGGGATTTATTGAGTTGATAAAAGGGTTATTACTGTCCTGTTCAGAGTCGGTAAAGGGTTTTTGCTGTTCTAAGTTTTGCTGTTCAGAGTTGGTAAGATTTTTTTTCTGTTCTGAATTGGAGTTTGCTCAGAGTTGGTGTTCTGACTTGTTCAGAGTTGGTAAGGGTTTTACTATTCCGAGTGGGTAACTATTCATACTATTCTGAGTTTTGCTGCTCAGAGTTGGTAAAGGGATTGTTACTGTTTGGTTGGTAAAGGGTTCTTACTATTCTAAGCTGGTATAAAGCTGAGCTAATTTTGGTGTTGAAAATTGGTAAAGGGTTCTTACTGTTCAGAGTTGGTCTTACTATTCTGAGCTGGTAAAGGGTTCTTACTCTTCTGAGTTTGGATTTTGGTAAAGGCTCTTTTGGTAAAAATGGGTATTACTGTTATGAGTTTTTACTGTTGAGAATTGATAAAGGGTCTTTACTGGTAAAGGGTTACTGTTTGGTTAGCAAAGGGTTCTTACTTTTGAGCTGCTAAGTGTTCTTACTGTTTAGAGTTGGTAAAGGTTTTTACTGTTTGGAACTTATAGTTCTGAGCTGGTGAAGGGATCTTACTGTTCTGAGTTGCCATTGACAAAGGTCTCTTATTGTTCAGAGTTGGTAAAGGGTTCTTAATGTTCTGAGCTTCACTGTTGAGAATTGGTAAAGGGATTTTACTGTTTAAAGTTTTGCTGTTGAGAATTGGTAAGGCTCTTACTGGTTCTTAGTTGGTAAAGGGTTATAACCATTCTGAGTTGGTCATTGTTCAGAGTAGGTAAAAGGTTTTACTGGTAAAGGGTTTTTTATTCAGCATTGGTAAAGGGTTATCAGTGTTCTTACTGTCCAGAGTTGTCTTACTTTTTAGAGTTGGTAAAGGTTCTTGCTGTTCTGAGTTTTATTCTGAGTTGGTAAAGGGTTATTTTTTTAGTTGGCAAAATGTTCTTGCTGTTGAAAGTTGGTAAAGTGTTCTTGCTGTTGAAAGTTGGTAAAGGGTTCTTGCTGTTTTCATACAGAGTCTGACTCTTCATTATCTTAATGATGGAAGTTGCATGATGCAGTTCTCTCGTAACAAGCAGTGGACTAACCTAGAAAGAGATTAATTTTTTAGTATACTCCATTTTTTGTTGCACATGTCTCCAATACGCTGATGGTGATTGTCATTGTGTCTCTGCAGGCACTAGTGAATAAAGCTGATGTCCACATCTACAATGAACTGATCAAAGGGAATGAAAATAACAATTTCTTGAAAGGGTAAATGAAATCTCAACTCTCCAAGGATTAAATATGTCTGGTTAATCAGATAACCTCTTTATTATTAAAGTAATAAAGAGCACTAATATTTATTACTGTACCTGTGTGATGTGTGTGCTGTAATTGTGTGTGTGTGTAATATACCTGTGAAGTGTGTGTATAATGTACGTACCTGTGTACTGTGTCTGATCTACCAGACAAGGTTTTTTTAAATCTAAAATCCAACATATTTTATAACTTATCTAATCAAAATACCCGAATTTTAAAAAATTCTATTGGCTTGTGTAGTATTAGTGGCACCTTATCTTTGATGTTCAGATGTGTGTCCTCCATGTTGAGATCAATACTTGATGACTGAAGGTTTTACCACAAGAGAGTCCATTCTTAAGTTTATTGGAGAGAGGTACAACTGAAGGGAGATCTCCCTTCATGGACTTCAGATGAAGACGTAACTTGTCACTTGTTAAGGTTGGTAAAGTGTGAGATAATGTTGATAAAGGGTGAATCACTTATTAATGTAGATACAATGGTCACATGTTCTGCCATTCCACTATTATTAATTTTATTCCAACGTATTGACTTTAATATGCTAGGTGAGTATTGTAAGTGTTTTGCTAAAGATGTTTATGACTTTATTGAACAGGGAGTTGGTTCTGGTCCACTTGAATAAGGACATTGACAAATTCAACATGCTCATGTGAGTAGATTCAGTGGTTGACTGGGAGATATGATGTTAGTAAGTTGGGATCTATAGCTCTAGCCATAGTCTTGCTCACATCAATCGATCAGACATTAAACCGTATATAATAATATATTCAGGTCAGGTCTAAAGTTCATTCAGTCCTCTATCTAGCTACATTACATGTGTAATTATTGATACATGTCTTATGATAACTAAACTGGAATGTTGGTATGTGATTTTTGATGTGATTTTGGATGTAGTCTTTCAATCAATTTGGATAAAATTTGATTATTCTCCTTTTGTCAGTATTAATTTGATAATCCTGAACAAAATCAGCCAATGAATATCGTTATATGTAGCTTAGCTTATAACATAACATGGAGTGGGTCATTAATAGTCTTCGCAGGTCATGTACCTGACCACACTTAATTGTTACAACTATTCCAAGCTTGCTTGATCAGATAGATAGCTGATATCTCCTCATAAAGTATTTCTCATGATGCAGTTTCATGACACGGAAACTCTATGCACTGGCCTGTGGTAGGTTTTCTGCTGAATCAACAGATTCCCCTAGCAACCAGGAGATCCTGTTAGGTGGCCATCTCTACCTTATGGTCCTGAAGGTACTCAGTATGTAATGTTTCCATGAAGTAGCAGTCATGGTGGATAGTCTGTTTTTGCTTCTAGGAGAAATTGGATGGGTTTCTTCAATACATATGAAGCTGGAACTAGAGAAGAATGTGAAGTCAAATCCAGATAGATTTGAAGGCAACCTCGGTAAGTCATTAATGATAATATCTGTTAGGTTTCTTCATAATAAATAGTTGTCCACTTCACAGATGTGGATTTTATCAGACAAGGATTGTTTAATTAGCGATGTTGTATTGAGTATATAGGACCAGAACTATTCACAGTACTCTCATGTCTGTGCAGTTGCAAGCATGGCTCTAGTACCCAAGCCATTCCACATTAATAATGGTGTAAACTGACACCTGTAATTAATAACCTAATGTAGCTGTAATGATGTATCCTTGTGAGGTTACCTAGTAGTGTGACTGGATTTATAATCTTATTTTGTGGTCCAGGTGCACTGATGACCAAGGTTATATCTGGAGGTCCTGACGTGGGACATTACATGGAGTATTTCCTAGCCACTGGAAATATTCGTTCTAGAACTGGACTGGGACTCCAGCAGGTCAGATTCTCATGTTTGTTTGTTTGTTTGTGTGTTTGTTTGTTTATTGTTGTTTTTTCTCATTCCCTATCAGGGGAGATATATTTAGTAGTGACTCTGCTACTCTGAGGAGAATAATTTAAAGTCTGTGAATGCTCACTATTCTCAACACATTAGCTGGGTGTTAGTAATTTCCGAAGATTGGCAGACTTGGCTTAGAAACCTTTGTCCAAGTAGTAATGGCAAATTCAGGTCCCTTCTAAGTCAGAGATATATTAATGTTAGTTATAATTATTCCTAGAGCTGTTGAAAAATGTGTGTGGGTGTCAACTATACTACCTCAGGGTGTTAATGTTCTAGTAATATATCTAAATAAGGTATACACACATTAGGGGGATAAGGGTATACACACATTAGGGGGATAAGGGTGTACACACATTAGGGGGATAGGGTATACACACATTAGGGGGATAGGGTATACACACATTAGGGGGATAGGGTATACACACATTAGGGGGATAGGGTATACACACATTAGAGGGATAGGGTATACACACACATTAGGGGGATAAAGGTGTACACACATTAGGGGGATAGGGTATACACACATTAGGGGGATAGGGTATACACACATTAGGGGGGTAGGGTATACACACACATCAGGAATAAGGTATACACCCCATCAATGGCAGTTTGAGCTAGTTATCATGGTCATTATTTGACTTGGGAAGACCTGATTTCATCAAAGCTACATTTTGTTACTTGAATCAAGTTTCTGGAGGTAATGTTGCTGAGTTAGTACTAAATTTTTGTGGTTTCTGCCCCCTCACAAATATTTGAAGGTGTGTACTTGTTTTATACAGCAATCTGGTTTCACGGTAGTGGCAGAGAAACTTAACTTTTACTGTTACCTCTCTCACTTCCGTGCTGTCCATCGTGGTGCCTTCTTCGTCAAATGAGGACCACATCAGTCAGGAAACTCCTCCCTGAAGCATGGGATTAGTGTCATGTAGTTATCATGTGATCTGTGATGACATAAAGAGACGGGCGGACTGAGTTTATCAATCATTTGATGAATGTCTCTATTCACTGAGGTCACCATTAGGATGTGATTAACATAATATTTCATGAACAAAGAAATATTCATGGTGTTATCATGTGACTCCTCATGTGATCTAGGTTTCCTGTGTCCTGTTCACAGTCCAGACGGAGCACCCTGTGGTCTATTAAACCATTTAGCAGCAATGTGTGAGGTATTGCATTCCTTCACCTCATCCCATCACCTCATTCCATTACCTCATCTCATCACCTCATTCCATCACCTCATTCCTTCACCTCATTCCATCACCTCATTCCATCACCTCATTCCTTCACCTCATTCCATCACCTCATTCCATCACCTCATTCCTTCACCTCATTCCTTCACCTCATTCCATCACCTCATTCCATCACCTCATTCCATCACCTCATTCCATCACCTCATTCCATCACCTTATTCCATCACCTTATTCCGTCACCTCATTCCATCACCTCATTCCGTCACCTCATTTCTTCACCTCATTCCTTCACCTCATCCCATCACCTCATTTCATCACCTCATTCCTTCACCTCATCCCATCACCTCATTCCATCACCTTGTTCCTTGACCTCATTCCATCACCTCATAACGTTCCTTCGCCTCACTTCTTCACTCCTACCTCTCCTCACCTCCCTATCCAGGGGTTTAAAATTTTAATGGGGGCAAAGGGGGGCATCTCCCCCCTCACCACGTAATTCTTGGCCCCCCCCTTAAAACTTAAATTTTTTATGTTGTGATCATCAGGTAACCACAGCAACACCCTCAGCTATTCACCTGGTGAAGCTTCTGTTCTCTCTTGGGGTGACACCTTATGGGGCACCAACTACACCTCATGCCACACCCCTCCTCCCTGTCATCCTTGATGGGCATATTATAGGGGAGGTGGAGTTTGACTTATGCAGGAGTTTTCAGTTAAACTTCGAACATTAAAGGCCATGGGAAAGGAAAAGGTATTCTCACATGAGCAGGTTCAAGTGGTTGGTGTAGAGGAGAGGAAGAAAGAGGGAAGAAGGGAAGGAGAGAAAGAAGGTGGGAGGGAGGAAAGAAGGGAAGGAGGCTGGTGAGGGATGGGAAGATAGGGAGAGAAAGAGAGAGAGAGAGAAGTTGACACAATAGAGTTGATAATTATTGTTGGTTTGACCCTCCACTATCTCCCAATATCTGTGTAGGTGCCACCAACCCTTGAGATTTGTTATGTCCCTGACCGAAAGTAAGGTCAATTTCCTGGTCTGTTCCTCTTCACCACTCCTTCCTGAATGATGAGACCTGTCTTAAACCTTGCCACTAACACAGTGGAGCTCATTGGATCATTTGAACAGGTGAGGTTGTCTCACTAGATAGTGAACTCTCTATTCTAGTGTACAGTGGAGCTTCTGATATTGGGATCCCTTGTAGTACAGCGTAACAAGGACACATTGGGATCAGGTCTACTGTCCCTTGTAGTACAGTGGAACCTCTGAATAAAGGACACATTGGGATCAGGTCTACTGTCCCTTGTAGTATAGTGGAACCTCTGAATAAAGGACACATTGGGATCATGTCTAGTGTCACTTGTAGGGAGACTGTCCTTATTTTAAGAGGTTAATTTGTATCTCTTCTGTTGTGTAGGTGTATATGGATATAGCTGTGATTCCTGAAGAAGTTCATGAAAATGTAAGCATTTCTTTACCATGGTGACAACATGAGCACATGAGTGTACCTGTGAACTTAATTTTCAGCATACTACACACTTGGAGCTGAACGAAGGGAGCATGCTCAGTGCCATAGCAACACTCACTCCATTTTCAGACTTCAACCAGAGTCCCAGGAACATGTATCAATGTCAGGTGACTGTAATGTGAGAAAGATCTATTGCCTCATTCATTATACTGGATTCAATTTAATGAGCTGTTACTATAAATAGCACATTGATTACATAATGAGTATGATGTAATGACTATTTTGTTTATTAATAGATGGGTAAGAAAACAATGGGGACTCCATTGAATTCATTTCCCTATAGAATGGACAGCAAACTATACAGATTGCAGGTAATTAATTATATTCATAGCTTCAACCCTATAGTGCATTAGATCATAGGTATTTATCCACAGACCCCTCAAGCCCCCCTGGTTCGTCCAAGCACCTACGACTACTATGGGATGGACGAATACCCTCTGGGCACGAATGCAATAGTGGCCGTTATATTTTACACTGTAAGTTTGTAGAAGGGAATCCTTAAACTCTGAGATAATGTCCACCATTACTACTATGGAGAAGAAACATGGGGAATAGTTATTTTGTCTGAACATTTCTGACCTCATTTTGCATAATAATCTTGTATGTGCACTGTTGTAGCTTTAATGGTATTCATAGTTCAGACTAGACAGGATCAAATTACAAATGTGTCTATAGTAGATTATTATAGATTACAGAATAGTTGTCATGCATTATTGATGATCATGGCTCTTGTAGTGTCTCATGCTAAAGTCTATTTGGGTTGACCTGGCATCATGAATATTTGCAATAACTTGCTAAATTTTCATCTGATTTCAAAATTTCAAACACCAACAGTTGACTAATTATTGTAGAATTTTTCTGATATCTTTTATAATGTTCTATGCCTTACCAGTCAAAAGTTAGCTGTATGTCCCATAAGCAAAGTACAGAGCATTCCGTTAACCATGTGGTGTGCGTTATTTAGCTCAATTCCAGCAATATACTGGTGTAGCAGTTACACTACACAGTTAACACATGGTTTGGCTCCATTTACCCGCACATACCATCATCCACAAGTATTTTGCTATGGGAGGTGGAAACCGCCAAAATTACCTCCTATTTTTGAGAGGGGGTGCTTTTCGAGCAGGGGGGTACTTCTGATGTGCAACGTGACTTTTTTTGAGAGGGGGTGCTTTTCAAGCAGAGGGGGTACTTTTCGAGCAGAGGGGGTACTTTTGACATGCAATGGGGGATTCTTACATGCATGCAACAGGCTTGTGCTATAATTATACTGCCTAAGAATATTATTGATTGGGTATGGGGCGTGGTTTTAAATGGCACGTTTGGGAGGTGTGGTTTTAAGCTGTTCATCCACCACGGGAAGAATGACGAGTTTCCATGCAAGCACTTAGAATCGGGAAGATGAGTTTGTGGTGTATGCAAGCACTAAGAAGAGTTATTACTCGCTTTCGTGTACTTCATGACGGGAGGTACTCTCCTGAATTACTAGACTATTGTGTACTAACACTAGAGTTAGTTTATAGAGAATTTTTGGCGAAGAACTACTCTTCTGGTTTAGCTGACTTTGAGGAGGAAGCTTCCCAGTGTGTGTTGACTGCCCTCAGAAAGTTGTCACACATGAAATTACTGAAAATTCATTGTCTGACTACCACCCTCCAATGATGTGTTTAGGAACAGTTGGCCGACCACGATTTGTCATCTCCAGGCAACAATTAGAGTTCCTGGTTGAAAATAACTTTACAGTGCCACAAATGTCTCTGATACTTGGTGTTTCAAGTAGAACTATAGAAAGAAGGCTGAGTGAAAATGGAATTTATATTAGAGCCAGATATGCTGATCTCACAGATGCTGAACTACATAGAATTGTTTCTGAGATTCAGGAAGAGTATCCTACTTGCGGTAACCAACACATGAGAGGACATCTCCTTTCTCGTGGATATCGAATTCAGCTACATAGAATTCGTGAGGCTCAACGTACAGTAGATCCTGAAGGTTGTATAATGAGACAGTTACATGTCATCAATAGACGAACCTACAATGTTCCTTCACCTCGATCACTGTGGCATGTTGATAGTAACCATAAGCTTATAAGGTAGGTGCCAGAGGTATGTATCGTTTATTATAATCCATAATTCTACATTTTAGGTGGAAGTTGGTCATACATGGTTGCATTGATGGTTATAGTAGATGTATTATATATGTTTCATGTCATGATAACAACAGATCCCAAACAGTTTTGAACCTATTTTTGAAGGGAGTACAGGAATTTGGGCTACCCAGTAGAGTGCGTTCAGACAGAGGAGGAGAAAATGTCAAAATAGCTCAATATACATATTATGTTGGAACATCCATTTAGAGGCCCTAATCGTGGGAGCTTTATCACTGGACGAAGTGTGCATAATCAACGAATTGAAAGGCTATGGCGAGATGTATTCTCTCAATGCATAGTTCTTTTTTATCGCTTATTTTCTTACATGGAAGCCAATGATATTCTTGATGTGGATAATGAAATTCACATGTTTTGTCTCCATTACACTTTCGTATCAATCGAGCTCTGGCTGGATTTAAGTCTGCATGGAACAACCATCCATTATCAACTCAAGGTTCCCTTTCTCCTAATCAACTGTGGATAATTGGTTTGGCAAGGTCAAATATAAGAGATGAACCGCAAACTGAGGTATCTATATTTGTATGTAGAGTTCCCTATAATGCTATTCTGTAATTCTCATACATAATCATCTATATTGCATGAAATTCAGCCCAAAATTCTTGTTAAAAATATACTGTATAAGTCTGTGCATCACGTCTGTTAACATTGACTCATTGTTGAGTTAGTGCTAAGTGATATATATAGTGCATGTCCATTATTATATGCAAGTCATTTATAGTTTGCAGCTCTATGCTGAGTGTTTAGTCTTTGACAAAACTAGTCAATGACAAATAAACTCAGCAATCCAACCCCCAAAATACTTCCAGTTTGACAGCATTATAGATTTTGATACTTTACCCTACCTAAAATGCTCCAACAAAAAATGCAAACCAGCCCTACTTGTATGCATCTGATAGAAGTCTTTTAAGGGAGAAAAATAGCTTTTTTACACACAGATGTTTGGATATTTAGCTGTTCCTTTAGGATTTTATTACACATCTATTGTTTTTAGGATGATGCTCAGCTATATGGTATTGATTGGGATGGTGCCATTTCAATTGATCCTGATGAACCAGATTCTGTTATAGTTCAACCACCTTATTGTCCCCTATCAGAAGAAGATTATTCTGAGCTGTCTCAAACAGTATCACCTTTAGGAGACAGTCATAACCATGGAATAGACATATATCTTGCAACACTCTCATATGTGTGTGCTCATTTGTAATTAAACTTTACCATGAACATTTTTTTTTGTAATAATGCTTAATGACACCCTGAACATTGAAAATCAAATGATGAATGGTACATACATACAACGGCCTTAATGAATCATGACAATCCAAATCCACCATGACAGAGGAAACCAATTTCCATAGCATTTTTGAAAGATTTATAGTCTGAATGATACATGGTGGGCAAGGTCAACTGTACAGCACATGTAGAGGAGGTTGGGTAAATATTTGTTGAATTAAAATTGATTTCAGGAGGGGATGGAAATCCTAAAGGCGGCACTTCCTCTGATCCCGAGAAAAAACTAAGTATGCTGGAAAGTGTCACAACTCCTATAGCAAAGAATGAAATCAAAGTTTTGAAAACAGTATTGATTGAACATCCTGAGAATTGTTAGTATACAAGCGCCATTATTGATTTACCTTCATCTGAATCTTCTTCAGTACATGTTACTGAATAAGGAATATTTCATTTCATAATTAAAGTAACACATACACACTAAGTATTGTACCTCTTTCACATAAGTATTCAATAAAGTGCATGTATGTTGCCTCCTCCTTCTGGTGAGCAGATGAGCCTTTCTCAGAAAATGCAACTGAAAATATCTTATGGATGTCATCTGTGTGAGAAAATAATAAAGCAGACTACAAATTATGCTCAGAGACAACTGATCTATGGTAAATAGACTATGGGACTATGGTACTACTGGTATTGTCAAGAATCCATTTTTAGATACTTTTCAGCAATAAGTGTATCTACTGTGTACTTGCTTAATCAGCAATGAATGTGTGAGTAAGTTGAATTTTGTGAGAGTCTATGCTGCATGGTATACAGCTAAGAACACAATAGAACCATTAAATCTCTATTATTGCACTCTCAATAATAGAAAGGTCCAAATTTTTCTGTAATGGCCGAATATAAATTTTTGCGGAACTAACCACTGCCTTCAAGTATTCGACTGTATATCCAGCAGGAGGAACATCAATTAAAACAAGGTTCCTTTCCCCCTTGTCACCACATCTTAATAATTCATACCCTCCAGCTTTTAATAGCTTTGGAAAATAATCTAAAAGCTGATCACAGAGCTCCTTGGCATCTGAATGAAAATAGAGAGAAAGTTTCTTTTCTCCAAGGCCTGCTAAGGCCAGAGCAGTCTTTTGTCCATGATCCGGAACATAACTATTAATAATTACAATCAAAACTTATAATTATCATGATCATTCAATACCATACCTTTGCATTTTTCTTGCCAAACAGCAAAAATTGTGGGTCCACATTTGGAGCTTTTTCTTCTTATTATTCTTCCTTCTGCTCCCTTCTGGAGGACACCTTTTAGTGGCTGTCCAGTTAAACAGCTTATTCATTTCAGATTGTACTTGCTCTATAAAGGCTGCAGATCGATAAAGAGTCAGAAGGTCCACTTATTGCCCTAGAGACTGAAGGTCTGCAGATCGATAAAGAGTCAGAAGGTCCACTTATCACCCTAGAGACTGAAGGTCTGCAGATCGATAAAGAGTCAGAAGGTCCACTCATTGCCCTAGAGACAGAAGGACTGGCAGGCCTGCCCTCTAACCTCTCAACAGCTTTTAACAGAAGATCTGTGGCTTGTATAACCTGACTCCTTAGGTTTGTGTCCTGCTCCATCATGGTCAGAAATAAACTGAATTTACTCCACGTGCTTAGTATAGTGCGCATGCGTAGTTAGCTTTACAATAATAACGTCCCCTTTCCTGATGGCTGTCTGCGAACTATCCCCTCTTTGCTCGAAAAGCACCACTCTAAAGAAAACAGCCACCACTGTTGCATGTCAGAAGTACCCCCTCTGCTCGAAAAGCACCCCCTCTCAAAAAAAGTCACCCCTGTTGCACGTCGAAAGTATCCCCTCTGCTCAAAAAGCACCCCCTCTCAAAAAAGAGAGGTAATTTTGGCGGTATCCACCTCCCATATTTTGCTAAATCAACTAACGATGCACTACTACGTAATCACACTCTACCACTACTACTTCCGTGGGCAAGTGAACGCGAATAGACTTTAGCTCCATAAACAAGAAGTGTGTGGTGACACTAGTTCAAATTTTTGGTCTCTCTATAGTCCAATAACCTTATAGCTGTCATGTCATAGCTATTGTATGCACCTGAATTCCTCAGCTGCAGTGTCACCAAACCCTTCACATTTTATATGGGCAATAGCTTCAAGACTAGGTAGGAGTATAGTGTGTATTATAATATAGTGCCTTAACACACACTCCACAGTCACTGCTCATCTCTACAGATATATGATACTGTAATGTAGTGGACCATGACTAATGAAAGTGCACAATTCAGTCAAAATCTTTTTATACATACTTGAAGTTTAGGAGTTCTTCTTGGTCTATCCTGGCTACAGTTAATATTGATAGAAGAGATATCATTGTGGTAACCTGTACATTGTTTCTTGTAGGGGTATGATATGGAGGATGCTATGATCCTCAACAAGTCTTCAGTAGAAAGAGGTCTAGCACATGGCACCATCTACAAGTGTGAGGTATGTAAATGTCATTACACTTTACCATTATTCTCTCTCCACACCTTCACTAAAACCTCATCAGTTCATTGACTTGGCAAAAATCAGTGCAGACAGAGGCAAAGTTCCACTGAGGTTTGGTGAGTGTATGTTGTTGTTTATTTGTTTGTGTGGTTTTTTGCTGGGATTTTGTTAGTATAATATGTTCTTGTTAGTCTAGTTGATGTGTTTTGTTGTTACAGTAAGGTTATTGTTTATTGTGTGTTTGTGTTTATTTTTTATGTTATTGTTGAAGGGTATGCACAAGGAGACAAGATAGCTGATAAACTAGATGCAGATGGATTCCCTTCTATAGGGACATATTTGACTGAAGGAGATCCCTTCTATAGGTGAAACAACTAACAACAACTCTTCTTCTTCTCTCTCTCATCAAAGAACTAACAGGAGACATTAATATTCCGTTTAGAGCTAATAGAGGAGATGACTTTTATGAATTGTGTTTCTCTCTGTTTGTTAGCTATGTTAATGAGAGCTCTGGTATGACAACTTTAGTGACTTACAAGAGCCTAGAACCAGCTTATGTTGACCAGGTGAGTAATATATTGATAGAGTCGGTTACCAGACATTTACCCATTTACTAGCAATGGAATTTTAATTGCTTCCTGTCTAAGCTGGGGTGCGAACTATGATGTAATGTTATGCGTTTATACACAATTTTATATTGGTCATATGAAAGACCTTGGATAACTTTGGCACACTACAATCAACAATCAGTAATCTTGAGTGTCACATGGCTAGTATCAGTGAATAAACAGATCTCTGTGGAGCTAGTTGCAGCAAGTTCCAGGTCTCTACCACTTCCCTTGCTGGAGATATAGCTTTTCTAGTGTGACCACTTGTCTTCTGATTCACTTTGTATCCAGGTACACTTGTTTAGCTAGACCATAGATCAAATCATTTACAGAGCTTCTCACACCTCTAAAGGGAGACTTGACAGCCTAGTTAGTCACCTTCACAGAACTGCTATGATCAAAGTACTGTTGGACTTACAGCAAAGTAGACTCACAAGAAAAGCTATATCTCCAGCTAGGAAAGTGGTAGAGACCTGGAATTTGCTGCAACTAGCTCCACAGAGATCTGTTTACTCACTGATACTAGCCATGTGACACTCAAGATTACTGATTGTTGATTGTAGTGTGCCAAAGTTATCCAAGGTCTTTCATATGACCAATATAAAATTGTGTATAAACGCATAACATTACATCATAGTTCGCACCACAGCTTAGACAGGAAGCAATTAAAATTCCATTGCTAGTTAATGGGAATGGTCTATTAATATGCACTCCAATAAGTAAATAAAAACAAGCAAGCAAGCAAATTAATTTTATTATTTATCACTTAAAAATGAATTTTCAGCTATTATTAACATAGCTCAAGATAGCTGACTACAGTCACCTAACCACACTATTAGTATATTCATTAGTCCTGGACCACCACCAGTCAATGAATAGTCCACACTATCTCATTATGTGTACTACTTGAGTCCCTATACCTTCAATGGAGGTTGCTGGTCAGGTGTGTGGGCTGGAGCTTGTATGCTTAGATGTGATCTGAAACTCCACCTCACTAATCAACATTCTTTCACTCTTAGGTGAAAATCCTTGGGAATGAAACTGGTGACGAGCCATTGCAGAAAGCTATCATGAAACTCAGAGTGAATGTAGGTGAAGTAGTGAAACTATTCCAGTTACTGATGGATCTTATAGTTACTGACTGTCAGAAGTAGAAGGGTGACTGTAAATTGAGGTTTAGAGTGTCCACCATGTATGTGTCTATATTTAGGTTCTGCTCTGTCCAGAAGTGTCCTCATTTCATGGTGTTAAGATTCCACTTTACACAGAAGTGTCCTCATTTCATGGTGTTAAGATTCCACTTTACACAGAGGTGTCCTCACTTCAGTTGTGTTCCACTGTATATGGAGGTCAAGGTGTTGGAATAGAGGGTGTTCTCTGTGTGTATACAGAGATGTTATTGGTTGGAATAGAGTGGTTTTACTTTATCTTCATTCATGGATTTAAATTCTGTTGTAATTGTTGTATGATGTGCCCACTTGTATGATGCCATGAGAATTGTAAAGTATCACGGTATCTAAGTTAGGGTTAGGGTTAAATTATCTATTTTAAGGAGTTAAAGTATCTATGGTGATATATCTCTAGAGGAGTCCCATAATTGGAGATAAGTTTGCCAGTCGGGCTGGACAGAAGGGAATATGCAGGTGAGGACTTACTAAGTTACACAAAATTAATGTTAAAACCCTTTAATCTGGCTACAATGGCCAATCATTAATTTTATATCCAGCAGTGTAAATTAGCTGGTGAAATGATATTTGAGGAGAGCTAAAACACTTGTGGGTTTAATATGAATGTGTGTACATCCACACTGTTATTACAGTAGATCCCTCATATCTGATAAAACTGCATTTCATGCTAATAATGTTGTTTGTTTCATTTAGTCAGAAGTGGCTTGTGGAGAATATGCCCTTCACTGAATCTGGGATGGTTCCTGATATATTTAACCCTCACGGCTTCCCCTCTTGTATGACCATAGGTAAGTGGGTGTGGATAGTGTAAAAGAGGTGCATGGACTACCATTTTTTTTTTTCTTTTTGCAATGAATTATGTAAAAGTAATGTTTTCCTGGGAGAACATGAAGGAATAGTGACGAGGTAGATTTTTTAGACCATGTGATATCAAGACAGACATCTAATAGAGATCAGTATAATTATGGTATTAGTAGGTGATGTCCTCTGAAATATTTGAGTATTACGCTATGTACCTTATCCCTTTTTTGGTGGATATGTATGAGTATGGGGCAGAGGGTTAATTCTAGAGAGGTTAATGTACCATATTCTCAAGATTATTATACCCTTTACCAGATTTTTGTTACAGGGATGATGATAGAGACAATGGCAGGGAAGTCATCAGCACTACATCGTCTGTGTCATGACTGCACACCCTTCACTTTCTCAGAGGACAAACCAGCCATCAAACACTTTGGAAAACTTCTAGTACAAGGTACACGGTGTATACGTCATTTTAATGGGGGTGGGGTGGGGTGAGGAGTGAGTGAGGCAGTTGAATGGAAAGGTGAGGAGAGAGTGAAGAAGTTAGATGGTGGTGATGCCATGTGAGTGGTTATAGGAAGGGAGTAAGATATGGAAGGGAGGGTTGTAGGGAGAGATATATGTAGAATGGATAATAAAATTATGTGTATATACATTTCAGCTGGCTATAACTATTATGGGAATGAGAGGCTTTACAGTGGTATTGATGGAAGAGAGTTTGAAGCTGATATATTCATGGGTGTGGTCTACTATCAGCAACTACGTCACATGGTGTCTGACAAATTCCAAGTTCGAACAACAGGACCTATCGATGTCCTGACCCACCAGCCGATAAAGGGTCGTAAATGTGCAGGAGGTATCCGATTTGGGGAGATGGAGAGGGATTCACTTCTGGCTCACGGTAGTTCATTCCTCTTGCAAGACAGACTACTGAACTGCTCAGATAGATCATTTGTGAGTAGATGTACTCCAATAAAAGGGGATTATGGGAGGGTTGGGGAGGAGTGGTAAAGTGGAGTTTCAGAACATTGATCACAATGCTCTTCCCAAGATAATTAAGTATATGTGTCCTTATGCCTTCAGTAGACATTTCCCTTTAATGTAGAGTGGGGTGAAGATTAAAAGCTTTGATGTGGTTTGAAACCCACCCACCACTACTGCGGCACTGCTTGAAGCCTAAGATAATTGAGCACTATAAGCACTGGTGTATCACACTTAGCTATGTGGACATGCTCAACATCATAATTATTCATATCCCTTTAGAGTCGTATTTGTAAGGAGTGTGGGAGTGTTGTGTCCCCAATGTTGGAGAAAGCCACACCTTCAGACTCTATCTTGTGCCACACCCCTTCCAAGTGGAAGTGTCGTCTGTGTCAGAATGGTGGGAGGATTGATGTTATTTCAGTTCCTTGTGTCTTCAGATATCTGATAGCTGAACTAGCTGCCATGAACATAAGAGTCAAAATGGAAGTTAGTTAATAGAATAGACAGTAGCCAGTTGATTTCATGTTATGACAGTTATCATTTTCATTAGTAGATGTTACAATTGATTTTCTCTCAATGATGAACAGAATTTACCTGCAAGGAGATGGTTTCTAGGTTAGAAAAGAAATGCTTCAGTAGTTTATCATAGAGTAGAGTCTCTCTGTTTTACTCTCCTGAAACATGTACAAACTTGAACCCTCTATTCCAACTCCCTGGAATGAAGGCACTTCTGTATACAATGAAACCCCTCTATTCTAACCCCCTGATGCATTAAGTTCGCGAGCAGTATAAAAGGTGCACAGGATGCATGATGACTCTAGACATCTAACACTTACATAGTTTTGTTGCTCGGCACTTTATCTTAATAATAATATTTATGATCAATATGATCATCAACTACAAATTTGACTTATTAAACATTCCAGGGTGCTTTAAACAGATTGAATGAACTTGTTTGATACAACAATGCTGAGTTAGAAATGTTAAGCATTATATGCTTTCCAGTTGCCATGTGAAGACTAGTTAGTGGTATTACATAATTATTTTTGACAGTGTTGTATCTATACATCATTGTGAGCATAAAAATTAATACCTTCATGTGAATATTTTGAGCATTCAAATTAAAAATCATTAATGTTGTTATTTTTTTCCCTTGAACCCAGGCCTTTTTAGGCAGGAAGGGAAAGAGAGCAAAATAAACAGTTTACAAATGCATTAAATCTCTAGCTGTGGTATTTTCATCCATTTATGTGTGCTTTTACAAGTGTGGCTATCTGCATATCACTTTGACACCAATTAATTTCCAAAGCAAATTCTAGATAATTATTTAGCACATCCACACACAGTGTAGCTATATATAATTATACACATAGCTACTAGGTATGTATTGTGAGTATGCTATTAGTAGATGACTTACAAATGCTATTATTTATTATTCTAGCTTGGTCTAGTTCCACATTGAACTGCATAATCTACGATCACCACATTACATTATTCCACGTTTGGTCCTTGTCTTCCATCTCTTCCACGTTCAGTCATTGTCTTCTATCTTTTCTACCTTAGGTCATTGTCTTTTATCTCTTCCATGTTCAGTCATTGTCCTCCATCTCTTCTATATTAAGTCATTGTCTTCCATCTCTTCCATGTTTGATCGTCTATGATTAGCTCTTTGTCTTTTGCATTGCACCTCTTCCTCACTTCTAGACAAGCCTCAACTTAGCATATCAGGTGTATATGGTTAAAGTTCTTTTGTAAAGTGTTTGAATTAAAACCTTGTGGTAGAGGCATCTTGTGCTCTGTAGTCAATGACTCTGGTTAATACAAACAAGAATCAGTTGCTCCTGACTGCACTTGAATCAAGTGACTTCAAGACTGCTCTGCCTTTGATTGAAGGATTGAGTCAAGAACAACTTTATCTCCCAAATAAATGCACACCTCTTCACTATGCCTGTCAGCATGGAAAAGTAGATGTAGCTGAAGAACTCATCACTAACTTCAAGTGCAATATTGAGAGTAAAGATGAGAATGGATGCACACCTTTACACATTGCTGCTCAATATGGACAGTTGCATGCACTCAAGTACATATTACACTTGTTGTTCACTGAAGATGTGTCCATAAAGATCAATTCAAAACCAAAACTATCACATGCTCTAATGGCCAAGTTTAAACTGAAGCTGGCAAAAAGACACACAAACCTCAATTCACACACTCCACTACATGCTGCTAGCATTCATGGCCACTTAGACATAGTCCAATTCCTTGTTTGTGAGATTGGCTGTGACCCAGTTAGCACTAACAGTGAAGGCCAGTCCTGTCTCCACCTGGCTGCACAGCATGGTCACTTGCCTGTGATGAGGTATTTATTAGAGGAGGTGGGTTGTGATATGACTCTTGTAGATGAGAAGGGACAGTCTCCTACATACCTTGCAGCTGGAGGGGGTCATCTTAATGTAGTGAAGTACATGATAGAAGATAAGGGAGCAGACCCTTACTTCAAGACAACAAGAGGATGGAGAGCTGACCGTTATATATTCGTACCAGGTATGTCACTATTACACACTGCCAGCCATGAAGGGCACCTCAATGTGATCAGATATCTAGTAAACCACCATGGGTGTGATCCATCTTCTAGAGATGATGTTGGTAGCACCTCACTCCACGTAGCCTGTATAGGAGGACACATGGACATAGTTGTGTACCTAATCTCAAACTTGCACTGTGATCCATCCTCCAGACAGGATGATGGTTCTACTCCACTTTACTTTGCCTGCTTAGAGGGACACATGGACATAGTTGTGTATCTAATCAATGACTTGCACTGTGATCCTAACTGTACTAATAGTCATGGTAGTACTTGTCTCCATGCAGCTAGTGCAAGTGGTTGTCTTGATGTTGTAAAATACCTTGTGGATACACATCACTGTGATCCAATGTATCAAGATGAAAAGCAGGTTACTTCATTACATCTAGCCTCTTCTAAAGGTCACTTAAATATAGTGAGGTACTTTACCACTGTCCACCACTGTAATCCATTAGTAAAGAACTCTTTCAATGACACACCACTTCACCTTGCTTCAGTGAATGGTAAACTAGATGTGGTCAAGTTTTTTATCGAGGATCTAAATTGTGATGCTAATAGTAGGGGTCCAAAGGGAATGATTCCTCTTCATTATGCCAGTGCAAGTGGTTGTCTTGATGTTGTACAATACCTTGTGGGTACACATCACTGTGATCCATTGTATCAAGATGAAAAGCAGGTTACTTCATTACATCTAGCCTCTTCTAAAGGTCACTTAAATATAGTGAGGTACTTTACCACTGTCCACCACTGTAATCCACTAGTAAAGAGCTCTTTCAATGACACACCACTTCACCTTGCTTCAATGAATGGTAAACTAGATGTGGTCAAGTTTTTTATCGAGGATCTAAATTGTGATGCTAATAGTAGGGGTCCAAAGGGAATGATTCCTCTTCATTATGCCAGTGCAAGTGGTTGTCTTGATGTTGTACAATACCTTGTGGGTACACATCACTGTGATCCATTGTATCAAGATGAAAAGCAGGTTACTTCATTACATCTAGCCTCTTCTAAAGGTCACTTAAATATAGTGAGGTACTTTACCACTGTCCACCACTGTAATCCACTAGTAAAGAGCTCTTTCAATGACACACCACTTCACCTTGCTTCAGTGAATGGTAAACTAGATGTGGTCAAGTTTTTTATTGAAAATCTAAATTGTGATGCTAATAGTAGGGGTCCACAGGGAATGATTCCTCTTCATTGTGCTAGTGCAAGTGGTTGTCTTGATGTTGTACAATACCTTGTGGATACACATCACTGTGATCCAATGTACCAAGCTGAAAAACAGTTTACTTCGTTGCATCTAGCCTCTTCTAAAGGTCACTTAGAAGTAGTGAGGTACTTCACCACTGTCCTCCACTGTAATCCACTAGTGAAGAATTCTTTCAATAACACACCACTTCACCATGCTGCTTTTAATGGTAAACTAGATGTGGTCAAGTTTTTTTATTGAGGATCTAAATTGTGATGCTAATAGTAGGGGTCCAAAGGGAATGATTCCTCTTCATTATGCCAGTGTAAGTGGTTGTCTTGATGTTGTACAATACCTTGTGGATACACATCACTGTGATCCAATGTACCATGCTGAAAAACAGGTTACTTCGTTGCATCTAGCCTCTTCTAAAGGTCACTTGGAAGTAGTGAGGTACTTCACCACTGTCCTCCACTGTAATCCACTAGTGAAGAATTCTTTCAATGACACACCACTTCACCATGCTGCATTTAATGGTAAACTAGATGTGGTTAAGTTTTTTATTGAGGATCTAAATTGTGATGCTAATAGTAGGGGTCGGCAGGGAAAGATTCCTCTTCATTTTGCTAGTGCAAGTGGTTGTCTTGATGTTGTACAATACCTTGTGGATACACATCACTGTGATCCAATGTACCAAGCTGAAAAACAGGTTACTTCATTGCATCTAGCCTCTTCTAAAGGTCACTTAGAAGTAGTGAGGTACTTCACCACTGTCCATCACTGTAATCCACTAGTTAAGAATTCTTTCAATAACACACCACTTCACCATGCTGCATCAAATGGTAAACTAGATGTAGTCAAGTTCTTTATTGAGGATCTAAATTGTGATGCTAATAGTAGGGGTCGACATGGAAAGATTCCTCTTCATTGTGCTAGTGCAAGTGGTTGTCTTGATGTTGTACAATACCTTGTGGATACACATCACTGTGATCCAATGTATCAAGATGAAAAGCAGCTTACTTCATTTCATCTAGCCATTTTTAAAGGTCATTTAGATGTAGTGAGGTACTTCACCAACATCCACCATTGTAATTCACTAGTGAGGAATGCTTATAACAATGTAACACTTCACTCTGCTGGACGGAATGGTAATGGTCAAGTTTAAGAATTGAATTGTAATCCACATGTTCAAGGCAATTTTTGATATCCCCCTTTCTTTTTTGTTTGCATTAATGGACATCTTCATGTTGCCATCAGCCACCTACTTCTTTTATTTAACCTCTTTATTTAATCATCCTGATATAATTCAACAACTTATTCTTACATCCTCATTTGATGATGATTATATTCATGGAATATCTATGGGTGCCTCTTTGCTTGGTAATCATCATGCTGCTTCTGTAATTTGTAAGTGATCAACCTGTAAGGATATTTGTTATGGGAAACTCTGGTTCAGGGAAAACAACTTTAGTCAAGTCATTGACTAACAAGTTCTTCCTTGATTGATTTCAACAAGTTAGAGATGTTTCATTTACTGCTGGTATAGTACCTACCATTGAAGAAAACTGTGAGTTAGATGCTGTCAAAATTTATGACTTTGCCGGTCATGAGCATTACTATGCTAGTCATGAAATGATCCTGCAACAAGCCATGCATCCACTCACTTTAATAGTAGTGGACACATCTTTACCCTTGCCAATAATCAAAAAGCAGTTAGTTTATTGGCTCTCAGTCTTATTTAATGCTTCAGAACATGTTCACATTGTTATTATTGGCAGCCATTCTGATTCTAATAAACAGAAAGAGATAGTACAGCTTGTAAGATCTGAAGCAAAACATAAATGTTATTCCAATATCAGCAACCGTAAACTTTTATTTTTGATATTCTTCCTCTTTTGGTATGATCGACCTTCGTGATGATTTGTACTCTTTCTGTAAATTTGTACATTTGAACTCTGAACGTATTAAGAGTGATTCAAGTGAGTATTGTAAGCACTTTTTACACTTTCTGAAGCGTAGTCTACCAAAAGAGTCAAGATGATTTCAATAACTGAATTAAATACAAGATTGCAAATATTCTGTAAGACTCCAATCCTAAATCCAACAGATGAAAAAAGAAAAATTCAGATTGAAGCCCGGAAATTAGTCTTTGTTGTAAAAATTTAAGCGTGAATGGATTTTCAGCCTGAAGAATTTTTAATTAATTCTTAACCACCAAATAGGTACACAAAAATACAGGATAACAGCACTGTCAGCTATAACAGATAGATTATCCTACTATTCATGCAAAGTTGGTGACGGATCCATTCATCAATTTTCAGTTTTTACTCTTTGATTCACTTCATGTGATTGAAGAATCGATTCTATATACAATTATTATACTTGTCAACAGGAAATCTAAGAGGTATGTTCCTTCTGCCACAGTAAAGAATGTTCTCAAAGCAGTGGAGGGATGTAAGCAGCTGGTGAAAGCGTTGAAGAATCAAATAAATATCACATATTTATAGTGAACTGTATAGAGAGTTCCTCAAAATGGTATTGTGAACTATATGTAAGAAATAAGTTTGAGTTTATAGTGATTTCTTATTATTGTAGGAACTTGTTGGTAAACCTCTAATAAATGATAGTGTAAAGAAAGTGTTGCAGAACCAAGATGATATCACAGATGCAGAACTTTATGTAAGAATAAATGCTTATAATGTTCTGAGTTTTTAGAAGTCTATCATCACAGAGAAGGTATAATTGGAAAAAACCTGGATATCAACAGTAAACTCTCAATAACACCCTATTTTAGAGATGGGCCCCATTCACTGTCACTGGAAGACAGCTTACACTCAGACCAATATGTAGCTAGAAACTAACATGAGGTTTATGTCAAAGACAGCTCAGAGGGCTCAGAGTCTAACCTCTAATGGATGATAGTATACAGGTGTTGCCGAATCAAAATGATATCATAGATGGAAAAGTATTATGTATATAGCTTATTACTAATTTGTACATTATTAATGCAAATAATTTCATTGTTGAACATGATCATTAAGCAACAAATTTTTGCTAATTGGATTTTTGCAAGAAAAAAAAAAAAAAAAAAAAAAAAAACCTAAGCAAAGGCTATTAAGTTTAAAAATTAGAGGCTGTTGCTATTCAGCACCTACTCCCTACTCCCCATAATATTCCTGTTTCCTACCACCACCTCCTATTTCACATTCTTTGCTCCCTAACAACTTTATCCTATTTCACATCCCTCACTCCATAACAACCCTTCCTATTACAAATCCCTTACTCCCTAACAACCCCTCCAATTTCACGAATCACACACCTTACTCCCCTGAGAAGGCAATGTGGGGAATAAATGAGTGAGCCAGGTTACTCAGTGCAGAATATTGAGTATAAAATTTATCTAGGTAATCTTTGTTGTGTCTCACAATTGTTTGAGTAACTAGCTACAAACTTATTTCTTTACAGTGATATGGACAGAAGGTTTGAGACACATCTTCATGAGTGTGGTTTACTCATCACAATAAGAATCATGTCTGACACACTGATGTCAAGTGAAAATGACAGGACCTAACTATTGATAATCAACTGATAAAAGGAGTTATAGCTATAGGTGTTCATAGGAGTGAACTGTGATTTTAATAAGATGGGGAGGGATTCACTTCTGGCTCTCAATAATTCTCATTCCTCCTGCAAGACAGTACTTAGCTAATTGTGGTTGTGGATGTATGGATTACAGTGAGGGAGAGTGGTGGGGTGGAATTCAAACTTTAGTAGAATCACTGATGAAGGACTCTCTGTAATAATGACAGCCTCTGCGATAAGAACAGCCTCCCTGCAGGGACAATAGGCCTGATCCCAATGTGTTCTTTATTCAAAGGTTCCATTGTATGTAGCTATGTATGTATATATGTAGCTATGCATGGCGTATTTCTTCCTTTAGTTGATTCTCAGGAGTAACTATTCATGTGTACATATGAGCAGTGTTCTCAGTAAATCTGTTTTATAACTACTAGGACCCCTTACCATTACTCTCTGAACAGTAAATAAGTTCAAAAACATGGTAGCTAGCTAGTTATTTATTTTTAGTTGTATTTGTAAGATACTAGTGCCACATTGACTGGACTCCATGCTACGCCTGTTGATGTGATTTCATTTTTTGGTATCCTTGTGGATTGGGCTCCTCCATGTAACAGTAGAGATTACATCTGCGTACTATTGCTTATTGTACTGTATCTAATAATTGACATGTAATGATGTATTAAATCTCAATGATTGTTACATGGAGAAGGAGCCCAGTTTTACAGAAGAGTATGACTAGAAAGATTCTGATGAGCAAAGTGATTTCTGGAGATCTTGATGTGGGACATAGCTAATGTATATAAAATTTTTCCTGGCTATTGAAAGTATCTGCTCTAGAACTGGACTGGGACTTCAGCAGATCAAACTCCCCATCTTGTGCCTATTTTAAGATGAGATTTATTGAACAGTCACTATGACACTCATGGGGATAATATTTGTTCCACTGTTCTAGAAAGAATGATTATTACGTACCTATGATCTACAATAATTATGAGCTAGCTAGCTATTATACGTAGCTAGTTTGAGAATCATAAGGAGGCAGTCATTCAAGTGAAAGAAAATACTTGCTTTTTTTGTGTAGCAATCTGGTTTTATGGTGGTTGTAGAGAACCAAACTTTTACCATTACCGCTCTCACTTTTGTGCCATCCATCATGGTACCTTTTCAAGACCACATCAGTCAGGAAACTACACCCTGAAGCATGGGGGTAGTGTCTTGTGGTTGTCATGTGATCTGTGTGATGTAAAGAGACAGGTCGACTGAATCATTGACAATTTTTTTCATTGAGGTTACCATTGAACAAATTTCCCAACTCTATTATAGATGTTTGTCATGTGTCATAGGTTTCCTGTGTCATCCTGTTCATATTCTAGATAGCACTCTATGTGTGAGGAGTAATAATAAATGCTGTGTGAGAAAGGAGGTTATTATTGGTTACACATCTGTAATTTCTCTTCTGATGTGTAGGTGTATATGGATATAGTTGTAATTTCATGAAAATATGAGCATTTCTTCACCAAAGTGACAATATAAACCTTCTCTTATTTCCTGCACATGTGCACTCAATTTTCAGTATACCACATGCACACTTAGGGTTGAAGGAAAGAAGCATGCCCAGTGACATATAGCAACACTCACTTCATTCCCAGACTTTAATCACACACACAATACCGGCAATCATAATATTATTCATAGCCCTTGTCATAAATAAATATGCATAGACCCCTCAAACCCCACTAAGTATCCTACAACTACCATATTATATTGTGAAGGATGAAAGTTCTGTGGTTACGGATGCAATAGTAGCTGCTTTATCTCTTACACTGTAAGTTAATGAATAGAAATGCACATTACAATAAGTCCTAGCTATAGTTAGATTACAGAACTGCTGTTGATTGTCATGCATCTGTAGATCGAGATGGGTAGTTTGTTTTTGTTGTTATTGTTGGTATTTATGTTATTGTTGTTACTAGTATATGAAGGTTATACACAAGGGGACAATATAACTGGTAAATTATGGATTCATAATTATAACCAGCTTATGTTGACCAAGTGAGTGTACAAAGTCAGTAGAATATCACCAGATATTTACCCAGTCATAATTATAGGTACTCTAATCAATCAATTTTCAAAAGAATTCACAACACAGTCAACTGATCACACCACAAGCATGTTGATTGCCTTTGATATAGGTGTAGGGTGGAGCTTGAATGCTTTGATGTGGGCTGAAACTCCACCTCATGACTATCCTTCCATAATTTGCTATGTAAGGAAAACAAGCTCACTCTTTCATTTATGTAGCTAGATGAAAATTTTTAGGGTGATGAGCCATTCAGGAAGCCTCTATCAAGAAAGTTAAGGGTACAGTTGATCCACTTCGTTATTAATTCCATGTAACATAATATTGAGATTACATCATTCAGATTACATCACCAATCGTACTAGGGGTAGGGCTAGGATTAACAATAACAATAGTACACAATTGACAATGATGTAATCTGAATGATGTAATCTCTACTGTTACATGAAGAAAGAGCCATTAATACCCTTACATCCTATCAGAAGTAGAGGTGTGACCTCATTTGAAGTTTTGTAATCCACTATGTAGCTATCCTTTGCATCTAGTGGTGGTATCTTCATTTTTGGTGTAAGGTGTCCTCAAAGGGGATGTGCAGGGAAGACTCATAATCTAGATGTATATATACATAGGCAGAGAAAAATGATTTTGAGTATGAGGGCAGGTCAACTGGTGCACTCTCTGATAATCATACTCAGTCCCATGTTTCAATAATTATTAATGTGAATTTCCAAAACATTTTTTGTCTATGAGAGTTTGATGGTATAAAGGTGTCTGCAAGTCCAATTTGTGTGTAATATCCTTAGCTATGTGTAGGTAGATATTGTTTTGGATAAAAATGTTAAGTAATTGATTAGAACGGGGGCACTGCCCCCATAGCTACAACAAAATGGGGGCAAGTATACTTCCACTGCCACCATGGTTCCTCCGCCTATGTTATATATAGTCAGAAGTGGCCTGTAAAGAATATGCTCTTACTGAATCTACATATATTTATATGCATAGAGATGTTTACATTGTTATTGTTTTTAAATATGAAGAGTATGCACAAGGGCTGATAAACTAGATGTAAATGAATTCCCTTCTATAGGGACATATTTGACTGATTAACTTACAAGAGCCTAGAACCAGCTTATGATGACCAGGTGGGTGTACTGATAAAGTTGGTATGGATTTTCACCAGATATTTACCTAGTCATAATAATAATAGGTATTCAAATCAATCAATCAATCAATTATAAAAGTACTATTATGTATTCATAGCTCAGGATAGACACACCTGACCATAGCACAGTCACCTGACCACACCACAAGCATGTTGATCACTCTGTCAGGTAAAGTGCCACTGGTGGGTTCTTATGCCTTCCAATGTATGTTAACTTTGATATAGCTAGTTCCTTGTGTCTTCAGCTGAACTAGCTGCCATAAACATAAGAGTCAAAATGGAAGTTAGTTAATAGAATAGAACAGTAGCCAGTGGATTTCATGTTGTGGCAGTTTCATTATTTCATATAAAAATTGATTGATGAACAGAGTTTACCTGCAAGGAGATCATAAACATAGTTTCTAGCTTCTAAGGTAGAAAAGAAATACCTCAGTAGTCTATCATCAGGGTGGAGTCCCTCTATTCTGATCCGCTGAAACAAGTACACAGTGGAACCCCTCTATTCCAACCCCCTGAATGAGGGCACTTCTGTATATTTCCAGTTCCTTGATGCATTAAGGACACTTGGATATTTCCTAAATAACATCTCTCTGTGTGTGTTAACATCTGAAATAAAGCTTCCCCTCACTATTTGTCCCAAGGTTAAGAGGTCTCACTTTATTATTGTATGTTTACTCATGTCATACTTGCATACATAACCATGTTGTATCCTTGAATTGATGTCTGAGCCACTCAATGAATAAGTCTTGTAAATATCCTTGGTGGAATTCATTGATGGATTCATTTGATGGGCATTCCTCCATGGCATTCACTTGATGACACACCCCTTTCCAAGAACTTTATAGAAAAGATCACTTCTGTCTTCAGCAAATTTATCCCATGCACATACACAGGTAGTGTATAAGTGATTAGTCTGTCAAGAAAAAATTTCAAATCCTATATCATGTGCAGCAAAATGTTATTTTGATGCCCGTTTAAAGGAGTAGCTACATGACATTCTTCTGTCTCAGGAGTTCACCTTTACATAACATTCCATAGCATGTGTGAGCTTTGTGAAATAGTAAGTATTACCTGGTACTTGGTGTATAATGTAGCAAGGACAAACCAATAGTAAAGGAGAAGGCACTGTTGTACTGCCTGATGTTGTCCTGGTAGTTGCTAGACTTTGCACAGTGAAAAGGTCTTTCAGTAGTCACCAAGTGGTGGCAGGCTGATTTCTTAATCTGTCCCTCTCTTCTTCTACCATTTGTTCTCTTCTCCTCCTCCTCAAATTTTCTTTTTCCCTGTCCCCCCCCCCCCCCCCCCCCCCCTCTCTCCTTTGCAGCAGACATCTCTACTCTCCTCATTCTTTCCCTTTCCCTTTCTCTCTCTGTCTGCCTCTGTTTCTCAGAGAGAGAAGCTCTTCTATTTCTCCGTTGCAAAGCTCTTCTTTCCTTAACTTGCTTAAACTGTCACAGTAGAGACAAATGAAGGATCAGTCAGTCCCTGAAAGTCTTGGTCTAAGCTTCAGGAATGCAGTTTACTGTTTTAGAAACACAAAATATAGGTTCTTATAAGAGCTAAGTGGCATTTGTTCATTAGCTCACTCCACTCCACCCACCTATAAGATGTGAGCTTCTTAATTCCCTTCCTTGAAGAGCTGAGTTGAATTACCTTTCAAAGGTGGGTAAAGTTTCAAAAATAGGCTTGGGTTGTAATGGGTGATCTTAACTAATTAGGTGTCAAGTTACTTGGGATGTGAACCACAAAACATAGCTTCCAAAAGCTTGCTCCACAGTTAGATGTAAATTAGCACATTAGCTTATGAATTATTCATAAAATTATATGTACAGTCAAGCGTATTATTATAATGTAGCTAGATACTCAGTGACAACTTCATACAAGTTGTTTGTCACAAAATGGTAGCAACATTGCAATAGCATGTATCTTGCACACCTGTCAATGACCTGTTTGTTTATTTGAATGACATTCATTGTGTCTATGAATTATTATAAATGCAAATTTGAAAAGTCTTGACAGTATTCATTATGGCCAGACATTTTAATTGAAGTATTTGAGGGTATCTTTCTCAAAAGTATTGTTAGAAGAGGATATTACATCTGTCTTCAGGTAATTAGCTATAGCTATAGACATCTAGTCAGTGTATATGCTAGCACCATGGTTAGCATAAATTATTGGGTTACTATTGAAAGAGTAGCTATTGTAGAGAATGTAGAACTGGCTAAGATATTACTAGTTACCTTTAGACCTATAGGAACTAAGAAAAATCAAACTAGCTGCATGGAACAGGTTGCCTTTTGTCGTCAAGCACCTCATCTAGTATTATAATGGCTAAAAAGTAGAGCAGATACAACTTCTTGTATAGTTGGCTATGTATTCTTTTGCAAACTAGCAACTGCATTGAATTTGATCAATAGCTATGCTAGTTACCTGTTGCACCATTGCTCAGTACAAGAAGTGTAGCTAACATCAAGCTTATTGGTCAGAATCAGTATGATTTACAAGGAAAACTGCTTAGCTAGCTATAACAAAGCTCTGGTATGTCAATAAGGCTACAAACTTACATTGCAGTTGTAATCTATGATAAACTACTTTCACTCTTATTATAATGGCCACAAAAAGCTTGCTAGTCTTATGCGTAGTCTTCAGAGGTTTGTAATAGTTGTGGTTAAAGTTATGAGCTAACTTTTGAGGTCAAGTACTTGCTGATATCACTGTTATCCATTAGTAAAGAATGCTTTCAGTAATGCACCCCTACATAATACTACACTATAGATGTGGCCAAGTTCTTTATTGAGGGTCTAAATTGTGATGCTAATAGTAGAGGTCAGCTGGTCCTCTTATACAAAATGTCCAGTTCTTTATTCAAATTTAAATTGTGATGCTAACAGTAAAGACCAGTGGGCAGGACTCCTTTTCATCATGCCAGTGATGATGGACACTAGTCCAAGCCCTAAACCATAACTTGCATTGTTTGTGGATAGACTTCTATAATTAATAGTGAAATTCAGTCTTTTGCTGCAAATGCATATCTTTGATTAGTTGGTTACTGTAGTTGCTGAAGTAAAATAATTATAATAATAATTATATCCTAATAACTATATTTTCTTAGACAATAACTTTTCTAGTGCCATCTTAAGTATCTCACAAAGTAGCAATATAATATTACTTTTCTGACATGATATGTGTTTATAATTATCTGCACACTCCCGGTAATGAGTAAATCTTGAACTTTATCAACACATTAGAATTATCTGCTAAGTTTGTCATTTTATATTTAATTATAGCAACTATAGGCACAGCTAAAACTGGTGATACACAGCTACAAGAGCAATGTCTATAACAAGTTTATATGTAAGAGTAAATTCATGTATTCCAAACCCACTTAGATGCTATGTCCTCCAAAATAGTTTGTATATTAATAGAATTTCACCTCCATGATATGAGACAGACCCTCTAGTCAGTGTAGTGCTTATAATCAAATTAGCTACTGTAATGTGTGTGTAGCTAATTAAATAGTTGTATATATGGACAAAAAATTCATGTCTCCAGCAACTTCTAGCACTGTTTACTGGGGAGAAACATGGGCTAGCTATACGTATTGCTGACATATCTATAGCTACGGTGATGCTGCTATCTAATTAAGCTATTGGAAGCCAGCCACTTCTGAACTGGAGTAGGAGGTCTAGATAATAGGGGTTCCACTACACATGAATACCTTTATGTACCATCAAGATTATGAGTTTTTTGCTAAGTGTAAAATGCTAATTTAGGCTGTAAAGTGCCTCATATAAAGACTTTCCTTTAATTGTAGGTGGCTCTTAATACAGAAGTAATAAATTGGGAGGAGCCCTAAATATAATTGTTTATTTATCTTTACTTTGCTCAGGTGTGTCTGCTCAGTGCCTTAGCTTTGACTTCTGTTATCCTTTCACAAAGTGATTATGGTACATGTAACATTGTTAATACAATAGTATATCTTAGGAGAATAACTCACTTCCTCTGGCATTAGGTTCTATGTAACTGAGCCACTATTTGTGGTGATTATAAGCTACCAAATTATGTAGTTAAGAGCTTTAACCAGCTCATTATGATAATTTATATTCTCAATAACTGGCAGATAGATAGCTACATGAGTAGTTATGGGTGATACTTTATCAGAAACTGTCATCAACAACTTAAAATGATGACAGATTCCAAGAGTCCATAAAGCAATGCTTCATTCTTTATGATTTGGAATAGTATCAGATTCTATTCTTATGCTGCATTGCAGTTATTGCTTTACGTATAAAGGAGAGTTGTAATATCTCAGAGTGTGGTAGCACTCTCTATGTAGGTATGACCTGACCCATCAATAGAATGATGCCTCAATTTTCTCTCAAACTGCTCATTTTTAGCTGCTAATAGGAATCTTTGGCCTTGTCTTGTCCTTCCTTTACATCAATAACCTACAGATACAAAAAGTAGTAGTCATCAGGATCTAGCTATAAGTGTGATAATAACATGGTTTACTAAAAGATGGGTGAGATGACTAAGTATCTAAAATCACGCCTGCTTTAGTAAGATGGACCTTGATGAACTTCCAGTAGCTAATGGTAAGTACAAACAGCAATGAAGTTCTTATATTTCAAAGCAAAATCCTCTCCTCTCCTCTCCTCTCCCTACATATAATCCTGTTAAGACATTTTGAGGTATTCTGAAATCAGGCTTTCAAACTGATTAACACTCATTCTGTAATCAAATTAGCTCCCTATGGCAAATATTCTCGAGAGGGGAGAGTTTTGTTTTGGAGTATAAGAACTGTTTGTACTTACCACTAACTAGTGAAAGTTCTGCAAGGTTCATCTCACTATGGGAAAGAAGACTTGTGTTGTGTAAGAATATGTGTACTTTTATTGTGACCACGTCTATTCCTAATTATTCTCATCATTTCCAAGAAACCTATTTCAGTTGACATACAATCCTTTGATAAAGAAGAAACAAATCACTCTAGCCATTTTTGAGTTAGCCCAGGAAAAGTTAGAAGGAAGGAAGGAAAGAAAGAATCCGCAAAATTCTAACCCTTAGTGTTAGTGTAGTGGTGATCATTATGGTGTAGCTAGTTGGAGCTTAAAGAGCTGAACATTATTAGTACACCAATTGGCTGAAAATGAAGCCAGGAGAAAAAATTGGGGCAATTATTTTGTATTGTGTTAGGTGTGGGGTTTTGTCATCCCATAGGTTAGTAAAATATTAGCTGGATAAAACACAAAGAACATCATTATGTTAGTTTCAATCTGTAAAGTTTTGATAATAATGATGTTGTTGTTCTTTTATTATATAGAAGAAGAGTTATTCTTGACTACACATGCTGAAACTAGTAATGTTTTTGGTAATGCTATTTTTGTCTGTGCTGACGAGGAACATGAGGATATCAATATTACATGGTATGTGAATGAAAGACCACTAGATGATCTCAATCTTACTGGTGTGCATGCTGGAAGAAATTATGACAGTTGTGGATGTATAATTTTCACTAATCTTTCCTTGGAGTATAATGGATACACTATCCAGTGCCGGGATTATAATAGTGCCTGTGGATGCACTAGGATATCAAATATTATATCAATAACCATACGAGGTATGTTAGTTAAGATTATAAACTATAAGACATAGAGCCGTATACTAATTAAAACTGAGAGGAAAATCATTTGGGAATGTAGAGGTCACTATGCAAAAATGTATACAAACAAGAGAATAATACACACTCAACAAAACCATCCCTCCCATTAGAAACCTAAAGGTCTTATACTCTGAAACAAAATCCTTCTCTCTTTCTAAGTACATCATTCTGTTCAGATATTCTGAGGTGTTACTGTGCTTCATTTTACATTCATTTTCATTTTGTAATTAAGTTTTCGCTAATTACCATTCATCAGTCAAATTTTGACTACCTATAATTGAACAACAGAATGATGTAGGGAAAGGGATGAGTTTTGTTTTAGAACTTTATCATTTGTACTTATCATCAACTACCAAGGTTTAAGCAGGATGCACATATAAATGGAGAGAAGGTTTGTGTTGTGTTTTATTTCACTTATTTTGTCTTGTGCTTTTCATTCATTTGTTGGTATTTAGATTTTGATGACTTTTACCCATAGGTTGTAAGGAATAGTAAAAGCAGGCAGGGCTACCTGCTTAGACTAGAGAGAAAACCTCCAAGTTTTTAACCCCAGCCCTAGTTAGCTACTAAGGGTAAAAGTAGGGACAGAGGGAGGGAGGGATTTGGCAGGGTGGGCAGTGATGAGAAATAGTGAACTTAATAATTGAGCCATATTATCAGCATAGAATTATTGTATGTAAACCCAAGATAATCTAGTCCCAGAATACAGCCAAATATTCAGCAGATACATAATTATTGTAGCATAGTACAGAATAACATTAATTAAAATTTCATTTTCTTGATAGAATTAACCCCAAACACAATAATAGCCTTATCAAGTCCATCAATGGCAACACCACCACCAACAACAGTAAATTCCGAAAAAAATACCGCAAAAAATACCGCAGTTAGTATTGAATTGGAAATAATAGGTATGTTAAGTAATGTGCAACGTAACTTGTATATAAATTGCCTTTAGTTCTTTAAAATGCTAAAATAATAATAATTATTTAGCTCCTTCTCCAAATCCTTGGCTGAGAAGGTTTATGAGCCATAAATGTACAAGAGCCTTACACCATTGCATAATATTAATCCCATTTTCTTAAGCATTATAAAAATTAATATTGCAGGAGATATAGCTATTGTGCATTACACTTGTGTACTCTACACACTGGTTATGTTACTGTATAATGTTATAGACTTTACCATGAAGGTTATCTCCAAGAGTTAGACACCTCTCTACTCTATATGTGAAGTTATAGAGTAACTGTAGGATATCCAACTTTTAAGGACACTGGAAGAAGCCTAATTGCATTAATGACTTTCATCTTTGAATGCTAGTATAGATGTTATATTTCATAGACAACATTCAAAGTGGAGTTCTAAGGTGGTGCATATAGCGACTCAATGGATAACCTTTATGATAGGGACAACCATTATTATGTGCATAGAAGAATTTTACCACATTTTTCATTCAATAGGTCTTTTGGTCTACTTACTACTGACTGCTAAATAGCTAACAAGGAGAACACTGAAAGTAATATCACAGAAATTTTTGTTTCATAGCTAGTTTGTGGATGTTTGAACTATGCTTAAACTGATTATTTTAACTCATTATATAATTATACAGCACTTAATATTTGACACATCATCATAGTCATCATGTAACAATAAAATTTATTCAAATTAATAAAGGTTGGAGAGTGGGTTGAATCTCTGGGGCTTCTGCATGGGGAAGTTGAAAGTACAGTTGAATCCTTTGTGATACGTAACCAATTGACTCCCATCTCACATAGATGAGACTAGTATATACCACACCTATATATGGCACAGCAGATGCAATTGTGCTATGGTTTTAGATGTTGCATCACACTAGGACTAGCAACGCTGAAACATTCTTCTTAAGGCCAACATGATTATTCAAGCATATCCCACCATACCATTGTATGCATGGTAAGAGTATTTCTGGTAATCCATGTTAGTAGGCAGAAACTTAGAGTGAATATAGCTAGCTACTTGCTGGTTTGTTCTCGAAATCATAATTTTCCAGGCAAATTTTCTTCACTCCCATTGACTGGTATTATCGTTATAGTACAATCATTGGCAATGGGCAAGGACTCTTAGATACTCACTGGTGGTAGCCTGAATTTTGCATTTAAGATGGGTCACTGTAAAACCTGGACTCTGGACTCTGGACTTGACTTGACTGGACTGGACTGAGCATGCGCATTGCGAGCGTAGGCGGACCAAGTGGAGATTAGGGCTGTCCCAATTATTCTAATTTTTCTGCCTATTATTCTATTCAGAATTTCCCCAAAATACTCCTATTATTCCCAAGGATTGTCCTATTATTCTCAGGAAATTGAGTGGTGATTCTTGTGATTCAATACAATCACATTGCAACATAATTGAAGTTTCTATAAAATCTTCAAGTGAAGAAGATTTCTGAGTGAAAGTTCTGTAAATGTGAAAATACTCATTTAGAAGCAGCAGAACTTGATTGAACCAAAGGACTAGCTTGAAAGTTGTACACCAATGATTCTAGTTTGTAGTGTACCTGAGCATATGTACTGTTGATATTTTTTTTTGACCTTTTCAAGGTTTAAAGGCGTAAAGGCCTAATTAGGCTGGAATAATCATCTTATTCCAGCAGGCACCTATTATTCCCAAAATTATTCTCGAATAATTGGGACAGGCCTAGTGGAGATTGACATTAAGTAGAGATCATTTATTTTTTCCACTCATGGACATCATTATAATTTCTAGTGAGTCTGACGATTCCGATCACAATGGTGCAGTGCCAGGAGCTAACAGGTAATCTGCACAAACTATTAATTTTAGTTAGCTACCAAGTAGTGAAAGGGCTAATTCCCAAACCTTTTAGTCCAAAGCTTAAACCCTTTGCCGTGGCTCTATATGAGAAATTCACCATACGCTTCATAAGGAAATCTGTATACTGTCAATGAATTTTAAGGCATTTGCCTACAGCTATGCGTATTAAAGTTTTTCAGCACCTTTTTGAGGATTTAAGAGTGAGAAACACAATTTGTCTGGCCTTACGTATAAGTAAGCATTTTAGTGCTAATATTAAATTTACCTCTACAGTGTCACTCCAGTGTTCACTTTATCAAAAAGGCTACCTTCTCCTGATTCTGGTGGTGAAGATTAGGTAAGTGTGTATAATACCATCATGATTTTGCTAGTTACTTTTATTTGCAGTACTGTAGTTTTGAGTGATGATGATCAGTGGTCAAGACCAGCTAAAGCAGATTCTCATTCCAAGATAATGTATACTATATCTACTTAGTGTAACAGCTGTTGAGAGAGGTTATGACCTTCTAACAATATTCATATGGGTGGAATTTCAGTTTAATAATACTTTGTTAAGTATGTACAAATTGCATGCATACAGCTGTTACACAGTATAGCTAATGGAATAGGATATACATGACAATAATTATATTCTCCCTCACACTATATTTCTTGATATGCATACTGTTTTTTGGATTTTTTGTTTGTTGTTTTTTGGACTGTACTTTAAAGGCCTTGCTAATGTTTTTTGATTGTAGAGGACTGGCCTACTCTTGTGTAATTATTGGAAGTATTCCTATAGATGATGTTTATGAACATACCACCATTTTTATAATAATAGGATCAATTATTTGATGAGAAAACGTTTTTCAGTCAAATATACTACAATGATATAAACAGCTTCCTAAGACAGCATGTGGATCATCAATTGATCAAGTTGCTAATGATAACTCTAAAGTTATCAACCTCTCATCTCTGTTCCACTGACACCACTACCAACAGCAGCACAACCATCACCTCCAGATGTAAATCCAAGTTTATAAAAGGCAATATGCATGTTTGTCAGAGATGTAGAGGGAATCTCAAGACTTGCAATGGGGAAATACCTGTTCTCGCTTTAGTATCAATGTAGCTAGCTATCTTGGTGCCCACCAAACACCACAACTTTAACTTTCTCTAGCTTACTCTGTACTTCACTGGGACAGATGTCGTCACTGAGGGCAATCTTGTTATGAGTGTTCAAGTAATGTTCATGATGGGTGATGGCTCCAAGTCGAGCTCTTCTTTTCAGCTTCAGCTGCCTGACATCACCTACAGCAGCATAGCGACTCTCATAATCATTAGACATGTTGATTGTAAAATTCTCTGCGGGAGAGTTAGTCGTTGGCGAGGTGTGAAACTACGGCAGGTGTAAGTTTACACTTGATCAATGAGGCGTGAAATGACCGGATGGCCTAAACCATAGAATGAATGAACAAGTAGAAATACATGACACTAGAGATATCAATTAGTTCATTCACTCAAAAATTTAACATAGAGAAATCATTTTTACAAACAGAGGCAGACTAGAGTAATTGTGAGCATGCTCAGTCAAGAAAGGGGAGGGAACATAAATACAGGAAGTATAATTATAATTAGTTAAGAGTTAGGAGTTCAATCTCCAGGGCTTGCACAGGCCTGGACAATACCAAGTCCTCCATTTGATCTTACAGTGGCTCAACTGTTAGCTATTACACCCATAAGGCCAACTGTATGCCACTATCATTGTATATAGAGCAGAATACATCAAAGCAGCTGAACCCAGTTTCATATCATTCAAATCAATGCTTTCAACAACAATAATAGATTGAAGTAATTGTCAGTCCAGAGTCCAGGTCTACACTGATAGCTACTTATTAAAGGCTGCCTTTTTGTTGGAGGGAACATGAGAGTAACAGTGTAGACTACTGACATAACACAAGGTTCCTAACTGGCTGCCACAGTGGTTAGATGAGGGACTAAGGGATTAAGATTTGCACTAAAAGGTTTGGGAATTAGCCTTGGTAGCTAACTAAAATTAATGGCTTGTGCAGATTACCTGTTAGCTCCTGGCTGGAAATTATAATGATGTCCATGGGAATAATAGTTCAAACAAAACACTCTCTCTTGATCTTGTGGTCCGCCTACGCTAGAAATTATAATGATGCCCATGGGTAGAAAAAAAACTGGTCCGCCTACGCTCACAATGCGCATGCTCAGTCCAGTCCAGTCCAGTCCAGTCCAGTCCAGTCCAGAGTCCAGAGTCCAGTGACGGCCTATAATTATTTTTAAGATTTATATACAACTACATGCCCCGCCCATAAGAGTACGCATGTGCACATTTGCACTCCGCAATGAATAAACGTGTGTGTGTGTGTGTGTGTGTATAGTGCTACGCCCCTTTTATTGCAAAGGAGAGGTTATACGCATGAGAAGCGTTTTAAGGTACTGCAGTGATGAAAATGTTAGTTTGAGCAGGGGTTCCAGTAGAGGAAAATTTTTCACTAGCTACAGTAAGGCTTAAGTAATAACGTTCTTGGTGGTCAAGTTTGTATGGTACCAATACTTAAAAACAATTCTTTAGGTTTAATACGCGAGTTACATCTAGCTAATCCTATTGAAAGAAAAGAGAAAGGAGTGAAGATCAAAGTGAAAAGTGTGAGTCATCATAAAATAGACTTACCATGCAGAGTATAGTGCTATAGCTAGCTACATTGTATGTAGTAGCTACAGAATATTATGATGAGATTCTACTAGCTACAGCTATATAATCAGAGGAATCATTGATGAAATAGGGACCATGGCCCAACTGTTGGGCATAACTAAAGACAAATGGATGACTTTTATACCACAAAATATAGCTAGCCTAGCTAAAAGTTTGTATATCATAATTATTATGTATCTTGGTATAACTAATTAGCTACCTATATTTTTTGTGATGTTGTGAAGAATTAACAGCAAGAATAGCTATAAAGCTTGAAATAAGGTCATAATACAACTAGCTGCTAAATTATTGTTTTTGTTATGTGAACACAGCTATAGCCCATCCCTTTCTTTCCTTTATCATTGAAGATGGTTAAAACTATTATAGTGATGATGATGATAATGATGATAATGCCAACACCTCTTACTTCTCAAGGTGATTGCTCAGATTGTTCATGATAAACTCCATAACAGTTCCTTATACAGTCAATTATGCACAGTGGTGAATAATTTCTATCCATAGGATTTCAGTAAAGAATTTTACATGACCGTTACTATAATTTTGGTTAAAGTGCTAGTGACAATGTATAGCAACACATGCAGTTGATTTTTTTAGCCTTAGTCCTAAGCGTTAGTCCTAGACACTTTAGAACCATTAATAAAAGCATAATTAGCAGCTAATAATTTTGGGTTGATGTCATTCATTAAGATCTATATAGCACGCCTATAATAATGCAAATTATTAACTAACTTTATTTATTACTGACTGTGTCAGATGAGTAGTTTAACATCATCATGTGATTCATTGTACGTAGTCATCCAACTATTTTGTGAACTATAAAATTAATGTTATGTATTTATTATAGATGCACATCTGGCCTCCCCTAGACGTGTCTATGCACCTGGTGTTAGGGTCACTTACATTTGCACTGACATAACCCTAAATGTTGTGGGCATGCAGTGGCTGATTAATGGGACACAACTAGAAAACCTCAACCTCCCGAATGTAACTCCAAGGTTTTCTAGAGGAGTAGGGCGATTAGAAATCGCTTATACCCCACTTGAGTATAATGGCATTACTATCCAGTGTATTGCTAATTTTGAGGACAGGAATGACTCATCTAACATCCTTACACTATTAGTGCAAGGTAAGTCATTTATTTCAAACTCAGTTTACTGTTCAGTAAGTCAAGGTACCCATCAGGATTCTTTTTATAGAATTGTACAAAGAATTTCTGTTATCTCTTCCTGTCAGTTCAAATGTCTGTGTCTGTCTTGTATGTCACTGTGATCTATGATGAGAATCATGGCTACATGATTATTTGGCAGCAAAAAAAAATTGCCCAGAGTATCACCACATTTCTAAGGAACAGTAGAGTAATTAATAAAACCAAAAACTGTTTCCCAAGGTTCATATATACTCCAGCCTCCTTATTTTGACTTTTCTCTCTTATTTGGGCCTTACTGCTCCATGCTCCTCTCTTTATGCTTGCTTGTGGCCTCTCAAGAGTAGTCCAATAGTGCAAAGGCAACTAATGGTTGTCTTGGTTGCCCCAATAGTATATAGTTGGTTTCATTTCTGGGCCAGAAATAAAATAATATGGACAGTTTACTATTTCTGTGTTAATGCAGCCTTAAAATAACCTGTAGCATTCTCTCAAAGTCCAAATGTCAGGTGAAATCTTAGGATCCATTTCATCTACTCTTTTGGATTACAGAAATTTAACCTCACTGGATTTGTACGTTACTTGAAAGTTTTCCATTTCCTGTATAGCACTTTTTGAGGTGATGTAGCTAATTTGTCGTGGACTGTTGTGCCATATTTGGGTCCCACTCTGGACTGCCATACTGGGTCCTCCATTGCCATTTATTCTGCTTTTGGGACTTACTATATTTTGTACTATCTCATGTCTATTATTTTCTTGGGGACCAAATCTGAAATTTTGTCCTAGGGCTAGCAACATAGACCGTATCCAATCTCAAACAGCTCAAAAATACTATTATCAGTAGCAATTCTATAGCTACCATAGAGGATAAGATAATAATTATAGTACTTACTCAGAATAACCTTGTGGCTAACTGCTTACTTTATAGCTACTAGCTACTGTGGCAAGTATTATGGCAAACAATTCTACAGGTATTGCTTGCATAAGTAATATTTTATGCTTTAGGGAGAATAACCATCAGTGCCAAAGATGTATATATTGGAAGCAATTGCCTCCTCACTTTGATCTGCTGGCCCATGATTATTTTTTCTTTTCTATTTAAAAAGAAATGCTAATGTCAAATATCACCACAATTCTTATGTTTCCAGACCTGGCCCTTTCAATCATTTCATTATGTTGAAAATAGGCATGCTTGCTCAAAAATGTACCCCCTCTCCAACGCTCAAAAATCTAAACTACACTGAACCTGACTAACCTTTAGACATTCAATTAAATCATTATTAATGATTGATGTTATTTGGTATTAAATTTGACCATCCTATTCGAAGTCACCCAATTGCCAAATAATATCACCTAAATATAAGATTATAAAGATTGATCTCCATAGCTGGTGGAAATTATTATATCAGTATGTCTGCTCACATCATAGTGGTACATATTGTGTGAAAATAATAACAGGACCATTATATTATTAAAATTATTATGTAATATTATAGGTCCACTTTCTGCTGTTGGATCTTTGTCAGCCAACGTTGTACGTGGTAACATCACCCTTAACTGGACAGCTCCTTTCTCCCTAGATATGCCCAAATACCGTATTGAAATAAACTCCACAACTCCATCACTATTCAGCAATGTGATCGATACTACTGAATATAGTTTTCCAATTGGCAGAGTCTGCAGTAGTAATATCAATTATACCTTCACTGTAACTCCTGTGAACATTGCTGGAGATGGAGAAACAGCCAGTGAAGGATTCACAGTTATGGTTGCTTCAGGTATATCAAGACAACGTAAAATCTCCTTTATATTTTTGAACTAAGCAGGTCTGATAGAGGATGACAGTTTCTATAATTAATAATAATAAATTTAGCACTGTTCCTAAACTGCCTGTCTTGTAGGTTTTAACCTTATATTAGTGTACAATTGCTATATTATGAACACTTCCTCTCTACTCTACCAGCATCTATAGTTCTTAACAAAGACTCTTTATCTATGTAAAGTACCACTGTACACTACATTTATGGCTTAGGCATGCTTGAGCTAGAGTAAAACAACTTCCGGACACATCTAAATACAGACAGCTGTAGCTGGAGAATGGAGAACCTCCCACTTACATTTTCTACACTATAACACAGCTATACCTCCCAATTGCTGGTAGAGTAAAAATGAGTTGCGGGCGTCACACTCCCGGGATGCTGTGCTGCTAAATGTGCACCTTCTGAATGGAGGCAGAAGTCGGAAAACTGAACATACAGCTGTATTTATCGGATGTGCGCATGTGGGATTCATGCATGTCATCGCTCCATATTTAGAGAAAAGTCCCTTAGATCGTCTTATCAGAAGCATAACCTATCATTTTACAAAGAGGTATAATATTTATTTCAACTGGGAAAGGAGAGCATTAGTAAGTGAATCAGCATTACCTTTAGCATGGTTTTAGAATCTTCATGTGACATAACATCACAGTCTAGCTAAAAAAAATTTTATAAGCTGAAGCTTAGTGCAAATCTTTGTAGATTCACTATTATTCAAAAAATCTTTCTCTGATCCAATCACTCGATTGTTCCCCAGATCTAGGGATTTTCACCTAATATGGAGAAAATTGTACAATGATATGCACATGCGCACGTCCAATAAATACAGCTTTCAATTTGCATAGTTTGCAAAACAGAATTGGTAGAAGTTTGATTGGGCATGGAAGGACAGCTATAGCTGTATTGCATGATGGTGTTTGCTGGACCAATGGATAGTCGTTGCTTTCGTATGTTCATTTTGTCCGACTTCTGCCTCCATTCCATTCGGAAGGTGCAGCAGGAGTGTGACGCCCGCAGCTCATTTTTGCTCTACAAGCAATTGGGAGGTATAGCTGTGTTATAGTGTAGAAAATGTAAGCAGGAGGTTCTAGCTACAGCTGTCTGTATTTAGATGTGTCCAGAAGTTGATTGTTTACTCTACTATATACTATATACTACTCACTTTCACTTTCTATTTATATTATTTAGCTCCTGAAAATGTGACGATGATAATAGCAAGTGAAGTTTCTACCTACATATTAATGGTAAAATTATTGTTGTGACTGAAAGGTCATCCTATAACTACTATAACTATATAATATCTCTAAACAAATATTAACTATGACATTAAATCTAGTTTGGTGGCTACTATACTGTTATTAGTTAAGTTAATGTAGTGTATGGTTGATAATTATAATAAGAAACTTCCCAGAAATCTTGAAATTTGTTTGCACTTTGAATCCAGTCATGAAAGCTCAAAATATCTAGGAAAATTGAGATTTCATACAGTTATGGTGTGCATGGACCCCTCTCAGAGTAAGTACATGCACAAACAAAGCAATTGAAATAATATATTCAAAGTAAATGAATAGCTACAAGATGCAACGGCTACTCCATATAGCTACATGTGTTATCAATAATCCAGAAATGTGAGCATTATCCAGGAGAGTGAACTCCCAAATTAATTTTAGCACATACTCTTCTGATAAATGGGACAGTGTGTGAGAGCGTTTTTATAACTTTGGTGATTTTTGTGGCTATATGTGCATTTACCTAACACCCTACTCAACACTGACTTCAGCATGTTCTTTTGTACTTATTTGGTAATATCTACATAATATAGGTTACATTTCTAGAATATTCTATATCTTCTTGTCTATTATTATAATAGCTAGTTGTGTTCGATTCAGAGTTCAAAATATTAAAAAGCTAAAACAGTAGCTAAACTTTTCCTGATAGAAAGACACCAGATAACTTCTCTTATTGTAGTATTTATTTAGCTAGATGAGAAAGTTTCTGTTGTCTTGGTCAGTAGAGACATTTATGAGGCTTCTAATAATGTCTAATGTAGTGTTTAAGTTTTGGACTATAATGCAGAGGTAACTGAGAGGGCTCGAGTATGTGTCAGCACCTAAAGGTAAATAGATGGCATCTCTTCCAGGGTAGAGAGAAAGATTGCCTACTAAGAATAAAGCAAAATTACTGCTAATTTAATGGGTGAGAGGTGTGTGGGGGGAGAAGAGAGCATGCAACCAGTGACTCAACTCAACCTCATACCTAAGAATCATACTAACAGCAATTAACTGATAATTCTGTGTATTAATATAGTCTGCTCCAGTATGTAATGGTACATCAGTGATGCTCACAGACCAAAATACTAAAGAAACTATCTTCATTGGAAGCTCTGAATTGAATATTTCAGGAAATTTGATCTCTTTTAATAGTGAACTACTTAACATTAATAGGCTCTACAATGGCACTGTTAATGTCACCAACAACTATGGACCGGCTATATCAGATATTGAGCTAAGTGAGTGCTGGTTGTCACAGATTCCATGATAGTATAGCTACTTGCAGATAATTCACTTGAGTAAGTAATCTATTATTTGACTTTATGGTGAATAATAATTATTATAAGGTAGGTTTTTTGTCAATGTGTAATCATGGAAACTGTGATAGTGGTAAATCTTTTACTGTGAGCATCATAAAAATTATTATATAATAATTATTTCACTGTGTTATTGATAGGTACACATGGCATAAGAAATATCGTTGTTGATAATGTATCACATACAGTTTCATCTGAATACTTTGAACATTCCACTGCAATAGGAGCACTCTGTATTATCGATAAGGATAGTTCTAGTAGATATCTTTCCCTGGATAGGACTTCTAATCATTACACATTACCTGGTGACTTAGCTCCTGGACTGCATTATGTGTTTGCTTATGATATTGAAAGTGATGGAACACTCCATAATGGAGTGGGCTACCCAGCAAGTACAAAACAATTTACCGTTACTGAAAGCACCAGAGGTAGCTAGCTTAGTTTATTTTATATAGTTACAGACATTAGCTATTACTTATACAATAGGTTCATCTGTGGAAAAATCTTCTGAAGACATCAGAGACTGCACTGTTACCTTTACTGAAAGTGTTATTGCAATAATGTGTTCATATTCTAGTGATTCTACAGCTATAGGATTCCAAGTGATTGTGCAAATGGAGCAGCATGCTGAAACTGGTGTACTCTTGATAAATCGTACCACTGAGCACCTGTCTTCTGGACCAGTCACAATACAAGTGGAAGATAAGAATGGAAAATATAGAGTTGCTGTTTTTCCTCTAAAGAGAGAGGGGGGAATAGTGAATGCCACTGTAGAATATACACAGGAATTATCAACAGGTGGTATGTTGCTTACTATAAATTAAAATTATGTACACTAGCTCTGTGTGTATCTATCTATCTTACATTCCACAAATGTGGACATAATATTATTGTCTTGCAAGAACAAAAGAGGTTTGAGGTCATTCAGATAAGTGACCTTCTAATAGTTTGCTAGAAATATTAAACTGGCTTTATCTATTAATTTCAGTAAGCAAGACGAGTCTAAAAAATTCCACCACAGTTAAAATTAAACAAACAAATAACATTAGGTTGACTTCCAGCAAGTGTAATTTAAAATTGGAATGACCGAATTTGCAATAAGGATTTCATGTGATATAAACTGGAACTTAGCAAAGCTTTTAACTCCAGATGATAATTGCATGTATTATGCAAAAGCATGCTGGTGCCTCATTTGCAAAAACATAATTTTTAATACATAGGTTTATTATATCTCTGTCTGTAGTCCATAAGCTGGAAATAGAAATACTGCACAAGTACTAGTACTTTAATCCTATTAGAATGTTTATTGTTGAATATAACCTCACACTTCACAGCATTAACAGAAGCAGCAGCAGTAAAGGTGGCAGCAGCAGTAATGGTAGTAGTAGCCACAGTAGCAGCACAAAATTGATAGTGTAAGTAAAATTAAGTGTAGATCAGCACATTGTTATATATATTTTGTAACTTTCTTGCACTATAGCTAAGATGGTATACATGTTGCAGATAAGCAAAGAATTAGATGAGTTGTTTGTTATATTTTCGAGTTCCTAATTTTTGCTGAAGTAGCTTAAAGTCTGTCAACTATATCTCCTCTAGTGACTATTTTCTTGATGTAAGAATGTAGCAATAGGAACGTGGCATAGAGTTTCTCTTTTTTTATACTACCATAGTTCTGAAAATAATATTATTTTTGTCCAAATTTATGGAAGCCAAGAGGCCATTTTTTTTTTATTTCTATTGTTTCACACTATTGGCATAAAACTTGTGGAATTGAGAGCAAACCAAAATTTGTGCTTGAGGAGGTAATAATACATTTGTGGAGCAGGTCTTTGCTAGTGTTCCACATGAGCTCTGCAAGCTTAGAGTTTGCTCTACAAATTTTGGGTTAACTCTTCGCGCGTTTTGCAAGTTTTATAATTATCTGTAGCTATGTAGTGCAGTATGTGCACTTCATGGGTTTCATTTAGGAATATTTGCTTGGAATTGACACTATAGACCTAAGAAACAAAAATTGGACTAAAATGATTTGCACACCTTTCCCCAAGGAAGATTTGCTTCTTTAAGGCGTTTTCCCCTGTCATTGAGGACAAAATAAGAGGAAAATTATCTGTTGAGTTTGCCTTTTTTGCAATTTGTGTGAGGTTGTTTTACACAATGACTGTACTATAATATTATAGCTAACGTGCATGGTAAAATTATTATGTAAACATAGCTAAAATTAATTATTATTACTTTTTCTGCACAACTTTCTATTATTATTGTTTGCTCTGTTCAGTTAACAAAGCCTACTGTTAGAATTCCAGAAGGAATGGGCTTTGTTAGGGTAAGCATCTATAATGCTATATCCCATTTGTTCTATCTAGTAAAACTCAGTTCATGACCTGAGGACAATAATTGGATTAATTGGATTATTTGGAGGCTAAGCTAAGTACATAAAATGTGTGCATCTGCATACATGCATGTGTGTATGCACTAGGCCTTGACAAAATTTGCCTATTTTGGTTTGCTTTTATGCTCAATAAGTTTACCTATTTTGCTTCTCTGGTTCACCCATTTTGCTCAATCTTCCACCTATTTTGCTATTTCTTTTTTGCAATTAAAGAGTATTATTATTATATTGTAACATGACAGAGAGATGATCATGACTGCTGCTGAGCTGTGAATTGTTGTACATAAGATTGAGAAAACTCTTTCTGCCATAGCCGAAGATGAGAGAACCAGTCTGAAGCCAATTGCCTTAGAACTCTCTAGTAATTTAGCAGGAAGTGAACTCATTCTTTCCCAATTTTGCTTTTTTTTGAGCAAATTGACAGCATATTTTGCTTGAAGAATTTCTTCTTCTGGCTGCCCATTTTGGTCAAATTTTGCTGAGCAAATTTTGTCAAGGCCTAGTATGCACCCACTCATAAAGCAAGCCAGGAAGACAAAGACCAGGTCTTTGATAACTTACAGGGTGGGATGAATGACATTAGTGCTGATGCTAATTGTCAAACATGCTAGAGTGGGATGTGATGAGAAGGGTGATCCATTAGAAGGTATATATGCATGGCTGCCAGACTGGGCTATGTCAATGACAATGGAGAAACCTTTTTGTACCAGGATGGCTTGGCTGTGATGAATGCTAGCTATGTTTTAGCTGAGGATCAGTACACATGGCAGCACCCAGGAAGCAAGCAGTACCACTACATTGATTACTTGCTGATGAGGCAGAATGAAAGGTTCTGGTGTGTCAGTGATCAGTTCTTTGGATTGCTGGACAGACCTTAAGATGTTACATGCACAAATGAAAGTTGGGGTAGTTAGGAAAAAAGTGAAGCCTATATGTTGGGATGATTTGCAGTTAGTGGGCTTAAGGATGAAATGGTTCGTGATAGGTTTAGCTAATGTGTGTGAGATGGTAGAAGTCAGTTGGAATGAGGTGACAAATGGGGTAGAAATGTGGGAGGTCCTCATAGGTATATAGTTTGGTTTGTACTGCAGAGATCACACCTGGGTGAGAGAAAAGGAACTAACTAAAGGAGAAAGGTTCACTGTTGAAGAAGTATAATGGTAGAAACCTGCTGTTTTAGAAGTGGGACAGAAGAAAGAGGTATGTTCATCAATGAAGGGAAGTGAAGAAGGCAAAAAATGATTGGTTACAATAGAAGGCCAATGATATGGAATTTTTGATGTTATCTAGGGGTTCTACAAGTATATAACAGGTGGAAGAGTCTAAGGGAGTTACAGTTGGGTATAGGGCAGGTCTGAGATAACTATACCTATAACTATATAGATTATTATAGTTATCTGAGATAAACCTAACTAAGTATGCATGGTAGGCCAATAGAGACCCTTGTCAGTGAGAGTATTGTGGAGTCCATTAATCACTGCATGGCAAGAGCATTTCTATCAGGTACTGAATAATATTCAGACTATAGAAACAATTTCATCTGTGCAGTCAATGGCAGCCAGAGAAGAACCAGGCATGACTCCTTCAGAGGATTAAATCCTTGCGGTACTGAGCTCCCTAAAAGGAAAAATGTGTGTTACTTAAGTACTGTGGAGCTGAGCTGGCCTACTGGAACACTTAGTGCCACCAAGTCTGGAGAGATGGCTATGTTCCTAGAATTTGAGGTGCACAATGAATTGAGAGTAGCTATACTTGTTCCTGCACTTTTTTAGTGAGAGATGGGCACATAATTACATTAAAATTAATAATGAATAATGGCTTTGAGCTTTACAAAGAGAATGATGACAAACAAGAAATTAACTTTGTCTGGAATTGTGTTTGTCTGTCACAAATGACTGAGTAAAATTAGCACCACATGAACATTTCCCACTCCCTTAGCTACTCTATACGTAGCTATAGCCAAACCAGTTTATGCTACCTGTTATTATAATAGTGAAATAGTTTCAGTCTACAGTAGTATAGAAAATATTTAAAACAAACTGTTTAGCAAAGATCATCATCAATGATCACCAGTTTCTGATAAACAATAACAGTTTATTAAACATGCAAAAATAATTCTAAGCCATGGGTTTTGAAATTGATATGACTGTCTAGTCCCAAAATTGTGTGTAGTCATTATTCTATCAGCTATATAACATCCAATAAAGTCTAACTAATGCATGTGTATTGGAGCTTATTTATACACAGTTAATAATAATTGCATGTATGGGGACTTATTAAAGATCAAAATGTACTTTTGAGATAAAATGTTACTCAACACTACTGTTGTATTAGTTAACTAAAACTAAAACTAAAATGGATAATAGTTCAGTAATTTCTTCACTACTAAAACTAAACTAAACTGTAGTTCACTTACTTGCCAAAACTATAACTAAACTATTTACATCATATTGCACCAAAAACTAAACTAAAACTAATGAGAGCAGAGGTTGAATCTAATATTAGTTGAGCACACCTCCAGCTGATAATTATTATTGTTTGTAATTAACAAGCAGCATTCATCCCATGGAAGCAAAAAATTACATTTCCAACTAACTTAAACTAAGTTGATTGCCCCAAAATAGCTACCATGGTCTTGTAACTAACTAGAACTAAACTAATGCTAGGCTCTTGTAACTAACTAAAACTAAACTAAAAGAAATACCAGGCTCTTGTAGCTAACTAAAACTATACTAAAAGAAATACCAGGCTCTTGTAACTAACTAAAACTAAACTAAAAGAAATACCAGGCTCTTGTAACTAACTAAAACTATACTAAAATGTTGTAAGATTCCAATAACTAACTGAAAACTAACTAATAGTCCAAAACTACTAACTAAACAATACTCAACACTGCAAGTCTGAAAGAAGTTGCAATTAGCTATACTTAATAGCTTAGTATAGCTATAAGCTATATAACTAATTAAGACTGAGGATGCATAATAGTATATTGTCAACACAGAGTGTTCACTTTCATATTGCTTTGCTACAGCTAGTGTATAATGGAAAGAGACTCAGTGACAGATGCCTGGGATTAGCTACTTGCAATAGCTAGAGTTTGGTGGATTGATGAGAGTAGAAAAAAGAATGTCTGTGAAAAATTTCCAGAATCACACATCACATTTTGGTTCTGAAAAGGGCCTATAAAACTATACACATCCTATATAGCTATACACAACTACCAAATTATTTAATCTGCTTTGATTGGATGAAGTTTCTTATGTTCTTCCATTAACTTATCTGACCATGCACTCAAGCTATCATGACATCATGAATATTGAATATAATTTTGGTTATCTTCTACTGGGAATCTTGAATATGCTGACTGGTATTGTTTAATGAGTAGCTAAGTATACACTAATAATCATTATTATCAGGAAAGTGATTGAGAAGATTTTTACTTGAATAGTGGGACATGTTGGTTTGTGGTTGAGCTTTGAGACACAAAGCAGCCAGAAGGGGAGGGATAAGTACGTAATTATTCCCAGCTCCCTTGGCTACTTCTCTCTTTCTTTGCTGAACCTTTCACAGTTATATTTTCACACATCACATGGTGATTGACTAATTTTCAGGGGCAGAGACCACAGAGACAGGGGACGGAATGATTATAGCTAATGTGTAAGTATTATGTTGCTAAATGTATTAGCTATAGTTGTTATTAGGTAGAATTTGTTTCTAGTCAACAATGCCTCAGTCAAAACTCTCAACTCAAGTCATTGTGGCTGTAAGGAGGCCTAGGTTAAAACCCTTTTAACTCAGTAACTGTTGCTCTAAAGTAACATGTAGATAAACCAAAAACTTGTAGCTTCCATATTTGGACAGTAGCTAGGTAAAGGATAGAAATTGAATTTTGGCACTGATGATGTACCTGTGCTGGAAATTGGTCCTATTATTATTTAGATTTGTGCCTAGTCAGAAAACAAACAACAACAACAAAAACAAAACAAACAAACAAACAAACAAAAACTACTTATTGTTGACTAGAAATAAATTCTACCTAATAACAACTATAGCTAATACATTTAGCTACATAATACTATATAATACTTAAACATTAGCTATAATCATTCCGTCCCCTGTCTCTGGGGTCTCTGCCCCTGAACACTAATGGTGTGCCTAGTCAGTTTGATCGCCACTTTCATTCTCTGTCCTTCAACCCACGACCATTAAACAACACCTTTATTATATCGAGCATATTATGCTGATAGGTCGAGACTACTGCCCACTCAGGCTTGGCAATGGTCATCAAGTCCACGACCTCCATCATGTCATCACTAATAATTATAAGCACACCAGCAGCACATATAATATAATACACTATGACTGTAGCGCTGTGCGATCGCGAGTACATGCACGCACATGACATAGGTGGGTGTGACCACCTGGGATTGAGGGTGAAAAGACAGGATCCCGAAAAATGAAATTCCGATGCGACACGATATTCCCACGCGAAATTAAAAAGAAATACGAGCGTACCATTTTTATTCTAATTAACACACACCACGCTGCTAAGAAGTGCTGTGGATCGTAGGTTAGATGGTGAGTTTGATGGTGCCTAGATATCCTACAATCATTTCTTTACCTCAGAGATTCTATGTGAATCATTCTATACACGAAGGCCAAATTAAACGTACATATACTTGAAGTATGAAGTTGGCAGGGGAGAAAAGCTTTATGCTTCATCCAAGCACAATGTGGTAAATTACTCTATAGAGTTGGAGAATGTGTAGCATCGTAATTGTTGGAGAATGTGTAGCATCGTAATTGTTGGAGAATGTGTAGCATCGTAATTGTTGGAAAATGTGTGAGGATGTGTTCAGATGATTATGGTACTACAGTGAAACCTGACCAACTCTATTAACTAATAGATACTTGTACAATTGATTTTGACCTCTGTAAAGAGACTATATACCTCCACCTTTTTGTGGCCAAGAGGTGACAAGTTATAGACAAGTTTCACTACTAGTATCTGGAATGATCAAACTTTGTAGGACCATATAGTCCATGTAAGTGAATAATTCCCATGTGCAACATGCAAACAACTATACATAATTTGGTTGATTTTATAGAAGGCTTTGTACACGTTAATTAGTTTTTGCCTAAAATAGTATAATCAGTATGTGAGATTCCACTATACTTATCTGAGATCAGTAAGTATAGTATCTTACCTTGGCTGTTATTTTTGCACTTTAAGTCACCTCCTGATCACTATACCCTTAGGTATTTGCAATGAAAAGTGTACTAGTTTTGTTTTAGTTTACTTAAATGACAAATGTCCAATTTTTGTTAGAGAATTGAAGGTTGGTGGTCACAGATACGTACACAGAAAGACTGGATGGTGGATTGACTTTAAGGTACTAGTATGATACTTAACATTTATTGTGCATGCATATAGACCCTGGAAGAAGAGTGTCTCTTTGACATTTTCAGAGGTATGGTATTTGTGCATAATTGAGATAAGGAATGTGGAATGAGCAGACAAACCTATTATAGATCCCATTTCTCCCAAAGAGAAGGTATGGTGAAACAATTGAGCACATCTTGGTACATGATTAAAAGTGAATTTGAACCCTTAATTAAATCAATCACACAATCAAACTTTAGTTTCACCTGATACACTAGCTTATGTCTCAGCACAATGATGATGGTACACAGGTTGTAATTGTGAGTAATAAGTTTAGGTTTCTTTACACATGCAGGTATTGCTTGATCTATATTACCTTTCAACAAGAACTTAAATGTTGATCACTGAAACACCTGATCAGAAAGAACAAGCAGATAGGGTCACCTAGTGGAGTCCCAAATGAAATGTATGAGCTACCAGTTTTATATGGTAGGTTTAATTAGTGGAGCAAGTTCAACAACCTCTTGATTTGTTCACCCAATGTCTTATCCGATTATCACTGGTGGTTAAAGTGCTCTCATATGACAATGACATATCCTTTATCAAACAGTTGTAGGTACTTTAATGGTAGCTGGGAAGAACTTTCCAAATAATGCCTAGGTGATGACCACCATTACAAATTCTTGACAACCAATCAAGAATGCAACCCCAGGCCTATCAACCCTCATGGTTTCACCTTGAGACTCAAGATTTTGAGCCCATACTCAAGGTCTCAAGGGACATAACATTTCTCAAGGGAAAGTGGCAATGACCACTGCTTTTTCAGATTGACTGCTTTTTTTGTGAGCTAGCTATCTCATCTTGCTTTGTATTTTACATGTTACATGCATTAGCTAATGATTAGTGCATGACACCTACATTCGTGCCAGCTATTAGCTAGTTTCTCTGCCTATGTGGTGCTGCTGCTGCTGCTGAGGAGTTGCAATCTTGCAGCTTCACCAAAAAGAGCAAGGTATAAGCAAGTCTTCAAAGGATTGGGAATCAAAGTGGTCATCTATTCCTCACAACCCCAATTACTTTCTACAATTATTTTGACGAAAATGGATTTCAACAGCACACCTCCAGGTTTTCATTATGAATTCAAGGTTTTTTTTTCACTGACCTCAATGTTTTTTACCAAATTAAGTTGGCAGGCCTGCAACCCTTTTTGTGAGCACTAATTAGAACTACAAATGTTTACATTTTAAGTTTCAATACTATAACTATTACATGACTTTATTATAGTGGTATATTTACCTGTAGTTTTATTTCTTTTAGGAGCATGTGACAGGTTAAAACTGAAATATGGATAAATGCCATGCTTAGCAAGATTGGGAGTCCACACCACCATTTTTTCCTCAAAACTGGGCAGATGGCAGCATTATTATATCATTACAAGAAATGACATCACTACTGTGATGTCCATTATTTTTATATCTACTTAAGCCAGAACATCCTTCACTATTTCAAGATTGATATTCTGATTCACTATTAATATTCACTTCACTATTAATTTTCAAGATTGACAATGACTAGGAATAATTCTTGATAATTCAGTCACATAAAGTTGGTTAAACTCTCCCCCCACATATGCATTCCTGGATGTGGTTCATCTAAGTGAACAAAATGAATGATACTATAATAATAGAACCATGTACCTACTATGGCAACATGTACAATTGTTGTCAATTCTATTTAATGCACCAACCAGTTTCTTGTCACTTCTTGATGGGTCAAGAAGGTAAAAAATAATTGTAAGATATCTAGGCACTAAAATTACCATCAAACTCACCATCTAGCCTACGATCCACAGTACTTAGCACTAGCAAGCACGGTGTGTATTAATTAGAGTAAATGTTTACGCTCGTATTATTTTTAATTTCGCGTCGGAATTTCGTTTCGCACCGGAAAAGTGCACTTCTCGGCTTCCATATACCGAACCCCGGTAACTAGTAGCGTAAGTTGACAGTTGTCCGGGAGTCTGCTACGTCTGCCTCTGGATAGCTGGGTGGTGTCTACTATTAGTATACAGTACTACGTACTTGAGAGGGAGTTGAGGAAGCAGTAAAGTAAGACAGTGTAGCTATAAAAAGTATCTAGCTAGGTGGTGAGAGCTAAAAGGGCAGTCATACTGCAAGAATAAGATGAACAGTTCATGATTATTATTATGTAGCATTAAAGTTAGATGATCAGCAGAATCTCATGTATTGTTAATTCCTTCCTTGCTCCTAACTATCTATTTGTGTCTGCATCCATCCATACATTATGCAGCATAGCTAGCTACCTCTGAACATTATTTTAAGATCTAAACTGGTAATAGCTATTAGCTTCCTCCTGGTGCATTTTACTGGAACCTGGAGCTATACATGTATAGAGGATTGAGAATGTACAATATATATTGGGTGAATAAATCACTCTCCCAGAAGGAAATGTGCTACAGCTTGACCTAGCTACGTAACTAGCTATGGCTACTCCTACAAATAATGTGATTAATGCTCACAATGTTTCCTATTATGATGCCTTTTGTGTTTTAGCTAATGGTTACACTAGAGTAATTTTAAAATTATGATCTTTCAGTGAACTAAAGTCCATTTGTGTTCTTCACTTGAGCCCTAGCAAAATTCTCAAGAATAACTTACTTTACAGACTAACACTCCTGACAATAATCTATTTAATATTTTGGCCTATATCATTCCTTAACTAGCTATATAATTATTTCCCATAAGCAGCTACAACATCATCATTGACTACACAGAATACAACCAACCACAAGTCAGATCTAGCAAATTGTGATATCTATATCACAATTGTGTGTACTATGTCATTTGCTTGCCTAATCTCCAGCTTCTGGGGTTCAAGTGAATGTGAATGGACTTTGGAAGTCATTCTTTGCTAAAAATAACCTATTTTGATATGTACATAACTCTAATTCACATCTTTACATACTTAAGAAAGGAGTTCCACCTCTTACATAAAGAGAATGGTAACTCAGTCCTCACTTAAGAAAGTGCTCATTGACAAGAAGGGAATCCAACCCTCATATTCACCTAAAAACAAAATAGTAGTTCTACAATTCTATCAGAGAGTGCTTATTAATGGAGTTTCATCCTACTCTGGACAGTACTGCAAGAGTGGAATTCTATCTCTAAACAAGCAGGTAGCTAAACAATAGTCTACATTATAGTCATGTAACTAGGTAGTAGTTTTTTGGAGACTATCTCTTTTGGGAGATCTTCTTGTTTAAAAATTAATAGTACATTAATTAGCTAACAGCTAACAACAAGCAAACATAATTAAAAACATTTTCATATTTATGATAGTAATTTTCATGTGAAAAAATTTGTAGAGATCCCATGTAAATTTATCAAAATCCTGAATTATAGTAGTAGCTACTAGCTACTAATTTTCATTATCATTATTTGTTAAGTACTTAGCATATTATAGGTAGTTAAAAATAATAATTTGTTGATACACTATGTGTGTATTACTTGTTAAATGCAAGGCATTGTGAGAAGAGTAAGTTAGTGACAGGGAGGGAGAGAGTTGTCAAGTTCTATAAGAGATAATTACAAATCTCTCATTTGATTCCCTAGTGTGAGGCTTGCTCATCTGTTTACAATACAAATGGGCGCTTGAAGTCTGGGCTCCTCAACACTGGCTTTGATGAGGATTCCCTAGTGTGAGGCTTGCTCCAGTTATTATGCCTTATGTACTTTGCCCTGTTAAGGAATCTGTAACTCATTAAAATTTCATTCAGAAATCTTAACTAGATATCTTTCTTGAACTTTGCACTCTAAAGCTAGCTAGACAGTGAGTCAGTGACCACTTATTGCACTGAAGTCTTTATAAAAATTGCTGAGATTTTCCTCTTGAATTCTGGAAAGTAAAATCCTTGAAGCCAGACAGGAAATTTCAAATGTCATACACAAGTTGCAGACTCCTCAAGAGTTCCTGCCTTGAACATGTATAAAAATGTATGTTTAAATAAATCCTAGGAGTAAAAGAAATACATTATTGCCTCCTATCTCTGCTATAGCTAGCTAGTATAGTTCTACTATTGATAGCTATTATAATTTACTAATTCTGGCATTGATTAAGTTTCACAATGAATATTATTTGATACTGTTGTAAAGTTAAGTTAAGTTTCACAATGAATATTATTTGATACTGTTGTAAAGATTATATAAACTTTGTGCAACTTTGAACTTCCAAGCTATAAACTAGGCCACCATTTCTCATTTCCCTAACCCAGAACTATTAGTTTTATAGTAAAAAAGGTCTGTACTACAGCTAGCCAGCTAATAAGTGCATGGCCTTATGTTGTGACATTTCACAGTTCAATCACTCTTGAGTTTCTCATGTAGCTATTCTTGCTACATATATATGACACACACACTAAAATACTTCAGATTTGTCTACTTTGGATTTGTGGATTGATGATGTTATTCTTTCAAGTTTCTGCAACTACAAATGGTAATACTTACAGTATTAGTAATTATTAAACAGTATAATTAATATACATAGCTATTGATAATCTTACTAAGCTTTTGTCAATACTTCATATTGTGTCTATCTGGCTCCTTCTCCATGTAACAGATTACCCAGATTACATCATTATTGTACTGTTACTACCTTACATAGTAGACCCCCCTTACTTTATGTGTCTTCCTGTAGATCCTTAACATTATGTGTCTATACTACCTTTCCCATTAACATAGTAGACCCCTTACCTAATGTGTTTATACTATCTTTCCTAATGCCATTGTCGACTCCTTACTTTAATACCTCCTCATCTCTAGGGAAAGCATTTTGTCATAAATGTTGTACATTCAAGAAAGTAATTCTGTAGATACTGTAACACTATCTCCTTCTGAGAGTGTTGGCATTCCTGGTGACATATTTTTTCATTTCTGTACTGATTCATCTCGTACTGCTCTGGGTGTCCAGTGGTTAGTGAATGGAACACTAGTGGAGAACATAAGACTTGTCAACTTGTTTCAAACTTATGATAATGTATCCAAAATTGCAAGAATAGTCTTTGACCTCCCCCTGGAGCACAATGTCACCACCATCCAGTGCATTTATAACTTTGCTACTAAAAATGTATCATCTAATTCTAGTACAATACTATTACAAGGTCAGTTGTAAAAACGATAGATTCCTGGGAGTATGTAGTTGTAGTGTTGTGTCAATAGTAGTTATAAGAGTAGATATATTCATGAGGTAATAAGTAGTTTCATGAGCAATGTTAGTTACAAACAAATCCTGGAATGTATAGTGTACATAGTACTATAAGTATGTATATTATATTATTATCATTGTCATTAGTCAAAAATGATAAATTCCCTGATACATCATTTTTGTATCATGGATATATATCTATGTCCATTAGCTACTATCATAACCATAAGAATTTTCATTTACAAACTGCAGTCCCTAAAGAGACCAAAGTTAAAGTTGATATTATTATGTAGTTCAATAATGCACCTCTTAGAGCCAAATCAGGAAATTATTTTATCGTCATAATTTTGGCTGCAAAGTGGCTAAGTGGTGGATCCTTGTATTCTAAATGAAGACAATTACTTATCTTATCATTAAAATACTGGTGATATTTAGTGTTCCCAACCCACTATTAATTTCCAGGTTTATTATCTGCTGTTGGATCTCCATCTGTCAATTTAACAGACACCAACATCTTCCTCACTTGGACAGCTCCCTTCACTCTGGATATACCTAATGTTGACCCTGATATCACATACTGTGTGGATGTGGTAAACTCCACCTCCTCATCAATAGTACTCTCTAAGTGTGGGATCACTGTGACTGAATTCATTTTCTCCATTCCCATTGGCAGAGTGTGTGACAATTTAAACTTCTCCTTCACTGTAACTCCTGTGAATGTGGTTGATAATGGAACAGCAGTCACATTAGGATACTCTCAAAATATCTCACGTATGCATGACTTAGTATATAATTATGTAGGAGATACTGAGTTCTGTATTCAATAGAATTATAAGGAACAATAACCTTTTCTGCAATACATAGCTACATTATATTTGTTATACAGAAAGTGAGTATCCAATGTGATTAACGCTCAGCACAGTAAGCTGACTAACTGGTTCATGGCATATATTATACCATTAATTTAGTGAAGATGACATTGACTAGTAATGGTTGCTCTGAAGGGCTGGCATAATTAAGTGGTGCAGTTGATATGACCATAACCAAATCACATTTAACTAGAAATACATATTATTATACTCTTATGCTATCTAAAGCATGTTAAATTTTCAGCTAATTCTTTCCTCCTAACGAACATGCACACATGCATGCATGCATGCAATCACGCACACAAATGCATGCACATGCACACATACACATGCATGCGCATACAAATGCATGCATATGCACACACACAAACAAACAAACAAACAAACACATTAAGTGAGCATGGTTATACAAAAAATTGTGTGAGAAAGAGCTGACGTTGAACCCCTTTGTTGGATATCAATTTGTTTACACTGACCCTGTTCTGATTCTACCATTCACAGTATATACAGCTGTGCAGGGTTATTAATACTTGGTACTTAGAAAAAGAGCAACTATTTGTCATGAATCTATACTGTGACTATAGTTGACATTTTAATTATATACTAAGTGTAGCTATAATAATTCTTGGTTATAATTATTACAGCTCCTGTAGCAAGAGAAAAATTATTGATTCCAGTATCAGAATCCACCTACCAGATAATAATGGTAAGTACGTATGTGAACTGTATAATTACACAATTATTACATTTATGTAGTGTGGGCTGTTTATGCTGTACATCGAAGTATACCTATAGCTAGATACACATCTTATAAGAGCATTACTAAGACTTTATCTGTAACCACTGAATTTCGCAATTTATTCTCACATCTTATAATTTCTAATGTTAATCACTTTAATAGTCTTCTCCAGTGTGTGATGGTCAGCTGACAATTGTCAATCAACGTACTGACAATGAAATCTTCATACACAGCAGTGATTTGTACATTGAAATAAATATTATCATGTTTTCAAGTGAACACCTCTTGAAGAATCAGTTCTATTCTGTCTCTCTTAATGCCAACAACATTAATGGTTCAGCTGTGTCCCATGTTAGTCTAAGTGAGTATTTCTTACATTGTTATGTCCAGTAGTTACCAAATTAATGTACTATTAACAGGTACATATGATGTGATGAATGCCACTTTTGATGCCACATCAAATACTATTACCACTGAGTACTTTGAGTATTCCACAGCAATGGGGGCTCTCTATATTTTTATATTCATTAATGAAGACCGATCCATTGATTTCAAGAAATCAATTTATCTTCCATTGAATAGGAGTTCTTCCCATAACTTCACCTTACCAGATATATCTCCTGGACAATATCTGATGTTTGTGTATGATATTGAGAGTGATGTAACTCTCCATGACAGTGTGAACTACCCAGCAAATAGCAACACATTTTTTATAAGTGACTATGCACAAGGTAATGAATATTGAGCTATAATATAGTAGTCATCCATACAAATTAATAATGGCTTCAATTAGGTTCTTACAGTCAAAATACATCCTCAGAATATGTTAGAGACTGCAGTGTAACCTATGTGGATGATGTTATCTCAGCAATGTGTTCATATTCTGGTGGTTCCTCAGTAACTGGATTCCAAATGATTGTACAATTGAATAATGTCACTGAAGCCCATAAACTCCTTATAAATGGCACCACCGGACACCTGTCTCCTGGACCAGTCACAGTACAAGTGAAGGAGAATGGAATATATCATGTTGCTATTTTTCCCATCAGAATGGACATGGGAATTACCGACACCATCATAGCACATTCATTGGAGTTGTTACCAAAACTTAATGGTATATAATTATGTGTAATGATGGCTACTGTTCACTGTTTTAATAATTATATAGCTTACTGATTAGAGTTTAGTACAAGGAACACTCTAGAATAAGCGAGAAGTTCATCACCATCAATCATTTCTGACAAAAAGCTTCATCTCATCAGCTCTATTTTAATTAGTCATGAGACCAAATATCAATAACCAACATATGGTGCATTATGCTTTAACAGGTAGTAGAATAGTACCTCACATAAAATTTTATGGATTCTCATATCTTTACAATGTACAAATTATGTGGTTATAGGATATTTGATCTAGACTTTTTATAGCTACTTATAAATTCATCACTTGCAGCATAAAAAAATATATAGTTTAAGCTCTATTAGATCTGGTAGAGTTTGCTTGACCCACAATGCTACACAAACATATGTTAGTAATCTGGTTCTTATGAAACTGTTGTAATTAACACAGAAATTTCTACAGAAATTTCTACAGAAATTTCTACAGTAAATAGAAAGACAAGCACTTTCCCATCATTGATTGTAATAGGTAAGTTTAAGAATATAGTGTAATATACTATAGAATCACTTGTAAGTACAGATCTATAGTATTATTAAAATTGATCCTTGTAAGTGCAGATCTATACTTAAATTAGTAATTACTTTACAACACTATTAAAAAAATAATTTATAAATTTACTATACTATATCACCTGGTTGTAAGTCAAGGGTATTAGAGAATGGTATCTCTCTCTATGTTGGGATGACTAAACCTCACCCATGAAAATACAAAATTATGCCTCATTTTTCCTCTCATATTCCTTTTTCAGCTACTAAATACAGCTGTTTTAAGATCCAACTTGGTTCTCTTTCTTTTTGTTGTCTTGTCTATAAGGCTAGCTCGAAAATGGTTAAAGAAATTTGGTTCTTATTTCACCAGCTAAAATGATAATAATATTAACTATTTACAGGGATGCGAGAGAGGTGTTCTTGTTTGTCTAGATAGGCAGGCACACCATAGTCTATAATGACAACTACAACACATATACATCTGGCCTACTACTATTAAGCAAATATTGTTTCTCCACAACCTATGAATAGAAAAAAAAGTAACAGGTGTGATATAGTATGTTTACTAAAAATTAGTAAGAGGAAAAACATTAGGAAATGAAGGAAATTTTATAGAAATGGATACAGTTACAATGTTACAAACAGGAAAAAAATTAAGTAACTAACATAGCACAAACATTGCATATAATGCTTTACTAGTGAGTTAGACATTGATGAACTTTCAGTAGCTAAAATGTTAAGTCCAAATGGAGTTATTTTAGTACAAAACAAAACCTCTACTGAAAGTTCATCACTAAAGCAGCATTTGTAATTGGAGGAAAGGTTTGTGCTATGTAAGTATAGTTCCTTTCTCTTGTTTGCATACTTTTTTCATCTACATAGTTATTTTTAATGAACAGAATGAACCCATTAGCGTGTCAAAATATGAGAACACCAGACGATGGCCTGGTTAGGCTGCTATATTGCTATGACTCATTATATCTACTAATAAAGGCATACCCATAGCCAACATGTGAAAAAGAGGCACAGTGTATTGAAGCACAAAATTTTTCCCAGCCACACCTACTCTTAAGGTTACGGTATAGCGTTTGCTCATTTAAATATTCATGAGTAGTGGTCAATTGCCATGAATATCATTAAAATTGCACAATGTTACATAATAATGTGGGCTGACTAAAGCCAGCTGGCTCTTGCCTGAGGATGGATCATGGGGAGGAGACCCAGTATGAAAGAGAAAGAAGCAGTCATTTGTTTTCAATAGTAAGCAGATTGTGAGATCCAAGTTTTAGCTTGGAATTTTAGCCAGCCAGACCCCCAATTCTAGGCTAGCTATCACCCCTTATTTATGTTAGCAAGCTTGCCCAGTCTAGCTAGGATCAGTATAATTTTTGATAATAATAATTATTATTTGTATATTGTTGCAGTTTGTCTACATTTACAATCCAATCTGGTTTCCTTGTCCAATACCTGTATATAGCACTGTCTGTTTATCCATACCTGTAGTATTGTTTGTCCGCTCATCCATAGTCTGTTGGTTGCTAATATCCATATCACTGTTTGTCAGCTCATCCATAGTGTGTAATATCCAAGTCACTGTTTGTCTCCTTGTCCATAGTCTGTTTGTCCATTGTCTGTTGGTTGTGTCTTGTCTTCTTTTTCATGGTTGGTAGCTTCTTCTTAATAAAAATGCCTTTGCTTTTATGAGTACTGTACTTCTTATTGATCCTATTCTTTTTGTTTCCCATCTCTAAACTCCAGCTACAGTACATACATGTAGTAACCTTGATTTAGTACTTTTTCAAAATCTTATTTTCTGACAGACTGGACATAAATCACATGATACAGGAAATATAATTATAATGAAAACCAAAAAGGAAATGATAATATTTAAATGAGAATATAATATAGCTAGCTTAGATAAATAATCACCACATTTCCTCCCTCCTTAATAAAAAAGGAAAGTAGGTAAAGATAACACACACACTAACAGTACTGATTATGGTACCAGTTCGGTTGAGCTCTGTTTCGAGAAGGATATTGAGTAATAGTAGGTGGAACTCCAGTGGAGGTCTCTGTAGATTCACATGTATGTGGCTTAGTTCCATCTACAGTGTTTTGCTCTGGGAGTGAAGCAACTTCTGGTTCTGTAGACTTAGGAACAGGTGGATCTAGGAAATAGCAAACTGATGAACTTTAGATCCTTTGTCATGATTAACTTTCTGTTGCAGCTGTTTCTTGAGAACTCTCTCTTCTATAACTGGTTTGAGAACATCCAGACGAGAATGTGGTTTCCAATCAAGTAGCAATTCAGCAGGAGCAGTACCTGTTGTGGTGTGATGGGTTATTCTGTACTGAAACAGAAACCTGGACAACCGGTCTGTGATGTTATCACCTTGCTGTTTTGCCAAACCTTCCTTCACAACTCTTACTGCCCGTTCAGCAAGTCCATTAGATGATGAATGATATGGTGCTACTCTGGCTTGTCGAATTCCGTTTTTTTGACAAAACTTTTGAAATTCCAATGCTGCAAATTGTGGACCATTATCAGACATGATAGTATTGGGGATCCCAAACTAAGCAAACAGTTTCGTTAATTGTTGGATTGTTGTCTGAGCAGAGGTTGTCTTCAAAGCAATGGCTTCAATCCACTTAGAATGAGCATCAATCACCACTAACACCATCCTTCCTCCTATGGGACCAGCATATAGTCCACATGAAGTCTAGACCATGGCCTTGTTGGCCAGCTCCATGGCTGCATTGGTGCTGATGGGGGTGATGGCTGACTCTGTTGGCATTTGTTGCAATTCTTCACCATTGTCTCTATCTCCTTATCTAATCCAGGCCACCAAACCAAACCACGTGCTAGAGACTTCATTCTTGAGATTCCAGGATGACCACAGTGTAATTCTGCTAACACACTCTCTCTTCCCTGTTGGGGAACAACCACCCTGCCAACCCAAACAAGACATCCACTTTCTGCCGACAGTTTTAACCGTTTTGGCCAGTAGGGGGTCAGGTCATCGTCTTGCTGATTAGGCCAACTTGCAGAACATATCTGAGCACTCTAGCCATCAGGGGATCTTTCTTTGTCTATGTTGCTATTTGTGCAGCAGTGATGGGTGCGTTCTGCAACCTGTCTACCATGAGAACAACTTCTGCTGGAGTAGTTGTCTGAGAAGGTACTTCTGGGAGAGGTAGTCTACTCAGTGCATCAGCGTTTGCATGCTGAGTCGTGTTCCTCCAGGTGATGGTGTATTCATATGATGCCAATGTCCAAGCCCAACGTTGATTTCTGTTGGCTGCCTGCTGAGGAATAGCTTTGTTCTCTTTGAACAGTGATAGAAGTGGCTTGTGGTCAGTTTGGAGAGTGAAATGATTTCCCCCACAAGTACGAGTAGAATCTTGTAACACCAACCACACAGGCAAGGGCTTCCTTCTCTATTGGAGAATACTTTTTCTCTGTATCGCTTAAAGTTCGTGATACAAATCTGATCGGTTTTTCTGAACCATCTGGCATTTTGTGTGAGAGCACAGCACCGAGACCATAGTCTGATGCATTACATGCCAACTGAATATCAAGACTTGAGGACTTGGGAAGAAAGCAGGAGTTTCTTAGATTCTTCAAATGCATGATGTTGAGGCTTTTTCCATTGCTATTTCTCCCTCTGTCTCAATAGTTTGTAGAGAAGAGCCAGGACTCTTGACAAATTTGGTAGAAATTTGGAATAATAGGACAGTAAACCCAGATATGACTTTAGTTCAGTGACGTTTCAAGGCTTAGGTGCTTCCTGCACTGCCTTAACTTTCTCGGGCACAGGATGTAGTCCTTGAGCATCAATCCTAAACCCTAAGTAAGTGACTGATTCTGCCATGAATATGCATTTCTTCTCCTTGAGAAGTAGACCTGCCTCTTGAAGTCGCTTGAGAACTTCCTCAAGTGTGGACAGATGCTGCTCATCTGTAGGTCAAGTCACTAAAATATCTATATACCCTGCCACAAAATTGGTATCTCACTCAACAAAGATTCTATAATCCTCTGAAATATTCCTGGAGCTGATGATACTCCAAACGGAAGCCTGTTATACTGGAACAGACCACGGTGAGTGTTTATCACCACATACTTCCGAGAATTCTTTTCCAAGGGACCTGTTGGTATGCCTGTGACATATCCAACTTGGTAAATGTTTTTCCCCCAGACATCTTGGCAAAAAGGTCTTCATTCTTGGGAATAGAGTATTTGTGAAGTTTTGATGCTCTGTTTACAGTTTGTTTGAAATCACCACAGTGACTTTTTCTCTTTCTTTAGTACTGGCACAATGGGTGCAGCCCATTCAGCAAACTGTACTGGCTCAATAATCCCTTCTTTCTCCAAACGTGCCAGTTCCTCTTCAACTATTCCTCTCAAGGCATATGGGAGAGTTTGTGCCTTGCAAAATCACAAGTGGGTTTCAGGACCTTTTTGAGTTGGAAAGTCTCCCTTGAAACTAGAGACACACTAGCTCCTGTATCGACTTCCATTGTCAAAGGCTTATCATCCAACATTAGTTCTACTGGATAAGGTTGAGTTGCTTTTTTGAGTTAACAAGGCTCAAAGCCTTGATGTGGTTGAGTGCATCATCTGTCTCAGAGTCAGAGTGATTTGGTAACTAAATTTGTACATTCTTGACCAGCTGACCTTGGCTTCTTCCTCTATGGGGAGGAGGACCTTCTTAGGTTGCCCAGAATTCCTTTTCTGCCTACAAGCTTGCTGTATATGTCCTTGTTTTCCACAGTTATAACACTTGGTACCCTTGAAAGGACAGTGGGCTGAGGGGTGGTTCTGTCTACCACATCTGTAGCAAGTTGGGCCAGCCTCTTGTCTCGTTACATTGTTAACACCTTTTGATGATGACTCACCCGGACCAGCACTGTTCTGGCTTTGCAGCTGCTTCGTCTTGGAAGCTGCAGACTCCCAGCTTTATGCACGCTCTACCGCCTGGGAAAAGGTAAGACTATCCACCACCAGCAGCTTCTTCTGGATTGCTTCGCTGCTTAGGCCACAGACGAATCGATCACGGGGGGGCTTCATCCAAAAATGTCCCAAATTCACAGTGAGCTGACAAAGTCAGCTCTGCAACATAGTCAGCCACAGTCTCGTTAGCTCCTTGTTGTCTCCTATGGAAGTTGAAATCACTAATGGCTTGGGCTCAATGATGCAGGAAAGGTCTTGTCTCCTACCTTGGCAGGTGCCACCAGGTTGCGTAGGACCTGAAAAGTATTCTTTCAGAGTAGTTAGGAACATAGCAGTCTTCTTGTCCTCTGCCTCATTGTTGGCCTCCATGTAGAATGCCGCTCTCTCGATGTAGGCTACCATAGTATCGTTCTTGGGGTCAAACTCCTCAAGATGTCCTACTGCAACAGCTCTGACTGTAGTAGTCATCCCAGCCACTCATTGCCAATTGTGTATAGTATACATAGGCGGCGGAATAGGGGGGCAGGGGAGGCAATCGCCCCCCCCCAAAAGGATAGTAGGGGGCATTCCCCCCCCTAAAAATTGCCATGATCCATACCTAGTAGCTATTTCAACTGTGAAACCATAATGAAAAGTGCCACATGCACAGCATTTGCTGATCAAATATCTAGCTTCCTGCGTTACATGTCTAAAAGAGGAGAAAGACCTCCCTAGGAGTTCCATAAACTTGATTTAAAAGAAATTGCCTTTATTTTTATAAAAGAAGACAATCATTTTTGATAAAATTTATTTTAACTGGCTAGTTACCTAATAAAGTATAATACTCACACACTCCAGCCTCCCCAAAACAAAAATGCTTCCTCCGCCTATGAGTAACCTTACACTAGATTTAGTACTTTTTCAAAATCTTATTTTCTGACAGACTGGACATAAATCACATGTTACAGGAAATATAATAATAATGAAAACCAAAAAAGGAAATGATAATATTTAAATGAGATAATATAGCTAGCTTAGATAGATAATCACTACAATCATTTATACAGATGCAAAATTTCCCCACACTTCGCTGTAGCTGATGGGTGGGCAATTTCCTGGGCTTATGGTTTATTTTGCCAGTAATACTTAGTCAGAATTTTATGGCTCTGCATTGCAGCCAAACTCAGGTCTCTCTAAATATCTGAAACAAGGGGCAGGGCGACTCGAAAAGTAAAGTTGGTGGTTCCGAGAGTAAAGAGCAGTTTATCCGAGGAATAAGCGCTAGCTAGAATGTGTGATCAGATTTCTCTGGTCTTGGACTTCATAGACCAGAAATCTCTTTGAATCGCCCTCAGGAAAGAGTGGATCAGCTAGGAGATGACTGGAAATTCGAAGTAGGAGTGTTTCTCAGGACACCAATGTCTGACAGTTAGGTGCCAGACTCGGTGGCCTCTCAGACACATCATTAGTTAGCTACAGCTATGTTTAGTATTATACTATCAACATTACAATAAACTTTCATTGTTATAAATTGCAGCTTCATAGTGATTGTAATTTGTGCAAGAAATAGGAAAATATAAATCTCATGAATATATTCATGAGGAAACCCTGTACTGTAACCTTAATTAACTATACCCAAATTTACCAAACTTATTGTGATGTAATTTATTATTATGCTAAAGCCAATAGTACAGAAACAGATGCGTTTGTAGATACAGATGTATTTTAGTTCAAGGAAGTTCCATATCCTCATCAGATGGTTTACTCACTTAAGCTAGTTGTTAAGTCTCTAATTTCTGTTTCTGTGTTGCACTAGTGACAGCTAAGGCTCTCTATTTTAACTCAGTCTAGTTTATATATTTTTATCAAAATCAATAAAAAAGATCATTTAATACACACATACATAAGTGTGCATCATAACAATGAATAATGAGTTTACAACAGTAGCTAACTGAATAATCTACCATCTCAGTCACTGCTTGAATCCAGTCACAAATCCTAGCAACCTTTCATTTCTATAACTAGTCATTGGTTAGCTAGTAGCTAAAACAAAACGATATTTAAAATTTTGCTGAAATTCCCAGCAACAGACTTACTCTTGCTTGCCAACAAAATTGTGTAATAGACAACTGCTGTTGCTATAATATTCATTGTTGGTGCTAAGAATATTAACATGAACACCAGTAAGCATGCACTCAGATCATTTAAGGTGACCCCAGATTTCCTATTAATTGAGTTTACTCTATGTACTGACAAGCCATTGGTTTAAACTAATGCACTACCTGTTTGATAAAGTAATGTAGTCTAGTTTGTGTGTGTGAAGTTTGATCTCTTGAATAATACTGATATAGCTACTTAGATAGACAAATAGATTAGCTACTACAATCCTCTACTCATGGGCTCGGAAGTTGAAATGTGACCTTTCATTAATTATTTTGTTGTGTTTAGGTGTGGGAGTTGTAACAGTGATGTTTATTTCAATCCTGAGCATTACAGTTGGACTATGTCTCAAAATTAAATTAACAGCTTCAAACACAGCAGATAAGTCAGTAGCTAGCTAGATGTTTTATAGTTATACATGATTATAGGGATGGGACTAGGGTACATTATTGTGATATTACTAACTTATTGTATGAACTACAACTATAAAAATTATGAGATTGTAGTATTTTCTTTAGCTAATAATCTCTCCTCTATGAATAATAATAATTAAATGACTATTATATTTCAGTTCAAAGGAGAGAAATGATTCACCAGGAAATAACAACTTAAAGAATTCATCATCTGATGTTGGATTACAAGCACCACCAGTGTATGAGGAAATTACTGACTTACCTAGTGTATTCAAATACACACAGTGCCCAGTTTATGGCGGCATGTCTATGACATCAAGTGCAACAGTACAAGTAGAAAACCTGAACCACCATGAATATGAAGATGTGAAACTTAACAATAGTAATGAACAGATTCAGATGACGGAGTGTTCTGCATATGGTTATTAATACCCATAACATGACATTTAGTCCATAGCTATATATAGCTATATATAATATTATAGTGTGTTTCACTTATTTCTAAGCACATAAAGCTGCATGCTTAATTATGTATGTACATGCTGCAAAATGGCTGAAGAATTTACACTACCAACCATGAAGTCTCTATTGTACAAAAAATCTATCAGATCTAGGATTCTAACTTGTTTGAAAGCATCTTTTAAGTTGTATCTATACCACATTTGCTTGGTATTCAATGATAGTTTGATAATATTCATGATGGCTAAGCACTTTGTGTACACATTTGAATGAATAATGTATCATTTGAACTTGATTGTTATTCATATAAATGCTGACACACCCATTTCTTGAGGCACTGTCAGTGTAGCAATGGCCCAGAAATTACAATACTAGTGGCAAAACATTAATTGAGCACACCTCAGGTTCAAAGTACAAGAATCACATGAATGATAATGATGCAATGGTTAATGATGTATAATGATGCAATGATTAATAATAATGTAATGATTGTCAGTACTACATCAGTAAGAAGTAAAAGTTAATGATTAACTTTCAGATGTTTCATAGATTGAGAGTGCAGGTCATAGTTCATCATAATACTTATTGTCAACTTAACATGCAGCTGTATAAATAGATTTAAAAAATAAATAGCTATATAACAATCTTTTTCTAGTTAGATACGGAAAAATAAGTACATAACTAGCTACACTAAAGATTGACTTGTGAACAGGTGGTTCAGCTATAGCAAGATACAATAATATTTTTATACGACATTATGTAGTATACAGTACTATCACAAATAATAATGATTTAATTGTCACAATAAAGACTGAGACATGAGGAACTACTCTGTGTAGGGGTGACCAGACTCCACCTGATCTACCTAACAGTTTTCTTTACCTATGTCAATCTTCAACTGCTATACACATCTCTCTTGATGTTCTGCTAACAAATCTGTGTGGATAGTTACAATCATTATTCATAAAGAAAGATCTATCCAGGTTTTAACCTTGGGTAGCTTAAGTGTCAACAAAATATGTATATAAGGGATGGTCAGGTCTATCATAAATATATTTGTAAAAGATTGCAGTAATTCTCAGGCTTATCTAAGTGGTATGAGCATCAGCTTCTTTCCTAAAAAATTACTAATAGTAACAGGCCTGAACAGCCTGTCACTATAGTAAATAGCATGGATTGCTTCACTTTTAATGATCTCGTGAATTGAACTCAATTCTATATAGAGAATTATGCTGCACACAATATAGACAAGCAACCCTCACAAAAATTAGTCAGCAACATTACAATGACAAGAGGTATAAGAATCACTGTCATTATCACCACTAGTTAGCTACGTATATACCTAAACTTAAGTCGGAATTTGGTATATCTCTGTTGGGATTTATCAAAGGTACATTGCTCTGAACACTTTTAGTCCATCTAAGAAAGTTTTGGGGTATTCCTAAAGGAAGTAATAGTCATTATTGTTATTTTCAAGGAACAACAGTGTACGTATGCCTGCAGTGAATGCATGAACATGGTTCCTCTGAGGAGAAAACCAGACAATTATTAACATTTGATGCTGCCAAAACAAATACTTAGTAGTCTAGCTGTATAAATAATTATGCACAGTTAGGTGATTTTGCAATGTCTGAATGATAATGCATACATTTAATGTTATTTAAACCTTGCTTTTGCTAGCACTCATTGAGTAGTATAGCTGTATATCATCATGCATTATCATTCATGTCTGAATGATAATGTATGCATTTAAAACCTTGCACAAATTTTATCTTGTTTGTTTTACTCATTGATTGTATTCATTGATGTCCAAGTTATTCAATGAATAGTTATACTTGGTGACGGAGCAAGATGATAATAGATTCACACTCTAAAGTCTAGACACATAACTCTCCCAAGTATAATATATATAAATATGAGGATAAATTAATTAAGCAGTCACTGTGTATGCATATGTGCGTGTGTGTGTGTGTGTGTGTGTGTGTGTGTGTGTGTGTGTGTGTGTGTCATCTGTCCTGCATAATGAAATTAAACCAGCCAAATAATCATTATAGCAACAATTAGCTATAATAATATGCTGCATTTTTGTTACTATTACAGTGAGCTGTGACTCAAGACTATCAGGCTCAAGACTCAGCAACCAGGGGTTGTAGCCCTGTTGAGCTAAAAATGTAATTAGCCATACTTTCCAATGCCTAAACCCAGCTAGCTGTATCATAGCCTCTGGATGCTTTTTTGTCTTGTTTTGAAGAGCTACATTTAAATTAGGACCAAAACTAGCTTTCAAGTGTAACTTTTTTGTAGCAATCTAGTGGCAGAGAAACTCAACTTTTACCATTACCTCTCTCACTTTTGTGCCATTCATCATGGTACATTTTCAAACCACAATTATCTGTGAAGCATGGTATTAGTGTCATGTTGTTGTCATGTTGTTGTCATGTGATCTGTGTGGTGTAAAGACACAGGTGAATTTATTAATTAGGTCACCATTAAATCAATTTCCCAACTAACATCCATAATATATTTTTATGAGATGTCTGTCATGAGGTTGTCATGTGATCCTGTGTCATAGATTTACTTTGTCATCCTGTTAATTCATATTCTAGATAGCATTCTATGTGTGAGGAGCACTCTATATATGTGGAGTAATAGTGTACATATGCTGTGTGAGTTACAAGTCGGTTTGTATATGGGGGATCAGCTGGGGTTTCAAACGCAGCTATGAGTCTGTGAGATACTCAACCCCACCATATGTAATCCCTAGCAATTCCTTTACCTTCCCCCTATTTCTTTTCCCCTCCCATTCCTTTTCTTCTACCCTCATTCTTTTTTCATCTCACATTCCTTTACCTTACCTTTCCCCTACTCCCTGTTCTTTCTCCTCTCCCATTCCTTTCCCCTATCCTCCAATTCTTTCCCCCTATTCCTATTCTTTTTCCTATTTCTCACTCCCTCCTTCCTCCCAATTATTTTTATTTTCCTAATTCTGTGATTGTTGTATTCATCAGGTAACCACTATACAGGGCTGTATCTAAGAAATTTGACTGGGGAGCAAATATGTACCACATGGCCATTAGGAGGTGAGGGGTGAGGGTAGGGTATGTGCCCGCTGTTCTCGCTTGAACATGCTAGAAATGTCCTGCTGTCAAGCCATGAGGTTGTAAGTCCCACAGACAAATTCTAGGCTTTAAGATCAATGTAGCTAGCTATCTAGGTGCCCCACCAGACACCACAGTCAACAACAGAGATCAATCAGTTCATTCAAAATAATAACAATCGAGATAAACAAACACAAGGCAGACTAGAAATAATGAGCATGCTCAGTTTAGAGAACATACATAAAGGAAGTATAATTATTCTAATTAGATTAGATAGATAGTTAGGAGGAGGAGTTCAATCTTCAGGGCTTGTACAGGACACCCCCTCCAGTGCAAAGCACAGAAGGAAGTATATGGGAGGCTATAAAGGAGTGAATTAGAACCCCTCAATAACTAATCATACTTAAAACCACAAGAAAAATTGATATTTTCATTAATGGACAGAGTTAGTTTTGGTAGTAATATAAGGGGGTGGTTACTCCCCCTACCCCCACTCTAAATATGGCCCTGCTATAGCTAACACCCTACACCTGGTGAAGCTTCTGGTCTCTCTTGGAGTGATACTTTATGAGATACAGACCATCCATCATCCATATCCTTCCATCATCCTTGATGGACATAATAATTAGGGGAGGTTGAGCCTGGACTCATAAAGGAATTGATCATTACTTGGACTTCCTAGGCTACTGGAAAGGAGAAGGAGGCTTAGGTGGGGAGGGAGTGAAGGAGGTAGTAGGAGAGATTTGGGAATGGATAATACAAGAGAGAAGATCTGGGTAGAGGTAATTATTGTCTGGGTATCTAGGTGTAGATAAATATAGCTATAATTCCTGAGGAAGTTCACGAATTTGTAAGCGTTTTTTCACCATGGTGACAATATAGATCTCCTGCACATGTGCACTCATTTTTTAGTATACCACACCCCAAGGGTTGAAGGAAAGAAGCATGCCCAGTGCCTCATTCTATTCAGCCAGACTAGTCAATCATATTCATAGCCCTGACCCTAAAATACATTATGTCATAGGTATTTATTTATACACAGACTCCCCTAAGAGCTATTATGTTAAGGATTATATCCTGTAGTTATGGATGCAGTAGTGGCTGCTAGGTATATCTCTTAAACTGTAAGTTAGTGAGTAGAAATGAACTCTGTGATAGCTAATGTACTACCATTTATTTTTACATCTTTATTGAGAATGCTATGGAGAGGAAATGTGTGGAACAGTTATTTTGCAATGCCACTTCCAGTTTCATTTGCATAATCATTAAAATTAAGGCATGGTAATTATTATGTGCCCAGGTACAACTTTAATAGTATTCATAATTATAGACTAGACAGGTACAGGATCAAATTACAATAATTATAAGTCCTATAGTAGAATGTAGATTACAGAACTGTTGTCAACTTGTCATGCATCTGTAGAGATGGGTAGTGGTTCTGGAGTATATTATGTGTGTGTAGTTATTACATGACAGTTGTAAGGCTATTGGGTAGCATTACTGATAACCATTAGCTAAGGGAAGGAAAAAGGGGAGGTTGCATTTATTGCAGGTACAGCTTTAATAGTATTCATAATATAGACTAGACAGGTACAAGACCACATTACATATAAGTCCTACGTATAATCAATCATTGCTAACACCTCACACTGTGTGCTAGAGAAGGAATGCACATTCCTATCCTAGGGCCAAAAATGCAACCCCCCTTTTACAAATTCATCCTTGACACCTTAGTTGAGGGTGCAGTTATCGAGGATGCTGGTAGTGCGCCTGAGCTGCAAACCTTATTGACTGAAGCTGGCATGACCTTGCTAGACTATGTGAACTGTGATCTAGATTTAGCAACAAACCAAAAGATTGGGAAAGTAATTTACTGGCTAGCATCAGGGAAGAAAAAAACAGCTAGTTCTGGTGAAGAAGAAAGGAGAGTACACCAGTTATAGGCATTCAGACTGCAACTGCATGGACTGCAAGATTTTGCTCTTGCTCACAAGAATTATTAGAGTTAGTAAGGAAGAGTCAAGATATTATACATGTAGATGAAACTATGCTGAAAGAAACTAAGCAAACAAATGTGTATGTACCATATTGAAATATATTTAACCACACCCATCACCCCACCCACCTCTAGTGGGAGACCACCTCCTTTGGGAGACCATTTTCTGTCGGATTTAAGGGCGGTCTCTCAAAAGAGGGACTACTGTACTCAACACTGCAAGTCTGAAAGAAGTTCCTTCACACTGCAATTAGCTGAGTATATAACTAGAATATAGCTAATAATAATAATTATTATTATATTAGATGCATACAGTGTGTTATCAATACAGAACATTTGTTAGTGTTCCCTATAATATTATTATTGTTTTGCTACTGCTATAATAGAATATAATGAAAAGAGACTCAATGACAAGTTCTTTGAAAAAAAAAATTATTAGCTAGCTAAAAGTTAAAGGAACTGTGTCACTAAGTTGTGTAGGAAAATGGATAAACTATTATTCAAAATAGTTAGAATTTGATGGGGTTCAGTGGGTAGATAAAAAGAATGTGTGCTTTAGTGCTTTAGTTGTGAAAATTTTCCAGAATCACACAACATTATTATGTGCAAGCTATATATCTAGTTTCCTCTTGGTACATTTTGCTGGAACCTGTAGCTAAGTTATTGAGAATGTACTGAATAAGCCATTCCTTCAAAAGAAAACAAAATTATTGTCCATTCCAAAAATGAAGGATATGGTTAAAAACATGAGTGATCTGATGATGAGCCTTAGCCATAACCGGTTATAGTAAATTCACAAGTGTTAATTTCCAAGCAAATTTACACTGCTGGATTTGAATTTACTATTACTTTGTCTAGTTCAACTGGCCAAACTTGCTTTCAATTTTAGGATTCCTCAATGTTTTCCCTTATAGCACAATGTTTAGACTAACTCTATTTAAAAATATCTGGTGATCAAGAGTGCAATCCTGTAGCTAACAGAGCTTGCAATTGCATTATGTTTGTTCATTTGATGCTGCTCTTAATTATTCCAGTCTCTGATGGTGAGATAGCAATTGATGTAAATTATAATGTAATGATCATGTTTTCATGATGTCAAAGCTTCTATTCTACCTACATCTGACCAAGATGTTATCAGTATCCAATTGCTGATGAATGAAACACAGCTGGAGCACCTCTATCTCAAGTTTGGTGACCTAGGACCCCTAAATACTGACTTCCCTCCACTGGATCAGTCAGTAAAGGGTAAGATGCTAGTTAATGTAATATTATTTTGCATGAGCACAAAATAAGATCTGGTTTTCACTATGACTTTATTTTTGAACTATTTACGGTAGATAATAATCATAGAAATAATGATAATTTTGATTGTAATTAATGCCTCAGCATCGGTTGAGATCAGTAAAAATAAAGTGCCATAGAATCAATCACATTAAAATTTATTTTGTCCTTATAGGATGGTTGATACGTATGTAACAGAAGACCAGAAGGGGGAATTGATTGCGTAGCGTAGCCTTTGGTATAATAGTTAGCTATTGGATGGATGCTAATACTACAATAATAATTGTTTTCTATAGGAAATATTATTCTTTGGATCATAACAATTTATTTTTGAAATATAAACCAGTGTCTGATGGGAAATTATAGAACTAATTCATTAGTGAACTCTGATGCATTTCCCTAGTTCATTAATTATAATACATAGCTACCAACTACATAATTGGCTGTTTCCAAGAAAAGTATCTCCATTAGTTTATAATAATTAAATTGTTAAATAATCCAAATAATTTTATCAATGGGCTCTCTCCCTCTCTCAGGAATACTATTCAGCAAGAGAATAAATCTTCTTTTCAAAAGTTTCTCCATCATGGTAAAGTATACAATAATTCAGTTAATGCTTATCAAAAACTGATTGGCTTCTTCAATTCCCATGAAATAAGCAATAATAAGTATAATAAAGCTCCCAACATATATAGTTCTATACAATGTGTGTGGTCATTGTATCATAGCATGTCATTAATTGGCTTATATGTACCTTGCTGTTACTATGGTGTCTTTAGTTAGCTACCAAATAAAAACTGCATGTCTATATTAAGTATGATTATAGATATATTTTGTAGCCATATTGCAAATATTGCTATAAATAATTTGACACAGCGACATACTATTAGATTGTACCTAATACTCTCTCACCACAGTACTATAATGTGTTACCTACTGGTATCTTGATATTATTGAGTCTATGTATCCTGAGTCAACAGTCATATACATTTTCAACTCAGAAAAAAACATATCAGGTAATAAATATACTGATGAGATGTACACAGTTATTGAATTAGTAATTAAACTTGCATGCATGCTTATCTAGAATGATTAGAGAAAGTGCATAATGTCACCTCCATTATGGTTTTAAGGTTACTAGCTATAATTATAGTAACCACTGCTATAAAACATAATCTAGAGACTCCACCTTTGGACACCCAACTTTACTTACCATAAGTGTTTTTTTCTATTACATAAACTAGCATAATAATCTATCTTCAATGTCTGCTCAGACCTTCACTCTGTGGTTCTTGTGGTTTGCAATACTATTGATATTGTGTCAACTTTCTGCTACTATTGGTAAGTTCATTACTGATGACTACTTCAATTCAGGATATAATATAGCTGTAGTAACTCAAGAACTAACTAAGACTAACAGTGTCATTATTATTATTAGCATTATTATTAGTATCACTAGTTGTCTGTGATGTCATCTTAATTAGTGCACGTTAATATATAGTCCATGTTTTTAGAGTTCGTTCAGTATAATAATCTACTAAAGTACTTGCGTGCAAAGCTAGCTATAGTTAGAAATAACTATACAACAATAGCTATGCATTGCATTCATATTTTTTTGGACTTCACTTAGGGGGGATTTGAATGGGCCATTTTTTGAGGCATATTATGTTTCTGGGAATAAACATGGCCAATCTAGCATTAGAGATGAGTAATTTAACAAGAATAATGCTTAAAGTCTCTCTTATTTTTAATACAGCTATCATTCTGGACTCCCCTAGACGTGTCCATGCACTTGGTGCTAAGGCCACTTACATTTGCACTGACACGACCTTAAATGTTGTGGGCATGCAGTGGCTGATTAATGGGACACAACTAGAAAACCTCAACCTATCAAATGTAAATGCAAGGTTCTCTAGAGGAGTAGGACGATTAGAAGTCTCTCGTATTCCACTTGAATATAATGACACTTCTATCCAATGTATTGCTAACTTTGGGGACAGGAATGAGTTATCTAATATCCTTACTCTATTAGTGCAAGGTTAGTCATAAGTAATATTTCCGTGGTGAATATGGCACAAGTGCTCTGCATTGTTTTTTAATGATATTATTACATAACTCTCAAATGCAGCAGTGACCTAAAATATTTTTTGGCAGCTAAAACCTTCTAGAGTAGTGGCTAAAGTGTTGACTGTTCTTTAACAATAAAACTACCACTAAACTTATATAGGCCTACTTCCTGCTGTTGGATCTCCATCAATTAATATAGCAGACACTTGTATCTCTCTTCTTTGGACAGCTCCCTTCTCATTATTGCCTGTTATTGATATCACATACTGCGTGGATGTGGTAAACTCCACCTCCTCATCAACAGTACTCTCTGAGTGTGAGATCACTGTAACTGGATTCAATTTCTTCATTCCAATTGGCAGAGTGTGTGATAATTACACCTTCACTGTAACTCCTGTGAATGTGGTTGGTAATGGGACAGCAGTCACACTAGGATACTCTCAAGATTTTACATGTATAGCTAATTTAATTTTCTATGTACAGTTCAGCTATGATAAAGTAACATTTTGTATCCTTCACATACTTAGCTCCTAAAACAAGAGAAGAACTGCTAGTTCTAATATTAGTTGAAAGTGTGATGATTGCTGAAGGATTTAGAGTATTCACCTACCAAATGAATATGGTATGCCTTAAAAACCTTACCTATTGACAGAGTAGTGTTAAATTAAGCCTATCTTTTACCTAAAAACAGCCAATAAATATCACTGTATCCCTGCACATATAACTACTATTCTATTTCTGTGTAGTCTGCTCTAGTCTGTGACAGTGAACTGGTATTAATGGACCAAAATACTGGAGAGGAAATTATTATGGGAGACTCAGATGTGGATATTATAAGGAATATTGTCACATTTACCTCTGAAAGACTGAATAAGAATAGACTGTACAGTGTCTCAGTGAATGCCTCCAACATCAATGGATCAGCTGTATCCAATGCCAGCTTGAGTGAGTAGTGTCCAATAATCACCAAGAAACATATTGTTTGATAATTAATTTTGTCTATAATGGCAGGTACACATGATATCAGAGATATCATTGTTGACAACACAATAGTTAAAACTGAGTACTTTGAGCATTCTGTTGCAGCTGGGGTACTCATTGTCCTTACATTCATCAATGAAGACAGATACATCAATTTCAGTAGATCATCATATCTGTCCCTGGATAGGAATGCTTCCCTTAACTACACATTACCTGGTGACTTAGCTCCTGGACTATATCATGTGTTTGCTTATGATATTGAAAGTGATGGAACTCTCCACAATGGAGTGAACTACCCAGCAAGTACAAAATTACTTTATGTAACTGGAAATAGTGGAGGTGAAGTAGCTAGCTCTTACTTTAATATTTAATAATAGATACAGTTTTATTCCATAGATTCTCTTTTGCAGAAACCTTCTTCTGAAGACATTGAGAACTGTACTGTCACCTATTCCAGAAGTGTTATCTCAGCAATATGTTGCTACCCCTGGTTTTCCAGAGAAACTGGGTTCCAAGTGATAGTACAGCTGGACAACATCACTGAAGTGAATATACTCCTGATCAATCACACCACTGAACACAGGCAACTAACACCAGTGACAGTAGAAGTGGAGGAGAACAGTACATATCATGTGACAATACTTTCACTTGAAGGAAATGTGATAGTGCATTCTGCCATTATACATTCCATTGACCAGTCAGGTGTGTCATCTATATACCATTCAAGAATTTATTGTCAAGACTTTAGAATAGCTATAACTCATAACTTAATGGCTTCATCCCAGGTAGAAAGTTACATGTTGAGTAATTTCACAACATAGTGACTCCTGAAATTTAGAGGAAATAAGCATACAATGTCTAAAATGCTTCCCTTTTTTTCAGATCCTATCACATATGTATCCATGATTTCCATTGTTTCAACTAGCTCTATGGCAGCTAACAAACCACCATCACTGACAATGATCATGGTAATAGGTAGGTGGAGGTATAAGAACCTATTTTGTTATTATTTATGCTATTTCCCTATGCTTAGGTGTTGGAGCTGTAATAATGATATTTCTGTTAGTTCTGAGTATTACAGCAATATTTTGTGTTAAATTAAAATTTTCAGCATGTCCAAGGAGGTAAGCATACAGGCATAGCTACATGTCAAGAGTAAAGAAGGCTATTTATATAAAAAGAAGAATAAACAATTGTTATTAGGCTACAAAAGTTTAGGCATATTGCCCATCTTACACTCTACACGTGTATAATGTAAGAAGGTTATGTCTGTTTAGAAATATTAAACATCTCTATAGATATATATATATATTGATAACTGAAAGGATAGATAAAAAGCTTATGATATTCTGTCTCTAGAGTAGTAGTTAATAAAGACCATAAAGGCCTTTTTATATAAGCACTTATGGCTCCTCCTACTTTAATGGACATAACACATGGATAGACTCTTAGAGTTGTTTTAATAATCACAAGATACAGTTTTCTTTCCACAATTCAAGGGAGAAAAATGAGACAAATAACTCAGAAAACAATGGTCCTACTGATGCTGCCTTGCAAGTACCAGCACCACTGTATGAGGAAATTAACCCAATGACTATGTTCAGTTACACACAGTGCCCAGTATATGGCATGTCACATACTACAACATCAAGTACAACATCACAAGTGGAAAACTTTGTCCATCATGAATATGAAGCTATAAAAACTAACATTAATGATACATATCTAACAACAGAGTGCCCTGCATATGGACTGTCATAGTGATAAACAAACCGGATAATAATATTATTATGTATTGCTCACTGAATTTACATTATTATTCAGTTTTTGGTAGTATAAATTTTTGTAGCTATCTCTACTATATAAGAACTTCATTATTCATTACTGTTTGTACTTATCATTAACTACTGAAAGCTTATCAAGGTCTATCACTAACCAATGGGAGGGAAGGTTAGCATTATGTGGTATTGTTAGGTGTATCACTTTCCTTTCACTTATATTATAGTTTGTTTTTTCATGTTTGTGCACTTTTTGCATTGCATCCTTCAAAAATGTTCTTTTCACTTAATACTTTGTACCAGTACCAGAGTACTTACAGAGCCAAGTCAGGCACTCTGTGGAGCAAATCCCAAACTTTCAGAGCACTTCCAGAGCACTAGAGGGATGTAAACTATTACTCTAGCTATTATAGCAGCTATAAAACTCTATTCAATATAAACCAGACTCTATAGAGATGTTCTAATCGATCCTTCTTAACTGGCGGTGACAATTGTTGTATCTGGATTTCATTCAGGAATAATATTTTTGGTCTGACCTTCTTTCTCTTTTGCATCAATAGCATGGTTGCTGATGTCACTAAATTGCAGTGAAATAATTGTTAAACATTCAATGTCTCCATGTAGCTAATGCTTATAAAGAGAAGAACTAAGAAAAAGTTAGATTTGAATTAATCATGCAATAATATTATGTAGGTAGCCAGAGGCTTTATTTTTGAAGCATAATAGGAAAGTTAATATTCACTATTTGTAGCTAGTACTTATCAATACCAAAAGTTTAACTGTTCGTCCCACTCCACAGAATATGTAGGGAGAAAGGTCTTATACAAATACAACACTCAGAGAAGTTGTGTGATTCCCCCCACTCAACCAAACAATTAGCTATTATTTTCCACCCACCACACCAGACATGTATCTAGCACAGTAAATAATATTATTATTAGAGAGTCATTCATTACATTAGTCTGAACAACCAAACCAAAAATTACCAGTCTAATAATAATGTTGTTGCTTTAATTGTTTATTGTTGATGAATGATAATAGCACAAACATTCTTTTCCATCTTTGTCCAGAGTTACCAACAATTCCTAATGGGAGATAAGGACAGGACCTGGAAATTATTGACTACACTCATTTCACCTTAGCCACAGCTAATCATCAGAAAGTCATTATAAACTTGTCTTGTGATGAATGTGCAATAATATGTTGTATTGGATTGTTTTTACTGTTGCTGCTATATAGTTTATATGATGACCAAAGTTTTTCACTTGTGATGTTCCAACATATGACATGCCATAAACTAAGCACTAAATGTAACTGAACACAGTCATTGGGTTAATTCTTCACTTGTATATGGCATCAGTAGGATCATTTTTAAATAATTTATCTTAGTTTTCTTTCTTAAAGTTCACACTATCAGACTATACTCACTCTATTTATAGGGATGTGTGTGTCCCATCAATTTATGACAGGTGGCCCAAATATTTTTCTTAATAAATTAACTTGAATACTAGCTAACTGTAGACTGACTTTATTTAATGGAAACAGACTATTTAATTGTCCATTCCATATCAGTCATGGAAACTGACACCATGAGACATGGTAATACTTTGCAACTTTGACCTTTGCAGGCTAGATCACACCCTTCTGCCCCTACCCCCTTATTCATGAAAATATAATTACCATAGTTGAAATATTTCACACTCTTGTGCACATCTTTTCCTCTCTTATTGCTGAAGGGTCATAAATAATGGTGATTCAGTGTGAGTAGCTACTAGTATCAAAATTCATTATTGACATATTCCAAACTTCCAGAACATCTGTTTGTTTTTGAGCACACTTCTTGAGGTTAGAATGCAGTCGGTATAAACTTTTTGCACGAAGAACGTTGTACCATTTTTCTCTAGTTGTCCAGAAGCCTACATATGCAACAAACCTCAACTTTTCACTTTTACAATGCTTTTTGTAGACTCAACATTTCCTGATAGAAAAAGGTTCAAATGAATTTTCACCAGCTGCTATTGAAATTTCTTTTCACAGAGCACACAATAGTCCACATGCTTACATGCTCATTAGTAATTTACTAGTAGCAATAAAGGAAGTTCAGGGACAGTATATAGACCTGATCCAAGTGTGTTCTTTCTCATAGGTTCCACTGAACTACAAGGAATACAGTGTCTATCAGGCTCACCCAAGGTCATTGAACTACACATTGCTTTACTGATGATCCGGTAGTTATATACCTCAGAGACAATAATAATGTATCCATTAGTAGATGTTTCACTGTATTCTGTGTGATAATAATAATATTATGCTGATGCTTTGACTAAATTGTAACTGCCACATGTTATTGGGATTTCCATATTAAATGAGTGATTAGATTTTGTACAAAGCAGAGGAGGAAACCATTATTGATATGCTTTATAGCTATGATAAGAATTGATTGTCACACAATACTCACACAAAGGTATATTACAATAGTATAATATTATGACTAGCTAGCTACAGGCTGTTTAGATAATGATGATATATAGCCACAGAGATGTACTGATCTACAGCAATCCATAAGCAGGACACTCTGTTATAGTATCACAAATCTCTGAGTTGCTAAATTTTACATCTTCATATTCACGATTGCCAATGTTTTCCACTTGTGATGTTGTACTTGATGTTGTAGTACGTGACATGCCATATACTGGGCACTTCGTATAATTGAACACAGTCTGTGGGTTAACTTCTTCATACACTGGCACTTGTGATGTGGCATTCATAGGACAATTGTCTTCTGAATCTTTCTTCCTTGAACTGTTGAAAAAATTTCACTAAGACTAGACTCTTCACTGACTTATTAGGTATAGAAGGGAAAGAGTTCGCTTAAAAGTGATGATACCATTCTTGATTAAATAATACAACTTGCACAAAGGAATTAGGCCATCACTGTTAAGTTACTATAGTTATTACATGTTATAATGTCATGGTTAGTAACTATAGGAGAGATATTACCATAACAAGACAGAAAATGTTGTTTACAAGTGAATAGCCTAGCTAATAGTTAATTATTCTATCATGTAAAACTTGTGCTGATAGCTAACAATAGTGAAGTATAGTATAGCTAACTCACTTGTATTTTTTCATTGCCACCATAAAGCACAATACTGCTATGATACACAGTAGCACAATTATCACTATAACAACTCCTATACCTAGAAAACAGATAATAGCTATAAACTCTTCTCTATCAATATATCCTTACCTATTATAATGATCAGTGTCAGTGATAGGGTCGTATTTGCTGCCATGGAGTTTTTGGAAGGAGTCGAAACAGTGGAATTCATGTACACATCTGTTACTGCCATAGAATTCTTGGCAGTAGCTAAAACTACTATAAGAAACTTCATAAAACTTATAGAACATGACAATCAAACCCTCTAATATTATACTGGAAATTTTTGAGTAAAAATATTTAGTTTGGACAAAAAAACAGAAACAGCATTAGATTTTTTCTGAATAATTTAATTAAGAATGATTCTGGCTTATGAAAATATTGTACTTTCAAGAAATAATATTAATGTTATCTAAAAATTAGATCTCTCGTGACTTCAGAGAACAAACTATAGATCCCAGCCCAAGCAAAATACTCTGTATGTGTACCTTCCTGCATGCTATAAACTAGACTATCATACCTGACTGCTCCACTGATTGTACACTGGTAGAATACGCTACCATTCTTCCTTCAAGTGAAAGTATTATCACGTGATATGTACTGTTCTCCTCCACTTCTACTGTCACTGGAGTTAGTTGTCTGTGTTCAGTGGTGCGATTGATCAGGAGTTTATTCACTTCAGTGATGTTGTCCAGCTGTACTATCACTTGGAACCCAGTTTCTGTGGAACTCAAGGTACACATTGCCAAGATAACACCCCCAGAATAGGAAATGGTACAGTTATCAATGTTCTCAGAAAGGGGCGGTTGGGGAAGTGAACCTATGGAAATGAGAATTAATGTGTCTACGTGGTCTACATCAACTATTATTAAAGTAAAAATAGCTTGACAGCTATTTCACCTCGGCTGTTTCCAGTTACATAGAGTTGTTTTGTGCTAGCCGGGTAGCCCACTCCATTAATGAAAGTTCCATCCATTTCACTACTATAAGCAAACACATGATACTGTCCAGGAGTTAAGTCAACTGGCAATGTGTAGTTAAGGGAAGCATTCCTATCCAGGTACAGATATAATGATCTACTGAAATTGACAGATCTGTCTTCATTGATGAATGTAAAGACAATCAGTGCCCCAGTTGCTACAGAAGGTCTGAAATACTGAATTGTAAGTGTATGTGATATGTTGTCAATAGTGACATCTCTGATATCATGAGTACCTGTCATGAAACATAATATTAATGATGCCAATGATACAAATATGTTCTCACTCAAGCTGGCATTGGATATAGCAGATCCATTGATGTTGGAGGCATTAACCGAGACACTGTAGAGTCTATTCTTAATCAGTCTTTCAGAGGTAAATGTGACTGCATTCTCTGTAATGGCTACATCTGAGCCTCCCATAGTAATTTCCTCTCCAGTATTCTGGTCCATTAACATCAACTTACTCTCACAGACTAGAGCAGACTGCACAAAAGTATTATAAAATTATAAAATTATATTTAGTTAGCGATGACGATAGTGAAGGTCATAATATGTATGTACCTACTGGTAAAACTAATTTATTTACTCAAATTAAACCTTTCTGGTATTTTTTATTTTTTTAATATTTATTTTATTTTTGTTTTACTTCATTTTTGTTTTTGTTGAAAGGATCTGTCAAACCAAAACCTTGTAGTGGCCAGCTTCAATCACTGAAAAATAGTAGCCAATTCTCTGATAGAATTTTATACTGGATGTTGTAGCTCTGCTCAGAAATATAGGAAATGGAACTCCACATGTTCCTATTATTTTTCTATGGGATTTGCACCTAATTGGAAGTGAAAAGGCTAACTATTACTTCCAGTATAAATGCTCCAAGACTTAGCTCTATTTTTCTGTGAAAGGGTTTTAAACCAACAATTACTAAACTCCCTCCCACTGATCGCCTACATTGATCCCTATACTGATCTCCCACACTGATCTCCCACATGGCCCCCTACTGATCTTCCACACTTATCTCCCAACCCTCTCCCCCTCTGATTTACCTACTATAAGGTGTATCTTATGTTTGAGGTTGTATAATAATAATATTATACATGGTAGCTATGAGATTGTGCAGAGTTAGAATTAATACTTATGACAATTAGAGCTTACCATGTTTATTTGGTAGGTAAATATTCTAGTGCCATCTGACATCATCACACTTTCAACCAGTGGTGAGATTAGTAAGTCTTCCCTTGCTCTAGGAGCTAAGAATATACTGTTAGCAGAGGCGTATGAGGGTCAAAAATATTGGGGGGGGGGGGGGGCTGAGTACCACGTGGCTGTTAGGCCACGGCAAGGTGGAGGGTGTGGGAAGGGGGATGTGCTCCCTCCCACGCAGAGCACGAAGAAAATTTTGCTGGCATATGCATAAAATGGAAACAATACTGTATAACAAATTAAGGACTATAATGTGAAGCAAAGACATTCAGTATTAAAATCTTTAGCAACTTTTTCCATATCACAGGAGTCAGTAAGGTTCTTATGAATGTGAAGCTAATGAGTCTTTGCTCAGACATGGACGAGTATAAATATGTATTAACTACTTTGAGTGCAGAAAATGACCCTTCAGAAGTAGCTGATGTGATTGGCACGTTAAATATAACCTAGAATGTTATGCACCTCTGACAGCATTGACTTGTATACAACTTGGCTATTCATAGCTTCACATATGGTACGAATGGATGTCACCTTAATAAAAGTGGGCAGGGCTTGCCTAATCAAAGTAACAAGAAGAGAAAGTTCCTGATGAAGCTTCTCAAAGCTAATATCACTACTAGTTGGCTGATAAAACTCTGTAGGATCCACACAGCAAAGTGATTCACACACAGTTACCTGGGCATTAGATTGATCACAAGTAGCTACTAGCAGTAGAAGCTTCAGCTTGAACAAGGGGGGTAGGAAAGGGGGGTTCAAAGGGGGCTGTAGCACCCCTAGTTTTTTTATGCTGCAGCACCCCTAGTTTTTTGTGGCTGTACCAATGGCATACATTATTTTTTGACAGCACCCTTTTATTCACGTTTGTTCCAGTTGACTTGTGTCCTTGTGGTTCTTTCTCCATGTAACAGTAGAAATTAGATTACATCATTGAATTGTTATTGTACTATACCTAACCCTAGTATATAGCTCATAGCAATAGTACAATTGACAATGATTTAATCTGTTACATGGAAAAGGAGCCATCTATCCCTTCAATCTGTTAACATGTGTAAATTAATGTAAGACCCTGGTATCATGATCATGTGATAAACTAAGCAACCATGATCAGATGCCATGTTTAAGCTATAGCTAGCTATGTCTCAGAAGAGGCTGACCAGCTTTTTGGCCAAGGTCACAGTAAATGAATCAAGTTCAGCCAACTGTGAAGCAACCAGTGTGTGTCCTAATGATCAAATTTAAGTGTAGACAACTTTCTTAGCAGTAAAACAAAAATTGAATCCCCAGGGCCATGAAGTTAAAATTCCTATATTATATAATAATAATGAAAGGAAAAAATCTGCTCCATGTGAATGTCCTTGTTCCCTATCATCCACTGCAAATATCCAGATTTATGATTAGCTAGAGCAGTCAAAGACAAGGCAAACATGTCCAAATACAGCCTGAATGGTATACTAAATATCCTTGAATAAGTGTGCACACCACTTAAGACAGAATATTCTGCTCTATAGTTATGCCAGCATGCTGAAAAGTGAAATTTGCTGACTTTCAGTAAATCAAAATTTTATTAATGGAAAACTTAATTGTATATGCCCAAGTCATACACAACTGTCATTGCATTGTGCAGTGATTTTCCCCAAAATGGCTTTCCCTTTTGATAATTTGGGAAAGGAAATATCTATCCAATACCATTAAAGGTATTGAAAACTTGGTATTTTGTTTGGGAAAGGAAATATTATTTTTGTTGTATATTCAAAAGGACAAACTTGATTTATATAGCTGCATATTTTCTTATGAAAGCTTTCATAATATTAATATTTTTGTTGGTCTTTTTATGATAATTATCTTAAATAATTGCCCCCCCCCTCCCCACCCATTATAATTGCAGCAGCCCTACCTAAAATCATCTTCCTACCCCCCCTGTTGAACTTGTAGATCCTCTGAATCTTCTACATCCACGGCAAGGCTCTCTAATGAGAGACTGGCCTGTCTAAACCTCTTGGTCATGTTGACTCAACAAGCATAGAGACTAGGCAAAGTGCATGCAGGTGTAGCTACTTTGTTTGTGGTTTGGTTTATTACAATTCGATGGCAGTGTGAATTCTATTATAGCTATGTGTGTGTCCACAATAATTTTGGCCAAAATATTGGGGGGGCTGAGCCCCCACCTCCAAAATATTGGGAGGGGCTCCAGCCCCTCCAGCCCCCCCTTCCTACGCCCCAGGTTAGCTACATACCCCCAACCTGCCATATACATATATAGTTGAAATACATACGTGTAAAATCCTGAGAATATCCTAGTGTGACAATTGTTCCATTACCAACCACATTCACAGGAGTTACAGTGAAGGTGTAGTTATCACACACTCCGCCAATGGGAATGAAGAAGTTGAATTCAGTCACAGTGATCCCACACTCAGAGAGTACTACTGATGAGGAGGTGGAGTTTACTATATCAACACAGTATGTGATATCAGGATCATTATTAGGTATGTCCAGAGTGAAGGGAGCTGTCCAAGAGAGGGAGACATCAGTGCCTGCCAGGTTAAGAGACGGAGATCCAACTACTGAAAGTAGACCTAGACAAGTTATATCAGCTAGGCATAATGGAACTGTAAAGATAGGATAGTACGTTACTAACCTACCTTGCACCAATAGTGTAAGAATATTAGATGGCTCATTCCTGTCCCCAAAGTTAGCAATACACTGAATAGTAGTGTCATTATAGTCAGATGGAATATGAGTGATGTCTAGACGTCCTGTTCCTGAAAAGAACCTTGTATTTACATTCTGGAGGTTGAGGTTTTCAAGTTGTGTCCTGTTAATCAGCCACTGTATGCTCACTACACTTGCTGTCCCAGTACAGAAGCAACTGGCTTCATAACCAACTCTGTATACAGGTCTACTTGAGGTTAATGTGATAGCTGCAGTACATAAATTTTGTATGAATGCATTATCCTTTTCTATTAACAAACCCACACACAGTGCCCTAGGGAGCTTGCTACCTACATAAAGGCATATATACATAAAGGCATATATACAGAGATTATGGATTAATATGTGTTACTGAATTTGTATACATTGGTGCAAATCATGTGATGATAAAATATTCTGTTTTGTGGGTTACTATGTACTCTTGTGGTAAATCTTATAATCCTGTTTGTCATACTATACTGAAGCTAATCTAATCCACATGCCCTATCAATTACCATAGTATTAACGACCAAACATGAACCAATTCATTCTTGCAATGTATGAACTAGCATGCTCAAGTAATATCTAACAAGCTATGTAGTATATTCTCTAGCTATGTGCATTGAGAATCTAACTATCTACGTATATAGCATCTGGCTGGGCTGAGACATTAGCTTCCATATGCATGAGTAGAACTTACCAGAAACAGAAAGTGGAGACAGTTCCAACAGTAACATCAGAAACCACAGCAACCAGGGCGGAAAGACCTGCATTATTAATATCATTATGATGCTAAGTTACATTCAACTCTACAATATTGTATATTTAATTTGAACAGTAGCTATGTATTCCATATAGAATATAGTAACATTGTTCTTGGCAGTGATTAGCTAATTTTAAATTAGTGATTTGTCAGATTTTGGTTAAAATCATTGCTCTACAAAACATTTAAACAGAAAAAAGAATAGTCAAATTTTCTTTGATGGAAAGACTAAACCATCACATCATTATAATGTCAAGGTCTTCGTATACATGAAAATATCCTCTAGCTGAAAATGGATGTGATCGTGGACTCAGAATATAGAGACACAATAGGAAGAAAACAATGGTCCACACATTGTCATACTGTGGTGACATAGGAGGTGTAACCTGGCAATAAAAATATAAAACGTGTAACTTCATGTTATTCAATTTGCTATGATTTGCATAGCAATAATAGCTATAATGGACATTTTTAAGTCTGAGTTAAAATTTGCTACCACCAATGTGTTCATGGGAAGGTAAGCTGTCTAACTAGCTAGCTATCTATGCAGTTTAAGTTCCATAGCAATGTGGCATTTATGGAGATATTAGTAGAAAACTGATTAGCTATTGTTTGTAAATATTTTTTCCTTATATTATCACAAAAGTTGTTATTGTTATTACTGTTGTTGTTGTTTTGTTGAGGGTGGCTCCTCTCTATCAGCCCACTAGATTGAGGCTCTGTGTATTAAGATATTGGCTTATGTATTATTTTGAACTGAATAACATGTTGACTCAGAACTGTAGAATATGCTAATACTAATATCAGCTAGGAGATCTGATTATGATATCCGTGATGGTGTCAAAATAACCTGCTCAGATACAAATGAAAACTGTGAGGTGAGATAGACAGGTCACATAATTAAGTCTGGTGTAAACAATAATGCAGTGTGCATGACATCAACATAATCTTTCTCTACCTTTTATTTTCCCTAAAGATTTATTTTTCCTGCAATTATTGTTATCACCGTAGTTTCAATAGGCAGTCCCAATAACAACATCAGAGGATTGTGTTTACTAACCATCTTTATTAATAATATATGAACATTGGGGCTATACTTGAGTGGGGCTATACTTAATTATGACTCCAAATGCAGGCAGGATAACGTTACAAGAACAAGAGAGGGGTAGAAAAAGAGGGATGGAGTGTTGATGAATTTTTTTAAATAGGTCTTGAGTTCTTGATAAAATTTTATGCTCAAACTTCTTTCCTTAATTATTACTCTTGAAATATCGTGCACAATATTATATCTATATATCTATAAAGTATGAAAAATTCATAGATAAAAAATAACTTGCTGTAATAATATTAATTAGTGATGTTATAATTGTTACACTACTGCTGAGACTAGCCTGCTGGGAGCTTCAGGCTTCTTTCTTCAATTTCAATCTCATAAAAGCTATTAGTGGACATTCATCATCTTTCAGTCTGTGCCAAGCCAAAATATTATTATGCTGAATAGGCTTAGATAAAATTATGCTCCAAATTTTACCAAAGATGCTAATCTCAGATTCTCATGTAAGCTAACTAAGATTTCCACAGGATTTGATCCATATTAGCTATTATATCAAGCAAAAAACAACAGTTCCTGGCTCAGTTGTCCCAATATCTTTGAAAGACCATTTGCTAAGGCCATATAAGTAGCTAGCTCACACTTTAGCCAATCTACTTACATGCACTAAGATTGTCAACATCACCACTGGTAGGCTTAAAGTCATTTATTTTTGTAGGATCAAAGTAGTAGCAGTCCGTTTGCTATATATAATTTTTTTGTGTGTAAAAGTCCCATTTTTTCCCAAATTTTACCTATTAATTTTCATTATTCCAGGATTCCTTAGCTTATCTTATTCTCATGATCCAAGCCTAATGTTGAACTAGTTAAATGCTGAGTCAGTGTTATACGTATAAGTTATATAATAATGTACGTACATGCATAGTCATAAACACTACATTAATTTCTGTATGTACGTATATGCAGCTACGTAACTAGCTGGTAGCTAGCTGTTGAGATCATGCAAAAATTAAAAATTAATATCTTGTAAACTCGGCAATTAATCCCCAAAATACTATTGGATTGACCTATAATGCTAGCATTATACTCAAATGCTTCACCAAACCTAAGGAATAATTTATTGTGCCTTATTTCTTGGTACGTACATAATGATTTGTACAACATACCACTACATATCATCCTGTTTAGGGGTACCAGTAATGTTGATTTCATTAGGAACGTCATATTATGTTATCTCTAATATTATACATAAAGAGAATTCTACCTACACACCACTAAAATTAGCAGGTAGGAGCAGGGGGTGCAAGTACACCTCAACATTTTTATTGGGGGTGCATTGCACCCCTACTATTTCAAAAGAAATATTTTATTACTTATAAGAATTATTTTAAGAAAAGAAGTTCGTTCACTAAGGACATGAAATATAAACTTTCTGATGCAAAGATTACATGTGAAAGGTGAGATTTTTAGTGTAAAATAATAGATGTTCAAGAAAGGTGCAGCTACAAAGTAACATCCATTTAAAAAAACATTGTGAAGCCATGAATGAATACCATGCTATAAAAAATTTTTCAGAGATACACAAGCTTTTGAGACTCTGTCTAGTTGTTTCGGTCACTTCTGAAAAAACATTTTCAGTTCTAAACAGCTGCTTGTTTATCTAAGATTCACAATGAGAATATTTTCAGTCCTAAAACAGCTGCTTGTTTATCTAATGTATCAATGACTGCTTATTTCACAGCAAGGACTTAACTGATGCAATAAACGTGGAGGACATTGCTAAAGAATTTGTCACTTGTAAAGTGGAAAGAAGCAAGCACTTTGGCTCTTTTTAAAATAACTAGCTAGTATCTTTCATATACTATGTCCAAAAACTCAGGCATCCCTACTTTTTACTAGTATCCTACCCCTCTGATTAGCTATTTGATTTACCAATGTTTTGATGAAGGTGGAACTCTGGCTTCTTTTTCCACTGACTGTATAAAATATGAAAAAAGAGAGGGAGAGAGATGAATAGCAGTACGAATGCTTTTCTCTATATAAGATTAGGTCTAGTCTATTTGGCTAGTGACTAGGTCACAATGTGGTGGGGTGTGGGGGCATGGAGAGGGGAAGATCCAGCAATTTTGAAAGGGGAGATCCTAATATGATACGCCAACTACATGGCTGTAATAAGGCCACAGTGAGGGAGAGGGTTCAGGAGAGGGATGTGCCCCCTCCTGCACTTCCTGTGGAAACAATGTGATAAAACATGAACAAATAATAGGGGAGGGTCCTGACCCTCCCAGGTATCATTTATGAGGAAGAAGTACGGGTTGGGGGAGTGAAGAAGGTAATAATCTATTATTAAAGGGAGGAATTATTAAAGAGAAGAGGGGGGTTGGGGGGATATTTTTTTGAAAAAACTTCCACTCCTGATGAAATTATCATTTTATCAACCAGTTTACACTTTAAAGAAAGGGAACTGCACTGGATATAATATCACATACTAAATAAAAAAGTATTGTAGACTTTCATGCTTTCATGTCAAAATAACTAGCTATGAAAGTGAAAATAGTAATAGTAGTAGTAGTAGTAGTAGTAGTACCAGCAATAATAATAATAGTGTAGCATACACACAGTTAATTTCAGCAGAAAAAGGCAATATTAACGGGTAACTATTTTTTATTGTGATATAGCTATCATTAGTCACAATGTAGCTATTGTTTTTCTGCAGTTATTTACTTAAAAATATTTGTTTTGTGTCATTTACAGTAGCTATAAACTAATTATCACATGAAATGGAACAATCACTAAACAGTTAATAGAGAGAAGCAAATGAAATGACTTATGGTTAAAATTGGGGGCAAGTGGAGCAAGCCCCACACTAGGGAGTTGAATGAGAGATTTTTACTGTGTAGCTATGTTCTACAGTGTCATACTCTCTCCTAATGACTTTTGCCTATGAATCTGATGATCCTTTTCAAACATGCTTGCTTTGTGTTATTCCCCAATTATTTATTATATTAACTTACCACATAGAAGTAACTGATCCAGCAATGTATGGTCATTAGTTAGGAATCCAACTTCGCTGATGAACATTTTCCCAAAGTGTTCTTGTTCCATTCATCGACCACTGGATATTAACATGCAGTAAAGAAAGAAGCTCTTAACCTCCCTTCTCTTATTCGTTGATTATTAGTTTCTCATCAACAGCCCACATCTGTTTTCTGCAAATCAAAAATGTTGCAATTACTGTTCCAATTATTACACACCGTAGCTAATTAGCGCGTGCTATCACAACATGGCTCTTTTATTGAACTTCACACTGTGTGTGTCCCTTCACGATTTAGCTGTAATACAGTCGTACCTTGGACTATCAAAGTTGTAAACGCTCCAAACTCTACGTATAGTCAGTTTTTCGGGAGTGTTGAGCTTAGGCTGAACCAAACTTCTGTTGGGAAAGCCAAGGATAGGCTAGATTTGGCTTAGTAATAGCTGATGTAGCCCCTATGTTTGAACCCTATACAAAGTTTGTGCTAAGAGAAAGGGACGATGAGTATCTCTAACTACTGGTAGGCCATTTAATATAATAATAGCATAGGTGTAGGAACTGGGGGGGGGGGGGGGGCACTGGGGGCATGTGCCCCCCCCCCCCCCCCCCCCCCAATATTTTGGGTCACTATACAAATATTCCAGTGCCCCCCTGTCTGACAAAATAGATTGCAGGTTGGTTGAGGAATCAAGGTCCTATTCAAGCAACCACTTAAAGTTAGCTGATGAATAGGCAGTTTACATTATTGACTCCCTATACCTAGTATCAACATTTGTGGCCTATGGTGTCTCTCTTGATGCATGTAGCAGCTGCTCAGTATTAGATAGAGCTAGGTACGTATTGCTGAGAAGTTTATAGGTGAAAATAAGCATTTTTGGTTCTTATTAAATTGTATTAAAAATGTGTGACTAGTGGGTGTGGTCACTCAAAATTTTCGCCGACACACACACTTAGCCATTCCTTTCCATACAAGTGCCCCCCCCCCCCAATCAAAATCTCATTCCTACACCTATGAATAGTTATAGTTAGCTAGCTATTTCAAATATATGTATAATGTATGCTGCTAGACTCTTCCCCCCAGCTATATACTAAATAATATGTCACTCCTATAGATACTTCAGCAATTGCAGTATTGATGCAATTTGACAAGATTAGCTTCCTACCTGATCCTGTACCACAAAATGATGGGCATTATAAGGACTTCAAAGAAGTGTTTGGCACTGTCACTACTGAAGACCACAGACCATCATTGCAGAAACGACTCTACCATGAGAAGAATGTGCCATTTCCTGTAAGTATTCAGCATGCAAGGAACACAAATATGGTTGTACAGTGTGAAGAATGTAGAATGCGGTGGATTGTATATTCAAAATACAAGTTGACAGATAATGAATCGGAAATAATTAAGAGCATATTGGATAACTATGCTTATACGTGTGGATCATCAATGGAGGATCTGAATTTGTGTGGAAGATTGAGCACTGTGTGCATACGTATTGTTCGCTGTTATGAGCCTTTAGAAGTCCATTATCATGCTCTTGGTCATGAACTTCTCTGCATTTACTGCTGCAGTGCAGATAACTTGACTGCCAAACCTGGATGTTACCCACAGTGTCCAGACTGTTCATCCAAACTTCCTGCCAAAAAAGGAACATAGACTTTGCTTTTAAAGTTTTGTACATAATTGTACTGGCTAAAAGAATGATTTTATATGGAAATAAGGTCAAATAATAGGAACCTCAATAATAATAATAATAATAATAATAATAATAATAATAATAATAATAATAATAACAATAATAATAATAATAATAACAATAATAATAATAATAATAACAATAATAATAATAATAATAACAATAATAATAATAATAATAATAATAACAATAATAATAATAATAATAATAACAATAATAATAATAATAATAACAACAATAATAATAATAATAATAATAATAATAATAATAATAATAATAATAACAATAATAACAATAATTACATTACTCTCCCTCCCTCATGAACGCAAAAAAATTTCCTGATGAGAAACTAATAATCATCTAATAGTGGCCTTAGTAGGAGACAGGGTAACAAGTAACAGTAAAATAATTATTTTACATAGCTCAAGCTCACCATTAGAGACTGAAATTGGGGTGCTTCTATGTGTAAATTTCCTTACAGTATCCTTATTATATATTATGGTATATTACAGTAATCTTATTATAATAATATTATTGAATATTACAGATGTAATAGTAATGATGTAATGTACAGAATTTACACATAGAAGCACCCTAAAATTGAGCGCAGCATAAACTTCACAAAACTGTGACTGTGACTCAGCTATAATATACTCAGTATAAAGTAGATCAGTAATATTATGATAACCCTGTTTGTCCTAAATGACTTTCAGTATAATATCAATATTATTGTAATAACAAACACATAATATAGTCAGTAGATAGCTACACATGCTCACTGCTCAGTTCTCAATGTTACATATGTGTTTTAAACTAGCTGTGATAATGGGGAACTTAGCTGAGCTGTCTGGACCCAGCTATTGTATCAGACCTGGCTGAGCTGCTTGGGCCTAGCTCCGACTCTGACTCTGAAGTGTCTGAGAAAGAATCAACACCTGTGGAAGTCATTTCTCTTTTCAATGGATTAAATACCTTCCTAAGTCTGATCTGTTAAGAAAAAGGAAGATCAATAGCGTAATCCACCTGCATGAGAGACAAGCACATTTGGCCAGCTTATCTTCGATGGAGTTAATCCAAATGTTAACATTTTAGAATGGTGTAGGAATCTTTACCAATTTGGTCTTGTGTAGCAAGCAAAGTAGCTATTAATACAGCCATCTTCAGCAAATAGGGCCTTTTCTCTTTAAAGACAAACAACTGGAGGATTAGGATTACTATAATAATTACATTTTTTCAACTTATAGTGATGGAATAGCAAACAGGGCTATAGTAATAATTATCATTGATGCCAATTGACTAACTCAGCAAACAAGACTGACCACCAACCCATTTAGCTAGGAGTGGCACTTGAGAAAAATGTAGCTAGTAACATTCTACGTGATCGTGTACATAGATGCCAACCCTTTCTGGAACAATTTCCAGGACAGGAGGCCACACCCCTAACCACGCCCAATACCCATCCTGTGCATTCCATTGTTATCACGTGAACAGTCACTCAGTGATCTTATGTAATTGTTGTTGTCATAATACATGATGTAAAAATACAGCTAATAGCATGCGTGCAGGCAGCTAGCTTCTTAATAATGTGTCCATGACTACAGACTTTAATCACTGGCACTTGTTCATGTTGGTTATACCAAAGCCACACACCCTATTTCAAAGGTTAAACTAGCAATTTATCTAGATTTCCAGGACAAACACCTATTCTTGCAGGACAAGGACATAATCCAGGACTGTCCTGGACATTCCAGGAGACAGTTGGCTGGCAACTATGCATGTAGACCACTTCATTCTCGGTACACACGCCAACTCTCATGCATTTAATTAGGGCTCTAATTCAACCTCACACAGACTCACGTGCAATAATGATCAGAGAGAGAGAGAGAGCTAGAGACTAGACTTACTTTTAATAAAAGGGTGGGGCTCAGTTCTAATAAACGCACAGTTCGTGAAGGCTGATGAATGGTCTGAGATTCAGATCTCTTTGAGATTTCTAGCGGGTGATGGGGTGACATCTGACAGTGATTTAGACAGAATTTTGCCCAGGCTGGCAGAATTTTGCCCAAAATTCTGCCAGCAGATTGTGCCAGGCCCTAGATTGCTCTACGGTAATGTACCAGACTCTCTCACTTTTTCCGAGTGAAGTATTGTGTGAAAAAGAAAAAAGTGAGAGAGTCTGGCCAGCGAGACTAACGTAGTATAATATTATACGTACCTCCGACCATTGTCGATGCATACCTACAATATTATTAGATTGTCAGATTTTTGACTTATCTTCATCTGGCTAACTCACTCACTTCAGATTATTAAAACCATCACTATTCCTCCCAATTCTTCCCGTTTCTCATTCCACCAAGTTAACAATATACTAAAGTCTGGTCCAAGCTGACGAGGAAGCAGCCAGGAAGTGCTACATCATGTTTACGTTATTCATAGATACTTCGCTATAATAACAACATTCGCGATCGTATTTACACAGAGAGCAGATGACTCTCCACGCAGTCATTTTTTTTATTACGCGTAACACTATAATAAATGCATTCCTAGTGGTCCATTTCCTATAATGATACGAAGTCTTTTTAGCAAAGTTGCGATGTCTTTGTGAGGCTCTCATCAGCTTGGACAGATTTTAACTAGTTGGGGATAAAGACTTCAGATCTCATATTGCTTGTTACGTACTAAGTTGCAGTTAAAGTTCTGAATCTAGGATTTCCAGTAACCACAGTCATTACAGTGAGTCCATAAATAAACTCCATTATTGCTACAATGGATTTTTACAAAGAATAGAACAGCGGTGTTTGGGATTTTGAAACATTACACTTGCAACATAGTACCATTTTCCTGGTCCAGGAAAATGGATGAACACTGCACAGAGAAATTTAGGACTAGAGGACATGTATCTTCCAGACAAGCCTGTTAAACCACCATGTCTCAACACAGTGTTTAGGGGACCAGTATTACCTTGTTCTGACCAGCAGTAAAGTATACTACTCGGAACTTACCAAACACAGCTGAAAGGGTGTGGTTTTGGGGTTGTTACTTCCTGTGTGAATGTTCCAATAGATTAAAAGTGTTTGGACATAATATTATAGGGATAATTACAGTTAGCTATACCAAATACAATAAATATTGCCATGGAAGAGCTAAAAAGGAGAATAAGTTGATCCTAAATGCCACCTCTACACAAATAGCTATAGAGTAACGACAAAATTAGTATTCTTGTTGTGATTATAATCTCATCAGAAGTACCCATGCCATTAGATGTGTAAAATTACACAGTCTTCTATTAGAATATACTCCCAAAAATACAGATATTCCTTTGGTTGACTTTGGCATGCACACATGTACACAGAGACCTACTTCTAGTTCTCTTTAACTGTGAGTTGCTTTTGGTCTGGCCTTAGAAAAGAAGATACCGCTTACTTCATACCTATTATAGTGACGGATTCTCCATAGATAAAATCCATTAATGTTCACTTGAGCCCTAACAAAATTATTAATACGTAGCTTAAGAATAACCCAAAAGTATAAACACTAGCAAACCCCTGATCATAAGGCTGTTCTTCAATATAATCTATGGACCTGCACACCTTCTTGCTCTTAAGTTCTATAGCTGTATGTCTCGTAAGCAAATTTATAGCATGACATTGACAAGACAGAATGCAAGTATCTCAGCAGGCCACAAAGAACTTAATGACAAGTAGATATTATGTGATCTAGCCAAATGGATGGAGAATTAACATCAATAGAAACATGTAATTATTAAGCCCAACCTCCAGCTTCTATGGCTGAAGTAAATTTGAATGGACTTTATAATTCTTGTATTCTGCACTGTTGCTATGGGAACTGCTGGGTTCTTAACAACATCAGTGTAGCAATTAGATGGGTGGAAGTCAAATGGAAGATCTCTAATTATAGGAACATTGTGGGTTATTTTATAGAGAGTTGTTCAATTAACTTTAATGTCATGATATTATAATAAAAATAGCTAGTACACATAAAATAAAAATTTAATGCCTCCACCATCACTATACATTTGTAACTCATGATCTTGACTTTTCTGATAATGAGATTGTATACTCTACAATAATTGGTGACATCACAGCTTCACATGATCACCACAACCACAATGTTTAAACAGAATATTATCTGTATGTTAAATTATCTGATTCTCAATCTAATAACATTGTACTTGTAAGGCTAGCGACTACTCACTCACATTAGATATTAGTACAACACAAGATCACAGTAATAATGAATCAGATGATGAGAACATGTGTTCCTCACGTGTAAGTCATGTGATATAATGTCTGTGATAATATATATAATGTCCCTACAGTACTAGTGATGACCACTTTCATCTAATCAAGATTCCAATGTGGTACCTACTCTACTTAGCAGACTTAAAAGCTCCTACTGCTTCTAATCTAGCCCGAAAGAGGGTTATTTCTATGAATCCAGCCAAGTCAGATAAGTAAGGCAACTGTACACCATGAACCAAAAATTTCACCTACAGTTAGAATTAAAGAGTTTCCTAATGAGTTCCTAACAGTTTCTAACAGTAAGCTGTTCTGTTCAGCTTGTAGAGAGCCTTTGTCAGTGAGTTCAAGAAGGCAGGAGTTCCTTTGGCTAAAATACGTAGATTGCTTTAGAGAATTATTGGAAGAAAGTGCATATGTTAATAAACCATTTTTATTACATTTTGGAAGCATAATTGGTACATTTTAGGAGCATAATTGGTAATAAATGCAGCATTAAAAAATATAATTGGTCAAAAAAATGAGCATAATTGGGAAAGCACTAAGCGCTATACAGTAGTGCATACTCTAATTTTGTCTAAGGCTCTCTGTGACTTAGGCGCAGGTTGTGGGTTTTGGTTGACTGACCTAGTAGAGTGCTTATGCATACAGTCACAACTCAATCAGGGGGGGTTGGAAGATGATTTAAGGTAGGGGTGCTGCAATTTAGGGGGGGAGGCAATAATATTATGATTATCATAAAAATATGTCATTGGCATAGCCACAAAAACTAGGGGTGCTGCAGCACTCTTTGAACCCCCTTTCCTACCCTACCCCCCCTGTCAATTAGCTATTCATGCACTTCCTGACAAACAGCAGCTTACTACAGATCAGTGCCAGACAGATGTTCAGGGACTCTTGGAGGATATGATTATGTAAATAGTTGTGATGCACTGATGGTAGCTATCTAATTAAATTTATGCCTTGTCATTAGCTAAGGAATGCAAATAAATGAGGAATGCGCTGAGTGGCATTATTTTGATGTCACATCAAGTGAAAAAAACAAGCTGTAGTCAGCCTGGCGCTTATCACCCCGCTTACCTCTGGCCACAAAATATTTTTGCTAATTGATTTAGTGACACACTATATAGCTCTAAACTAGCCTCAGGTGCAATTGGTGGTCTCAGGTGAAAGCGAATAGACTTTAGTTGCCAACTGTCCAGAGATGTCCCCTGATTTAGGCTTAAGGAAACTTTCCCTTTAGGAAAGCTAACCTCGGTGTACATATCCTGGATTCCAGAGACTTCATGTATATTTACAGCTAAAACTACAAGATATGACTCAATGAAATTTGAAGCTACAACCAAACACTTGAAAATGTTTGCTTATTCATCTGTGCATGTGCAAAGAGCCCTATCAGGTCAAAAGTCAAGGGGTATAGCAAACTGTCCCTTTAAAAGTTGGTAACTATGCCTGGTCATACAGCACTATAGCAGTTGCTTAGTCCCAGGATCTGCAAGCTAAGTTCACTCACAATAAAATCATGCAGGAGCATGTATTTGTAATACTGGGTTTTGTGAATCACTGCTAGTGTTCATACATAAAATTGGCGTGGCCCCAATTATTTATAGGTGTGTTTTGGGTGTGGTCAGTAATTTAATGTGCAGGGTGTAACTGTCCCTCTCCTGGAAGCTGCTTTGAAAAGTTTGGAGCCTCTGAACACGATGAGATGGCATAGGTAGAGGGGAGGATTTTTTTTTTTTTTTTTTTTGTGATTGGGGTTTTAGGGTCCATCTCCTAAAGCAGAATATGTAATAGGTAGGAAAGTTTATGTTGTGTAAGCAATCACTTTCTGTTTGTGTAGGGGGAGGGGGGGGGGGGGGGGGGGGGGGGGTATCTTCTAAAGAAGACATGTACAGTAGGGGGGGGAGGGGTTGTGCAATTTTTTTCTTTGTCTCCTAAATGGGACATGTAATAGGAGAGGAGGTTCATGTTGTGTAAGTAATCATCCACTTTCTGCACCACCTTCAATGTTTTCCCCTCTCTCTAGTGATAACTTAATATCAGCTGTGATTATGAGATCATTTCTTATATCTTACCAATAGAATGAACGAGAGTTTCAAAGACACTAATAAAAGATTCGATACTTTGTATGATAGTGTTGATGAGCATTCTTGATGAAGATGATTTTCTCTAAGGTAATTAATTTACTCTTAGACTCATACTTTATTCATTGTGATTTTAGCCAGATCTTTAAATTATTAGCACTCTGCTATTAATATTATATTAATGGCAAAAGGTGAAGTTGTCTAGTATCATATGGCAGTCACAACATTAGATTAACAACAATTTTTTTTGCTCTAAAAAGAACATAACTGTAGTCTATGCTGTGTGAGACCCTTTACCTATTATTGTATTTACAAGACCCTTTACCATAAGATATAAACTGCTATTTGCCAACCAGCATAGTTTTTATTGCATTTCCTGGGCCTCTCCTGGTTTGAAGTACTATCATAGCTGTTTACCTTACACCAGACTCAGGCACCCACATACCATAATTACAGTCTCTACTTTGCAAGTCTGACTGTCTGTACATGAAACTGTATGCATGCACTGCCAAACCAGCTGATGTTCAGTGCCTGGCCAACTAGATCAGCAAGTATATATTATTTGAATCTAGTAAGAAATGACTAATAAGGTTCCTCCTGTAAAGGGAACTAAGAAACAGTATTTCTTTCACAATGGGTTATAGAGGAGTTAGTATGACATATCCTGTAATAATTATTGAATGTGGTAGGTGGTGGCTTTGCTTGGTACCTTCTCTATTTTTCTGACTTTTCTGTTTTTCTGACTTGGTCATCTCTCCTGGTGGAAAGAATGATGTTACAGCTCATGTTAACACAAAACATAATTCATGCACAAAACCTTTTTTTTTTTGTACTTTGAAGGAGTCACTTCTTCAGTTTTTCTCATGCTACGTCCCTTCATGTCTGATGCCACCAATGTAATGAAGGGTGCTAGGTCAGGATGCAAAAGCTCATTAGGAATGAGTAAAATGCATATGCCACCAAGCTGACCTCACAGTCAAAGCAGGATTATAACAACTGCCTCTCAAAGTAGACCAGCTCTTTATAGATATTTTCTACTACTTCTACCATAGTAGTAAGAGGCATGAGCAGTTTGCTGACTTGTAGACCCTCTTTATTTCTGAACCAGCCAGATGTCATCCTGAACATCACTGGTTTGATGTATTAATAAGCAATTAGGAGGTCGAATCTCTTACTTTGTCTCTTGTGGTGACCAGACTAGCAAGTAGTATAACATGAAGGCTTCGAGATCGATACACCAAACTTATCCTTTTTTTAAGTTTGTGTTGTTATGTATAAATAAGTTCAATGTGCTATTCCAGAAATCCACAGAGAACATTACTTGTGAGCTCTATGAATCACCTTGTTCAGATGTACAAAGCAAATCTCTTTCATTTTAACAGCTAGCAATGATCTGCCTCGGCTTAGTTTTGCTGATGCCGATCAACTTCCCAATGAAAGTTTAAAGATTAGGAAAAACACTTGGGACATGAGTTGGAAACTGAACAAGACATGTCACATCAAATCCTTTTTTTCAGCAGTTCAAAAGTTTTACACAGCTAGTATTAAAATGTTGACCCCTTTTGATGATTCTCTTCTTAGGGACTTGGGAATTTTACAGTCTAATGAGAGCCAGAATTATAATGTCGGTGTTGTCTTGAACCTGGTTAGGAGATTCCTTCGACTCAGATTAACCAGTTCTGAATCTGTTGATCATCTCAGGGAAGAGTTTCTTGACTTCTTTTACCATTGGACATTGAGCCACTACACACTTACGAAGCCTCAGAGCCAAGCTTCAGTGCTTCAGATGATGCTGTGTGCTGGATCCTTTTTGGTGGAGAGTTGGCAAGATGAAGACTGTAAGTGATGAGCCAAGGTTTCCAACACTGTTTAGGCTCATGGCTGGCTTCTTATCTACTCCATGTTCCCACAATGATAGTGAGAGAGGGTTTTCTATGCTCTGCAGAATCAAGATTTACCAGAGATCAAGCCTGGATCACTCCATCATAGTTAGTCTTATGTCTCTTAAGATGAACTTGGATGGCTGCTGTTTTGATAGCAATCTTCCTGATGAAGTGCTCTCTAAATAATTGTTAGATACTAAGACCTAGGGATCTAAGGTATTTAGAGACCCGAAGGCTTTGGGCTGTAGCAACCGAACATAGCGAGGTCTCTACTAAGGGCCCGAGGGTCTCTAAATATACCTTAGATCCCTAGGTCTTATATAGTATCTAACTGATATAGCTACATACCAAGTTAAAAAACAACCCTGAGAGAATATGACCCCAGAGGATGGACTTTAAGTAGAGAGCTCTAAGTTATGGGCTCTAAGTTGGAGGCTCTAGGTGATTTAGAGACCTTTTTTGGCTAATCAGAGTGCTCTACTCGACACAGCTATACTCTAAAGCTAAAAAAGCTCCTTGCATAAGGTTATAATGATTTATGATCAGGTTTATATTCATAGTAGGTGTGGCCTATCCTGGGGATTTTATTTGGCAAAGTTGTCGACTATGGCAGCTATTGATAACATTAATTTTAATCTGTGTAAATCTTCCATGACTATACTGTACAGTAATGTTCAGTGATTGCCACATGTTTTCAAAATGGGGTTTTAAATTTCACACCCACTGAATTACTTGTTTTGTAATTAAATTTCTTTAGATAATACTTCTGTGGAAAATGATGGTGTTCAGGATGTTGTTCTTTCCTGTAGCTACACCTAATGGTAAATAATTATAATAATTATAATAATTATAATAATTATAATAATGATAATAATAATAATAATGATAATAATTATAATAATGATAATAATGATAATAATTATAATAATTATAATAATTATAATAATGCTGATAGCCTCATGAAATTTGGATAGAATGGTTATACTTTGGCATTCTGTTTATTAATTATTTCATTTTTTGTTTTGTTATTATTTACTTATTTATTTATTTTATTTTGAATAGATCACATATTTCATTCAATTACTTCCTAGCTGTGTTGCATCATGTTAACCAGGTTTTGTGAAAGTTAAGCATTTTATAATATTGCTACATTACAGGTATCAGGCTGTACTCCAGTAGAAGTGTCTACAGACCTAATTTTGAGGCCAGTTTCTTTTGTTCTGACACATCCTTAAGTGTTGTGAAAATGCAGTGGAAATTTAATGAGACACATGTCGAAAACCTCAACCTCCAAAATATGTTTACAAGGTTCTCTTCGGGTATAGGACGTCTAGATATCACTCATATTCCACTTGCATACAATGGCACTACTATCCAGTGCAGTGCTGACTTTAAGATAACATCTTGAGTAATGTCCTTACACTATTAGTGGAAGGTTAGTTGTTCAATCTACTCTTACGTAGTAGTCAAACATTATGTGGTGGAGTGGAGTGAGCCCCCCTCTCCACTGGGGAGTAAAGTGAGCCCCCCACTCCACTAGGAAGTTGAATAGGAGGTTTCTTATTATTGCTTACCTTACCTTTTATTTTAAGGACTTCCATTAGTGAGGACCATTTTCTTACCACAATACTGTGATTTTATGGATGGATGGATATAAGCCTACATTTAGAGGAAGACATGCCATTTCTTGTGTGTTATAGGAATCAAAATAACTATCATGCAAATAATATTTACAGTTATTATTATTATTATTATTATTATTATTATTATTATTATTATTATTATTACTTACTTACTTACTTACTTACTTACTTACTTACTTACTTACTTACTTACTTACTTACTTACTTACTTACTTACTTACTTACTTACTTACTTACTTACTTACTTACTTACTTACTTACTTACTTACTTACTTACTTACTTGCTTGCTTTCAAGCTTCACCACTCCTCAACAGAAAGGAATACCTGATCTCTATTGCTGTCATGAATTTCAGGAATCTACTACCACTGTGTAACAATAGTGTGTCTGTAGTCCTGATTAAAGGAGTCCTCATTTCAGGGGGTGAAGTTTTAAAGTATTTTTAATAGAAGTGTCTTATTTCAGGGGGTTGGAATGGAGGTATTCCAGGGAGTTGGATTCCAAGGGGTTGGAATAGAAGAATTTCAGGAGGTTGGAATAGAGGGATTTCATGGGTGTTGGAATAGAGAAAGCCCACCTCCCTCCACAATTATCATCTGTATACAAACATATTGTTGTTTATTTGGTATATATTTATTAGATTTACTTAGCGGTGTTGTGATCACCAATTTGAACATTATTATTTCTTAACCAAGTACCAGATTAGAAATTATGCTTTAAAGAAGGAAGGTGTCTATCAATTCTAGAGTCTATCTAAGCATTGCAGGTTACAAAATAATATCATGCATTCTTCATCCCTGAAATTTGTGTAGCTTGGCAGTGAGAAGTATAGCTGGTAGCTATGATCTTGAAGATATCTGAGCTATTATTAGTGCAATGTATATCATTATGATAATAATATTATACAGGTACACTTTCTGCTGTTGGATCATTGTCAGCTGATGCTGTACATGGCAACATCATCCTCACCTGGACAGGTCCATTCTCTGTTGATGCTACTCTCAGCTACTGTGTTGAAGTAAACTCCACCACCTCATTAATACACACTGAGTGTGGGATCAGTACCACAGAATACAGTTTTCCCATTGGCAGAGTCTGCAGTAATAATGCTGATTATACTTTCATTGTAACTCCTGTGAATATTGCTGGTAATGGAGAAAGTGCCACAACCAAATATACACAATCTGTGACTTTATCAGGTATGGACAAGATTTATCCTCTAGAAATTCTTCTCTTGATAAACTGTATTATAAACAGGTGAGCCTGGCGTGTCTGGTTGTTGTCCCTTGGTTATTGTCCTTGTATTTATTTTTTTTGTACTGAAAAGGGTGTTGGTTTTTTTGACAGTTACTTCCTATGTGAAGGAATGCACATACATCTTTCACTGTCCTGTCATTAATCAACACATTAGATACAACCCAATAAGCTATTATACTCTCTACTACCCTTTCAAGGTCAGAGTGATCCCTATTTTGGTATATCTCCACTGTAATTATCCCTAAATAAAATTATGTTGAATCTTTGTACAGAGGTCCAAACACCATTTCAGGGATTTATGAAAACCCACCATAATGTGGTTTTATTCAATGTGCACAATAAACAAAATTTACAATTTCACTTTCCATTCATCTACTATTAAAACTCCTCTACCTTAATATTATATGTTGATAATATATTCATCCACACTCTACGTGCTACTTTGTATAACGTTACTGAGTGATGTGTACACTGTACAGTACTGATATACTAGTATACTAGGTGTGTACATTAAGAACAAGATGAGATTAAGGTGAAATTTAAAAGTTGTTAATGCTTCCTCAGTCTATGTCAGAAGCTAAAGTAACATAATATGGACCAACTCTTTTGGTTCCTACATTATGGTACTCTCAAATTTAGTCACATGTTCATTGAGAGCTCATTTTTACTATAGAGTCTAGTACTGTGAATCCTGTATAAGTCACCCTCTCAGCCACAAAGGTGGAATGTGGTCTCTATATGTATATATAGAGAGGTGGTCTGTTTTGACAAGCTTCACTACAGTAACCTATACATTTAGAGAGGTGGTCTTATTAAGGGGTGGTCTGGTTATACAGGTTTCACTGTATAAGTACTATTGGGACATGACTGAGTGGCTTATGTATATAGGAGAGATAAGGAGTAGTCTTACAGGTTTCACTGTGCTACATTATTCTTGCTATAAATATTTATGTACTTCACAAAATATCTTATAAGAGAATGTTTGAAAAACTCTTCCCTGTTTTGTTGTTTGTTTCTAACTAGAAACTAGTCAAGTTAAGACTACAATAACTATTACTTTATCTATTGCCATTACTTAGCTATTAGCTACCATTACTTCACCTGCACCTACGTATAGTGTATGCATGAAGTGTGTGGTATGGTGCATGTGTGGTGTGATTAAAATAACTGTATTAGCTTTAGCTAAATAAAAATATTCAACTTATATACTGCAGAACTGGAAAACTGAAAAGTTTCACAAAAGGCAATTACTGATTTTTTTAATTTACCTGTTCACGAGTTGGCTAACACAGAGCAATGTCAAATATCCACAGAGACAATAATATTATTTTAACTGATTTCTGTCCACTCAGTAGACTTTTCTATTTCTAGTCCTACAGAATAGTATTTGTTTTGTTTATTTTTAATTTATTGTTTATTTTCACTGTTTATAGTATAATTTTTTTATTCAGCTCCACAAGCAAAAGTAATTCAACATTTGAGGATGTCAGGTGTCAGTGAAGTCTCCACTTATCAAATATCAATGGTAAGAAATAACCCCTAAATTTACAGTGGGGAATGAGTTATGTATATAAAAATCATCCTTCTTGAAAGTTTTCCTCCTTTTTAAGGGGAGAGGATCTTATTTAGGGATGTACAGTGTTATGCATGGTCACATCTCCTATGTAAAATTTACATGTAAGTCTACATTTCTTGCATGACGAAAGGTCAATGAACCAAGAATACAATGCTTTACATAACCTTTCTCTTGAACTAATTAGAAAATGGTAATTATTCCTGGTTTTTATATTATGTGCATGCATGGATATAATAGTCTTCTCCAGTCTGTGATGGAGAACTAATATTTACTGACCAAGACACTGGAGAGAAGTCCTCTCTGGTAGGATCAGAGTTGATGATTTCAGGAGATATAATCTCTCTAACCAGTGAACAACTGAGAAAGAATAGACGCTATAATGTTACTGTTTCTGCTGGAAATGCCTATGGATCAGCTCTATCTCATATTATGCTGAGTGAGTACTAATAGGATAAGTTATATTAGTGGTATCTTGGAGCAAAATTAAAAAGCATAGAGTATGCATCTTACCTTTATGTGGGTTAGATGCATCTCCAGAGTCTGATCTCTCATCCAAGTGTCTCACCACTAAACTGGTATGCTACTACGTATAGTAAACAGAAATAGGTAATCCCAGTGCTGACATTATAAGGTTGATATGCTATAAAATCTCTGTATTCAAAAATGTGAGAAGACTATCAGCACATGTCTATATGAGACAGTGATGTGTGTCGATCTGGCTGCCATTAAATGATCAAATAACATTCAAAAGTGTCATTATGATTATGATGAAACCCAAGAAGTGTAGTCTCATTTCTGGGAGCAAAATGTTCACAGAACAAGCTGTTAATTAATACAAGTGTTCTTAATACAGAAATGTTTTTGTTGGAATAAAGGGACTCTACTGTATACAGAGGTGTCCTCACCTAACCTTCATGCCATTTTAATGATGAGATAACACTATTATTCTTTACCTTTGACAGGTACACATGGCGTAAAGGATGTCACTATTGATGACACACCACATAAAGTCACAACAACTGAATATTTCGAGAGTTCCACTAATAAGGGGGTATTCCTAATTTTTTTGTTCACAAATGGCACGTCAATCGATTTCAGTAAATCATTTTATCATGCCCCAGATAGGAATGCATCTCATTACTACACATTACCTGATGACTTAACCCCTGGACTGTATCACGTGCATGCTTACGATATTGAAAGTGACGGGACACTCAATAATGGAGAGGGTTACCCAGCAGATAGAAATAATTTCTCCTTTACTGGACATAGCCAAGGTGCAGGACTTAGCACAATTCAACAACCTACAGATGCTGCACATGTAGACGCTCAAAAGTTTCATTCAAAGGACATCAAAGACTGCGCTGTTACCTTAACTGGAGATGTTATCTCAGCAACATGTTCATATTCCAGTGATTCTGCAGCAACTGGATTCCAAATGGTTGTACAGATGAAGAATACTAAAGCTGATGTACTTTTGATAAATCAAACCATGAAATATTTCCCCGTCACAGTACAAGTGGAAGATGAAAATGGAACATACTATGTATCTATTTTCCCTCTACTGGGAGAGAAGGGAATAGTGAATGCTACTGTAGCATATACACAGGAATTACCAACAAGTGGTATGTTACAATGGATAATCTTTTGTAATGGTAGCAGTGAAGTTTAGTGTAACAGTGCATGTCCATGTAATAGTAACATTGTGACATCACATTAGCTACATTGTGTTTCTAATGTGATGTAACAGGCTAATTGGATTCACTTAGCTGAATAAGTTTCTACAAAGCTTAAGGCTTACATGATTGTAAGATTCTTGTTTTAAAAAAAGATTGTTTTAAATTGGTAGTGCATCCAGTAGAATTTGTAGCACTATGGAGGTAAGCATGCATAGAAGGGATAATTATGAAAGTGTGTACACATGGGTGGTATATATCATTGTTAAAATCACTGGTGTGGAGCTCACTCCCAATAGCTACTTGTATTTGTTTAGCTTATCATTGTTTATGTTTTTATTTGTATCATTATGCTTTGTTTATTATTTCAATGTCACCAGCTTCCTTTCAAGAGAACTCATGGACAGTGTCAAAGATAGTAGAAGTGTCATCATTAGGTAGGAGAGACTAATGCACAGAGACTAACTTCTATTTCTTTCTTTAATTACTAATAGGACTGGTGGTAATATTTATACTGAGTTTGATAATCATTATTGTCCTTTTGCTTTATCTGAAAAGGAAAAAGAAAAGGTAAGTCATATAATGCTATTCCCGTTAGCTATGGATTGGTTATTGTTAATGATAGAAATGACACTTCTAACAGTTCTATCCCTATAAATCTACTTGATCAAGTAAGTTAATATACAGTACTAGTTTATAACAGTAGTAATTATACTGCTAGTAGCTAGCTGTATCTAGAGATAATCCACTTGAACCCCCCTTCTGGAGAAACCCAGCTCTCCAATAATCTACACACTTAGGAGTTTGTACATAATATTTAACAGCAAATGCTATCTCACTATTTTTACTATAAATAATTTTAAAAAAGCTAAGGGGCTAGATGATATATCTGTATATGTAACTTTATGTGATGGTTATACATGCTTCTGATTGATCAGAAGAAGTCAAAACTGAGAAGCTGCATAAGAAGAAAAAGAACACAAAACACAGAGTAGCTAACACCTCAGGGAGAATGCCAGACATCTGAGTTCAGCTGGCAACTATCTAATTATTATTATAATCTTCTTTTAAGGTTTTAAGACTATTTGTCTGGTCCCAAGACATTCAGATAAGTTGTATAAATATCTTGTTTGCTACTTTTTTCTTTCAGAATAAACAACCAACATCATCCAGTGACTACAGTCCTGACTCTATATAATTTTTCAATACTATACATATATACGTGTGACACTGTGTGCTTTGCCTATCCTCAGAAATTCAACTTTATCTAATTCCAGCAGTGAATTTTGACCAGCTTCTATACTTTTTGTTTAGTCTCTAAATGTTACTTATTTTGAAGCTACAAGTGAGGACACTATATAATTATACTTTTAATTATTATTATACCTAGTAGAAGTATGTATGCATTACACTAGTGGTTTTATTTGTGGCATTGTGTTATGGATCAGTTTTCACAGTTCATCGAGTTATTCACTATTAGATGTTCTTGAGAATCATGCATTGGTGGGGTTACTACAGTGCTCATCATAATAATCCTGTATTAGACATGAATCATTGCTGGGCTTCTGACACAACTGTTTTCTTAACAGTTACTACTTTTTATTCTAGTTAGCAAGTTATTGCTGGTCCATCTTGATAGCTACTGCCCTCCCCATCCCTCTTCATGATGCAAATCATCTCCCTGCACCTTAGATAAGTATTCATTCTAGGTGGCCTCATTTCCAGGGGTGAAGTTCTATTGATGTCAGTACATAATCTATAGTTAGCTACTGGTGTCAGATGATCATGTTTAGCCATGATTTAGTCTGTGTCTTCATCTTCTTGTATCTTTGATGTTTCTGCAGCTTGTAGTCTGAGAGCTTCTTGTGCCTATTGGTTAAATATTATTATCAAGAGCCTATCTGTTTTACTGTAGTTATACATACCTCTTTTTGCATCTTCTCTAGTTTTTCCAATGTCACAGATTTTAGTGGCAAAATCTTCGGCTTGCAGAGAGCCTGTGTCCATTATTTAAGAGCAATGATGAATTTGTAGAGCAGCAATATGTCATTGATAATATGAAACCAAGCTATACAGTGGAATCCCTCTATTCTAACACCCTGAAATGAGGACATAAGACATTCAAATATGTCTCAAATAACAGCTTAGAGCTAATCACAGCACTATAAATCTATCTCAAGGTGTCTAGAATAATAATTCTTCACTGAGTCCAATATTAACATGTAAAGATGACGACTTAAGGTATTAGCTATATAGTTAAAGTCTATTTGGGTTGACCTGGCACCACGAATATTTGCAATAACTTGCTAAATTTTCATCCAATTTCAAAATTTCAAACACCAACAATTAACTAATCGTAGAATTTTTCTGATATCTTTTATAAGGTTCTATGCCTTACCAGTCAAAAGTTAGCTGTATGTCCCATAAGCAAAGTACAGAGCATTCATTAACCACCCGGAATATGGTGTGCGTTATTTAGCTCAATTCCAGCAGTTTAGATCAATATATGGGTGTAGTTAGTACCCGCACATACCTTCATATTTTGCTAAATCAACTAATGATGCACTACTAGGTAATCACACTCTACCACTACTACTTCCGTGGGCAAGTGAATTCGAATATCTAGTAGTTGCTGATTCTCTTATATATTATTGCAGTACTGCTACTCTGCATGACATCCTTGCCAAAACCATGTTTTACTTTTTACTGCTGGAAGTTTGGAGGAACTTTATATAGGCAACTTAGGTGATAAGTTAAAGCATGCCCATGTTTTTTTGTTTGCTGTGTTGTTTTTTTTTAGGTAGTGGGTTGCCATGGAAATGTGTAAAATCTTATTTTAGGCTGAAGGTCATTTTTTTTCCTCTGGTAATTTTATAAGTATAGCTATAATTATTATGTACACAACAGAAGAGTTTCAGCTCAAGTTCAATGCTATTTTTTAAGAACTTATCCCTAAGTAAAAGATGTCCTAATATTATAGCTCACACTTTACACTGAGACTCAAGCTAGCCTGGTGTGGATAACAAGTTCTCCCATATTATTATCATGAACTTTATTATTATTTGTAGAAATTTAGGAATCTTTTCACTACTAATATAGGCTCACAACCTGCCCACCACACTCCGGCTCTTGCACGAATCTCCAATCAAGACCAAGGACTGTACACCCTTCTCATTATAATATTATATAGTACACAAATCAATGATAATGACGATCAGTTCCAACACACACACTTAATGATGATAAGTTCCAACACACTCCCCCCCGTTGACCGGGTAGGTCAACTGAAGGTAAATTAAAAGAGTGACATAATAACAGTTCTCACAAATCAATAATTGTTCATTAATCTGTATATTCAAGCTCAGAAATCCAACTCTTTCTCACTTCATCAGCTTGCCTAGCGGCTGCTCTCCTTGGACGAAGTGGAGACTTCTCATTGGGATTAGGCCTTTCAGTAGTAGGTGGTGACTCAGAACTGGAGTCAGATGATGGATCACTAACAGGTGTCTCTCTGTGAATCTCCAAAGGATAAAGCAGCTGAATGGGTCGACGCAAGAGGGGATGCTGTCTGCCACTTGAAGCGAGCTTCACAGTGGCTGCTCTTGTTTGTCCATCCTGACCTGTCAACAAAGTCTGTACTACTCCCAATTTCCATTGACCCCGTGGGAGCTGCTCATCTTTTATGATCACAATGTCTCCCACCGAAATGCGAGAATTCTTGACCCTTTGGCCTTTCCGTGCTGAGAGCGCATGGACCTCTCTCAAGTTACTCAAGTACTCTGTTCGCCACCTCTTCCAAAAGTGGTTCAAAACATTGTTGATGTGCTTAATTCGCCGAGTAACATGGTGTTCATCCAGAGTGTAATCACCATCTTCCAGCACACACATGTGGTCAAGGTGGTCAGGCAAGCTCAGGAGTCGGCGACCAACAATTAGGTGAGATGGAGTAATTGGTTCATCAATGTCCTCGCCAGAGACATAGCTCAATGGCCTTGAGTTCAAAACTGCCTCTATCTCCGTCAAGGTAGTGGTGAGTTCTTCATGTGAAAAGTGAGCTCGTCCAATCAGCTTCCTCAAACACCTCTTTGTGGATCTCACTATTCTCTCAAAGGCACCTCCCCACCATGGGGCCCGCTCTACATTGAACTGCCAAGTAATTCCTCGTTCAGAAAGGTAAGTTTGCACAGTACCATCTTTGAATACATCATCTAGATACTTCGCTGCCGCCTTGAAGGTTTTCCCATTGTCTGATATGAAACGGCTGGGCAAACCTCTTCTGGCAGCAAATCGCTTCAAACAGTAGATGAATGCAGTTGTAGACTGGTTTGTGACGGTCTCCAGATGAACTGCTCTGGTGACATAACAGGTAAATAATGCTATCCAGACCTTCATTGATTGGCCCTTCTGCCCTATGCTCACCACCAGTGGGCCTGCAAAATCCACCCCAGTGTAGAAGAACGCTGGAACCTCCTTCACTCTACACTCAGGTAGTGGAGGTGGAGGTGGACTTGCAAATGGGAGTCCTTCAAATCTTCTACAAGTCACACACTGGTTCAGCACCTTCCTGGTGAAGCTCCTCCCTCTGGGAATCCAGTACTTGGATCTCATCTGAGTAAGAGTTTCCTTCACACCGTTGTGAAACACTCGTTCATGGGCCTGTCTCACAATGAGAGTAGCAATAGAATGGCTCTTAGGGAGAAGAATGGGAAACTTGGTAGCATACGGAACTTCAGTGTTGGCTAATCTTCCTCCACAGCGCCACACTCCCTGGTCATCCTTGAAGAGATTAAACTGTTTTGTCAGGGTCTTAATGTCAGAGAGTGTCTTCTGTGCACTCCTGATCCAGAGTAGCTCTGCTTCCTGCCTAAGATTGGTCAGAGGATCGTCTTCTGGAGGTTTGGTCAGCTTCTTGAAGCATCGGATAGCTCGGAGCACTGCAACAGTAACTCCAATCAACCGGGAAAACTTGCTATACCTGCCAGGGTCTAAGATCAGCTCAACACCAGTGGTGGTCTCAGTTGATACAAGGCTATGGGATTGAACACGCTTCATTTCTAAAGCACATTCACTTGGCATCTCTTGCACTGGAGCTGGGGTGCTTGGCTCAAATCCCATCTGCAACCACTCTGGCCCACGTCTCCACAGCTGGCTCACTGTCAGCTCAACTGAAAGGATGCCCCTGGAAGGCAAATCAGCGGGGTTGGATGACCCAGGACAATGTCGCCAGTAGTCAGGGTGGACTCTCTTACGAATTTCCTTCACCCTGTTGCTGACAAAAGGGTTCCATTCTCTCATAGTCCCACGGATCCAGAACAGTGCCACCTGCGAATCGGTGTAGCATTTTAGATGTAGAGATGGTAAATTTGGTGAGAGACTATCTGCCACAGATTGTATGAGCTTGGACAACAAGAAGGCGGATAGCAACTCCAGCCGGGGAATTGTCTGTGGCTGTAGTGGGGCAACTCTGGTTTTGGCGACCACAAACTTTACTTCAGTGTTGTTCTCTGACTCAATTACCAAGTAAACGACGGAAGCATATGCATGTTTTGAGGCATCACAGAACCCACAAAGGGTGTACAATAGAGGTAATCCCTCAACTTGATAGCAGTAGCTCCTGGGCACAGATATGGGAGTTGCTTCTCTCAGTTCAGCAATCAATACCTTCCATTCCTCTAGCAACCCTTCGGTCAAGTCATCATCCCAATCAATCTTTGACTTGCAGAGTTTCTGAAACAAAATCTTGTATCTAATGGTGACAGGCGCTAGAAATCCAAGTGGGTCATAGATGCGGCCTACCAGACTGATCACATTTCGCTTCGTCGGTTGCAGATTGCAGGCAGCCTCTGCTAAGTTTGAAAGATCAAAGACAAGAGTATCATTGTTGGAGTTCCAAGGGATGCCTAGTACTCTCACATCCGAGCACATAGAATTAGAAACTCCTTCAGTAGCATCAATCCTTGCCTGTACATCCGGACTGTTTGACAGAAACTTCCTGAGATTGAAACCACCAGCACGAAAAATCATCTTGGCCTCAGTGTAAAGTTGGAAAGCTTCCTCCTCTGAGCCAGCACCAGATATAACATCATCCACATAGGTCGACTGAAGTAGGCGCTTCACTGTGTACTCATTAGTGCCGAGAAACCGTTCCAGGTGGTACCGCACAGTGGCGTTCAACAAAAAGGGGCTGGAGGATACGCCAAAAACCACTCTGGTGAATCTGTAGACACATAGTTCAGGTTCTTCTTTCAACACATCATCAACCCAGATAAATCTGAGAACATCACGATCCTTGCCATCAACTGAAATCATTAAGAATGCCTTTTCCACATCTGCCACTAGGGCAATCCTGTAGGAACGGAATCGAATCAAGAGGTCAAGAATCATCTGATTAAACTTAGGACCCTTGTACAAGCACTCATTTAGTGAAGGTCCAGAGGTCTTTGAAGAGGCATCATACACTATCCTCAACTTGGTAGTGGCCTTGTCAGTGCGGACCACACCATGGTGGGGCAGGTAGTGCACAAGATTAGTGGTCACCTCATTGGAGTCGACAGGCTCAATGATCCCCTTGGCCAGCTGCTCTTGAATCATGGAGTGGTATTGGTGTAGGAGATTTGGGGTGTGACGTAGCCTTCGAAGTAAGCCCTTCAAGCGATTAACACTGAGCTGGTAATTGTCCGGAAGCGAATCATGAAGCTCCTTCCATGGAAGAGTAACCTTATAGTGACCATCTTGAAATGAAACATGGTTGACAAACTCACTATAGAGTGTCTTTTCTTGTTCATGAATCCCAAGCGACTCTAATTCCCAGAATGAACGAAGCTGCTCTGATAGTTGAGCTGACTCATCAATAGGCTGACTGTCTACTCGCAGTAAATGAGTAGTTACTACACCTGCAACAGAATTTACCATTGCCTCTGGACAATGAGTAGGACCTGACAGGACCCAGCCTAACTTGGTGTGAATAGCTGTGGGTCCTTGTACTCCTCGACAGATGCTACCAGTCACCAAGTCCCAATAATAATCACAGCCAATGAGGAGGTCTACAGGGAGATGTGAATTGCCATCAGCTGAGTCTGCTAGCTCTAGCTTCAATAAGTGGTCATGAGACTCTACACTGGCATTAATGGGCTGACTTGATATAGGTTCGCAAATAGTAGGAACAACATGTAGAGACAGTAACATACTAGGGTACTCCCCTTTCAAACAAATTCCAACTGACACAATTGGACAAACCCGGGTGTGCTCTTGCAAAGATCCAAAAGTAGCAATCGACAATGTTTGTCCACCAGTTGGCTTCAGTTGAAGCTGTTTCACTGCTCGCTCAGTCAGATAAGACCGTTGGCTGCCACTGTCAAATAAAATACGGACTCTAGTAGTTAGCTTCGGCCTATGGGGATTGTAGGCAACAGTACGAGCTGTCTGCAGCAGGATTACCTTGCCTTGAGTTGAGCACAGGGTGCTAGTGGTTGTTGTTGGGCTGAAGGTGGGCGTATTAGGATCAAGCAGAGGGACGGTATCTGCAGCATGGTCTCCTCTTGGCCGCCTCCCCCTCTCACATATTGAGGTATGATGTCTTCCCTGGCAATTGCGGCATTTACTGGTAGAGTGGCAATTCCTGGAAAGATGATTCTTCTTAAGGCAGTTAAAGCAGCGGCCACTACTTCGCAATATCTTCTTCCGAGCTTCAACGTCAGTCACTGAGTCACAGGTGACTGAAGGGTGATTGTTTCGACAATACATGCAACCTGATGACCCTGACGGTCCTTGGGATGTCACAACAAATGCGGATGTTGTAGTGCGCCCTTGGTTCTGGCTCTGCCCACGACGAGATTGCTGCCACACTGAGTTATTAGCTCTCTCGCGGGCCAACAATTCTTGTTCAAATGTCTCCAAAAGGACTTCCATACTTAATTCGTCTACCGGAACCGTACGACTCACAATAAGACGGAGCTCAGGTGGAAGTTTGCTCAACAACATAGAGGACAACATGGCCCCATACGACTTCAGCTCAACGCCCAAGGACTTTAAGCTTCGGATGTTTGACTCAGCTTGGTCGTACAAACGTCGGAGATCCCGCAAATGGTGATCAGCAGTGACTGCAGCAATGCCCAACAGAGCCTCCATATGCTTGGAGATGATTAATTGCTTATTTCCGAATCTTTTATGTAATATCTGTACGGCTTCAGCATAGTTAGCTGCGGATAGAGACAACCCAGCAATCGCATCATAAGCAGTCCCTTCAAGAAGTGATCTTAAGTAATTGAACTTGTCAATCTTGGATAAGTGTTCATTTCGATGGATTGCAGATTCAAAGGAATCCCAAAAGGCTGTCCATTTCATGTGGTTACCTCGAAAATGAGGTAAACTAATCTTTGGAAGCTTCACACTTTCACACGATGGCAAGGGCAATGTAGCACATACAGCATCACCAGGCTCCTTCCTTGTGACTTCTGGGCTCTTGGTGGTTCTATCCAGAGTAGGGGACACTTCTTCAGTCACAGAAGCTACAGAACCTTCTCTACTAGTTGGTGATGGCGTACCTGTTCGGGAGATAGTCCTCGATGCAAGTTCTAGCCCTTTATCAAGTTTCATGAGGACTTCATAGAGTCGTTCAAGGTACTCATCGGCCTGCTGTATCTCCTCTTCCAATCCCTCGTCGGGTACCAGCTCTGCCAACTCGCTGTCGAGTGTTTTCAATAGTTCCCGCTTCTCAGTGATTCTCTGTTGCAGGAAAGATAGCTCATCCACGTCCACAACTTCTGCTTCCAAGGCAGTCGTAGCACGGGTCATCAGTCGAGTTGTAGATGACTTATGTCCTGAGCGTATCTTCTTCTTCCTGGCCAGCAGTGTAGCGGCTTCGCCTTCACTCATGACAGTGTGCCTTAATTAGAGCGATCGAAGAGAATTTTCCGGCAACTGATTCAGATCCGGCTCGAAGGACCATGTAGAAATTTAGGAATCTTTTCACTACTAATATAGGCTCACAACCTGCCCACCACACTCCGGCTCTTGCACGAATCTCCAATCAAGACCAAGGACTGTACACCCTTCTCATTATAATATTATATAGTACACAAATCAATGATAATGACGATCAGTTCCAACACACACACTTAATGATGATAAGTTCCAACATTATTGTACCTCATATCAGCTAGCTATATTATAACTATTTAATTACAGCTGTCTGCTTACCAATTATTATTGTGTTGTCTCTTCGTTGAAGACAATTCCAGTCTTAGGAAGAACCTCCTTGAACGTACGTGGCCTTCTTTTGCTGCATAAAGTGACAGACATCACCATAACTAGTAGTCTGGCACGCGACCCTTTGCACAAAGTGAAAAGGGCCGGGGTCTGGTGACAGCCGTATACAGTACCAGTTCTAAAGGAATTTAATCAAGTTTGATTTCCTCTGCTAGACATCCGCCACTGTGGTAAAACTAATGAGCATGATAAACCACAGTATGATTATAGCGAGTAATTGGCTAATTGGACAACTCTCATTTACACAAGGTAAAGGGTCGCAATGCTGCAGATTTGTTGCTTTAGTCTTAGTCTAGTCACTCCAAGGTCAAGAGTTCACTGCTGACTCAAATTGACCCATATCTCTACACAAATCCCAGCCCACATCTTCATTTCTTGCACAATTTCACACAATGCTACAAGCTTCAGACCACACACCCTTATGTGACATCACAACGCACCTTATACCCTTATGTGACATCACAACACACCCAGACCATCGACAGCAGGTCATTTTTGATCTCATGTTTTAGTCAGCTAAAACTATAATTTAGTACCAGGTATTAGTCACAAAACTGATCTCAATTAGTCAAAAACTAACTAAAAGTTGTCATACTAAAGCTTACATTGACCATAACATTAATCACTAAGGTTGACCAAATCTTTGTAATACTCTTTGTGACAAGACTTGTTGCTGGTTTCACTAACAGTTACATTATTAAAAAATAATATCATCTTTGAATCATAGATGTTTTGGAGCAACTCTTCCTATAGAGTCTACAGGCCAGCTAGACACACATCTGGTTCCACACCTCTCTAGACACACCCAGAGCCTTCACACACCCCTTCTACCGGGCCTTAAGGGGGGTTCCCTCCTCTTTTTCTGAGAGGTCTATCGGCTAGACACACCTCCAAATCTCTACCCCTTAACTCTCTAGGTCAAGTGGGTGTTCAGCTGGACACACCTCCACTCCACACCCCTCTGAACACACCCAGGATCTCCACACACACACCCTTCTAACGGGCCAAAAGGGGGTTCCCCCTCCTCCTTCTGAGAGGTCTACAGGCTCTAGACACACCTCCAAATCTCTCACACACACACCCCTTCACTCTCTATAGGAGCTATAACACCTCCCCTCAACTATTACAGAGTTGCTATTCAATCTGGTGGAATAAGAACTGATGATGAAGACGACAGTACTATTGATGTGCCGACTCTTATTATATGGGGAGATGCAGATAAGTATTTTGATGTGGCTATGGCCGATGATGTTGTCAGCAAACTGACTGTTAGGCATAATCTGGATTGCAGTCATTGGGCGCAGGGTGATGTACCAGAAACAGTTCATTGCTACATGTGGGAGTTTCTGTGAAAGTGCAGGCACGTGTGTGTACAATAATGTGTTATAATACTGTCGTCATGACTATACAATAACTTATCTCACTACCAAAGAAAATCTATAATTATTATCATTCATTAGATTTTCTGTAAAAAAATATTTATTTCACATCAACTTCCAGTGTACATTCATAAGGATCACATCCCTTTTCCCTAAGGCTGTGTTGTGGCCCATCAGTTTGCATTCAATCCTCCCTCACTTTAGTGTGTATCTCCACCCCCTGGAATACTTCAGTTCATCAGGAGTCTACTCTGTACAATAACAGGAGGTGCCTGGTCCTGACTGTTTCAGAAAGGAGACTTACACATTGTCCTCCTCAGGGTCTTCAGACACTTGGGGGTTGTGTTTATACTCTGTCCTCAGAGAAGTTATATATACATCATTCATGAGACTGACAGCATTGAAATACAGTCACTAACATAATAAAAGTTCACACTATCAGCTAACCTACTCACTCTAATATTTATAGGAGTAAGAACAGGGGGGGGGGGGGGGGGGGTGTACCAATTTATTATGCCAGGAGACCCAATAGTAAAGTTATTTGAATACTTACTGTAGACTGGCTTCATTTAAAGGAAACAGACCACCTAATTACATATCAGCCATGGAAACTGCTAGCTGCTAGTGACTACTATCCTTTACAATGGTGGAAGTTAAATTCTGTACACCTGCCCATGTGGTCAATAGTAGCTAGGAAGATTTTGTTTGGTACTTCTGCAGCTGTAGAGAGAGTACTATTTTCAATACTCAATTCTTTTTTTTCAAGTCACAACAAGACAATGCATTACAAGACAATATTGAGGCTTCAGTAATGTTACAAGTAAACAGTTTAGACTTCATCACTTAGTTATTATAATAGCTATAGTTATTATATTCGTCATTTGTAATTTTGATACTGGGAATAATTAGGTAGCTTTGGGGGAATAATAGGTAAAATTTTGAGCATCAGTGATCAAAAGAATAATAGGTAAAAATTTGAGCATAATATGCTGTGCCTAACTCCCTATATACCCCAAATAATTACCATACCCGGTGATATTTCACACTTTTGTGCACAATTTTTTCCTCTCCTATTGCTGAAGGGTCATATATCATCTAATAACAGTGATTCAGTTGGAGTAGCTACTATATAGTCTCTGGAGTAAATTAGCTAGCATCAGTTAAAAGAAACATCTGTTTGTCTTTGAGCACACCTTTTGGTGCTAGAATGTAGTCAGTATGCAAGAATACTGTACTATTTTTTTCCAATCATCCAGAAGCCTACTATGGAACAAACCTCACTTTTACACTACTTTTTGTAGACTCAGAAGGGTAAAGGTTCAGTTGCTATTTAAATTAGTTTTCAACAGGGCATATAATAGTCCACATGCTTACATGCTCATTTTGTAGCTAACGTAATTATTACTAGATGCTATAAAAAAAGTGTAAGGTACAGTAGACCTGATCCAAATGTGTCTGTAATCAGAAGTTTCACTGAACTACAAGGAATACAGTGTAGATAATGGTGTAGCTAGCTCAAAGAGGTTATGAAGGTATTCTACACATTGCTTTACTGACAATCCAAAACCCATGGTAGCTATGTACCTCAGAGACAAAATTTTAATGTGTCCATTAGTAGATGTTTCACTGCATTCTGTGTGATAATATAATATGCTGATGCGTTGACTAAGTGTAACTGCCACATTATTGGAATTTACATAATTGATGAGTAATTAGATTTTGTAGGTATACATAATAGTACAAAGCAGAGGAGGAAACCATGCATTATTGATGTGCTAGCTATATATATTACACCAATTACAGTTGAGAGATAAGAATTGATTGTTACACACAGCTCACACAATATTAGTATTGGTAATACTAGCTACTAACTAGCTACATATAATGATACAGCTATAGCCACATAAATGAATAAACATGCACTGATCTACAGCAATCCATAAGCAGGAGACTCTATTATAGTATCACAAATCTCTGAATTGTTAAACTTTATATCATCACATTCATGATTGTCAATGTTTTCCACCTGTGATGCTGCACTTGACCTTTTAGTATGTGACATGCCATATACTGGGCACTGTGTGTAACTGAACACAGTCTGTGGGTTAATTTCCTCGTACAATGGCACTTGTAATGTGGCATCCACAGGACAATTGTCATCTGAATCTTTCTCCCTTGAACTGTTGAAAAAATTTCACTAATACCAGACTCTTCACTGGCTTATCAGATATAGAAAGGAAAGAGTTTGCTTAAAAGTTATTATTGACACTACTCTTAATAACTTACACGAAGGTGAAGTAATTAAGCCATCACTGTTATTATAGCCATTAATGGTTAGCAACTTTAGGAGAGATATTACCAAAACAAGACAGAAAATGCTGTTTATAGGTGAATAGCCTAGCTAATAGTTAATTATATATACTATTATGTAAAACTTGTGCTGATAACACAAAGTTAACTCACTTGTGTTCTTTCCTTACTATTTTGAAGCACACTACTGCTATATATGATACTCAGAAGCACAATTATCACTATAACAATTCCTATACCTAGAAAACAAATAACAGCTATAAACTCTTCTCTATCAATACACTATTACCTATTATGATGATCAGTGTCAGTGATAGGGTCGTATTTGCTGCCATGGAGTTTGTGGAAGTAGTTGAAGCAGCAGAAATCATGAGCACATTGGTTACTGCCATAGAACTCTTGGGAGTTGCTAAAACTACTATAGGAAACTTCATAAAACTTTACATGGAAAATTACAATCAAGCCCTCTAGTTTACTGTAAACCTGGGTTGAAATATTTCATGCTGGGCAAAAATTAATTTCAGAAACAGTAATAGGTAATTGAATAATATAATTAAGAGTGACTCTGGCCTCCAAAAAATTATTATACTTTCAAAAAATTATATTTCCAGATTTTTGGCATTTTAAAATTTAGCTCTTTTTTAACGACTTCAGAGAACAAACTATAGATCCCAACCCAAGCACAATACTCTGTATGTGTGCCCTCCTTCATACTATAAATTAGTTTATCAAACCTGACTGATTGTACACTGGTAGAATATGCTAGCATGCTTCCTTCAAGTGAATGTATTGTCACGTGATTGTACTGTCCTCCTCCACTTCTACTGTCACTGGAGTTAGTTGTCTGTGTTCAGTGGTGTGATTGATCAGGAGTTTATTCACTTCAGTGATGTTGTCCAACTGTGCTATCACTTGGAACCCAGTTTCTGGAGAATTTAAGGCACACATTACCAAGATTACACCCCCAGAATAGGAAACGGTTCAGTCCTCAATGTTTTCAGAAAGGGGTGGCTGAGGAAGTGGACCTATGGAAATGAAAATTAATGTGTCTATGTCAGCAATTATTAAAGTAAAAGTTAGCAAGCTACACAGCTACCTTTACCTTGGCTATTTCCAATGACATAAAGTTGTTTTGTGCTAGCCGGGTAGCCCACTCCATTAATGAGAGTTCCATCAAATTTACTATTATAAGCAAAAACACGGTACAGTCCAGGAGTTAAGTTATCAGGTAATGTGTAGTTAAGGGAAGCATTCCTGTCCAGGAACAGATACAATGATCTACTGAAATTGACAGATCTGTCTTCATTGATGGATGTAAAGATAATCAGTGCCCCAGTTGCCACAGAAGGCTCAAAGTACTGAATTGTAAGTGTATGTGATATGTTGTCAATAGTGACATCTCTGATATCATGAGTACCTGTCATAAAACAAAATATTATTGATGTCAATGACACAAATATGTCCTCACTCAAGCTGGCATTGGATATAGCAGATCCATTAATGTTGGAGGCATTAACCGAGACACTGTACAGTCTATTCTTTTTCAGCTTTTCAGAGGTAAATGTGACTGTATTCCTTGTAACATCCACATCTGAGTCTCCCATAATAATTTCCTCTCCAGTATTCTGGTCCGTTAACATCAACTTACTCTTACACACTAGAGCAGAGTATACATAATAAAAATTATAGCTAGCTAGCAATGATGAAACTCTATTAATAGTGAAGGTCTTATGTATGTACCTGTTGGATTTATTGATCAGTTTCCACTCTTTCCAGCTTACCTTTTGTTTTATTTTTTTGTTTTTGTTTTTGTTTGGAGGATGTGACATGTATATGTTAAAGTGTAAACAAAAAACTTGTAGTGGCTTCAATCATTGAAAAGTGGTAGCCAAAGAATCTAATAAAACCTTTTTTTATACTGGATCTTGTACCTGTGCTCAAAAATAATAATATGAAATGGAACTTCACATGTTCCTATTATTTTTATGGGATTTGCACCTAATTGGAAGTGAAAAGACTATCCAATAATGTCCCAAGGCTTTGCTCTATTTTAGAGTGCATTTATGAACCTATTATCACTATTATAGGGATAATTACAATGAAGATACAGATATACTTATAGACCTCCTATAAACTCAACTGTGAAAGGAACAATTACTAACCTCCTCACTACCATTCCACCCACTGATTTTCCACACTTAGCTCCCTCCACTGATTTCTCACATTGATCTCCCACATGCCCCCCCCCCCCCCCCCCCGTTCACTGATCTTCCAAACTTATCACTGATCCCAACATGGCCCCCACTGATTTCCCACACTTATTTACCCCCCACTGATCCTTCATACTGATGATACCCCTCACTGATACCCAGTAGCGTCGTGAGAGGGGTGCAAATGGGTTCATTTGCACCCAGAACAACTTAACTTGCACCCATAACACTTACTTGCATCCCTGCAGAGTAGCTCAGTCTTTAGCTACCAGCTAAAAAGCATTATTTAACTCCAGGCCATACAACTGTGGCTACACACTAGAACTTGCGGCTGCTGCAGCACAGCAGTCATTATGATCACACAAAGGTTCAAAGTTCACTGAGGTAATAAGTATTATTATTATAGAGATTAAGTAGAGAATAAGAATAAGTATTATGCATACAACTATAGCTTGCACCCAGTATCCAAAGTGGCTAGAGACGCCACTGCTGATCCCCCAACTGATCAATTACTCATTTCCTACTGATTTTCCTACTATAATGTGTATCTTATGTCTGAGGTTATTATTGTCATACATGGTAGCTGAATTAGATACTTATGACTATTAGAGCTTATCATGTTTATTTGGTAGGTAAATACTCTAGTGCCATGATCTGACATCATCACACTTTCAACCAATGGTGAGATTAGTAAGTCTTCCCTTGCTCTAGGAGCTAAGAATATACTGTTATCTACATACCCCCAACCTGCCATACATATAGACCCTTATACTGACTCTTTGGGACCAGCACTAGTCTATATAATGTGAAATGTCCATATATGTGAAACAGTAATGTATACATGTGACAAAACTTATTTAGGAAGAAAAAAATGACAGTACTTTAACTGGGCACATCTCTAGCTAAGTCCTTAAACCAGTGTCTACTGTATAGTTTAAATACATACGTGTAAAATCCTGAGAGTATCCAGTGTGACTGCTGTTCCTTTACCAACCACATTCACAGGAGTTACAGTGAAGGTGTAATTATCACACACTCTACCAATGGGAATGGAGAAATTGAATCCAGTCACAGTGATCTCACATCCAGAGAGTACTATTGATGAAGTGGTGGAGTTTACTACATCCACACAGTATGGCTATGCCGATATCAGAGTCGATGTTAGGTATGTCCAGAGTGAAGGGAGCTGTCCAAGAGAGGGAGACGTCAGTGCCTGCCAGGTTAAGAGACAGAGATCCAACTACTGGAAGTAGACCTACACAAAATCATATCAGCTAGGCATAATGGAACTGTAAAGATAGGTTAGTACGTAACTAACCTACCTTGCACCAATAGTGTAAGAATATTAGATGGCTCATTCCTGTCCCCAAAGTTAGCAATACACTGAATAGTAGTGTCATTATAGTCAGATGGAATATGAGTGATATCTAGACGTCCTATTCCTCTAAAGAACCTTGTATTCACATTCTGGAGGTTGAGGTTTTCAAGATGTGTCCCGTTAATCAGCCACTGTATGCCCGATACACTTGCTGTCCCAGTACAAAAGAAACTGGCTTCATAACTAACTCTGTATACAGTTCTACTTGAGGCTAACGAGATAGCTGCAGCACATAATTTGTATGAATGCATCATCCTTTGACAAACCAACACATAGTGCCCTGGGGAGCTTGCTAGCTACATAAAGGCATACAGAGATCAAGGATTAATATGTGTGTTACTGGATTTACTAATAACAAAAATATGTATACATGGGTTCAAATCATGTGATGATAAAATTATATTTTGTTTTGTGGGCTACTATATACTATTCTCTCGTGCTAAATCTTATAGTCATGCTTGTTATACTATGCTGAAGCTACATTTAATCCACATGCCCTATCAATCTTTATAGCAAATGACCAAACATGAACCAATTCATCTACCCCATGCTTGCGATGTATGAACTAGCATGCTCAAGTAATATCTAACAAGCTATGTATATTAAGAATCTTTAGCTGTGTGTATTTGACTAACTATATAGCATCTGGCTGGGCTGAGACATTAGCTTCCATATGTATGAGTAGAACTTACCAGGAACAGAAAGTGGAGACAATTCCAACAGTAACATCAGAAACCACAGCAACCTCAGTGTAAAGATCTGCATTTAATATCATTATGATGCTAAGTTACATTTGACTCACTGAATTAAATATGTGAGCAGTAGCTAGCTATGTATTCTACGTATATAGAATAGTCACATAAGGATATTTTCAGGTATATTAAGACCTTTATAATTACATCGCCCATTATAATGGTTTGATGGTTTAGTCTTTCCATCAAAAGAGAATAAAGGCGAAACATAACTCGAGGGCGAAATCCATTCGAGGAAATACGGTAGTTATTGTCTTAATTATTCCTTAAAGATTACGTATGTACTATTCCAAGCCATGACTTAAGAGTATTTATTATAAGTTATCCTGATCCTAACAGAGTTCTATTATTGTGTGAATTTACAGTAAGATTTGCTTTTTTATACAGTGATTGTTGTATTATTATTGTTGTCAAATTTCTTCATAATTTCATTCTATAGCATTGTATATATATTATTTACTATAAATCTGTCACTGTCACTTTATTTCTATAATGTTGTTGACCATTTTATTATAATGTAAGATGAAGAATTCTGTGTGAGATTATACTGCAGATTTTAGCTGTTTGAAAAATAAACATTAAGGTACTGATCTATAGAAATCCCCATGATAGGCACTATTATAGTATCACAAATCTCCAAATTGTTATAGTTTATATGATGACCAAAGTTTTTCACTTGTGATGTATTTGGTGTTCCAACATGTGACATGCCATAAACTAGTAGGCACTAAATGTAATTGAACACAGTCATTGGGTTAATTCTTCATGCACTGGCACTTGTATATGGCATCAATAATCTATCTTAGTTTTCTTCCTTAAAATTCACACTATCAGACTATATTTATAGGGACGTGTGTGTCCCATAAATTTATTATGACAGGTGGCCCATATTAATAAAGTAACTTGAATACTAACTGTAGACTGACTTCATTTAAAGGAAACAGACTATCTAATTGTCCATTTCCTGGCACATCAGTATGGAAACTGACATCTTGAGACATGGTAGTACTTTGCAACTTTGACCTTTGCAGGCTAGATCACACCCTTCTGCCCCTACCCCCTTATTCATGAAGTAATTACCATAGTTGAAATATTTCACACTCTTGTGCACATCTTTTCCTCTCTTATTGCTGAAGGGTCATACATCTATCATGTAATAACTATAGCTAATGGTGATTCAGTGTGAGTAGCTACTAGTATCTGGAGTGGTTAGCTAGGATCAGTTAAAAGTTCATTATTGTAAGTCAACATATTTCAAACTTTCAGAACATCTGTTTGTCTTTGAGGACACTTCTTGAGATTATATAGAATGCAGTCAGTATAAACTTATTGCACGAAGAACATTGCACCATTTTTCTCTAATCGTCCAGGAGCCTACATACGCAACAATTTCACTTTTACAATGTTTTTTGTAGACTTAGCGTTGCCTGATAGAAGAAGGTTCAGATGAATTTTCATCAGCTGCTAATGAAATTTCTTTTCACAGAGCACACAATAGTCCACGTGCTTACATGCTCATTAGTAATTTACTAGTAGCAATAAAGGAAGTTCAGGGACAGTATATAGACCTGATCCAAGTGTGTTCTTTCTCAGAGGTTCCACTGAACTACAAGGAATACAGTGTCTATCAGGCTCACCTAAGGTCATTGAACTACACATTGCTTTACTGATGATCCGGTAGTTATATACCTCAGAGACAATAATAATGTATCCATTAGTAGATGTTTCACTGCATTCTGTGTGATAATAATAATATTATGCTGATGCTTTGACTAAATTGTAACTGCCACATGTTATTGGGATTTCCATATTAAATGAGTGATTAGATTTTGTACAAAGCAGAGGAGGAAACCATTATTGATATGCTTTATAGCTATGATAAGAATTGATTGTCACACAATACTCACACAAAGGTATATTACAATAGTATAATATTATGACTAGCTAGCTACAGGCTGTTTAGATAATGATGACAGAGATGTACTGATCTACAGCAATCCATAAGCAGGACACTCTGTTATAGTATCACAAATCTCTGAGTTGCTAAATTTTACATCTTCATATTCACGATTGCCAATGTTTTCCACTTGTGATGTTGTACTTGATGTTGTAGTACGTGACATGCCATACACTGGGCACTTCGTATAATTGAACACAATCTGTGGGTTAACTTCCTCATACACTGGCACTTGTGATGTGGCATTCATAGGACAATAATTGTCTTCTGAATCTTTCTCCCTTGAACTGTTGAAAAAATTTCACAAATACCATACTCTTCACTGACTTAGCTATTAGGTATAGAAGGGGAAAAGTTTGCTTAAAAGTGATGATACCATTCTTGATTAAATAATACAACTTGCACAAAGGAATTAGGCCATCACTGTTAAGTTACTATAGTTATTACATGTTATAATGTCATGGTTAGTAACTATAGGAGAGATATTACCATAACAAGACAGAAAATGTTGTTTACAGGTGAATATCCTAGCTAATAGTTAATTATTCTATCATGTAAAACTTGTGCTGATAGCTAACAATAGTGAAGTATAGTATAGCTAACTCACTTGTATTTTTTCCTTGCCACCATAAAGCACAATACTGCTATGATACACAGTAGCACAATTATCACTATAACAATTCCTATACCTAGAAAACAGATAACAGCTATAAACTCTTCTCTATCAATACACTCTTACCTATTATAATGATCAGTGTCAGTGATAGGGTCGTATTTGCTGCCATGGAGTTTTTGGAAGGAGTCGAAACAGTGGAATTCATGTACACATCTGTTACTGCCATAGAATTCTTGGCAGTAGCTAAAACTACTATAAGAAACTTCATAAAACTTATAGAACATGACAATCAAACCCTCTAATATTATACGAAATTTTTGAGTAAAAATATTTAGTTTGGACAAAAAAACAGAAACAGTATAATTATAGCATTAGATTTTTTCTGAATAATTTAATTAAGAATGATTCTGGCTTATGAAAATATTGTCCTTTCAAAAAATAATATTAATGTTATGTAAAAATTAGATCTCTCGTGACTTCAGAGAACAAACTATAGATCCCAGCCCAAGCAAAATACTCTGTATGTGTACCTTCCTGCATGCTATAAACTAGACTATCATACCTGACTGCTCCACTGATTGTACACTGGTAGAATACGCTACGATTCTTCCTTCAAGTGAAAGTATTATCACGTGATATGTACTGTTCTCCTCCACTTCTACTGTCACTGGAGTTAGTTGTCTGTGTTCAGTGGTGCGATTGATCAGGAGTTTATTCACTTCAGTGATGTTGTCCAGCTGTACTATCACTTGGAACCCAGTTTCTGTGGAACTCAAGGTACACATTACCAAGATAACACCCCCAGAATAGGAAATGGTACAGTTATCAATGTTTTCAGAAAGGGGCGGTTGGGGAAGTGAACCTATAGAAATGAGAATTAATGTGTCTACGTGGTCTACATCAACTATTATTAAAGTAAAAATAGTTATAGCTTGACAGCTATTTCACCTCGGCTGTTTCCAGTTACATAGAGTTGTTTTGTGCTAGCCGGGTAGCCCACTCCATTAATGAAAGTTCCATCCATTTCACTACTATAAGCAAACACATGATACTGTCCAGGAGTTAAGTCAACTGGCAATGTGTAGTTAAGGGAAGCATTCCTATCCAGGTACAGATATAATGATCTACTGAAATTGACAGATCTGTCTTCATTGATGGATGTAAAGACAATAAGTGCCCCAGTTGCTACAGAAGGTCTGAAATACTGAATTGTAAGTGTATGTGATATGTTGTCAATAGTGACATCTCTGATATCATGAGTACCTGTCATAAAACATAATATTAATGATGCCAATGATACAAATATGTTCTCACTCAAGCTGGCATTGGATATAGCAGATCCATTGATGTTGGAGGCATTAACCGAGACACTGTAGAGTCTATTCTTAATCAGTCTTTCAGAGGTAAATGTGACTGCATTCTCTGTAATGGCTACATCTGAGCCTCCCATAGTAATTTCCTCTCCAGTATTCTGGTCCATTAACATCAACTTACTCTCACAGACTAGAGCAGACTGCACAAAAGTATTATAAAATTATAAAATTATATTTAGTTAGCGATGACAATAGTGAAGGTCATAATATGTATGTACCTACTGGTAAAACTAATTTATTTACTCAAATTAAACCTCTCTGGCATTTTTTATTTATTTATTTTTTATTTTTTTAATATTTATGTTTTACTTCATTTTTGTTTTTGTTGAAAGGATCTGTCAAACCAAAACCTTGTAGTGGCCAGCTTCAATCACTGAAAAATAGTAGCCAATTCTCTAATAGAATTTTATACTGGATGTTGTAGCTCTGCTCAGAAATACAGGAAATGGAACTCCACATGTTCCTATTATTTTTCTATGGGATTTGCACTTAATTGGTAGTGAAAAGGCTAACTATTACTTCCAGTATAAATGCTCCAACACTTAGCTCTATTTTTCTGTGAAAGGGTTTTAAACCAACAATTACTAAACTCCCTCCCACTGATCGCCTACATTGATCCCTATACTGATCTCCCACACTGATCTCCCACATGGCCCCCTACTGATCTTCCACACTTATCTCCCAACCCTCTCCCCCCCACTGATTTACCTACTATAAGGTGTATCTTATGTTTGAGGTTGTATAATTATTATACATGGTAGCTATGAGATTGTGCAGAGTTAGATATTTATGACAATTAGAGCTTACCATGTTTATTTGGTAGGTAAATATTCTAGTGCCATCTGACATCATCACACTTTCAACCAGTGGTGAGATTAGTAAGTCTTCCCTTGCTCTAGGAGCTAAGAATATACTGTTAGCAGAGGCGTATGAGGGTCAAAAATATTGGGGGGGGGGGGGCTGAGTACCACGTGGCTGTTAGGCCACGGCAAGGCGGAGGGTGTGGGGAGGGGGATGTGCTCCCTCCCACGCAGAGCACAAAGAAAATTTTGCTGGCATATGCATAAAATGGAAACAATACTGTATAACAAATTAAGGACTATAATGTGAAGCAAAGACATTCAGTATTAAAATCTTTAGCAACTTTTTCCATATCACAGGACTCAGTAAGGTTCTTATGAATGTGAAGCAAATGAGTCTTTGCTCAGACATGGACGAGTGTAAATATACTTTGAGTGCAGAAAATGACCCTTCAGAAGTAGCAGATGTGATTGGCACATTAAATATAACCTAGAATGTTATGCACCTCTGACAGCATTGACTTGTATACAACTTGGCTATTCATAGCTTCACATATGGTACGAATGGATGTCACCTTAATAAAAGTGGGCAGGGCTTGCCTAATCAAAGTAACAAGAAGAGAAAGTTCCTGATGAAGCTTCTCAAAGCTAATATCACTACTAGTTGGCTGATAAAACTCTGTAGGATCCACACAGCAAAGTGATTCACACAGTTACCTGGGCATTAGATTGATCACAAGTAGCTACTAGCAGTAGAAGCTTCAGCTTGAACAGGGGGGTAGGAAAGGGGGGTTCAAAGAGTGCTGTAGCACCCCTAGTTTTTTGTGGCTGTACCAATGGCACACATTATTTTTTGACAGCACCCTTTTATTCACGTTTGTTCCAGTTGACTTGTGTCCTTGTGGGGTTCTTTCTCCATGTAACAGTAGAAATTAGATTACATCATTGAATTGTGTATTGTTATTGTACTGTACCTAACCCTAGTATATAGCCCATAGCAATAGTACAATTGACAATGATTTAATCTGTTACATGGAAAAGGAGCCGTCCATCCCTTCAATCTGTTAACATGATATACATGTGTAAATGAATGTAACACCCTGGTATCATGATCATGTGATAAACTAAGCAACCATGATCAGATGCCATGTCTAAGCTATAGCTAGCTATGTCTCAGAAGAGGCTAACCAGCTTTTTGGCCAAGGTCACAGTAAATGAATCAAGTTCAGCCAACTGTGAAGCAGCCAACTGTGAAGCAACCAGTGTGTGTCCTGATGATCAAATTTAAGTGTAGACAACTTTCTTAGCAGTAAAACAAAAATTGAATCCCCAGTTAAAAATTCCTTTATTATATAATAATAATGAAAGGAAAAAATCTGCTCCATGTGAATGTCCTTGTTGCATTGTTCCCTATCATCCACTGCAAATATCCAGATTTATGATTAGCTAGAGCAGTCAAAGACAAGGCAAACATGTCCAAATACAGCCTGGATGGTATACTAAATATCCTTGAATAAGTGTGTGCACCACTTAAGAAAGAATATTCTGCTCTATAGTTATGCCAGCATGCTGAAAAGTGAAATTTGCTGACTTTCAATAAATCAAAATTTTATTAATGGAAAACTTAATTGTATATGCCCAAGTCATACACAACTGTCATTGCATTGTGCAGTAATTTTCCCCAAAATGGCTTTCCCTTTTGATAATTTGGGAAAGGAAATATCTATCCAATAATATTAAAGGTATTGAAAACTTGGTATTTTGTTTGGGAAAGGAAATATCTATCCAATACCATTAAAGGTATTGAAAACTTGGTATTTTGTTTGGGAAAGGAAATATCTATCCAATACCATTAAAGGTATTGAAAACTTGGTATTTTGTTTGGGAAAGGAAATATCTATCCAATACCATTAAAGGTATTGAAAACTTGGTATTTTGATAATTTGGGAAATGAAGTATCTATCCAATACCATTAAAGGTATTGAAAACTTGGTATTTGGGAAATGAAGTATCTATCCAATACCATTAAAGATATTAAAAACTTGGTAGCAACAGCAGAGAGGTCTTTTTCTTTTTTATGGATGCTTAAAACATACCCAGAAGCATAATGATAATATTATAGGTTGAATAATTATATATTCAAAAGGACAAACTTGATTTATATAGCTGCATATTTTCTTATGAAAGCTTTCATAATATTAATATTTTTGTTGGTCTTTCTATGATAATTATCTTAAATAATTGCCCCCCCCCCCCCTTCCCACCCATTATAATTGCAGCAGCCCTACCTAAAATCATCTTCCTACCCCCCCCCCCCCCCCCCCCTGTTGAACTTGTAGATCCTCTGAATCTTCTACATCCACGGCAAGGCTCTCTAATGAGAGACTGGCCTGTCTAAACCTCTTGGTCATGTTGACTCAACAATAGGGCTCGGTAAATTATGCTAGCATTTTTTGAGCATTTTAGGTACAGTGAAGCATTAGAGAATAATGCTGGCATTATAGATCAAACTTGGAGCATTTTGGGAATGAATTCCTGAGTTAATTAAAAAATTTGTATGTAAGCATGTGTGTTATTATCAGCAAACACATCTAAGCTGAGCTTGCAGCTGCAAGCTCAGCTTAGCTGTACTAGCTACTAGCCAGCTTTGAAAATGGCTGAGTGTCTAATGGATACAGAGACTGAAATTCCTGATGTTCGTAGCAGCCCTGGGCCTAGCAGTAGTGAGGTTGATGCTCCTAATCTTATGAGAGAAGAAATTACTGATATCAGTCTCAGCAGCTCTGGGCCTAGCAGTAGTGAAACTGTTGATGTTCCCAATCTTTTGAGCAGGCTGAAGTGTCCTGCTTCATCTGATTTGTCCAGAAAAAGGAAATTGAAGTCTAATCCACCTAAAGGCTTACAGTCTGGTAAGGGTTCCGTTGCTGTTGAGCCCTCTATTCCTCCTTCCACCAGAGTTAAAGAATTTCCTAATGAGCACTTATCTGTGGTATCAAGAAAGTTATTTTGTCAGGCTTGTAGAGAGCCTGTGTCTGTTAAGAAGAGTGTTTTGCAGCAGCATATTAAATCAGCTAAACATGGTAGCTAGTAGCAAAAAGCTTTTAGTTTCTAGGAAAGCTCAAGATAAAACAATAGCTGATATGCTACGGAAGTATGATAAGAACAAACACCCCATTGGAGAAGATCTTTCTGATGAAGTGAGAGTTTTTCGTATTAAAGTAGTTAAATCTTTCTTGAAAGCTGGTGTACCACTGGCCAAGGTAGACTGCTTTAGAGAGGTGTTTGAAGAAAGTGCTTTTAGGCTTTCTCATAGTAGTAACTTATCTCAGCTTATCCCTTTTATTCGTGAACAGGAGTTTGCTAGTATCAGAGAAGACATAAAAGGAAATGATATTGGTGTAATTTTTGATGGTACCACACATGTGTGCGAAGCCATGGTTATTGTACTTCGTTTTATCGATGCTGACTGGCAAATACAACAAGGTGTTGTCAGGCTGATGCTATTAGCTAAGAGCCTTACAGGTGAAGAAGTGGCCAGGCAATTAATCATGTGCCTATCTAATGAGCTTAGTGTTTCTTCAAATCAGCTAGTAGCAGCAATTCGTGATCGTGCTTCAGTCAACAATGTAGCAATTCAAACTCTAAAAATCGTTTATCCATGTCTTCTAGATGTGGGATGTTTCTCACACACTCTTGATCATGTTGGGGAGAAGATAAATGCAAATGTGCTGGTGGGCCTGTTTACACGGAGTCCAAAAGCAAAATTGGCTTGGAGGAAAGCGACTGGTTTGCCTGTTCCTACTTACTCTAGTACCAGATGGTGGTCTAAATGGGAGGTGATGAAACATATGCTTGTCGCTTTTGCTGATGTGCTTCCTTTTGTTGAGAATAATGATCTCCCCCCTTCCTCTAAAAAGCTTGTTGATATTCTCAATGACCCTCCTAAGAGTCGGAAGCTGTAGATGGAACTTGCAATTAGCGTTAATTTTGGTGAGCCATTTGTCAAGGCCACCTATAGATTGGAGGGAGATGAGTCACTGGCTTTTAGTGCCTATGAAGAAATTGTTAAACTCCAGGCTACTATTTCTGCCCAGAATTTCCCTAATATTACAGCTGTTGCCAATAAATTGTCTTCAAACAGGCCAACACAGAAGCAGCAATTAATAAATTATGCTACTGAGTGTATCAAGCCTGCTATTGGTTATTTCAAGCAAAAATTTGAAGGTGATCTAAAGCCAATTGTTACAGCCTTCAAATATGCCAGATATTTTGATCCAGCCAAGGTGTCTGAACTTTGTCCAAGCTCTGCTGACATTGACCAGTTGAAGGCCTTTCCTTTCCTCAATGATAAGCTGGAAGATTTGAAAGTAGAGCTTCCTATCTACATGGCAAAAGCAGATGGTGTGTCACCAACCATAGACAAGTTAAAGTGGTGGAAGAAGCACTCTAATGAGCTTCCCCATTAGTCAGCTGCATGTAAACTAGTATTACTGGTTCAGCCATCCTCTGCAGCTGCTGAGCGTGTTTTTTCACTTTTATCAAATAGTTTTGGTGAACAGCAAACTTCCTCGCTAGAAGAGACTATTGAAACATCAATTATGCTGCAGTATAACTATAGGAAGTAATGATTCTGATGAACCTTTTGTTTGTTTTATTTTATTAATCGTGAGCATTATGAGCAAAATGAAAAGCATTATGGGTGGCATGAGTGAGAATTAGAGAATAGCATTATAGGGAAAATTTGGGGAATAATTTACCGAGCCCTACTCAACAAGCATAGAGACTAGGCAAAGTGCATGCAGGTGTAGCTGCTTTGTTTGTGGTTTGGGTTATTACAAATCAATGGCAGTGTGAATTCTATTATAGCTATGTGTGTGTCCACAATAATTTTGGCCAAAATATTGGGGGGGTTGAGCCCCCACCTCCAAAATATTGGGAGGGGCTCCAGCCCCTCCAGCCCCCCCTTCCTACGCCCCAGGTTAGCTACATACCCCCAACTTGACATATACATATATAGTTGTTACATACGTGTAAAATCCTGAGAATATCCCAGTGTGACTATTGTTCCATTACCAACCACATTCACAGGAGTTACAGTGAAGGTGTAGTTATCACACACTCTGCCAATGGGAATGAAGAAGTTGAATTCAGTCACAGTGATCCCACACTCAGAGAGTACTACTGATGAGGAGGTGGAGTTTACTATATCAACACAGTATGTGATATCAGGATCATTATTAGGTATGTCCAGAGTGAAGGGAGCTGTCCAAGAGAGGGAGACATCAGTGCCTGCCAGGTTAAGAGACGGAGATCCAACTACTGAAAGTAGACCTAGACAAGTTATATCAGCTAGGCATAATGGAACTGTAAAGATAGGATAGTACGTTACTAACCTACCTTGCACCAATAGTGTAAGAATATTAGATGGCTCATTCCTGTCCCCAAAGTTAGCAATACACTGAATAGTAGTGTCATTATAGTCAGATGGAATATGAGTGATGTCTAGACGTCCTATTCCTGAAAAGAACCTTGTATTTACATTCTGGAGGTTGAGGTTTTCAAGTTGTGTCCTGTTAATCAGCCACTGTATGCTCACTACACTTGCTGTCCCAGTACAGAAGCAACTGGCTTCATAACCAACTCTGTATACAGGTCTACTTGAGGTTAATGAGATAGCTGCAGTACATAATTATCCTTTTCTATTAACAAACCCACACACAGTGCCCTAGGGAGCTTGCTAGCTACATAAAGGCATATATACAGAGATTATGGATTAATATGTGTTACTGAATTTGTATACATTGGTGCAAATCATGTGATGATATAATATTCTGTTTTGTGGGTTACTATGTACTCTTGTGGTAAATCTTATAATCCTGTTTCATACTATACTGAAGCTAATCTAATCCACATGCCCTATCAATTACCATAGTATTAACGACCAAACATGAACCAATTCATTCTTGCAATGTATGAACTAGCATGCTCAAGTAATATCTAACAAGCTATGTAGTATATTTAGAATCTCTAGCTATGTGCATTGAGAATCTAACTATGTAACTACGTATATAGCATCTGGCTGGGCTGAGACATTAGCTTCCATATGCATGAGTAGAACTTACCAGAAACAGAAAGTGGAGACAGTTCCAACAGTAACATCAGAAACCACAGCAACCAGGGCGGAAAGACCTGCATTATTAATATCATTATGATGCTAAGTTACATTCAACTCTACAATATTGTATATTTAATTTGAACAGTAGCTATGTATTCCATATAGAATATAGTAACATTGTTCTTGGCAGTGATTAGCTAATTTTAAATTAGTGATTTGTCAGATTTTGGTTAAAATCATTGCTCTACAAAACATTTAAACAGAAAAAAGAATAGTCAAATTTTCTTTGATGGAAAGACTAAACCATCACATCATTATAATGTCAAGGTCTTAGTATACATGAAAATATCCTTTAGCTGAAAATGGATGTGATCGTGGACTCAGAATATAGAGACACAATAGGAAGAAAACAATGGTCCACACATTGTCATACTGTGGTGACATAGGAGGTGTAACCTGACAATAAAAAATATAACACGTGTAACTTCATGTTATTCAATTTGCTATGATTTGCATAGCAATAATAGCTATAATGGACATTTTTAAGTCTGAGTTAAAATTCGCTACCACCAATGTGTTCATGGGAAGGTAAGCTGTCTAACTAGCTAGCTATCTATGCAGTTTAAGTTTCATAACAATGTGGCATTTATGGAGATATTAGTAGAAAACTGATTATTGTTTGTAAATTTTTTTTTTCTTATTACAAAAGTTGTTATTGTTATTACTGTTGCTGTCGTTTTGTTGAGGGTGGCTCCTCTCTATCAGCCCACTAGATTGAGGCTCTGTGTATTAAGATATTGGCTCATGTATTATTTTGAACTGAATAACATGTTGACTCAGAACAGTAGAGTATGCTAATACTAATATCAGCTAGGAGATCTGATTGTGATATCACTGAATGGTGTCAAAATAACCTGCTCAGATACAAATGAAAACTGTGAGGTGAGATAGACAGGTCACATAATTAAGTCTGGTGTAAACAATAATGCAGTGTGCATGACATCAATTCATAATCTTTCTCTACCTTTTATTTTCCCTAAAGATTTATTTTTCCTGCAATTATTGTTATCACTGTAGTTTCAATAGGCAGTCCCAATAACAACATCAGAGGATTGTGTTTACTAACCATCTTTATTAATAATATATGAACATTGGGGCTATACTTGAGTGGGGCTATACTTAATTATGACTCCAAATGCAGGCAGGATAACGTTACAAGAACAAGAGAGGGGTAGAAAAAGAGGGATGGAGTGTTGATGAATTTTTTTAAATAGGTCTTGAGTTCTTGATAAAATTTTATGCTCAAACTTCTTTCCTTAATTATTACACTAGAAATATCGTGCACAATATTATTATATCTACCTATAAAGTATGAAAAATTCATAGATAAAAAATAACCTGCTGTAATAATAATATTAATAATTAGTGATGTTATAATTGTTACACTACTGCTGAGACTAGCCTGCTGGGAGCTTCAGGCTTCTTTCTTCAATTTCAATCTCATAAAAGCTATTAGTGGACATTCATCATCTTTCAGTCTGTGCCAAGCTAAAATATTATTATGCTGAATAGGCTTAGATAAAATTATGCTCCAAATTTTACCAAAGATGCTAATCTCGGATTCTCATGTAAGCTAACTAAGATTTCCACAGGATTTGATCCATATTAGCTATTACATCAAGCAAAAAACACTAACATTACAGTTCCTGGCTCAGTTGTCCCAATATCTTTGAAAGACCATTTGCTAAGGCCATATAAGTAGCTAGCTCACACTTTAGCCAATCTACTTACATGCACTAAGATTGTCAACATCACCACTGGTAGGCTTAAAGTCATTTATTTTTGTAGGATCAAAGTAGTAGCAGTCAGTTTGCTATACGTATATAATTTTTTGTGTGTAAAAGCCCCATTTTTTTCCAAATTTTACCTATTAATTTTCATTATTCCAGGATTCCTTAGCTTACCTTATTCTCAAAATTCTCATGATCCAAGCCTAATGTTGAACTAGTTAAATGCTGAGTCAGTGTTAGGGATGAAATTAATACTAGTATATAATAATGTACGTACATGCATAGTCATAAACACTACATTAATTTCTGTATGTACGTATATGCAGCTACGTAACTAGCTGGTAGCTAGCTGTTGAGATCATGCAAAAATTAAAAATTAATATCTTGTAAACTCGGTAATTCATCCCCAAAATACTATTCGATTGACCTATAATGCTAGCATTATACTCAAATGCTTCACCAAACCTAAGGAATAATTTATTGTGCCTTATTTCTTGGTACGTACATAATGATTTGTACAACATACCACTATATATCATCCTGTTTAGGGGTACCTGAAATCACCAGTAATGTTGATTTCATTAGGAACGTCATATTATGTTATCTCTAATATTATACATAAAGAGAATTCTACCTACACACCACTAAAATTAGCAGGGGGTAGGAGCAGGGGGGTAGGAGCAGGGGTAGGAGCAGGGGGTAGGAGCAGGGGGTGCAAGTACACCTCAACATTTTTATTGGGGGTGCATTGCATCCCTACTATTTCAAAAGAAATATTTAATTACTTATCAGAATTATTTTAAGAAAAGAAGTTCGTTCACTAAGCACATGAAATATGAACTTTCTGATGCAAAGATTACATGTGAAAGGTGAGATTTTTAGTGTAAAATAATAGATGTTCAAGAAAGGTGCAGCTACAAAGTAACATCCATTTAAAAAAAACATTGTGAAGCCATGAATGAATACCATGCTATAAAAAAAATTTCAGAGATACACAAGCTTTTGAGACTCTGTCTAGTTGTTTCGGTCACTTCTGAAAAAACATTTTCAGTTCTAAACAGCTGCTTGTTTATCTAAGATCCACAATGTATCAATGACTGCTTATTTCACAGCAAGGACTTACGTAACTGATGCAATAAACATGGAGGACATTGCTAAAGAATTTGTCACTTGTAAAGTGGAAAGAAGCAAGCACTTTGGCTCTTTTTAAAATAACTAGCTAGTATCTTTCATATACTATGTCCAAAAACTCATGCATCCCTACTTTTTCTACCCCTCTGATTAGCTATTTGATTTACCAATGTTTTGATGAAGGTGGAACTCTGGCTTCTTTTTCCACTGACTATATAAAATATGAAAAAAGAGAGGGAGAGAGATTAATAGCAGTACGAATGCTTTTCTCTATATAAGATTAGGTTTAGTCTATTTGGCTAGTGACTAGGTCACAATGTGGTGGGGTGTGGGGGCATGGAGAGGGGAAGATCCAGCAATTTTGAAAGGGGAGATCCTAATATGATATGCCAACTACATGGCTGTAAGGCCACAGTGAGGGAGAGGATTTAGGAGAGGGATGTACCCCCTCCTGCACTTCCTGTGGAAACAATGTGATAAAACATGAACAAATAATAGGGGAGGGTCCTGACCCTCCCAGGTATCATTTATGAGGAAGAAGTACGGGTTGGGGGAGTGAAGAAGGTAATAATCTATTATTAAAGGGAGGAATTATTAAAGAGAAGAGGGGGGTTGGGGGGATATTTTTTTGAAAAAACTTCCACTCCTGATGAAATTATCATTTTATCAACCAGTTTACACTTTAAAGAAAGGGAACTGCACTGGATATAATATCACATACTAAATAAAAAAGTATTGTAGACTATCATGCTTTCATGTCAAAATAACTAGCTATGAAAGTGAAAATAGTAGTAGTAGTAGTAGTAGTAGTAGTACCAGCAATAATAATAATAATGATAATAGTGTAGCATACACACAGTTAATTTCAGCAGAAAAAGGCAATATTAACGGGTAACTATTTTTTATTGTGATATAGTTATCATTAGTCACAATGTAGCTATTATTTTTCTGCAGTTATTTACTTAAAAATATTTGTTTTGTGTCATTTACAGTAGCTATATAAACTAATTATCACATGAAATGGAACAATCACTAATAGAGAGAAGCAAATGAAATGACCTATGGTTAAAATTGGGGGCAAGTGGAGCAAGCCCCACACTAGGGAGTTGAATGAGAGATTTTTACTGTGTAGCTAAATATAATATGTTCTACAGTGTCATAATGACTTTTGCCTATGAATCTGATGATCCTTTTCAAACATGCTTGCTTTGTGTTATTCCCCAATTATTTATTATATTAACTTACCACATAGAAGTAACTGATCCAGCAATGTATGGTCATTAGTTAGGAATCCAACTTCGCTGATGAACATTTTCCCAAAGTGTTCTTGTTCCATTCATCGACCACTGGATATTAACATGCAGTAAAGAAAGAAGCTCTTAACCTCCCTTCTTGTTTAGTCTCTTATTCGTTGATTATTAGTTTCTCATCAACCGCCCGCATCTGTTTTCTGCAAAATCAAAAATGTTGCAATTATTGTTCCAATTATTACACACCGTAGCTAATTAGCGCGTGCTATCACAACATGGCTCTTTTATTGAACTTCACACTGTGTGTGTCCCTTCACGATTTAGCTGTAATACAGTCGTACCTTGGACTATCAAAGTTGTAAACGCTCCAAACTCTACGTATAGTCAGTTTTTCGAGAGTGTTGAGCTTAGTGGTACGAGGCTGAACCAAACTTATGTTGGGAAAGCCAAGGATAGGCTAGATTTGGCTTAGTAATAGCTGATGTAGCCCCTATGTTTGAACCCTATACAAAGTTTGTGCTAAGAGAAAGGGATGATGAGTATCTCTAACTACTGGTAGGCCATTTAATATAATAATAGCATAGGTGTAGGAACTGGGGGGGGGGGGGGGGGGGGCACTGGGGGGCATAGCCCCCCCAATATTTTGGGTCACTATACAAATATTATTCCAGTGCCCCCCCAGTCTGACAAAATAGATTGCAAGTTGGTTGAGGAATCAAGGTCCTATTCAAGCAACCACTTAAAGTTAGCTGATGAATAGGCAGTTTACATAAGTCCTTATTGACTCCCTATACCTAGTATCAACATTTGTGGCCTATGGTGTCTCTCTTGATGCATGTAGCAGCTGCTCAGTATTAGATAGAGCTAGGTACGTATTGTTGAGAAGTTTATAGGTGAAAATAAGCATTTTTGGTTCTTATTAAATTGTATTAAAAATGTGTGACTAGTGGGTGTGGTCACTCAAAATTTTTGCCGACACACACACTTAGTTAGCCATTCCTTTCCATACAAGTGCCCCCCCCCCCAATCAAAATCTCATTCCTACACCTATGAATAGTTATAGTTAGCTAGCTATTTCAAATATATAATGTATGCTGCTAGACTCTTCCCCCCAGCTATATACTAAATAATATGTCACTCCTATAGATACTTCAGCAATTGCAGTATTGATGCAATTTGACAAGATTAGCTTCCTACCTGATCCTGTACCACAAAATGATGGGCATTATAAGGACTTCAAAGAAGTGTTTGGCACTGTCACTACTGAAGACCACAGACCATCATTGCAGAAACGACTCTACCATGAGAAGAATGTGCCATTTCCTGTAAGTATTCAGCATGCAAGGAACACAAATATGGTTGTACAGTGTGAAGAATGTAGAATGCGGCGGATTGTATATTCAAAATTCAAGTTGACAGATAATAAATCGGAAATAATTAAGAGCATATTGGATAACTATGCTTATACGTGTGGATCATCAATGGAGGATCTGAATTTGTGTGGAAGATTGAGCACTGTGTGCATACGTATTGTTCGCTGTTATGAGCCTTTAGAAGTCCATTATTATGCTCTTGGTCATGAACTTCTCTGCATTTACTGCTGCAGTGCAGATAACTTGACTGCCAAACCTGGATGTTACCCACGGTGTCCAGACTGTTTGTCCAAACTTCCTGTCAAAAAAAGAACATAGACTTTGCCTTTTAAAGTTTTGTACATAATTTTACTGGCTAAAAGAATGTTTTTATATGGAAATAAGGTCAAATAATAGGAACCTCAATAATAATAACAATAATAACAATAATAACAATAATTACATTACCCTCCCTCCCTCATGAACGCAAAAAAATTTCCTGATGAGAAACTAATAATCATCTAATAGTGGCCTTAGTAGGAGACAGGGTAACTACATAAAAAGTAACAGTAAAATAATTATTTTACATAGCTCAAGCTCACCATTAGAGACTGAAATTGGGGTGCTTCTATGTGTAAATTTCCTTACAGTATCCTTATTATATATTATGGTATATTACAGTAATCTTATTATATATTATTGAATATTACAGATGTAATAGTAATGATGTAATGTACAGAATTTACACATAGAAGCACCCTAAAATTGAGCGCAGCATAAACTTCACAAAACTGTGACTGTGACTCAGCTATAATATACTCAGTATAAAGTAGATCAGTATTATTATGATAACCCTGTTTGTCCTAAATGACTTTCAGTATAATATCAATATTATTGTAATAACAAACACATAATATTATATATAGTCAGTAGATAGCTACACATGCTCACTGCTCAGTTCTCAATGTTACATATGTGTTTTAAACTAGCTGTGATAATGGGGAACTTAGCTGAGCTGTCTGGACCCAGCTATTGTATCAGACCTGGCTGAGCTGCTTGGGCCTAGCTCCAACTCTGACTCTGAAGTGTCTGAGAAAGAATCAACACCTGTGGAGGTCATTTCTCTTTTCAATGGATTAAATACCTTCCTAAGTCTGATCTGTTAAGAAAAAGGAAGATCAATAGCGTAATCCACCTGCATGAGAGACAAGCACATTTGGCCAGCTTATCTTCGATGGAGTTAATCCAAATGTTAACATTTTAGAATGGTGTAAGAATCTTTACCAATTTGGTCTTGTGTAGCAAGCAAAGTAGCTATTAATACAGCCATCATCAGCAAATAGGACCTTTTCTCTTTAAAGACAAACAACTGGAGGATTAGGATTACTATAATAATTACATTTTTTCAACTTATAGTGATGGAATAGCAAACAGGGCTATTGTAATAATTAATTATCATTGATGCTAATTGACTAACTCAGCAAACAAGACTGACCACCAACCCATTTAGCTAGGAGTGGCACTTGAGAAAAATGTAGCTAGTAACATTCTAGGTGATCGTGTACATAGATGCCAACCCTTTCTGGAACAATTTCCAGGACAGGAGGCCACACCCCTAATCACGCCCAATACCCATCCTGTGCATTCCATTGTTATCACGTGAACTGTCACTCAGTGATCTTATGTAATTGTTGTTGTCATAATACATGATGTAAAAATACAGCTAATAGCATGCGTGCAGGCAACTAGCTTCTTAATAATATGTGTCCATGACTACAGACTTTAATCACTGGCACTTGTTCATGTTGGTTATACCAAAGCCACACACCCTATTTCAAAGGTTAAACTAGCAATTTATCTAGATTTCCAGGACAAACACCTATTCTTGCAGGACAAGGACATAATCCAGGACTGTCCTGGACATTCCAGGAGACAGTTGGCTGGCAACTATGCATGTAGACCACTTCATTCTCGGCACACATGCCAACTCTCATGCATTTAATTAGGGCTCTAATTCAACCTCACACAGACTCACATGCAATAATGATCAGAGAGAGAGAGAGAGAGCTAGAGAGAGCTCTAGCTAGCTAGAGACTAGACTTACTTTTAATAAAAGGGTGGGGCTCAGTTCTAATAAACACACAGTTCGTGAAGGCTGATGAATGGTCTGAGATTCAGATCTCTTTGAGATTTCTAGATCCCTCGGGTGATGGGGTGACATCTGACAGTGATTTAGACAGAGTTTTTGATCACTACACTGATGAAACTGAAGAGCAAACCGGACCTTCCAAGAGGCCAAAATTACGCAGTTTAAAGAGCAGCAAGTTAGCTATAGAACAGAGTTCCAAGCTAAGTGTAAAAATGTTAACAGTTAAAGGGGATTTTCACTCATTTAGTTGTTCAGCTTGTAGAATAGTTATTTCCTGTGGGCATCAAGGAGAAAGAGATGTGTCACATCGTGCTAACATAGGTTGAGGTAGCCAGCAGAATGTGGAGGTTTTGGAGCAAAATACTCAGATCAGCAGGAGAATTTTAGTCTGTACAAGAGAAGATAAATATAAGCCATACTCACTTGAAAGTACATTGGCCCCTGCCTCACTTCATGTCCTTGCTAGTGAGTGCATAGCCTATCACAATTTGTATTGATGGACCTAATGCAAAACATAAAAATGCTTTTGTTGATTCCTTGTCTTTAAGGTATGGGTTGGAGCTTCTCTAAAACACTAACTACATGCGTATGTGGAGCTCTCCTGCCCTAAAGGTGGTTTCCCTTCAATAAGGCATAAGGAGATTAGAGACCTAGCTAACTGCCACCCTGCTGACTGAAGTGTGTAGTATTGTGACATAGAAACTGATCTGCAATTCTTGAGCACATTTGAAATTGAACTGCAGACACCTCTGAAAGTGCAAGACTAGACATTGCTGCCAATGGTTTCTGGGAAGGGAGATTTAAAAAAAAAAAAAAACATTCTTGGATGTAAGGGTTTTCAACCCTTTTGCTCCCTTTAATAGGAATGCAAATGTAGATAGATGATGTAGGAGACATGAAATGGACAAGAAGAGTGCTTATGAACGTGTTAGGGAAGTGGAACATGCCTCCTTCACTCCTTTAGTCATGTCAGCTACTGGTGGTTTGGTTAAAGAAGCCACAAATTTCTGTAAAAGATTGGTTTCACATCTTGCTGAAAAATGGGACCAACCACATAGCCACACTATGAACTGGCTACGATGTACTCTCTTCTACAGTTTGCATAGATCAATTATTCTATGTGTAGGTAGTGCTAGGTCAACATGTGGAAATACCATCAAAGTCTCGCCTGTTGACCTGGTTTGTGCTGAAGCCTACCTCCATGATTTTGAACTCTAGACATTTCTTTTTGGACTATTGTATTATTGTATTATTTTGTCACTGTTAATAACACATTAATGCAACCTACACGTAGTATTAGTCTCGCTGGCCAGACTCTATCACTTTTTCTTTTTCACACAATACTTCACTGGGGAAAAAGTGAGAGAGTCTGGTACATTACTGTAGAGCAATCTGTGCAGGCCACCACGGCTTTTGCTGGCAGTTTGTGGCAACGCAAAGTAAACTGACAACCGCAAGCTCACGCAAATTTCACTGCACCGTACTGTGCATGCAGGTTGTCAGTTTACTTTGCGGTTGTTGAGGTGGCCACAAACGGCCAGCAAAAGCTGCGGTGGCCTGCACGGATTGCTCTAGGGCCTGGCACATTCTGCCTTTTTTTTTAACCTATTCTTCTCTGCTCCACTGCTTTTGTAATCCTCCCTATTTTACCTCTAGAACTACCTATTTTGCTCAAAATTCTACCCAATTTTTAGTCAAAAGTATAGTAATGCATGACGTATTAGTAGCTGTTGTACTGCATCATAATGGAAGCTTCTATGTAGTCATCCAAACAGTTAGGTGTGGATGCTCCAAAAGCATTATTGAGCAAGGAAAAGACTCTGCAGTAGCAAATGATGTCTGTAGCATTGATAATGATAACAGTAACAAGTCACTAACAACTCTGACATGAGTCTGTGACAGACCAGTAAAACTACCAGCAGAATTTCACCTATTTTGTCCCTATTCTGCTCAATGCTATAGCATACCTATTTTGCCCAAAATTCTGCCACCAGATTGTGCCAGGCCCTAGATTGCTCTAGGGTAATGTACCAGACTCTCTCACTTTTTCCCGAGTGAAGTATTGTGTGAAAAAGAAAATCGCGATCGTATTTGCACAGAGAGCAGATGACTCTCCACGCAGTCATTTTTTTATTACGCGTAACACTATAATAAATGCATTCCTAGTGGTCCATTTCCTATAATGATACGAAATCTTTTTAGCAAAGTTGCGATGTCTTTGTGAGGCTCTCATCAGCTTGGACAGATTTTAACTAGGTGGGGATAAAGACTTCAGATCTCATATTGCTTGTTACGTACTAAGTTGCAGTTAAAGTTCTGAATCTAGGATTTCCAGTAACCACAGTCATTACAGTGAGTCCATAAATAAACTCCATTATTGCTACAGTGGATTTTTACAAAGAATAGAACAGCGGTGTTTGGGATTTTGAAACATTACACTTGCAACATAGTACCATTTTCCTGGTCCAGGAAAATGGATGAACACTGCACAGAGAAATTTAGGACTAGAGGACATGTTTCATTCAGACAAGCCTGTTAAACCACCATGTCTCAACACAGTGTTTAGGGGACCAGTATTACCTTGTTCTGACCAGCAGTAAAGTATACTACTCGGAACTTACCAAACACAGCTGAAAGGGTGTGGTTTTTTGGGTTGTTACTTCCTGTGTGAATGTTCCAATAGATTAAAAGTGTTTGGACATAATATTAGGATAATTACAGTTAGCTATACCAAATACAATAAATATTGCCATGGAAGAGCTAAAAAGGAGAATAAGTTGATCCTAAATGCCACCTCTACACAAATAGCTATAGAGTAACGACAAAATTAGTATTCTTGTTGTGATTATAATCTCATCAGAAGTACCCATGCCATTAGATGTGTAAAATTACACAGTCTTCTATTAGAATATATAGTATACTCCCAAAAATACAGATATTCCTTTGGTTGACTTTGGCATGCACACATGTACACAGAGACCTACTTCTACGTAGTTCTCTTTAACTGTGAGTTGCTTTTGGTCTGGCCTTAGAAAAGAAGATACCGCTTACTTCATACCTATTATAGTGACGGATTCTCCATAGATAAAATTCATTAATGTTCACTTGAGCCCTAACAAAATTATTAATACGTAGCTTAAGAATAACCCAAAAGTATAAACACTAGCAAACCCCTAATCATAAGGCTGTTCTTCAATATAATCTATGGACCTGCACACATTCTTGCTCTTAAGTTCTATAGCTGTATGTCTTGTAAGCAAATTTATAGCATGACATTGACAAGACAGAATGCAAGTATCTCAGCAGGCCACAAAGAACTTAATGACAAGTAGATATTATGTGATCTAGCCAAATGGATGGAGAATTAACATCAATAGAAACATGTAATTATTAAGCCCAACCTCCAGCTTCTATGGCTGAAGTAAATTTGAATGGACTTTATAATTCTTGTATTCTGCACTGTTGCTATGGGAACTGCTGGGTTCTTAACAACATCAGTGTAGCAATTAGATGGGTGGAAGTCAAATGGAAGATCTCTAATTATAGGAACATTGTGGGTTATTTTATAGAAAGTTGTTCAATTAACTTTAATGTCATGATATTATAATAAAAATAGCTAGTACACATAAAATAAAAATTTAATGCCTCCACCATCACTATACATTTGTAACTCATGATCTTGACTTTTCTGATAATGAGATTGTATACTCTACAATAATTGGTGACATCACAGCTTCACATGATCACCACAACCACAATGTTTAAACAGAATATTATCTGTATGTTAAATTATCTGATTCTCAATCTAATAACATTGTACTTGTAAGGCTAGCGACTACTCACTCACATTAGATATTAGTACAACACAAGATCACAGTAATAATGAATCAGATGATGAGAACATGTGTTCCTCACGTGTAAGTCATGTGATATAATGTCTGTGATAATATATATAATGTCCCTACAGTACTAGTGATGACCACTTTCTTCCAGTTTATCGATGATGATGATATTACTTTCATTATGATGCTATGTTTACCTATAGTTTTTTTTTCTTTTTTTTTCTCACTGTTGCTGTGAAATTCTAGTCTTCCTGTCTAGCGTTGTTAGCCACAATAGTCCATAAATAGATAATAATTATAGTATACTGATGTACATAACTTAGTCTCTTCTCCAGACACTCCTCCTAACCCTAATCATGCATGAAGATAATCATTATTAAAATTCTTTGAAGGTCAAGTTGTCTGATTGGCAAGTTTAGGAGCTGGATTGTTAAGCTTTTTGACTTTATATTCTAGTTCGCTCTCCATGTGACAATAACTCCGAGTCACATTACTTGGTGTTAATTACAAGGAATAGTTGCAAATTTGGTATTTTTCATGTTACTAAATTCCATTGTATTGTGGGTAGCCACACAGATATATATCATTGATGTTTATGCAGCAAAAAATATATATACACATGGTAGAAGCTATTAGCTTCATAGCATACACCATTGACCACACAGAATGTACATGGTTCAGCATTCAGCAATCAGCAGGCCTAAAAAAACATTAGTGGTACATAATATTAATATTATGAAAGCAAAAACCACCCTTCTTCCTGTTAAAATTTTCCCTTTTACCACAGTTACATGGATTGCTAATTGTCAGATTATGCAAACTGACATCATTATTAGAACCTAGCATCATCATTATCAGGACCTAGAGTCAGTCTATTCACATCCTGGAAGCTGGAGGTTGGGCTAATAATAACAGAATAATAATGAATTGGACAGAACCTGAAGTAACTTCATGCTTGCATTTGTATAATTACCAACTGTTTTTTCAGAGACAAAATGTAGATATCCCCTTCTCCAAAGAGTGTGACATTTAGCAATATGGCATATTATAACTATTTGACTCATCTAATAATTCTTACTTGTAACAGCTGCAGGCACAGTCGATACAAAGCTACAAGAATGGCTAAAAGAAGTGCATGTTATGTAAGCATATAGTATAATATAATTCCTCTATGAGCATGCCTTTTGACACCAAGTTATCTCCCAAAATTTAATAGCTTGTGTATGTTACTCTCTGAAATGAGGCCACCTATACACTTTAATATTTGCTAAGGTGCCAGAATAGAGAATAAAACTGCAATATTAGCTAGCATATTATTGACTACTAATAAGTACATGATTATCCATTGATTGTCACATTCCTTTAGGCCACAGGAAGACAGATAAGTGGTTAATTGAAGTACTTAAATAAGAATTGTTGGCATTCATAAGTAATTGACTGTGAGTGTGGATCTGGAAGGAATGGCCATACACACTGTTATTTATTTAAAACTAGCTATTGGAATCAGTCATTTTTCCACCCAGAAAATTGAGTTTCTGAATAGTCAAAGTTCCATAATAATTATTGTACAGGATGAAATCTTTTATGCATAAAACACATTTGGACCTTAGAAATAATTGTACCTTATAATAGAGATTGTACTAAGTCAAATGTAATATTAGTTGGGAAGAGGACAAGTGTCCTTTGTATGGAGGTTATAATACTTATTTCAGAGTGTCCTTTATCAGAGGTTCCACTGTATATTACAAATAGTTAGTATTGTAGTTGTGCAATGAGTCACTCTATTGAATTAATGTACAGATAGAGGAACCCTATAAAGATGCATTTTATATTTATTTTACTCAGGGTTTTCTGATGGTCTCTCTGTTACTGATTGTTGTGTCTGCTGCTCAAGAATGTGGTGGTACATGTAGCTTCAATAGTATTGTGTGTATTATATACTATAAAAATAGTAGAGTACAAGGCCATGACTGTGGTTTATCCCTCCCAATCACTGCCCAAAAAATTATGTGTACTTGAAGTAAGTCACAATCATGCTTACTATTGTAGCCAAAAAATAATATGTGTTAATCATGAAAGAAATCTACCCACATAGGAAGTAAGTAAGTAAGTAACTGTGACATAATATTATGTACTATGGTCATTGACACCTGCATGTAACTATGTAACACATTGATCCACGTGCATGTAGTTATGTATCACATGCATTGATTGATTCATACATATCATCCCAGCTGTTTGTTCATTATTATAATAATCTAAGTTCAGTGAACACCACATGGTGGCAGCAGTGGCTCTATCTAGCTAAGCTATTAACTCAGCAGTATAGCTATAATCTATGGCTCAAATTCGTTTGCAACCACCTGATCCTTTCAACTTCAAAACCCCTGATGACTGGCCTAGATGGCAAAAGAGATTCGAACAGTTCAGAGTAGCCTCTGGTCTCAAAGGAGATTCATCTGAGAAACAAGTTAGTACTCTACTATACTGCCTTGGAGAGGAAGCAGAGAATGTTCTAGCTTCTACTAACATCACTGATGAAGAAAAGAATGACTATGACACAGTCCTGTTGAAATTCAACTCATTCTTCAAAATACGGGAAAATGTTATATTCGAGCGAGCACGATTCAATCGAAGGAACCAACAGAAGGGAGAGAGTGCAGAGCAATACATTATGGAGCTCTATAAGTTGGCACAGAGTTGTGAATATGGCGACCTGACGACAGAGATGATCCGTGACCGACTTGTTGTTGGAATCAGTGACCGTGCACTATCAGAGCGCCTCCAACTGGATGCGGACCTCACCTTGGAAAAAGCCAAAAAGATGGTACGCCAACGAGAGGCTGTGCATGAGCAAGAGCTTGAGCTAAACAAGCCAGGAGAATCCATGACATTGGCTGAAGTGCATCGCCCTGGACCAACCAAGAAAGGATACAGCAAGAAACCTAGAGTGTTTGGCAGTAAAGCTAATGCCAAGCAAAGCCACAAACCTCAGCAGAAGCAATGTTCTCGCTGTGGAAAGGGTTCACACCCCTATGACAAATGTCCAGCCAAGGAAGCAATATGTCATCGCTGTAAGAAAAAGGGACACTATAGCTCACAGTGCTTCACCAAATCTATCTCAGAAATCTCTGAAGAGTGTCATCTGGACACAGCATTTTTGGACACAGTTGTAACTAATCAAGCAACTTCATGGACCACTAAAATACAATTGAATGGTCAAGAAACACATTTCAAGCTAGACACCGGAGCTGAAGTCACTGCCATCTCACGACAAACATTAATGAGTTTGGGAAAGCAGAAACTGGATAAACCAGAGAAAAACCTCTATGGACCTTCAAGAACTCCACTCCAAGTTATGGGACAGTTTACTGCTAAGCTCTCAAGGGGAGAGAACACTATAACGCAGCCAGTATATGTAGTGGATGGACTAAAAACAAACCTATTAGGACTTCCAGCTATCACCCAACTAAATCTTGCAGCCAGAGTGGATGCCATTGCAAATATTCAAACGGACATTCAACAACAATTTTCTCCAATCTTCAAAGGTCTTGGAAATCTGGGAGGAGAATACACAATTAAGCTGAAACCTGATGCTAAGCCCTACTCACTGTTCACACCCAGACACGTCCCACTTCCTTTACGTCCCAAAGTCAAAGAAGAACTTGAAAAAATGGAATCTATGCGAGTAATCTCGAGAGTTGATGAACCAACAGAGTGGTGTGCTGGAATGGTTGTTGTGCCAAAGAGAGGAGGAGACATTCGAATCTGTGTTGACCTAAAACCCCTCAACACTAGTGTTCTCCGAGAAGTTCACCCTTTACCAAAGGTTGATGAGACCCTAGCACAACTTTCAGGAGGGAAAGTATTCAGCAAACTGGATGCTAATAGTGGATTTTGGCAGATACCTCTAGCAAAATCATCAAGACTGCTCACAACCTTCATTACACCCTTTGGACGATTCTGCTTTAATAAACTACCATTTGGTATTTCAAGTGCCCCAGAACTTTTTCAAAAGAGAATGTCGGAGATACTGGTAGGATTGGAAGGTGTACTTTGTCAAATGGATGACATCTTAGTTTTTGGGAAAGACCTACATGAGCACAATGCCCGCCTGGAACAAGTCCTTCGACGTATCCAAACATCAGGAGCAACCCTTAATCTAAAGAAATGTGAATTTGCTAAGCCATCACTAAAATATCTTGGACACATTATAGATGAAAAAGGGATTCAAGCAGACCCAGACAAAACTGCTGCAATCAGAGAGATGAAGTCCCCAAAGACAGTATCAGAATTAAGGCGTTTCTTGGGAATGGCAAATCAATTAGGAAAATTCTCAAGGAATTTAGCCACCCTCACACAACCCTTACGTGAACTTCTAAGTAAGAAGATCACCTGGACCCGGAACACCCAACAAGAAGAAGCATTCAACAGAGTGAAGTCAGAACTGTCTAAACCTACCATCCTTGCTCTCTATAACCCAGATGCTGAGACAAAGATTTCAGCAGATGCCTCATCATATGGTCTTGGTGCAGTCCTAATGCAAAAAGTTGAATCAACATGGAAAGCAATTGCTTTTGCATCATGATCTATGTCTGAAACGGAACGTAGATATGCTCAAATTGAAAAGGAAGCACTTGCCACCACCTGGGCATGTGAGAAATTCTCAAGCTACATTTTGGGCACAAGCTTTGTGATTGAGACAGACCACAAACCATTGGTCCCCCTACTAGGAACAAAGAACCTTGACAGTCTTCCCCCAAGAATTCTTCGATTTCGTTTGAAATTAGATCGGTTTGATTATCGTATTGTCCACATTCCAGGAAAAGAAATCTACACAGCCGATACACTGTCACGAGCACCTATATCATCAGAAATTAGTTATCTAAACCTGGAAGAAGAAGCAAAAATGCTAATGGAAATGAGTATTAGGCATCTACCAGCTAGTCCGAAACGGCTAGATGAATACCGAAGTGCACAGATAGCAGACCATGTTTGCTCCACTATTATAAACTATTGCCAACATGGCTGGCCAGAGAAAAAGTATATTGACTCTTTTCTCAGACCGTACTGGAGTTCACAAGGTGAATTGACTGTACATGACAATCTTCTTCTTTATCAAAACAGGATAGTAGTTCCTAAATCTCTACAAGGAGAAACACTCAAAAAGCTTCATGAAGGCCATCAAGGCATTCAAAGATGTCGATCACGAACCAGAACATCAGTCTGGTGGCCAGGACTATCACAACAAATTAGTGAGATGATCGAGAGATGTCCAGAGTGTATTAGACATACTAGTCAAAGGAGCGAACCACTTCTCTCTACTAAACTTCCTGATTACCCCTGGCAGAGAGTAGGAACTGATTTGTTCATGCTGAATGGAAACAATTATCTACTGGTGGCTGACTACTTTTCTAGGTATCCAGAAGTAGTGAAATTGAAGTCCACAACTTCGTCTAGCATCATTGAGAACTTGAAATCAATTTTCTCTCGTCATGGAATTCCGGAAACCATTGTGAGTGACAATGGCCCTCAATTCTCATCCCAAGAGTTTGGTGATTTCTCAAAAACCTATAATTTCTGCCATGTAACTAGCAGTCCACATTTCCCACAAAGCAATGGTCTGGCTGAACGATCAGTGCAGACAGTGAAGAGACTGTTGAAAGAGTCCAAAGACGTTTATCAAGCTATACTAAGCTATCGAACAACTCCACTTCCCTGGTGCAACTTATCACCAGCAGAACTACTGATGGGAAGACAGCTACGTACAACCCTACCTCAAGTGGATGAACAGCTAATTCCTAAATGGCAATATTTGGACAACTTCAAACATCAAGAAGCCAACTTCAAGTTTAAACAGAAGAGGAACTATGATCGTTCTCACCATGCTATTCCACTTCCCCCAATACCAGATGATACAAGTGTACACATCACATCAGGAACAGAAACTACAGGTCGAGTTATTGCACCAGCTAATGCCCCACGATCATACATGGTTGAGACACCTAGTGGAACAGTCCGAAGAAACCGCCGTCACCTTAATGTCATGCCTGACAACCACTTGCCTAATGGCAGTGTAGATGAACAACCCAACCCTTCACCCCCACAGCCGATAATGACAAGATCACGCACAGGCACTGTCATACATCCTCCTGATAGACTATAACTAGCTATCTGAGAAAGGGAGATGTGACATAATATTATGTACTATGGTCATTGACACCTGCATGTAACTATGTAACACATTGATCCACGTGCATGTAGTTATGTATCACATGCATTGATTGATTCATACATATCATCCCAGCTGTTTGTTCATTATTATAATAATCTAAGTTCAGTGAACACCACAGTAACCATGTGTAAGAAATTACTAGAGGTTGAGATAATGCATGTCTCACTTCACTACAACACTGTGAATTCTGCTACATATTAAGTACATGCTATCCTCTGCCACCTCATACTATCTACTCTCCTACTTATTTAAATCAGCTGCACTACCATCCATTATACGTAATTATGATCCTAAAAAACTCATGATCTCTTTCTTTACTATGTAGCTACATATGAATGAATAGCTGCACCTCACATTTCCTAAGAAATCATTCTGCTTGGTTTATCAAACTGTGAAAAGTAAAGTCCAGAAACTTGTTGATAATTTAATAGTAATGATAACATTTCTAAGGAATGCATACATAGATGGATGAGATCACAATACAAAGAAGTAGCTATACAAACTAGAGAGAGATGGATGCTTGCAGTGTGTGGACAGTTGAGATTAACTTTTCTGCAGTAATACACAACCCTTTCCTCTCTCTGATAAGCAGTTGAGTAGGATGGTAATGTGATAGTTACACACAATATTAATACTGAAGCTCTCTCACTCTCTTTACAATTACCAAAAGTTCATCAAACTACTCATCCTACTCGACAGAGTATGTAGGAAGAGGAAAGGGCTGTGTAATTCGAGAAATCCATCATTTTGTCTCAGCAATTACCAGAAGATCTTTATGGTTCACTTAAGCTACAAATGTCCCTTCCTTTCTAGTTTGTATACATTTTTGCATTGTGACCTTATTTTAGTCTGTCCAAGCTAACGAGAGCCATGGAAGCAGCCCGGAAGTGCTTTAATATTATTCATAGATACCTTGCAATAATAACAACATTCGTGATGCATTTTCCCAGAGAGCAGCTGACTCTCCACGCAGCAATTTTTATTATGTATAACACTCCTCGTGGTCCAGGGTAATGCCATAGGATTTGTATTAGTCTCCTGTATCTCTCATGGGGCACTACAACAGACTAAACAGGCATCTGGTAAGAAGCGCCTCGGTAAGAGCTGCTAAATGATACCAAATGCACATAATTTGAAGTTTTTTTTTAACTGAGTTAGGCATGTTTTTGTGAGGCTCTTGTCAGCTTGGATAAACTTTAGTATGTGCTCTTTCTAATGTGTAAAGATTGGTTGTAAACTCTAGTATACTACATATGGACATTGCTCAATGTTTGTACTATTCTGATTAAGTGACATAAGCTGGCATGAGTATTTTATGAACTGAGAGAAAGAGGCAGTTGATGTAAAGGAGTAAAACGTCAGACCAGAGTTATTACGGTAGACTCCTGAATAATGGGTTGGCACTCCAACTAAAAAATGGGCATATGTTATTATTACTGATATGTGGAGTATTATTATTAAATGGTCTGTGAACATCGAGATAGTTTTCCCAACCAGCAGATGGCAAGATTATCAAATTAATACTGCTATTATATAATATGGTAATTTTGTGTTGGGTCATGTGTGGGATCTAATTGCCCCTACATATAGAGTAAGGACTTATAGCAAAATGAAGCCAAAGGTCCTTACTTATCATTATAGTTAACTCAAAATAACATAATGGACTTAACTTTACACTAAGAGGTGTCCCTTGCTACACCCAAGGCACTGAACCCTCACTATTTGTAATATCTAGAGGGAAGGTTGAACTATATGTAATAATAGTATATGTTTTAGGTACTGTGTAGTGCTAACTAGATGCATTTGTAAATGCTAGTCCTTACAAGCCTTAATGATACTATGAGATACATACATGTAGAGGTAGAGGCCTACAAATTAATAATTTCAGACCTCAGTAGCTACAAATGCATAATATGCAAATACTGTATAGTGGGAAATTTTCAAGGGGGAAATATCTTCGTGGTTTTCAATAATCAAATTTATTCGTGGAAAAAAATTCGTGGTTTACTGCTCAGTGCCAGTCTCAATTAAACCATAAAATTAAAAGTTCATGGGCAAAACATTCGTGGTTTTATTCTAACCACGAAAACCATGAAGATATTTTCCCTCAAAAATTTCCTGCTATATGGTAGACATTAATGCTTACTGCTACAGACATAGCTATAGCTTCTTGTGGTAATTTCAAGAAAAAATAAGCTAGCTTTCATATACACCAGCTATCAAGAAATTCCTTGGATATAGCTAGATAAGATAGAGGGGAGTCATGTGATCCCTCTCATTTTATTCATAATAACTATAATATATTATGTGCTATTATCAATATTGGTCTTGTGTAGGTTATCTGTAATGCTCTATGTAATGCCCAGACTATCAAAGATGTGTTCACTGTACATGTTCATTAAACATTCTAACTTCTAAGCAACAGATTCTAAGTAGTTTTGTGTAACATGCAGTTTTGAGTCTGAGTTCTGGATCAGTTTACAATGTTTCTGAGATGGCTACTTTCAACTGTGCTGATGGTGCTAGTACAGGTTGTTCTTTCAATACCTATAGAAACACCACTACATGGTATGTGAATGGAATGCCACTAGATGACCAAACCCACACGAATGTGGAAGTATCAAATGTTACTGACAGCATAATGTTTAATAACCTCACTTTGGATAATAATGGTACCACAGTTCAGTGTCGTATTTATTGTCCACAATGTGGTATGAGGGTGTCAGTGAATGCTACCATAATTGTAGAAGGTCAGTTGATTACATAAAATGTTAAACGTGAGAGAAAAACTTTTTAATATGTTAATAAAAGTTGGTTGGTTAGTAGCTAGTGGTGAAATTTCTTAATTTGTGTCCAGATGTTTTAGATGGTGTTCTCATCTCATTTGTGATAACCTCCTTTCTTGAATAATAATTATGGCTCCTTCTTTGATGTGTTGCTTCCAAGTAGTTTTATTAATTCAAATTATTAGATAATTATTATTATTATGTAACAACACTTGATATTATAATGACCTTCATATGAAAATAAATAAAAGTTAGAAGTAAGGAATTTAGCTAATAATGTATAATTCCATAGTACTAGATCTGGTTCTTGTAACGAAGTATCTTATGGGACTCTCTGTTACTCACAACTAAGACACTCCTAACTCACGCAGACACTAATATCATGAAAAGTACAAGAAAAAATGAACAAAAAGGGAGGCATTCTAATGTAACAGGACAACATGATATAAAAAAGGAGACCATTCCTCTCAGAGGAGGACAGTTGACTAGCTACAACTTATTCTTCTATGTAATATGTAGACCCTTCAGATCCAATGACAACAACAATGACAACTTCTACTGGAATGACTTCTACTGGAATGAATTCAACTGGAACTTCTGCTGGCCAGGAGTCTGCCCAAGGACCAATAATTGGTATGCATGTACCCGTATGCCAGTGGTTATGCATACTTATAATCCATACATATGGGACAAAGGTAGAATCCAAGATGTTAGATTTTAAATGTCATTCTCAGTTAGCCATAGATTCCAGTTTAATAAGTGGCACTAGTTACAGATCCATAACAGGATTTATGGTCACATACATAGCTACCCACATAATGAGCACACCTTGCTAGCCAATTTACTACACAGGATACCACCACGTTTTAATCTCACTGAGAAAAAAACTTATCAGGAAAATTTTTGTGTAAGTGTAATTTCGTATACACTGCTTTTATTCAGTGACAATAGTTATTATTAATAGCTAAGCTGGCATAGCACCCCAAACCTTCACTTTTTTTGTTGCCAAATTTTGTAAGGTGAGGCTTATTCTCAATACTTACTCAAGTTTTAGTCCATGGCTTCAATTCTGTAACATCAATTTCTCCATAGTGGTGTATATGCACGGTACTATGGAATGTTTTCTCTTTCCAATCTACCTCAAATAGCACCACAGCTATGATTGCAAAATAGCCACTTGGCTGCTATCACATGAGTTTACATGATTACTAGTGACCCAGATAGGCCCAAGTAATAGAAGAACAATTAGACCTAATTAGCACTATATACGTACTTCTTCCCTACAAGGACTTGACTACTAACTATTCTAATAAGCAATATTTTGTTGTGTTTTATATTTATACAGGTCTCATGGTTCTACTGCTAACAGCAAGTATCAAAGAATTTTTATGAGCTAGATAATTATTATAGTAACAAAAAATTTATATTGTAGAAATTAGTTTTATATTTTTTTCACATAGTCAAAAAGCTTGCCCCAATAACCAACTGTGTGTGTGTGTGTGTGTGTGTGTGTGTGTGTGTGTGTGTGTGTGTGTGTGTGTGTGTGTGTGTGTGTGTGTGTGTGTGTGTGTGTGTGTGTGTGTGTGTGTGTGTGTGTGTCTGTGTGTGTGTGTGTGTGTGTGTGTGTGTGTGTGTGTGTGTGTGTGTGTGTGTACAAATCAGTTTACATGGTGTCTACACAGAATAATAATAACCATAATTGTAATAGTGGACTTTAAAGTAATAAATCATCCCAACATCAAAAATTTAGCTATCACTAGCAAAGAGCCCTTTTCACATATTATAAAAAGCACTGAGGAATTCAATATTGGAATAATTAACGTGACGTCACAGCTGGGGTACATTCCAACGCCATCTTGGGGTAGTTTTGCTAATGAGAAAATTTTGTCCGCTTGCAGTTTACTTCCTGTATGGGCTTATTCTAATTATAAAGAAATGCAGTGGAAATTCAAAATCTGACCTTTTCAATGGTGCAAGCCCCGCATACCGTTTTGGAGATATAGGGTGAAATATACAAGCGGTTTTTCAACAGTACCATTGGATTTGTCAACTAGAGGTAAGATTGAAGAGTTTATCTGGTACTGTAACTTAAGACTAGCAGATTTTGTTAATGTATGAGAAGAATAAGTGGCTCAAGGCCACTATAGACTCTTCTCTCTCTGTTTCTCTCTGTGACCTTTCTTCTAGATACCAAACTCATGCACAGACATGCATTCTGCCATAGCTCTGATCCATACAGGAAGTAAACTGCAAATGGACAAAATTGTGCAATTTTCTCATTAGGTACCATACAAAACTACCCCAAGATGGGGTTGGAATGTACCCCAGCTGTGATGTCATGTTTAATTATCACACCAGCAACATTTCATTGCTTTATGTGAAAAGGACTATTGATATTAACATCATCAACTACTCCAGAATAATAATTTGTCCAAGCCAACTTCAAATTTTTTGTCCACTCCATGCCCTGAGAGCTAGAGCTAGAGGTTGTACAATCATACCTGGCCTCCAACTTTTCAAAATCAAAGTCAGGGACAAACCACACCTTCCAATTAATTATGACCATACCCACTATGAATTTCATTAAAATAACAAAGAATAAGCCTATAATTATTTCTTTGATGATGCAGCTTTTTTACACTTAGTATAGAAACAACAAGAAGAAGAAGAAGCAGTAAAGAATTAGTAGAGGAGCACCTGGAATATTTGAGTTATGTAGTTTTGATGTTTGCATGTACAATTCAATCACGTGTGATATTAATTCAAGTACTAATTTTGCCTAAGGTGGCATGTAGTGTGCTTAAGTGCACTTCTGCGGCAACAGCAGCCTACAACTGTTCCGGATGGGACAGGTATTGACAACGGCAAATGAGGGACGGTCCCAGACCTTCCGGGACATTCGAGGGTAATTTTACAATAATACAACTGAAAAGCCCCCTCCCCCCGGTCGGTCGATACGTGTTGAAGGTTAGCACGCCCCTGTTACCTCGAAGGAAACTCACCTATCCCGTAAGTGAACTTAGTCAATCCCGTTGAAGCGAAGTTTTTGGATCTTTGGGAGAATCGGTTGGTGTGAGCGAGTCAGGACTGCTAAGCCTACAACCTCCCCTTACTATAACGGTGCTAGCTAAACTTTTTTGCCGTCTGGACATTCCTGTTTAAACTAGTATTCAAGTTAAGGCTGAGGGCTAGGATTAGGGACTAGAGCTAGGCATTGGAATTAAAGCTAAGGTGAACTTTCAGTAGTTAAATTAATGATAAGTAGCTACAGTTCTTATACTCCAAAACATCCCCCCCCCCCCCCCCCCCCCCTGTTATTCCATATTATTTGGGTAACTAGTGGTAGGCTCCACCACAAATGAGCTCTGGTCTGATTCTATCATTTAGTTGATCGTAGTGGATAGAATTATACTAGAAATGTACTTTTTAACGGGAGGCCTATTGTTTGTGGTAACTGGGCTGGACATCTAGCACTTGGTGGGGGTGGGGGTACGGATGGCTCAACTTTCCCCTCCCCAAAATGCTTAACTCCCCCACCCCCAGTATATATATATACAATGCAGTTAGAAAGTTAGGCGTACAGTATTCTTCAAGATTTTTGTTGTTTCCAAAAGTCAATAATAGTGTCTAAATTAAAGTCTCTGGCCCCTCAATACTCACCCTCATGGCTTCATCTAATGTTTTATCACACAGTATAATATTTTTGAGCCTTGTTTTCACTATTTTCATTTCACTGAAGCTTCTTTCCACACCACAGGAGTATTGTTGCTAGAGTAGATAGGGAGTAGATAGATTAGGAAAAGTAGATTTGAAATTGGAGTTGGAGCACGAATCATATCTTTGACTTGAACTTTATGAACAAGACTTGTCTAAATAACTTCTACTCGGCATCAGTCAAGTTTTTATCAACATCTGGTGTAGAAAAGGCTGATTCAAAGGTAATTTTTGTGGTGATCCGTAAACGTTGGCTAGAGTTGCTATCTTCTCTAAATCATACATGGATAAATCTTCTTCTGAACCATGTACTTGTTAAGGGATGATCTTTAAGCTGGCATGTGCCATTTTTTTGGCACTATACTCTATCCACTTCCACTTCTATTTCACGCTAAACTAAATTCTTCCTAACAGAGTTAGACCTTATACTAGAAGTTTCACTTGAAAGCTGTAACTTCTTGGCTGAGAAGATGCTATTTTGCTGCACATGATATTTTGCATACCCTCCAAGTTTTCAAAATCAGGTCAAACCTCACCCTCCAATTAATTATGACCACACCCACTATTAAATTACCAGTGAGTACTGTAGCCTTGATGTGCTTGCATGTATAATTCAATCGTGTGATGGTTAGGTTAAGATTTCAAAGCGCTATACACTAGTGTATACTCTACTCTAATTTTGTCCAAGGCTCTCTGTGACTTAGGCACAGGTTGTGGGTTTTGGTTGACTGACCTAGTAGAGTGCTTATGCATACACTCACAACTTAATCAGGGTGGTAGGAAGATGATTTGAGGTAGGGGTGCTGCAATTTACATTTAGATAGGGGGGAGGCAATAATATTATGATTATCATAAAAATGTCATTGGCGTAGCCACAGAAACTAGGGGTGCTGCAGCACTCTTTGAACCCCCTTTCCTACCCTCCCCTGTCATTTAACTATTCATGCACTTCCATGACAAACAGCAGCTTACTATAGATCAGTGCTGGACAGATATTCAGGGACTCTTGGAGGGTATGATTATGCAAATCGTTGCATCATGCACTGTACTGAATAGGCATGTGGCTTAATGTGTAAAATGCATCATTGACAATGAGGCAATGATACATTAATTGCCACATTCTCAACATAATTAGTGCAACATATACACCCTCTCCCACACAAAACCCTGTCTTGCTTAGGACAAACTACACTACATGGTGTGTATATAGCTTGTGAACTGGTTGGAAAGCTTTACTGCTAGCCATGTTTGTTGTAGGGATGGTAGCTATCTAATTAAATTTATGCCTTGTGATTAGCTAAGGAATGCAAATAAATGAGGTGTTCGATGAGGCTGAGTTCCCATTATTTTGGTGTCACAACAAGTGAAAAACAAGCTGTAGTCAGCCTGGCGCTTATCACCCCACAAACCTGGCCACAAAATATTTTTGCTAATTGATTTAGTGATGGGCTCTTCCTCCGTAAACTAGCCTCAGGTGCAATTGATTGTCTCAGGTGAAAGCGAATAGACTTTAGTTGCCAACTGTCCAGAGGCGTCCCCTGATTTAGGCTTAATGAAACTTTCCCTTTAGGAAAGCTAACCTCAGTGTACATATCCTGGATTCCAGAGACTTCATGTGTATTATAGCTGAAACTACAAGATATGTGATATAACTCAATGGAATTTGAAGCTACAACCAAACACTTGAAAATGTTTGCTTATTCATCTGTGCATGTGCAGAGAGCCCTAGGTCAAAAGCCAAGGAGTATAGCAAAATGTCCCTTTAAAAGTTGGTAACTATGCCTGGTCATACAGCACTATAGCGGTTGCTTAGTCCCAGGATCTGCAAGCTAAGTAAATCATGCAGGAACATGTATTTGTAATACAGGGTTTTGTGAATCACTGCTAGTGTTCATACATAAAATTGGCGTGGCCCCGATTATTTGTAGGTGTGTTTTGGGTGTGGTCAGTTATTTAATGTGCAGGGGGTAACTTTGTCCCTGTCCTGGAAGCTGCTTTGAAAAGTTTGAAGCCTATGAACACAGCATAGGTAGAGGGGAGGATTTTTTTTTCCCTAATTGTGATTAGGGTTTGAAAGTTCATAGGGTCCATCTCCTAAAGCAGAATATGTAATAGGTAGGGAAGTTTATGTTGTGTAAGCAATCACTTTCTTGTTTGTGTAGGGGGGCATCTTCTAAAGGAGACATGTAATGAGGGGGGGAGGGGGGGGTTGTGCAATTTTTTCATCCGTCTCCTAAATGGGACATGTAATAGGAGAGGAGGTTCATGGTGTGTAAGTAATCATCCAATTTCTGCACCACCTTCAAAGTTTTCCTCTCTCTCTAGTGATAACTTATATCAGCTCTGATTAATAGATCATTTCTTATATCTTACCAATAGCAGAAATTAATGAACAAGAGTTTCAAAGACACTAATAAAAGATTCGATACTTTGTATGATAGTGTTGGTGAGCATTCTTAATGAAGATAATCTCTAAGGTAATTAATTTACTCTTAGACTCATACTTTATTCATTGTGATTTTAGCCAGATCTTTAAAATTATATTAATGGCAAAAGGTGAAGTTGTCTAGTATCATATGTCACAACATTAGATCAACAACAAAAAATTTTTTGCTCTAAAAAGAGCATAACTGTTGTCTATGCTGTTTGAGACCCTTTACCTATTATTGTATTACAAGACCCTTTACCATAAGATAATAAACTGTGCTATTGTAGCTGCCAACCAGCGTGGTTTTTATTGCATTTCCTGGGCCTCTCCTGGTTTGAAGTACTATCATAGCTGTTTACCTTACACCAGACTCAGGCACCCACATACCATAATTACAGTCTCTACTTTGCAAGTCTGACTGTCTGTACATGAAACTATGCATGCACTGCCAAACCAGCTGATGTTCAGTGCCTGGCCAACTAGATCAGCAAGTATATATTATTTGAATCTAGTAAGAAATGACTAATAAGGTTCCTCCTGTAAAGGGAACTAAGAAACAGTATTTCTTTCACAATGGGTTATAGAGGAGTTAGTATGACATATCCTGTAATATTGAATGTGGTAGGTGGTGGCTTTGCTTGGTACCTTCTCTGTTTTTCTGACTTGGTCATCTCTCCTGGTGGAAAGAATGATGTTACAGCTCATGTTAACACAAAACATAATTCATGCATAAAACCTTTACTTTGAAGGAGTCACTTCTTCAGTTTTTCTCATGCTACGTCCCTTCATGTCTGATGCCACCAATGTAATGAAGGGTGCTAGGTCAGGATGCAAAAGCTCATTAGGAATGAGTAAAATGCATATGCCGCCAAGCTGACCTCACAGTCAAAGCAGGATTATAACAACTGCCTCTCAAAGTAGACCAGCTCTTTATAGATATTTTCTACTACTTCTACCATAGTAGTAAGAGGCATGAGCAGTTTGCTGACTTGTAGACCCTCTTTATTTCTGAACCAGCCAGATGTCATCCTGAACATCACTGGTTTGATGTATTAATAAGCAATTACCAGGTATAATCTCTTACTCTTACTTTGTCTCTTGCATAGACTCCAACTGTCCTGGATTTGTTGACATTGTCCTGTGTCCTGCCATTTGTCCTGGATGCTGGGGTAGTAGAGTTAAATACTACTATACTATGCCTATAGATAGATACTGACTACAATAGCTATGAAAACTACTACTAGATCTGTAGTGTAGATCTTGGTTGTTGTTGTCCTATGACTAGAGTACATTGTAGTAACTACAGTGCATGCATGCACCTTGTAAGAATATAATTATTCAGCAGCATGAAAAACAGCTGGTCAACTATAGCAAGTTTGACTATTGATTTTAAATTTTGATGGGTGTGGTTTGGGCGGGGTTAGCTGCAACTTGGGCATGGTAGGTGGGTGTGGCCAGTGTCCTGGAACTGGTTTTCAAAAAGTTGGAGCCTATGCTCTTGTGGTGACCACACTAGCAAGTAGTATAACGTGAAGGCTTCGAGATCGATACACCAAACTTATCCTTTTTTTTTTTTTTTTTTTTTTTTTAAGTTTGTGTTATGTATAAATAAGTTCAATGTGCTATTCCAGAAATCCACAGAGAACATTACTTGTGAGCTCTATGAATCACCTTGTTCAGATGTACACAAATCTCTTTCATTTTAACAGCTAGCAATGATCTGCCTCGGCTTAGTTTTGCTGATGCCGATCAACTTTCCAATGAAAGTTTAAAGATTAGGAAAAACACTTGGGACATGAGTTGGAAACTGAACAAGACATGTCACATCAAATCCTTTTTTTCAGCAGTTCAAAAGTTTTACACAGCTAGTATTAAAATGTTGACCCCTTTTGATGATTCTCTTCTTAGGGACTTGGAATTTTATAGTCTAACAAGAGGCAGAATTATGATGTTGGTGTTTTCTTGAACCTGGTTAGGAGATTCCTTCGACTCGGATTAACCAGTTCCGAATCTGTTGATCATCTCAGGGAAGAGTTTCTTGACTTCTTTTACCATTGGTCATTGAGCCACTACACACTTACGAAGCCTCAGAGCCAAGCTTCAGTGCTTCAGATGATGCTGTGTGCTGGATCCTTTTTGGTGGAGAGTTGGCAAGATGAAGACTGTAAGTGATGAGCCAAGGTTTCCAACACTGTTTAGGCTCATGGCTGGCTTCTTATCTACTCCATGTTCCCACGATGATAGTGAGAGAGGGTTTTCTATGCTCTGCAGAATCAACACTTACCAGAGATCAAGCCTGGATCACTCCATCATAGTTAGTCTTATGTCTCTTAAGATGAACTTCCGATGTCTCCTGTTTTAATAGCAATCTTCCTGATGAATTGCTCTAAATAATTGTTAGATACTAAGACCTAGGGATCTAAGGTATTTAGAGACCCAAAGGCCCTGGGCTGTAGTGACCGAACATAGCGAGGTCTCTACTAAGGGCCTGAAGGTCTCTAAATACATCTTATATCCCTAGGTCTTACATAGTATCTAACTGATATAGCTACATACCAAGTTAAAAAAATAACCCTGAGAGAATATGACCCCGGAGTATGGACTTTAAGTAGAGAGCTCTAGTTATGGGCTCTAAGTTGGAGGCTCTAGGTGATTTAGAGACCTCTTTTTGGCTATAAGAGTCCTCTACTCAGCACAGCTATACTCTAAAACTAAAAAAGTTACCTATCAATCCTCAAGGTTATAACGATTTATGATCAGGTTTATATTCATAGTAGGTGTGGCCTATTCTGGGGATTTTATTTGGCAAAGTTGGCGACTATGGTAGCTATTGATAACATTAATTTGAATCTGTGTGAGTCTTACATGACTATACTGTACAATAATGTTCAGTGATTGCCACATTTAAATTTCACACCCACTGAATTACTTGTTTTGTAATTAAATTTCTTTAGATAATACTTCTGTGGAAAATGATGGTGTTCAGGATGTTGTTCTTTCCTGTAGCTACACCTAATGGTAAATAATTATAATAATGATAATAATGATAATAATGATAATAATGATAATGATGATAATTATAATAATAATAATGATGATAATGATAATAATGCTGATAGCCTCATGAAATTTGGATAAAATGGTTATACTTTGGCATTCTGTTTATTAATTATTTCATTTTTTGTTTTGTTATTATTTACTTATTTATTTATTTTATTTTGAATAGAGCGTAGTATCACATATTTCATTCAATTACTTCCTAGCTGTGTTGCATCATGTTAACCAGGTTTTGTGAAAGTCAAGCATTTTATAATATTGCTACATTACAGGTATCAGGCTGTACTCCAGTAGAAGTGTCTACAGACCTAATTTTGAGGCCAGTTTCTTTTGTTCTGACACATCCTTAAGTGTTGTGAAAATGCAGTGGAAATTTAATGAGACACAAGTTGAAAACCTCAACCTCCAAAATATTTTTACAAGGTTCTCTTCGGGTATAGGACGTCTAGATATCACTCATATTCCACTTACATACAATGGCACTACTATCCAGTGCAGTGCTGACTTTACGAATAGAGATAACATCTTGAGTGATGTCCTTACACTATTAGTGGAAGGTTAGTTGTTCAATCTGCTCTTACGTAGTAGTCAAACATTATGTGGTGGAGTGGAGTGAGCCCCCCTCTCCACTGGAGAGTTCCCTTCCCTCCCCACTCCACTATGAAGTTGAATGGGAGGTTTCTTATTATTGCTTACCTTTTATTTTAAGGACTTCCATTAGTGAGGACCATTTTCTTACCACAATACTGTGCATGGATGGATGGATATAAGCCTACATTTAGTGGAAGACATGCCATTTCTTGTGTGTTATAGGAATCAAAATAACTATCATGCAAATAATAATTACAGTTATTATTATTATTATTATTATTATTATTATTATTATTATTATTATTATTTACTACTACTACGATTACTTACTTTCAAGCTTCACCACCCCCCAACAGATAATTCTACAGGAATACCTGATCTCTATTGATATCATGAATTTCAGGAATCTATTACCACTGTGTAACAATAGTGTGTCTGTAATCCTGATTAAAGGGCTGTCCTCATTTCAGGGGGTGAAGTTCTAAAGTATCCTTAACAGAAGTGTCTTCATTTCAGGCGGTTGAGATGGAGGGATTTCAGGGGGTTGGAATAGAGGGATTTCAGGGATTGGGATTGGAATAGAGGGATTTCAGGGGGTTGAAATAGAATGGTTAGAATAGAGGGATTTCCAGGAGTTGGAATAGAGGGATTTCAGGGGGTTGGAATAGAGGGATTTCAGGGATTGGGATTGGAATAGAGGGATTTCAGGGATTGGGATTGGAATAGAGGGATTTCAGGGGGTTGAAATAGAATGGTTAGAATAGAGGGATTTCCAGGAGTTGGAATAGAGGGATTTCAGGGGGTTGGAATGGAGGGATTTTAGGGGGTTGGAATAGAGGGAGCCAACCCCCCTCCACAATTAACTATAACTTGTATACAAGTATACAATAATACTTTAGTATGTGTTTAATTGTTTATTTACTTGTTTGTTGTTTGTTTGGTATATATTTATTATCTAATTTAAGATAATAATCAGCTATCATTAGTGCAATGCACATCATTATGATAATATTATACAGGTACACTTTCTGCTGTTGGATCATTGTCAGCTGATGCTGTACATGGCAACATCATCCTCACCTGGACAGGTCCATACTCTGTTGATGCTACTCTCAGCTACTGTGTTGAAATAAACTCCACCACCTCATTAATACACACTGAGTGTGGGATCAGTACCACAGAATACAGTTTTCCCATTGGCAGAGTCTGCAGTAATCATGCTAATTATTATACCTTCATTGTAACTCCTGTGAATATTGCTGGTAATGGAGAAAGAGCCACAACCAAATATACACAATCTGTGACTTTATCAGGTATGAACAAGAATTACCCTCTAGAAATTTTTCTCTTAATAAACTATATTATAAACAGGTGAGCCTGGTGTGTCTGGTTGTTGTCCCTGGGTTATTGTCCTTGTATTTTTTTTTTGTACTGAAAAGGGTGTTGGTTTTTTTGACTGTTTCTTCTTATGTGAATGCACACACATCTTCCACTGTCCTGTCATTAATCAACACATTAGTTACAACCCAATATGCTATTATACTCTCTACTACGGTACCCTTTCAAGGTCAGAGTAATCCATATTTTGTATATCTCCACTGTAATTATCTCTAAATAAAATTATGGTGAATCTTTGTACAGAGGTCCAAGCACCATTGGGGATAATGTGGTTTTATTCAATGTGCACAATAAGCAAAATTTACAATTTCACTTTCCATTCATCTACTACCTCTACCTTAATATATTCATCCATACTCTACGTGCTACTTTGTATAATGTTACTGAGTGATGTGTACACTGTACAGTACTGCTAGTATACTAGGTGTGTACATTAAGAACAAGATGAGATCAAAGGTGAAATTTAAGAAGTTGTTAATGCTTCCTCAGTCTATGTCAGAAGCTAAAGTAATATATTGGACCTACTCTTTTGGTTCTTGCATTATAATACTCACAAATTGAGTCACATGTTCTCATTTTTACTATAGTCTAGTAGAGTAACATCGAAACCTGTATAAGTCACCCTTTCAGCCACAAAAGGTGAAATGTGGTCTCTATAATAATATGTATAGAGAGGTGGTCTGTTTTGACAAGCTTCACTATAGTGAAGTGGTGGTGTCATTAAGAGTGCTTGAAAACTTCCTAGTTTTGTTGTTTGTTCCTAATTAAAAAATAGTACTGACTACAATCACTATTACTTTATTACCATCACTTCACCTGCACCTATAGTGTATGCATAAGGTGTGGGGTAAAGTGCATATGTGGTATGATCATAATAATCTTTAATTTGAATAGCTAGTTAATAGCTAGCTATTCAACTTACATACTGCAGGACTGGAAAACTTCATTAACTGAAGTTTCACAAAAGAATTATTTCTAATAATATTATTCACTAGTTTAATACTCATGAGTGAGCTAACACAAAGCACTGTCAAAATATCCGTAGAGACAATAATATTATTTTAACTGGTTTCTGTCCACTCAGTAAACTTTTCTATTTCTAGTCCTACAGAATAGTATTTTTTTTTTTTTTTTTACTTTTGTTTATTTTCACTGTTTATAGTATATATTTTTTTAATTCAGCTCCACAAGCAAAAGCAATTCAACATTTGAGGATGTCAGGTGTCAGTGAAGTCTCCACATATCAAATATCAATGGTATGTTATCTAAGAAATGACCCCTCAATTTTTCAGTGGGAATGAGTTATGCATGTAAAAATCATCCTTGAACTTGATTGAAGTTTCCTCTTTGTTAAGGAGGGGGTATTTATTTAGGATATAGTAACAGTGCAATATTTTAATGCATGGTTATATCTCCTATGTAAAATTTACATGTAAGTACACATTTCTTGCATGATGAACCAAGAATATAATGTTTGCACAACCTTTTTCTTGAACTAGCAAGAAAGTGGTAATGGTTCCTGGTTTGATAGATGTTATATTATGTGCATGCATGAATATAATAGTCTTCTCCGGTCTGTGATGGAGAACTAATATTTACTGACCAAGACACTGGAAACAGGTCCTCTCTGGTAGGATCAGAGTTGATGATTTCAGGAGATATAATCTCTCTAACTAGTGAACAACTGAGTAAGAATCGACTTTATATTGTTACTGTTTCTGCCGAAAATGCCTATGGATCAGCTCTATCTCATATTATGCTAAGTAAGTACTACTAGGACAAGTTAAATAGTGGTATCCTTAACATTCTTGGAGCAAATTTGAAAAGCATAGAATATGCATCTTGCCTTTATGTTGGTTAGATGCATCTGATTTCTCATCCAAGTGTATGATTTAGTAATATTAGTATACTAACTTGGTGCATAAGTGCTCACATTAAGGTCATAAGAGGATATGCTATAAATCTGTGTATTCCAAAAATGACCTAATATTCTGATTGTTCTGCTTATAAAACTGATAAAGAATTTTCTGATGCCATTTTGGCATTGACAATCTTTCAAGTACTATCAGCACACGTCTATATATGAGACAGTGATGTGTGTAAGTGCTGACTGCCATTTGGTCAATAATGACATTCAAAAGTGTCATATGAAACCCAAAACAAACTTAGAGGTGTAGTCTCTTTTCTGGGGGTTAATTTCTATTAATGTTAGCAAAACAGGCTGTATGTAATAATACAAGTGTTCTTAATACAGAAATGTCCTTGTTTGAGGGTACTAGAATAAAGGGATTCCACTGGTGTCCTCACCTAACCTTTATACCACATAACATTATTATTCTTTACCTTTAACAGGTACACATGGCATAAAGGATATCACTGTTGATGGCACACCACATGTAGTCATGACAACAGAGTATTTCAAGAGTTCCACTAATAAAGGGGCATTCCTATTTTTTTCGTTCACAAATGGAACATCAATTGATTTCAGTAAATCATTTTATCTTGCCATGGAGAGGAATGCATCTTATTATTACACATTACCCGATGACTTAACCCCTGGACTGTATCATGTGTATGCTTACGATATTGAAAGTGATGGAACACTCCATAATGGAGTGGGTTATCCAGCGGACAGAAATAATTTCTCCTTTACTGGACATAGCCGAGGTGGAGGACTCAACACAATTCAACAACCTACAGATGCTGCACATGTAGATACTCAAAAGTTTCATTCAAAAGACATCAAAGACTGCATTGTTACCTTAACTAGAGATGTTATCTCAGCAACATGTTCATATTCCAGTGATTCTGCAGCAACTGGATTCCAAATGGTTGTACAGATGAAGAGTTCTAAAGCTGATGTACTTTTGATAAATCAAACCACGAAATATTTCCCCACTGGACCAGTCACAGTACAAGTGGAAGATGAAAATGGAACATACTATGTATCTATTTTCCCTCTACTGGGAGAGAAGGGAATAGTGAATGCTACTGTGGCATATACACAGGAATTACCAACAAGTGGTATGTTACAATGTGTAGCATTTTTAATAATTGTATACTGACTACATACCATTTTTTATAAGTTTAGTGTAACAATGCATGTCCATGTATCCTGTGCTTGTTTTAATTGGACATCACATTAGCCAACATCTGCATTTCCAAAATGTAATGTGACAAGCTAATTGCATGGATTCTCTTTGTTGAGTATGACTTTTATTATAATATGTCTACAAAGCCTAATATTTAATGGCAAGGTACTTGTTAAAGTCAAAAAGGATTTTATTTAGTATGTACACATGGACAGTATATAGTTAGTGTCACGCTAGCTTATTCTTAGCGCTGACTTTCCTCCTCAAAATAATCAATATCACAAAGGGATGGGGATAGATACATACAGCTGTCTGACAATAGGAATAGAATTATTAAGTCACACACATACTCTAAAAAATGCACACCATGATTACATAATAATTAAATGTATGCATTACAACTCCCCCTTCCAAGGTGGAAGTCGTCCTCGGCTATGATGAAACACAAAGTAGGTTAAATTGTGTACACACACAGATAACATACTACTCAGAGTTCTACAGTTTGTTCAGTTGCTTGGGCTCGGGCCATGGATCTAGTCACAGGAACATTACGCACTGGCACCAACTCCTGCTCAGGTGACGTTTCAGGGGTCACAGGGGGCCGTTCCTGCCCATCACTGGGGAATGTGGCAGGTGCTTGTCATTGAGCTCTTTTTCTTTTCTTTCGTGGTCCAGTCCAAGCCATATCTTACATTTCTGCATAACAATGACGCAATCGGCTCAGTGAGACAAAGATTGAGGGTTCCTTAGGACTGCTTATCAATGCAACTTCTGCATTAGTGGGGGTCACATTCAGTACCAAATAGGGAACGTGAAATGGGCTAGCAAGCTTCCTATCCTGACCTTGGACATCACTGGGCATGTATACCGTGACCCTATCACCTTTAGCACGACGGTCATAATGTATCTTCTAGGCATCTTGAGCTCCTTTGATGTGCTCCTTTGCGGTAGTCCAGGCGCTAGAGAGCTTGCTCACCAGTTCACTTCGATAATCACCCACTTCAATCGGATAGGAGGTTGGGACTGAATTCAGACCAGTCTCAGTTGGCACTTTGGGCTCACGTCCATACAAGAGATAGAATGGAGACACAAGAGATAGAATGGAGACTCACGAGTAGACTCCTGCATCATGGTTCTGTAGGCAAACAAAAGGTACGGGAGATGATCATCCCAGTCTCAATCTCGAGTTTGACAGCACTTAGCAATCATATTCACAAGAGTAGAATTAAACTTCTCAACTAAACCATCTGTCTGTGGATGGTAGCCAGATGTATTAATTTTCTTTACACCCATTATATCACATACTCCTTGGATTAGGTCAGACAGGAAGTTTGTGCCTCGATCAGATAGCAACTGTTCAGGCACCCCATGTCGACAGATGACATGCTCTATGAAGAGTCTGGCAATGGTGTCTGCTTTCTAGTCTGCAACAGCAAATGCTTCCACCCACTTGGTCAGGTAATCAACAAAGCAGACCACATAGCGGTTCCCACGGTGGGTCACAAGAAGCTGAAGCACATCAACTCCTAGTCGATGGAAAGGACCGCCAACGGGTATCAGTTCCAAGGGAGGACAAATTGGTTTCCCTGGTCCTTTTCGGCTGGCACAAACGAGACACTTACGGCAATAGTGGTGGACATCTGCACGTATTCCTTTCCACCAGTAGTGGCATCGCAAACGGTCATGGACCTTCTTTGCAGAGAAATGCCCTGCAAAGCAACTGGCATGACTCTCCTGCAAAAGGGCTTCTCATAGACTCCTGGGCACCACCACACAGAGTCTACCCACAAAGGAAGCAGGCTCAAAATAAAGCAAACCTTGGATGAGCTCAAAGCATTCACTCTCAGCAACAATCTTTCGAGCCAATTTCTCATCAGTAGGGAGTATGTCATACTCCAAATACTGACACATAGGTAATAAGTCAGGGTCGTTTTTTGAGCAACTTGATTCCTGACATTTTCTCTCCTGGAAGAGGTAGGGAGTCCTTGTTTTCTTGCAATGCGTCAACTGCTCCAACACTCGAAACAGGGTTACGGGAGAGGGCATCTGCATTGGTGTTGCTCTTACCAGACCGATGTTTAATGACTAAGTCCATCTCCTGGAGGTTAAGAGCCCATCTCGCTAGTTTCCCTGAAGGTCGAGCTGCATTTAATAGGGATGTGCAGGCTGCATGGTCGGTGAATACAATGGTTCGGTGTCCTAGTATGTAGGGAAGGAAATAACGCACTGCCCATACAAGAGCAAGAGTCTCCAGCTCCGTTATACCATAATTACGTTCGTGTGGGTCAAGAGTTCGGGAGGCATAGGCAGTGGGATGAAGCTGACCATCTTGTTGCTCCTGAGCAAGCACTGCACCTAGCCCAATTCCACTCGCATCAGTCTCCAGGACAAACTCCTTCCCATCACCAAACTGGGGATAGGACAGCACAGGTGCAGTTATCAAGCAGTCTTTCAGAAGGTTGAAAGCTGTATTACAGTCAGAATTCCATTTGAATGGGACATTCTTCTTGATCAATGCATGGAGAGAGTGTGCTATCTTAGCAAATCCTGGAATGAATCGACGATGATACAAAGCAAATCCAAGGAACTGACGAACCTTGGTGATATCAGTGGGGATGGGATAATGACGTACTTTTTCAATTTTGGCCGGGTCAGGCTTGATTCCAGAGGCTGACACAACATGCCCCAGGTAGCCGACTTCATTACAGAGTAAAAGGCACTTGTTGGGTTTCAAGCGGAGGCCTGCCCTTCTTAACCTCTCAAATATTCCTCACAAGTGTTCCAAATGTTCCTCAAAATTTCGTGATACTACCAGGACATCATCGAGGTACACAAAGCAACTTGTTCCTTCTAATCCACTCAGGACTACCTGTATCCACCTCTGAAAGGTTGCGGGAGCATTGCAGAGGCCAAAAGGCATCCGGAGGAACTCAAACAACCCTCGATGTGATGTGAATGCTGACTTCTGACGTGCATCTTCGTCCAGCTCAACCTACCAGTACCCAGAGGCCAAGTCTAGCGAGGAGAAATACTTAGCCTCCCCCAAGGTATTAAGAATGTCATCGATGCGTTGCAGTGGGTACATGTCACGTCTAGTCAGGGAGTTTAAACAACGATAGTCGATACAAAATTGTTGACTGCCATCCTTTTTGGGTACCAAGACAACAGGGCTGGCCCAGGGACTCACGGAAGGTTAGATGACACCCTGCTCAGTCATCTGATCAATCATCTGGCTGATGGTTTTCCTATACACTATAGGTGTTCTGTAGGGACATTGCTTCACTGGTGGGTTGTCACCTGTGTCAATAGAATGCCGTACCATGTTAGTACAGCCTAGTTCGGCATCATTGAGGGCAAACACATCGGAATACTCTCCAACCAACTGTGTAAGCTGTTGACCTTGGGACTCTGATAGTTTCTCACTGGACATCTTTAACAATTGCAGCAACTGCTCAACACGCTCTTTGGATTGGGATATAGCTTCCACTCGAGCACAGTTTACAGGGTGATTCTCACACATTCTGCCTCCAGTACAACTGTTTAAGGCTTCACTAACTTGTTTGACACATCGGACAAGGCCGACTCTCAAGCCCTTCTCTAACCTGGCAGGATTCCCTTGCACATTGACAACTGGTATTGACAGGCGCCCATCTTCACCTATTTCTAGCAGGGACTCATGTGTCTGGAGACTAACTGACTCTAGCTGACCTCCAAGGGGCTCAAAGATCACAGAGGACCTAGGTTGCAGTTTTTGCAATGGCTCCACTTCCACGAAGCTTCCCTTTAGACTGGGAATTACAGTACACTGCACCAGTCTGACCATAGCCACCTTAAGATCATCGGTCTTGGTGATCAAGGGTTCCCCGTTAGCACAAAACATGGAAAATCCTAGGGTAGGCAGAACGTTCATGCCTAGTAGGCAAGGTTGTTTACTGTCTGGCTGGACAAACACTGGTACAGACACTGACTCACCATCAGCCTCAACCGTAGTATTGAATTGTGTGGTGATCACCAACTCACGACCACCTCCAGCTCCATCTTTGCCAAAGAGGCGAACAGTAGGTAGTTCCAACACTGGTAGAGGGTTCCCAGCTGCCTTCAAGGATCGAGCAATCTTCTGTAACAAACTCCGAGAGATGATGGTGGACTGGGACCCAGTGTCCACCATGGCTTCCACAACTATTCCTCCCAGCCTTACAGGCATGTAAATTGTTGGGCCGACAGCTTTGCCATCTCCTTCCTGAGACACAGACACTACATTAGTATTCACAGGATGTAATAGACAACTCTGCTCTTCTTGGAGTCGATGTTCAGCTAACAGTGTCTCCAACTGCTGTAGAGACATATTTTCCACTGAAGTACTGTCTTTCCTGCTTTCAATAACTGCATTCCGAGATGATACCACTGGATTTGATGCATTCATGTGTAGCTGACTCCTTCCCAAAGCTTCTGGCTAGCTTCCTTGGTTAGGACAGTCACGGGAAAGATGGCCAGGGCCAGGCTGCTTGCAGCTATAACAAATACGATCACGAGGGGGATTGGTTGGGGGCATAATCAATGAATGACTTCCAGAGCTCTCCTTTTTTTCTCTCTGTGGGGGGTAGCTTCTTGCCACGATTTCCACCACCTTCTCCAACACGCTGGTTTCGATCACCTTTCCTAGTGCCGTCCGATCTGGCAGCAGTAGATTCAGCATACTGTCTTTCATGCTGCTCCAAAATCCTGGCTCTATCATAAAGCTCCTGGAAGGTCTCCCCAGTCTTTGGTGCACCCACCTTTCTCTGCCACTTCACATGCAGAGCCTGAAAGAACCTTCCCTTTAACAATCGGTCAAATTCTCGACCAGTAATGGAAGGAAATGCCTTCCAACCCAGTGCTTGGCCAACTCCTCAACTGTCTCTTCACCTTGAACACGATGGTGAAACTTGAGTCCACATAGTTCCTCGATATCAACTGCCTTGAAACGAGCACGTAGGGCACTGGTAACCTTTTCATAGTTACCTTGGTCTTCAATTGGTAGCATCTGGAAGACTCGAAGAGCTGTCTTCTCCAGTAACAGTTTCAGTTGATGCAACTGCTGGGCTTGACTCCACCCGGCAATCTTTGCTCTCTCTTTGAACTGCTCAAGCCAGCGTCCAAATCCATCCTCCTCCACCTGCTTGCCTTCACCCCTGTAGGGCTTTAGTGGGGGGAGGTGCTGAGCAGCAGTGGCTTGAGTTTGGGCAGCTATTGCTTCAGTATGAGCTTGGAGTAATTTTGCCATAGTAGCTAGTAGGGAGGACTCCCTCTCAGCTATACTTACTGTTCCATCATCCTCGGAGGCCATAACTCCAGTAATACCAAGTCCACCAGCTGAACTTCTGCTGTGTAGCACAGGTGTAGAAGTACCACTTCTAACGAGGGGGGTGGTCACAGTGATGGGCATGGTCTCTGTACTGACAGTAGTCATTGTAGTGGGCATAGCAGAATGCACTGTACAGGTGGGGTGTGTGACATCAATGATGGGTGGGGTCATAACATCGATAATAGTAGATGGAACCTCACTGGCTACTAACATACTATCAGAGACAACAACATCGCTGATGGTGGTCACTTCAGGTACAGTTCCACTCACAGTTCCAGAGGTAGCTACCACAGGCACGACTGTCAGCACCTCTCCTCCAACCTCCAGGCTGGTAGGTAGTAATGTAAGCTTCCTTTGAAGCTCAGCCTTCTCTTGCTCAAACGCTTGAGTGAGAATCCTTGTCTGCTCATGTTCATAGTCCACTTGCCTCTGCTCCCGTTCCAATGCTTTTTGGTGCTCCGTCCGAAGGTTCTCCAAACTACGAAGGCGTTCTAGTTCAGAATAGAGTTCAACTTCCTTCAAGCGTCGCTCTAGTCCAGCCACCTGCTTCTCTTCCTCTTCTTTAGCCTTCAATGTCTCTTCCAACGAGGAGGACAGCTTCTGAACTTCCCCTAGTCAGAGGTCTGCTTCTTGCCTTGTAGCCGCGAGCTCCTCAGTCAGCCTATCCACTTCAGCTAACAACTGCTCTTCGTTGCTATTCATGGCTTCTCGCTGATTTCCACGAAGTCTTGCAGCAAAAACCACGTGTCCAGGGTCACTAGTCAAAGACCTTAGTTCTCGCCTTGACATCCACTTAACGGCTTCTGTCCTGGCAGGGTCACCAAATGTCACGCTAGCTTATTCTTAGCGCTGACTTTCCTCCTCAAAATAATCAATATCACAAAGGGATGGGGATAGATACATCAGAGGCGTATGAGGGTCAAAAATATTGGGGGGGCTGAGTACCACGTTGCTGTTAGGCGACGGCAAGGCGGAGGGTGTGAGAAGGGGGATGTACCCCCTCCCACGCAGAGCATGAAGAAGATTTTGCTGGCATATACATAAAATGGAAACAATACTGTATAACAAATTAAGGACTATAATATTATTGGAAATACACCAAAATAGTTCCTACATTCAGTATTTACAGCAATAAAATCTTTAGCAACTTTTTCCATATCACAGGAGTCAGTAAGATACTTATGAATGTGAAGCAAATGAGTCTTTTCGACGAGTGTAAATATGTATTAACTACTTTGAGTGCAAAAAATGACCCTTCAGAAGTAGCTGATATGATTGGCACGTTAAATATAACCTAGAATGTTATGCACCTCTGACAGCATTTACTTGTATACAACTTGGCTATTCATAACTTAACAAATGGTACGAATGGATGTCACCTTAATAACAGTGGGCAGGGCTTGCCTAATCAAAGTAACAAGAAAGGAAGTTCCTGATGAAGCTTCTCAAAGCTAATATCACTACTAGTTGGCTGATAAAACTCTGTAAGATCTACACAGCAAAGTGATTCACACACAGTTACCTGGGCATTAGACTGATCACAAGTAGCTACTAGCATTAGAAGCTTCAGCTTGAACAAGGGGGGTTCAAAGGGTGCTGTAGCACCCCTAGTTTTTTGTGGCTATACCAATGGCATACATTATTTTTTGACAGCACCCTTTTATTCACGTTTGTTCCAGTTGACTTGTGTCCTTGTGGTTCTTTCTCCATGTAACAGTAGAGATTAGATTACATCATTGTTAATTGTGTATTGTATACCTAACCCTAGTATATAGCCCATAGCAATAGTACAATTGACAATGATTTAATCTGTTACATGGAGAAGGAGCCATCCATCCCTTCAATCTGTTAACATGATATACATGTGTAAATTAATGTAAGACCCTGGTATCATGATCATGTGATAAACTAAGTAACCATGATCAGATTCCATGCCTAAGCTATAGCTAGCTATGTCTCAGAAGAGGCTGACCAGCTTTTTGGCCAAGGTCACAGTAAATGAATTAAGTTCAGTGAAGCAACCAGTGTGTGTCCTGATGATCAAATTTAAGTGTAGACAACTTTCTTAGCAGTAAAACAAAAATTGAATCCCCAGGGCCATGAAGTTGAAATTCCTATAATAATAATGAAAGGAAAAATCTGCTCCATGTGAATGTCCTTATTGCCTATCATCTACTGCAAATATCCAGATATATGATCAGTCAAAGACAAGGCAAACATGTCCAAATACAGCCTGGATTGTATACTAAATATCCTTGAATAAGTGTGCACACCACTTAAGAAAGAATATTCTGCTCTATAGTTATGCCAGCATGCTGAAAAGTGAAATTTGCTGACTTTCAGTAAATCAAAATTTTATTAATGATCAAGGCAATGTGCTTCGCTGCACAATGCAATGACAGTTGTGTATGACTTGGGCATATACAATTAAGTTTTCCCCAAAATGGCTTTCCTTTTTGATAATTTGGGAAAGGAAATATATCATTAAAGATATTGAAAACTTGGTATTTTGATAATTTAGGAAAGGAAGTATCTATCCAATACCATTAAAGATATTAAAAACTTGGTAGCAACAGCAGAGGTCTTTTTCTTCTTTATGGATGCTTAAAACATACCCAGAAGCACAATGATAATTGAATAATTATTTTTGTTGTATATTCAAAAGAACAAACTTGATTTATATAGCTACATATTGTCTTTTGAAAGCTTTCATAATATTAATATTTTTGTTGGTCTTTTTATGATAATTATAGCCTTAAATAATTGTCCCCCCCCCCTTCCCCTTCCGCCCATTGTAATTGCAGCACCCCTACCTAAAATCATCTTCCTACACCCATGTTGAACTTGTAGATCCTCTGAATTTTCTACAGCCACAGCAAGGCTCTCAAATGAGAGACTAGCCTGTCTAAACCTCTTGGTCATGTTGACTCAACAAGCATAGAGACTAGGCAAAGTGCATGCAGGTGTAACTGCTTTGTTTGTGGTTTGGGTTATTACAAATCAATGGCAGTGTGAATATTCTATTATAGCTGTGTGTGTGTCCACAGCCCCCCTCCCCCCCCTTCCTACGCCCCTGGATACATACAGCTGTCTGACAATAGGACTAGAATTATTAAGTCACACACATACTCTAAAAAACGCCTTCCTACGCCCCTGGATACATACAGCTGTCTGACAATAGGACTAGAATTATTAATTAAGTCACACACATACTCTAAAAAATGCACACCATGATTATATAATATAATTAAATGTATGCATTACATATGATAGAAATCTTGTGTTTAACTCAGTGGCGGCTGAGGGTGGGGGCTAGAGCCCCTCCCCCCCCCCCCCCCCCCCCCAAAAAAATATTTGCCTATAATGGTAAACTTGTCAGAATATACACAACTTGTCAGAATGTGCAAGGCTGTGTAAAAACAATTAGCGATGTAACACCACAATTTGTAGCTCATGCATTGACTTTGTACTGTCTGAGCTTGATGTTGTTAGCTTACTGCTTACACACTTTGCAGCCACTTAGTACACCTTGACCTCAGTGCCCAATTATGCTAAAATTTTTTGCCTATTATTCTATTCTCCTATGCCAACAAAATTTGCCTATTACTCTCACAGTTTCCACCTATTATTCTTAAAATTTTGACTTTTATTCTTTAATTTTACTGGTCTTATCTCTTACTGTATGCTATAAATTATCATGTGAACATTAGAGTTATATTGTAACAATTGAGTTTTCAATATAGATTGTTCTTTACAGGGGGGTAGGAAAGGGGGTTCAAAGGATGCTACAGCACCCCTAGTTTTTTTGTGGCTGTGCCAATGGCATACATTTTTTTTTTTTTTGACAGTATCCCTTTATTTAAGTCTGTTCCAGTTGACTTGTGTCAAGCTGTTTAACATTTTGGAACATGTTTGTTTCCACTGATCCGATAAGAGTTATTTGGGAAAGTTTGAAAGTTTTCATAATAATATTAGAGGAATTTTTTGTTGTTTGTTGGCTTTTGATGATAATTTATAGCTTTACATAATTCCTCCCCCTCCCCCCCAACTGTGAATTATACAGCACCCCTACCTCAAATCATCTTCCTACCCCCCCCCCCCCCCCCCCCCCTGCTTTAAATGAGTTAGCAAGGAGTGAAAAAAACACGTTCTGCAGCTGCAAAAGGTTGTATCAATAGAATAGATTTAGACCAGAATGGAAGCTCGTGTATATGGTATCTCCACCTACTTCCTCCTTAAATTATTCTCAAAATTATGCTAGCATATTTGGGCAATCCCTACGACCTCACCCTTATCCCTCCCAAAACTAAAAAGCCTCAACCGCCTCTGTAACTCACTAGCATGGGGCTCACTCCACTTGTCCCCAATAGCTACTTGTATATACATTGTGATGTTTTGTTTATGTTTGTATTTGTTTAGCTATTTATCATTATGCCTTGTTTATTATTAATTATTATTCAATGATGTCACCAGCTTCCTCTCAAGAGAACTCATGGACAACAGTAAAGATAGCAGCAGTAGTAGTATCAACAGGTAGGAGAGACCAACACAGAGAGACTAATATTTATATTTCTTTCCTTAATAATTCATTAATAGGATCTCTGGTTATGATTATATTTCTGTTAATCATTGTTGTCCTTTTGTACCGAAAGTTTCATAGGTACTGGAAAAGGCCAAGGCCAGGGTAAGTAAAATAATGCTACACTAGTTAGCATTAACTATAATTATTTATTTAGAAATAATGAAAATGATGTCGCTCCTAACAATTATGCCCCTAAAGAAGTAGATTCTCAACATTTAGTTGATAATGTAAGTTATTATACTAACAGTATAATGAATCCAGGAGTAGTTCACTTGAACAGGGATTTAGTTAGCATCCCAACTAATCTACAAGAAATGACTAGGGAGCTTGTACACAATTTTAACAGTACTGATCACCAAACACCATCTCACTGTTTTTTCTATAAACTAAGGGATCAGATATTTGTATGATGTTATGTAACTTTATATAATGGTTATACATGACCATAATTGATCAGAAGAAGCCAAAACTCAGAATGATGCATGAAAAAGAAAAACACAGAGTAACAACAGTGAGAATGCCTGACATCTGAGTTTACCTGGCTACTATCTAATCATTAGCTATTCTAATCTCTGTTTTTAACGCTATTTGTCTGATCTTAAGACTTTAAGTATATTAATATCTTGTTTACTATTTCTTTTAGGATAAACAACCAACATCATCCAGTGACTACATACAGCCCTGATCCTTCATTACTTTTTACTGTGTGTGACAAATTGTGCACTGCCTTTCAGTCAGAAATTCAGCTTGAAGTGTTAGAGTTCAGCAGTAGTTAATTTGGCCCAGCTATTTTTGTTTGCTTGTTTGTTTGTTTGTTTGTTTGTTGTTTCTGCATCTTGGTTTAAGTGGCACCTATACACTATAATATTACAACTGTTACCTATTTCACAGCTACAAGTGAGGACGCTATTTATTATGCGTTATTACAAGCATGCATAATCATTACACTAGTGGTTTTATTTGTGGTCATTATTTTCACCAGTTTTGACAGTTATTCACTATTAGTCAAAGTTTTTCTTAAGTCGGGTGTAAAACGTGAATAGGTGCATTACATATGGCTTACTCATCCCTTTAGTCCTTTCAAGGCTTAATAATTATTTCAACTGGTTGTAGAAAGTAAAAGCACCATCAGAAAGCTCTTTAAATGAGCAACCAAAGTAGAGGATAATTATGAGCAGATATAAAAATAAGGAAAAAACGGGAATATGGTTTACAACCGCCGGTTACAGTATTAGTCTTTGCTTATTTAAATATTCGTAAGTAGTGGTGCATGGTGGCGCAAGCATAATATAATACTATTATGGTGGCAAGACATAATGTGAACTACCTATTCACTGAGTAGAATGGAGCCGGCTATTGATCCGTATAGTATAATAATACCATCTTATGCACAAGTAGAATTTCACTTCCGGTAGATACATAATAAAAAAGAACCTAGCACTATCCGGTGACTGCAGTGTTTGCAGCGAAAGATCTGAATCTGGTGTTCCAGCAATCACAGTTAATACAGTGAGTATATTAATAAATACTTTGTTCTTCATTTTATTATAATGTGTACAGCCAAACAATAATGGTGTTTAATATTATTGGTTGAGTTGTTTAGGCAGAGAAAATAATATGTTCCCCCACCACTCAATAATGAAAATAATTAAAAACTTTGATTCTACTAACTCCATGAAGTTATTGCTGTATTTCTGGTGTCAAAGTCTGTGTGAGCAGTCTTAAGTACAGCTTACACTCTTGATAATTCCTTACTTTATCATCATACAGACTGGTCAGTAGTATCACTAGTTATAATTATTGTGAGGCAATATTACTGCCATCTCAAATCCTCCAGGAAATTTCCAGTACAAATAAAAAAATTGGATGTAAGATTTGAGGATAGTGAGTGATAGTAATGAGTCATACTAGTAAATTGTAGTATACTGGTTCACTACTACACACTAACTAACTTCTGGTTAGAATTGATAAGAATATAATTTAAAAAATCTGATATGTTTTCTGACATTAAATGGCTGAAAAACTGAACAACTAAACTCTCTTTATTACCTTCTGCCTAATATCTAAGTGGCTGGTCAGTCTTATTTGCTCAATAAATTATTATCAGTAAAGATCAGCATTAATAAAATCTTATCTGTTATTATTTAAAAGCATATAGTGTTAGCTACTAGTTACAGACAATCACAGTGACAATCAATAGTTTGACACATGCTCAGTTGCTCTTAATAGATTTCACCGATTCTGGTCTTCTAGCTTTATCACATTACTTACTAGCTATTTGGCAATATTTTACTACTAAAGGAAATGTAGACAAATACAAAAAAAAGTAGTGAAAGATGGACACTTGAAATAAGACAGTTGACACCATCTTCTGGTTTATTAGCTAGCTATCAGAGCCTCCAACTTGTAATGAATAACTTCAGTACGTACAAAAATTGTTCACTTTTCGTATTTTTGTAGCAAATTCTGTTGAGCTGGCTAGTTTAATGACCTTAATCATAATTACTGCCATAAGACACACACCTACATGTGCAGGTATTATGTGATTAATAATGAAAAAAATAGACTAGACTGTGAGAATTGAGGGTCTTAGCTATCATATAATTAGTGCTTGATAGGAGAAACTGGAACAAGCTATAGCTATATAAAACTTAATAACAATGCACCAGTAAACAAAATAATAATGATGAATTAACAATAAATATACTTACTGTTTTTATCACCTGTTTTGAGCTGTTTAGACAACTCTTTAAGCCTCTGGACAATGTTATTTCACAGCTGTTCTGTTAGCTAGCTATACTTCCGTATAAATTTCTGTAGTCTGAATTATATAGGTGTTAATCCATAAAAATACATGGACAAATCCGTGTGGTTGGAGGCTCTGAGCTATGGTACAGTATAATAGAGAATTAATTCAACATTTTTTTTGTTTAGTTTCTTTTGTAGTCATTATCTGAATAATAAATAAGAAGAAAGCATAATAGTAGAATATATAGTAGTAGAACCATAAAGACTGTCTAGAATGGTACATCTGTCATACATAGGTTAAAAACAAGGACTGTTATATAAAATTCACTCATTTAGCATTCACTGTACATTTTTGTCAGAATTTATTATTATACTTTTTGAGATATTATATGTAATTTACTGTAATAAACATGAAGTAAAGTTCATTCATGTTCACTTGAGCCCTAGAAAATATTTCAGCTTTAGTCATTTCCAAAACTACTAACAGACTCCAGATCACACTGGTACCATGTCATTTTTTTAGCCCAACCTCCTGCTTCAAGTGGACTCTAGGTCTTAATAATATGGCTGCTTGAACAATCTAAATTGTTTACATACAGGGGTGCAGGAAGGTATTTCAAGGTGGGGCAGCCCGTCACATCAGTGCAAGAATTCTTCATGGGCCTTAAAGGATACATCAACCCACCTAAGGCATATAACTATCTGATATATCTGATATACCTGATATATCTGCAACCATTATAGAAAAGAATGGGGCCTTTTGAATTTGAGAAATAATATCACACAAAACATGTAATGCCATCACTTTAAGTAACTTATTTTGGATATCAGGTGAAGTATATTAGTTTTTTGAAGCAATATTTTAAGCTTAGGACAATTTTCTGCTTGGTGCATTAATAGCTGAAGGAAATTAGAGTCAGATTCATCCCCACTACTCCTAAATGCAAGACCCTGTCTGGCCAAATATTTTACACTTGACATAAGCTTTAAAAAATAGTATCGATTCTCGAGCTTTTCATGTGCATGCTTTGAAGACAGCATTTCAGCCCCATCTGTACTTGTAGCAGGTAAAGTGACTACTTTTAATGCTGATTCAGATTTTTGATGATTATCAAATTTTCTACAAGCATCCTTCCAAACTAGAGAAACCTCTATAAAAGCTAAGAACTGTCAGAATTTGAAGACCACTGAAGCTTCTTTTCTCTGTCTGTGAGCTTTCAGTCATTGTCTCCATTATAATGAAGCCATGACCATCTATTGAACAAAGAAGGTTGAAGGATCTTTTCACAATAACAAATTGGAGTATTCAGAATCTAGCTTTAAAATGATTCTAGAATTATAGTTGGTTAGCTACTAGCTACACTTACAGTATTCCTAAAGTAATTTTGGCTGTTGAGATTTGGAGACCTATCTGGAGAAGCCATAATCTTGCTACAATAACTTAATTAGAGCTGTCAAAGTGACGACCATTACCAAACAGTATACAACCTAGTATATTGCAGTGGTGACTATTACCCAGGTTTAGGCTTAAAATTAAAGTGGGGCGGCCATGGCCGCCCCAGATGCCCCCCTTCCTACGCCTATGACATATCATTCATAATTATAGCATGCTTCCTTGCAGTTACATAATTGTTTTCAGAGACAAATGGAATAATTAAATATCCTCTTCCCTATATAAAGTGTGTTATTTATAGTGTAACTATTATGACATATACCTACTATTATTACTTATAGCAACTGCAGTTACAGCTAACATTGGTGATACAAGGCTAAAAGAATGATGGCTACAAGAAGTGCATATTATTTTGTAAGAGTAAACTCATGAAAACAAAATCCTTTATTCCAATCACATCAAATGAGGATCCTTCTGTATTAATTAAAGACATCAGCTTGAACATAGCTAATAGAACTTCATTCCCTGAAATTCCCCCTCTATTCCACAAATATTCACACCACTATAACGTTGTATGCAGCAGGCATGTCAGGGCAGGTATCCCTGACATTAATTACCTTAAGGTAACATTTATTAATGGGTTAGCGGTTTTGTGCTTTAAGACATTTAACTGGTACAATTTTGACTTTTAGTAGAGCTCCTAAGCACTTTATTTGTGCACTTTTTGATAAAAGCTTGAAACTTAGTACATAGCTTATATACACTTTAAGGGTCATTTTCAGATAGGGAGCCATCCAGGATTTGACCTTTGGTGACTTCTAGAGGTCAATTAAGAGCCGAAAACCACAACTTTGCAGGTTACCATCATTTTTACAGTGAATAAAATTGAAGTGTTTGGTATCAGAGAAAAGCTGACACTTCAAGGAGCAAAATGAGACTGGAATTAAGTTTGTAACACATTCCATTCCAAAGATATGAGTATTTCAATTTTTCAGATTTAAACTTTCACCTTTACAAGGCTCTAATGTATTTGTCATGTTGAATGCAATTAAGCATTATGTTGAATTCGCATGCAAGCATATGCAGGAATCTATAAGCACATGCATAAAAATGCAAGCACAATTATTATTTTAAGCTATTTTTGTATCACAATTACTTCAAAGTTGACCCCAAGAACTGACTTGTTCTGTGAAGATGCTTAACATAACAAGCAATTGTTTTTCTGCTTTTTCTGTCTAGAATACTTGGCAACTTGCTGGTTGACTGACTGGCTTGATAGTGGGAATTTAGGTATGTAGCTTGGGACTTCACTGTGTGCAATTACTTACATACCATTTCTTGTAATCTTAGCTTATGTATGAGGTGCTTGCCATTATTAGCATGAAGAATTATGTCTTGATATCTTTATAATGGTCACCATTAAGCAATGATATTGGAATGCACATTGAACTTCAATTATACCCTTGCTTTATTAATTTCAGCATGTAGCAAGTAACTTCCTACTATTATTATTAAATAATCATGTAATTACAAAATAGTGGAATGCTGAATGTTATTTCACATTCATGTGATCAGGAGCATAATTACAAATTTAGTTACATGTTTATATCATTCAAGAGAATTATTAATACTATGATTATTATTGTTAGACAGGAAATAGCTGGCCATTATATAGTTACATTATGAGTATTTCATTTTTTATCCAGGAGTAATTCCAACAAGCATTTAAATTAAAATGGGTCCTTCTACGTGTAAATTCCTGACAGTATTCTTATTGTATATTACAGTAATCTTATTATATATATTACTAGTAGAGCTCCTAAGTACTTTATTTGTGCACTTTTTGATAGAGGTGCACAAATAAAGTGGACTGGAATGGTTTGTGGTACTGCTTTATGATTGTACAAGTGACATCATGAATGTAAATGATAGCTGAAAGTATTTGTTTACACAGAAGTCCAGCAGAATTCCAGGAGCCTCGAAAACCTACCACCAACTCAAAAAATGCTCAGGAAACGCATTAAATGAGCTTCTAACTGCTAGAAGAAGACTCTAATTGCTATGCAGAAACTTTAAATTAGATGTGGAGAAACAGGTTGGGAACCACTATGGACTACCATTTCAGAAGTGTCCCAAGCATGCTTATGAGCTAATTCAATTGGATGTACTAGGCAATGCAAGTGTGTGGAGGCTGTACTTAAGTGCACTGTAGCTATATGTTTCTGTCAGGGAGAATGCCAATAGGTTTCATGTGCTTGCCGCTCTTAATTGTTATACAATTTCATTCAAAGTATTATTGCTCATTTGTACATATAGGGTAATTAGCGTATGAAATTGAAATAACTTTGGAATGGAATGTGTTACAGACATAATTCCTGTCTCATTTTGTTCCTTGAAGTATCTCTGATATCAAACACTTCATGTTATTCACTGTAAAAATGATGGTAACCTGCAAAGTCGTGGTTTTCCGCACTTAATTGACCTCTAGAGGTCACCTAAGGTCAAATCCGAGATGGCTCCCATCTGAAAATGACCCTTATGATGTATATAAACTATGTACCAAGTTTCATGCTTTTATCAAAAAGTGCACAAAACAAGCCATTTTTGGTGCTAAGGAACTCTACTACGTATTTATTACAGTATAGGAATATTATTATTATACACCATCAGTACATGATGTTAATATTTTTATACATAGATGTCTTTAAAAAAATTACATGGGAGAGTAACTGTCATCAAACAAACCAAGAATTCTGGCTTTTCTCAACCTCTTTAATGTTATCTAGTGACCTTCAATTGAAAAAAAATTATAGACATTGACCAATCATTGTGTACGTATGTAACTATTTAGTAATGGTTAATTTGACATCAATATCAATATCTTCAAATGTCTTCCCTTCATTCATTACTTATGCAGGCTAGTATTATACTAGCTAGCTAGTAGCTATGATTCTCTGGTAACCTTTGACCCCACTGACCTTTAAATTTGATAGAGTTTAATATTTACAAAAAATTGAAAATCGCTAAAATTCACTAAAATTAGTACCCGTTTATAAATGTTACCTTAAGGTAGGACACTTATTTGTCCCAAATAGAGGTGCCACTGACTGATCCTAAAACTTAAAAATTGTTCTTTAGGTATAGGTTTTCCTAAGGAGTCTTAAAAATATATGTATGTCTATATACAGGTTATTCTACTCGCGGTCTTACCCTTGATTATTTTTGCTCAAACTACAGAACCTGAAGAATGCTCAGAAGGTACATGTATTTTCAATAATACTGTAGCTAATTCAGGAAAATTGCATATTGGAAGCATTCTGAAATAAAGTAAAAATTTTCGTCATTGTTTTAATTTCAAATGTCAATTTTATTACAAAGTTTAAATAGTTGAATAATTGGAGATGCACACGCAGCGCAGCGTGCTGGGCTTACTTATTGCATAGGATGTCGATACTATATCGCTATTTCCAGCCTAGACCCGGTAGAGAGGGCCTTCCCGATGTGAATGGGCCACTAGCCTCTTGAGCTAGAGCTATTGGTATTTTACCTCTATTCAGGTATAGTCCTATAGACTGTGCAAGCATCTTAAATTTCGTTATGGTAAGACTCTTGCAAAATTAAAACACCACGAAAAATTGAAAAATGAATTATTAAGTAAAGGAAAATTACGGTATCTTGAACAACCAATAAGTAGTTAATGATACTGTTTCTGAAATTATTTTTTTGTCAAACAAAAATATTTCAACTCAAAAATTTTTAGAATTACAGTAGAATGAAAAACTATACAGTAGCTACATACGTGACTACAGACTTTAAAATCTGGAAGATAATTTATGTGTCACATCCTCTAATTGTTACTGCCCCAATGTGAAAGCAATAATTATTATGTAGCTACATATATACGTACTGTACAATAACAACAACCAAACATTTTTAAAGACTTGTTGTACCAACTAAGGTCATAAATAATTCTCTCACTAATCCCATCCTTATACACTATCCTTCATTTCCCAAGAAATCATGATCATTGAAGAAATAGTACAGAAAGTGAAGCCTAAGAGTCTTTAATGTTGAGTATTAATTAAAACTAGCAAGTACCCACCACACAGTGGTGCTTGTAGGGAGTTTAAAAAGAAGGCATTAGCTCATGTTATAGTACATCATGATATATAACATTTGGTGTCAAGGTATTCCCGCCTCTGATTCCCTGTTGATTTACTTTCACCTCCTTCACTGCTGCTATAGCCCTAGCCCTTGAAAATGCCACATAGAACTGACCATGACAAAAGACACAAAATCCACAGTGCCAGTGAAGAAAAAAAAAGAAAAGGTTAAAAAGAAAAAGTTATAAAATGAGGAAAAGAAAGAAAAGAAAAAGAAAAAAGTGAGTGCCCATCCCTGGGATTGAACTCGGTACCTTTGGAATTGCGTTAGCTCATGAATTATTCATGAATACGCATGGACAGACATACGGACAGACAGACGTACAAGCGTATTATTATAATAGATATTATGATAATCTCAGGGATCATCATGATTACACAACTAAGAAAATTGAATTGAGCACTATGGCTCTTTATAATACATTATTATGCTTACAGTATTTGCTCATTGCATGTTATGTCATTGCAATGAAGTCACAGCACCAATGGAATGATTATCTTGACTTAAGTCTTACCATAACTCTACCTTGCAGGTCTGATTCTAATCCCAATGTCAAGATCTGATGGAACATATGTGTACAATGTATCAGAAAATGCTACTATCAGTTGTGCTGATGGTCGTAGATGTCCTGTTACCATCTCGAATGTCACATGGGAAATAGAACCACCTAATCAGGATAATGAGATGAGAATGAATGATGTAATAATGTTTACAAGCTTCACTCTAGAAAATAATGGCACCACTATCCGGTGTATTCTTTCTTGTTCGAGTTGTTCTAACACAAGGACATCAAATACTGTAACACTTATTGTAAATGGTAAGTCAATTAATATAAGCACATGTGTATAAAGTTAACCGTGGCCTTACAATTAAATTATTGGTTCCTGGTAGTAGTGCTATATTTAGTATACATACATTCACCAGTCTAGGGAAGTTAACCAGCTATTTTTTTCAGCATTGTATGGCACCAATTTGGCAGTGGAGCACTTGTGAAGCCTTTACAATACTATTTAATACACTAATCATACTACATAAATATATTATGGAGCTATTTGCCAGATTCACTGATTTAGTCACTTCATGGTTCACCTAGTTAACTGGTTCAGCTTGTTCACCTAGTTTAGCAGGTTTGCTTATTTTAGCTGGTTCAACACACTGGCATAGATAATAATATATAATAAAATAATAATTATACACCAACTCCCTAAGTGCTGAGATAGCTGTGATCATGCCAATAAAATTTGATATGAATAATTAATTCTTGTATGCATGCCTGAAAAATGGCTCTTTCATCTGGCATAGGCCGATTTTATAGTTGTTGTTGTTGTTGTTGTTGTTGTTGCTGCTGCTGCTGCTACTACTATCACCATCATCATCATCATCACATAGGATAGGTGTTTCTGATGGTTGCATTGCATTTTCATCGTGATTTTTTTTAGTGTAGTGCAAAACTATTGTGTATTTAGGATAGACAGTTAATTCTGGGAAACTCTTTACCATTCAGATCCTTTCACATTAACAAACTCCACAGATCTAGCAACAACTACAGACTCCACAGATCCAGCAACCATCACTACAGGTGCTAGTCAAGTGACTTCACAACCAAATATTATAGGTATGTGAATAAAAACTATGCCTACGTACTTCTTTATAATTAATGGTTATGTTGCAGGTCTCATAGTAGCCACATTGGTATATATGGTCATAAACATTGAATTATAGTATACTGTGGTTTATAGTTACTGCGTGTACCTTAATTGCCAGATATTGTTTTATATAGTTATCATTAGTCAGTGCTTTTATAGTTGTTGAGTTGTTTGGTAATTGTTGAAATTATTATAATAATCCAATATCTAGTTTACGCACAGTACAAATGGTCCATAGAAGCTCGTATCTATTATTTTGAAATAGTACTAGCAACTGACCAATGAAAACGCTATTACAAATTTACCTATAGCTTGCCTCTAGTAATAATCTGATTGGTCAATCAATACCGCCCAAAGACAAGTTGCTAGCTAGCTTACGTAGGTTTATAGTTTAGTGTAACTACGGTAGTATGGTTTCAGTACTGTGAAGACAATGGCAGGAGTAGCTCTGTCGGTATTATTAAGCCCTAGTCTAGAAGAAGAGTGAAGAGAAACAAAGCGCTGTAAACTTTGAGGAACTTTTTCATGTTCATAGTTATTAAGTAGCTAACTCATATCTATAGCTACCTACCTATGTTTCATGATTATTGTTTAAAATGGTGGGATATTGGATTAATATGTAATAGGATGGCTGGCTTGTGGTATTTTGGGATTAATAGCGCTTGCTGCACATGTAGGAAGGGAAATAGCACGAGGCTGTGCCTTGTGCTATTTTACTCCCTTCAACCTGCGCAGCTCGCGCTATTAATCCCAAATACCACAGCCAGCCATCATATATTATTACATATAAGTCTTTATAACCCAGTGGCACTATTTCAGTCACTACAATTGGTAACTAGAATAAAACTATAGACAAATCAGGAAATTTAAGACTGATGGGGAAATATTACCAACTACCTACCTGGAGAGCATGCAGTTGTACCTTGCAGCAAATAGCATTGCAGAGGATTAGCTAACAAGCAGTAGTTGTGCTTAGATGTGTAGGTGATTAAACTTATGGCTGCTGAAGAACCTCTTCTCATCAGATTTGTCAGGCAGGAAGAGTTTAGTGAAATCTTCAAAGAATTGGGCACAGTGAACTCTTACAAAACAATTTGATTGGCCAGCACTGGTACGTAGTTGCTGTGTCTAAGAAAGATGGATGATAATGAATTTGTGAAGACTATAAGGTTACGTTCAGCCAGCTACTATAGACTGACCAGCATCCACTTCCTAAACTTTAGGAGCTGATTGCCGTACTCACAGTCCAATTGAATCTCTCTCAAATATATACTCTGGACTATGCATCAGTAGGGTATGTAACTGTAAATACACACAAGGGGTTCTATAAATAGAAGAGGTTAGCCACCCATAATATTGTGTCCAGCAAATTTATGGCCCCACTGTAATGCATTTTCAAGGTCACTTGTTAAATTAATCAGTTAAACTCATGACAAGCATTTAGCAAATTTGAACAATGAAATCAAGAAGCCAAAATGTAATTTCATGCATGGTAAATAATCATAGGGTTACATACTTGAGAAGGATAAGGTAATTGTAAATGCTAAGAATGGTTAGAGTTAAGGGGTCAACAATAAGAAGTTTTTATCAAATTTACCACCCTCTAAATAAATTACTCAGGAAAGATGAGAAATGGAAATGGGATCAGATGATGACTGCTTTCAATTGGGTAAAGCAGGCTAATTACAACCCTAGCCTACCCATACATTTAGCAGCAGATGCCTCACCTTGGAGCTGTTTTGTCCCATGTGCTAAAAGATGGTGGCGAACATCTTGTAGCCTCCTTTGAATCTAGAACATTATCTATCTAGCAACATCTGAGTATAATATTATGTTTGAGAGAGATTTAGTTTATTCATGTGTGTTACAAACGGCTCCTTGGGTTGGTGCTGGTCAGTCTATGTGGTTGATGGTAACCTTATAGTCTTTCTTTTTTAAGGCACAGCAACAATTGGTGCTGTCCAGTCAGAATATGCCATTTTCTGTAAAATTCCTTCTCTCTCCAACCAGTCTAGTTTTCTTCTTCTATGGCTTCTCGGATAGTGTTTCACAGTAGGTGAAAGCATTGATCATGCAAGACTATGCATGGGCTATGTTACATGTTGAGAATAGTCGATATGGTGCATACGTATCTAGTCAAATCTAGTTCTCCCCAAATTAGAAAGATCATGGCCAAATAAAATCACTGACGATTATAGTTTTACATTAATTAGATCCATTGTAATGTGAAATGTATTGCATGACCATAATAAAAATTTGTCATTTATTACAGGTATCAGTCTGTACTCCAGTAGACCTGTCTTCAGACCTAATTATGAAGCCAGTTTCTTTTGTACTGACACATCCTTCAGCGCTGTGAGCATACAATGGCTGATCAATGGGACATTACTTGAAAACCTCAACCTCTCAAATGCGAAAGCAAGGTTCTTTACAGGATTAGGACGTCTAGATGTCACTCACACTCCACTTGTATACAATGGCACTACTATCCAGTGTAGGGCTAACTTTGGAAACTGCAATAACGTCTTAAGTGATGTCCTTACACTATTAGTGGAAGGTTAGTTGTTCAATCTACTCTTACATAGTAGTCAAACATTTTCGGAAATACAAATTGGGGTAGAGTGACCCCCAAACTAGTGAAAGATTTCAATTAATGAGGACCCTTTCCATGCATTCTCACTTCATGCATTCCTTTAGTTAGCTACTTACAATGCAATTGCATAAATGAATGTATTTAAGCCTACATGCCATAGATAGTCTCTACTGCCAAAAAATTAAAGGAAGGTGTCTATCAATTCTAGAGTCTATTTAGCTATAGAGTGTTGCAGGTCACAAAATATGCAATCTTAAATGTTGCAGGAAGAGGCAAATATTTGTCATATTATAGCAAGACTAAGTATAGCTGGTAAAATGATGAATATAAAGGATATCTGAGCTATTATAAGCTATAGAGTGCAATGTACATCATTATGATAATATTATACAGGTACACTTTCTGCTGTTGAATCATTGTCAGCTGATGCTGTACATGGCTACATCATCCTCACCTGGACAGCTCCATACTCTGTTGATGCTACTCTCAGCTACTGTGTTGAAGTAAACTCCACCACCTCATTAATACACACTGAGTGTGGGATCAGTACCACAGAATACAGTTTTCCCATTGGCAGAGTCTGCAGTAATCATGTTAATTATTATACCTTCATTGTAACTCCTGTGAATATTGCTGGTGATGGAGAAAGTGCCACAACAAATTACACACAATCTTTGGCTTTTTCAGGTATGGACAATATTGACCATCTACAAATTCTTTATTAATAAGTCATGGATACTTTTCACTGCCATTATTCCTGGTCATTGTCAGGGTGTGGCTACATGTATAACTTTACTTAAGTGCCAAAATATGTAGCTCTCATATTATGGACAGTAGATAGCTCAAGGATGGTAAAATCTTTAAATTTTTACATACCTGTGTTCAAAAAGACAGGAAATGGGTTCTTATTATTTTTTGGAAGTGAAAAACATGTGAGTTTCCCCCCCCCCCCCCCCCCCCCATTTCTTCCTGTATGTTCAAATGTCTCAGCATTGCTGAAATCAATTAAAAGTGTTTAGACCTATGTACAAAGATTTAGCTACCACATTTATTCTAGTTGTAGAGAGTATAATAGCTTTATTAGGTTGTTACAAGAATAACTGACATGCCAGAGAGATTATATAGGACAGTGGAAGATATAGTAATGTAACTGAATTTACATTGAGAGCTCTGCTGCTTCATTTTCACTATAGAGTTACTCATATGCATCTTACATCTGTGGTATTGGAAGCACTTTACAGAGTAGCCTGTCTATATCCTATCAGTCACTCTCTAAGCCACAAAAAGTGGAATATACACTATTTATGCAGGACCATGTACCTATATAGAGAGGTGGTCTTATTAAGGGGTTGTCTGATTAGACATGTTTCAATATAGTGGCCTATATAGAGAGGTGGTCTTATTAAGGGATGGTCTGTAGTGGCCTATACATGAGGGGTGGTCTGATCTGATTAGTGATTAGACAGGTTTCATGTGCATATTATTCTTATCCCTATAGATATTCACTAAGCTACCTTACTCATAACTCCTCTCTGTTTTGCATATTTTGTCTCTAGCTGGAAAATAGTCTAGTTCTATTAACTAATAACAATAAGAATCCAATAATGTCAGCTGTTACATTTGCTGCTCCATACACTTCACCTACATCTACAATGCATGCATGAGGTGTGGTTTGGAGTGTGTGTGTGTGTGGTGTGTGATCATAGTGAGTTATTAGCTAATTAGAAGAAAACTTTTAACTATAGGACTGGAAACTTCTGACTGAAAATATTTTGAAACTTGTACTCATGAATGGGCTAACATGAAACAATAGCAACAATCCACAACAACAATAGCTATAATAATATCTCACCAATAATAATGATTTGTAATGATTTCTGCTCATGCACTCAATAAATTTTTTCAGTTCTGCAATATTATTATTATTATTCTATACTTTAATTCAGCTCCACAAGCAAAAGCAATTCAGCATTTGAGGATGTCAGGTGTCAGTGAAGTCTCCACATATCAAATATTAATGGTATTTCATCTCCTAAATTTTACAGTGGGAATGAGTTGTGCATGTACCTTATTAAGGTGAGGGGATCTTATTTAGATTGGAAGAAAATACAGTATTACAGTATGTGATAGTGCAATATTTTTATGCATGGTCATATTCTCCTATGTAAAATTTATATGTAAGTACACATTTCTTGCATGATGAATGATTGATGAACATAACCTTTTTCTTGAACTAACAAGAAAGTGGCAATGGTTCCTAGTTTGATAAATGTTATGTGCATGCATGGATATAATAGTCTTCTCCAGTCTGTGATGGAGAACTAATATTGACTGACCAAGACACTGGAAACAGGTTCTCTCTGGTAGGATCAGAATTAACTATTTCAGGAGCTACAATCTCTATAGCCAGTGAACAGCTGAGGAAGAATCGACATTATATCATTAATGTTTCTGCCAACAATGCCTATGGATCAGCTTTATCTCATATTATGTTGAGTGAGTACTATTTTACTTTAATAGGAAACCATCACAAGTTATTAATTAGTGGTAGCCTATAATTATTATGAACCAAATAATTATGGAGTATTTATTGGATTCCGCTGAATGGCAACAGAGGTGTTCTCATGCCATTTTACTGATAACATAACACTAACTTTGACAGGTACACATGGCGTAAAGGATATCACTGTTGATGACAAGCTACATATAGTCATGACAACAGAGTATTTCATGAGTTCCACTAATAAGGGGACATTCCTATTTTTTTCGTTGACAAATGGCACATTAATTGATTTCAGTAAATCATTTTATCTTGCCCTGGAGAGGAATGCGTCTTATGACTACACATTACCCAATGACTTAACTCCTGGACTGTATCGTGTGTTTGCCTATGATATTGAAAGTGATGGAACACTCCATAATGGAGTGGGTTACCCAGCAGACAGAAATAATTTCTCATTTATTGGACATAGCCGAGGTACAGGACTTAACACAATTCAACAGCCCACAGATGCTGCACATGTAGACACTCAAAAGTTTCATTCAAAAGACATCAAAGACTGCACTGTTGCTTTAAATGTAGACGTTGTCTCAGCAACATGTTCATATTCCAGTGATTCTCCAGCAACTGGATTCCAAATGGTTGTACAGATGAAGAATACTAAAGCCGATTTACTTTTGATAAATCGAACCACGAAATCTTTCTCCACTGGACCAATCACAGTACAAGTGGGAGATGAGAATGGAACATACCATGTATCTATTCTTCCTCTACTGGGAGAGAAGGGAATAGTGAATGCTACTGTAGCATACACTCAGGAATTACCAACAAGTAGTATGTTACAATGGGTAGCATTTTAATCATTTTGTATACTGACTACATACCATTTTTTTATAAGTTTAGTATAACAGTGCATGTCCATGTATCCTGTGCTTGTTTCAATTGGACATGACACTTTCGTTTCCAAATTGCATATAGTGTGACAAGCTAGTTGCATGGATTCTCTTTGCTGAAAATGACTTATAATAATATGTCTACAAAGCCTAAGGTTTAATGACAAGGTACTTGTTAAAGTCATTAATTTGGTAGTTTATATATCCATTACTAGAAGTATTTGCAGCACTGTGGGGGGATAGCTAGCATGTGTGGAAAGGATAATTATTACAGACATTAATAGAGAAAGTATGTACATGTAGAGAGTACATAGGAATTTAACTCGCTAGGGTACTTATCCCCAATTCTATATGTTTAGCTTTTCATTGTGATGTTTTGTTTATGTTTGTATTTATCATTATGCCTTGTTTATTATTAATTAATTATTCAATGATGTCACCAGCTTCCTCTCAAGAGAACTCATGGACAACGGTAAAGATAGCAGCAGTAGTAGTATCAACAGGTAGGAGAGACCAACACAGAGAGACTAATATTTATTTCTTTCCTTAATAATTCACTAATAGGATCTCTGGTTATGATTATACTTCTGTTAATCATTGTCATCCTTTTGTACCGAAAGTTTCATAGGTGCTGGAAAAGGCGAAGGTAAGTAAAATAATGCTACACTAGTTAGCATTAACTATAATTATTTATTTATTTAGAAATAATGGAAATGATGTCGCTCCTAACAATTCTTCCTTTAAATTCTCTAAATTTAATGTAAGTTATTATACTAACTTATAGCTAAGTACATAATCCAGGAGTAATTCCATTGAGTTCACTTGAACCTTCCTTTTGGAGGGATTTAGTTAGCATCCCAACTAATAATCATCATCATCTATATACAAGAAATGACTAGGGAGCTTGTACATAATTTTAACAGCACTGATCACCAAACACCATCTCACTGTTTTTTCTATAAGCTAAGGGACTAGATATTTGTATAATGTTATGTAACTTTATATAATGGTTATACATGACCATAATTGATCAGAAAAAGCCAAAACTGAGAATGATACATGGAAAAGGATGAGAAGAAAAAGAAGACAAATCACAGAGTAACACTTCAGGGAGAATGCCAGACATCTGTGTTCAGCTGACTAGCTACTATCTAATCATTAGCTATTCTAATCTCTCTTTTTTTAATACTATTTGTCTGCTCCCAACACTTTCGTATATTAATGTTTACTATTTCTGTATTTCTTTCAGGATGAACAACCATCATCCAGTGACTAAAGCCCTGGTCCATCATAGTTTTTTTCAATTCTATGTGTGACACTGTGTGCTTAATTGCCTTTCCATCAGAAATTCAGCACGAAATGTTCAGAGTTCAGCAGTTAATTTGACTCAGCTATTTTTTATTTGTAATTTTTTGTTTTGTCTTGTTTGTTTGTTTGTTTGTTTGTTTGTTTGTTTGTTTGTTTGTTTTATAGCATTATTTCACAGCTACAAGTGAGGACACTACATTATTACAAGCATGCATAATCATTACACTAGTGGTTTTATTTGTGGTCATTATTTTCACCAGTTTTGAGTTATTCACTATTAGCTGTTCTTGAGAATAGTACATTGGTGTAGTTACTATAGTGCTCATCATAAATGATATTAATAATATAGACTCAATTAATTTTTTGTACAACAACAACAGCAGCAACAACAACAAATAATAATAATAATAATAATAAAAATTAAAATTAAAAAAAAAATGAAAATAAAAAAATTAAAAAAAATTCACACATAATGTGAAGTACAACTTTACTATTCACTGAGTTGTAGCCGGCTATTGATTCGTATACTATTTACTCACAAGTCGATATTCATAGATTTCACTTTATGGCCAGAACCAAACGCTCCATAGCACTATCAGGTGACTGCGGTGTTTGCAGAGAAAGATCTGGACCGGGTGTTTCAGCAATCAACAGTGAGTCCGTAAATAAACTACTTTGTTCTTCATTTTATTTTTACATCACATAGCTAATGTGTACAGCTATCTTTACAATCTTTACAAAGACTACAACAAAAATATGATGTTTGAGATTTTGTAATGTTATTGGTTGTGTTTGGGTAGATTTTGAAATATTTGTTGAATTGTTTAGGTAGAGAAAATACTCATAATGGTATGTCCCCCCCCCCAACACCTACAAAAGAACTTTAATTCTACTTACTATTACATGAAATAATTGCTGTATATCTGGTGTCAAAGTTGGTCTGTGTGAGCAGTTTTACGTAAGTACAGCTTACACTCTTTATAATTTGGTAATCTCTTACTTTATCCATCATCATACAGACCTATCAGTAGCATCACTAGCTGACCTTTGTAAATTATGCTGGCATAATTTTGAGATAGGTACCAACTACCAAAAAGAACTGAGAATAATAAATGAGAATAATACATAGGTACAATTTTGGGAGTGACATCATAAGAAATGATGTGATGTCATGGTTAAATTTAGGACTTGCTTTGAAGCCTAGTTTTGCTTGTGCAATCTTCTGCTTCTGCAGAACGTGTCTCTAGCAAGCTAACTCCCAACAAGAGTCAGCTTTAGAAGATTGTATACAACTTAGTGTCATGTTTAGAGAATAGGAATAATGGAGCATAATACAAAGGCCTAATCACTAGTACTGCCTTCTTAAATCCTCCAGGGAATTTCTAGTACAACTAAAACAAGAATACTAGCCTTGAAAAAGGATATAGCTAGCAAATTTGGATGTAAGATCTGATAATAACGAGTGATAGTAATGAGTGATAGTAGTAAATGCACTCTAGCAGATGTGAAAGGGAATGTTATTTTTAAAGGTGAGACATTTTCCAAGCTTCTGCCTAGTATCTAAACGGCTGGTCAGTCTTAGCCATTATTTTTTGCTGAATTAGCTAGCTATCAGTAAAAAAGTTATAAATAGCCCATAATTTTTTAAAAGCACTGTGTTATACTAGTCATAGACAATTACAATGATAGTTCGACACATGCTCAGTCGTTCTTAATGTGACTCACTGATAGATTTTCACTGATAGAGATAGATTTTCACCCATTCTGGTCTTCTAGCTTTGGTAAGCAATATTATATCACATACACTTTTATTACACACAGTAATTACTAGGCAGTTACCACTCAATATTAGGGATGGATGAAGTTATAATACAAAATAAGTAGAAAAAGATGGACACTTGAAATAAGACAGTTGGGCTAGGGCTAGGGCTTATTAGCTATATATGGTGCAACAATAAAGAAATGCAACATCTTTTCCTCTTTTTCTGTAGCCATTATCTGAACTTTGGATAAAAACAGATAGTTCTCACTTTATGCTGTTACACATTACTACATAACAAATTCTTCATAACTAACTCCATTTCCATTCACTTGAACTATCACAATATAACTCAAGAATAACTTAGGAAACTGCAAACACTAATAGACTCTTGATAAGAAGGCCATTCTTTAATATAATCTACAGCTCTGTACTGTCACCTTATTACTTCATATATCTCATAAGCTAGTGTAGAATGACTCAGAATACAAGTGGCTCAGTAGTCCACAAAGGAATTAATTGATCTAGGTGCATAGCTAAAATCACTTTTCTTGACGTTAATTAGAAATGTTGTCCCAATCTCCAGCTTCCATGACTTAAAATAATATAGCGTGTTCTAAAGATAGCTTGTTCTAAAGATAGCTTGTTCTAAAGATAGCTTGTTCTTTGTGGTTTCAAATAGTATTATATTATCCATCATCACTATGATTTGTACGAATTACAACCTGCAACAGCCATAAGTAGTAAAACTATAACGACTATAACAGTAAGTCTGTCCTGACTGCATCTGTCGAACAAGGCCTATTGCATAAAGTTCTGTCAGAATTTTTTGAGATAGCTAATTCCTGTAATTTACTGTAATAACATTATGAAGTTAAGTCTATTCATGTTCACTTGAGCCCTAGAGAATATTTCAGTAACTTTAGAACAATTGCTCATTTCCAAAGCTACTATATAACACTAGCGGACTCCTGATCACAAGATTATCAATAGGCCTGTACATTAGCAAAGTTAGCTAACTATTATAACAAGCATGTATATAACATGCCATCATTTGGCACATTGTTATGGGCAATCTAGTCCTGGATGAATGCATAACTAAACCAGTGGCAGTTAATAGAAACTGGTACTATGTCATTTTTTAGCCCAACCTCCTGCTTCCGGGACTTAAAGTGAACTCTAGGTCTTAATACATGACTGCTTGAACAGTCTATGACACTTTTATAATTGCCAATGTTTTCAGAGACAATAAATAAACTCTAAAGTGTGTGACTGTAACAGACTACACACTATAGCCTATTAGTTAGCTTTGTTGGAGAGACTATAACTTTTTATTATAGCTACTTATTCCCGCAGCACAGAGACAGAATCTTAACTCAATTCAAATATGACACAGACTGACATTATTATTATAATAATTATATGAAGTATATAGTCTGTTCTCAGGGTCCCTGAGCCCAGCTGGGCATGTACAAAACACTAATAATGTATAAAGCAATAATTGTTGCCAAGTACAGCACATAATTAACACTGTTAACTGTTAAATATGTTACTTGACGTCCAGCGGCTCCAGCCCATCACAGTGACATATTTTATATAATGTAACTATAGTATGGCATAATTATAACTACTTGACTCATCTAATATCAACTGCAGGCAGAGCTAACATTGATGATACAAGGCTAAAAGAATGATGGCTACAAGAAGTGCATATTATTTTGTAAGAGTTAACTCATGAAAACAATAGAATCATTTACTCCAATCACATGAAATGAGGATCTTCTGTATTAACAATCAAATAACAGCTTAAACATTAATAAGAACTTAATTCCCGGAAATATCCCTCTATTCCACAAATATTCACACTATAATGTTCAAAGTGTGTATGCAGCAGGCATGTCAGGGCAAGTACGTAGCTATCTCTGACATTAATTAGGACACTTTTATTTGTCCCAAATAGAGGTGCCACTGACTGATCTTAAACACTGAAAATTGTCCTTTAGGTATAGAGGTTTTCCCTGAGGAGTCTTAAAAGGGTATTACATTTACATATTATATTATCTACTATATTCAGGTTTTTCTACTCGAGGTCTTAATACCCTTGATTATTTTTGCTCAAACTATAGAACCCAGAGAATGCCCAGGTATTTTTAATAATACTGTAATTCAGGAAAATTTCATAAGTTATCCTGAACAACTAATTAATACGTAGCTAATGATACTGTTTCTGAAAATATTGTGGTCAAACAATAAACTCAAAAATTTCAAAAATTACAGTAGAAAGTAAAACTAGTAGCTACAGTACATGGCTGCAGACTTCAAAATCTAGAAGATAATGTTTGTGTCACATTTTCTAATTATTAGCTACTTCCCCAATGTGAAAGCAATAATTATTATGTGGCTGTATACTGTACAATAAACATTTTTTTAAAGACTTGTACCAACTAAGATCATAAATTCTCTCACTTATAATCATATGCTTTCATTTTATAATTATGCTTACAGTATGCTCATTACATGTTATGTCATTGCAATGAAGTCACAGCACCAATGGAATGATTATACCTTTTGACTTAACTAAGTCTCCACCTTGCAGGTTTAGTTTTAAACCCAATGCCAAGATCTGATGGAACTTATGTGTACAATGTATCAGACAATGCTACTATCAACTGTGCTGATGGTGATGCATGTCCTGTTAGCATGTCAAATGTCACATGGGAAGTAGAACCACCTAATCAGGATAATGAGATGAGAATGAATGATATAATATTTTTTACAAGCCTAACTCTAGAAAATAATGGCACCACTATCCAGTGTACTGTTTCTTGTTCGAATTGTTCTAACACGAGGACATCAAAAACTGTAACACTTATTGTAAATGGTCAGTCAATTAATTACAGAGTTATAAGCATAGCTAATTATGTATATGAAGTAACCATGGATTTACAAATAAATTATTGATTCTTGATAGTAGTGCTAGTATACATACATTCACTAGTCTAGTGAAGTTAACCAGCTTTTTTTTCAGCATTGTATGGCACCAATTTGACAGTGGAGCACTTGTGAAGCCTATTAATTATAGCAGCTATATACATATTAGAGCTATTGCCTGATTCACTAATTCAGTCACTTCACGGTTAGCAGTCACTGTGGATTATTTCTATACCAACTCCCTAAGTGCAGAGATAGCTGTGATCATGCCAATATGCCAATATAATTATAGCTAATGAATTATAGATACATCTTGTATGCATGCCTGAAAAATGGGTATATTAAATCAATACTCTTTGTCAGGTGTAGACTGATTTTATAGTTTTTGTTGTTGTTGTTGTTGTTGCTGCTGCTGCTACCACTACTATCATCACATAGTTGCATTGTGTTTTCATCATGTTTTTTAATACTACTAGTATTGTTAATTTAGGAAGACAATATTATTAGTTCTGGGAAACTCTTTACCATTCAGATCCTTTTGCATTGACAAACTCCACAGATCCATCGACAACTACAGACTCCACAGATCCAGCAACCATCACTACAGGTGCTAGTCAAGTGACTTCACAACCAAATATTATAGGTATGTGAATAAAAACTATGCCCACGTACTTCTTTATAATTAATGGTTATGTTGCAGGTCTCATAGTAGCCACATTGGTATATATGGTCATAAACATTGAATTATAGTATACTGTGGTTTATAGTTACTGCGTGTACCTTAATTGCCAGATATTGTTTTATATAGTTATCATTAGTCAGTGCTTTTATAGTTGTTGAGTTGTTTGGTAATTGTTGAAATTATAATAATAATCCAATATCTAGTTTACGCACAGTACAAATGGTCCATAGAAGCTCGTATCTATTATTTTGAAATAGTACTAGCAACTGACCAATGAAAACGCTATTACAAATTTACCTATAGCTTGCCTCTAGTAATAATCTGATTGGTCAATCAATACCGCCCGAAGACAAGTTGCTAGCTAGCTTACGTACGTAGGTTTATAGTTTAGTGTAACTACGGTAGTATGGTTTCAGTACTGTGAAGACAATGGCAGGAGTAGCTCTGTCGGTATTATTAAGCCCTAGTCTAGAAGAAGAGTGAAGAGAAACAAAGCGCTGTAAACTTTGAGGAACTTTTTCATGTTCATAGTTATTAAGTAGCTAACTCATATCTATAGCTACCTACCTATGTTTCATGATTATTGTTTAAAATGGTGGGATATTGGATTAATATGTAATAGGATGGCTGGCTTGTGGTATTTTGGGATTAATAGTGATCGCTGCACAGGTAGGAAGGGAAATAGCACGAGGCTTAGCCTCGTGCTATTTTACTCCCTTCAACCTGCGCAGCTCGCACTATTAATCCCAAATACGACAGCCAGCCATCATATTATATATAACCCAGTGGCACTATTTCAGTCACTACAATTGGTAACTAGAATAAAACTACAGCATATAGACAAATCAGGAAATTTAAGACTGATGGGGAAATATTACCAACTACCTACCTGGAGAGCATGCAGTTGTACCTTGCAGCAAATAGCATTGCAGAGGATTAGCTAACAAGCAGTAGTTGTGCTTAGATGTGTAGGTGATTAAACTTATGGGTGCTGAAGAACCTCTTCTCATCAGATTTGTCAGGCAGGAAGAGTTTAGTGAAATCTTCAAAGAATTGGGCACAGTGAACTCTTACAAAACAATTTGATTGGCCAGCACTGGTACGTAGTTGCTGTGTCTAAGAAAGATGGATGATAATGAATTTGTGAAGACTATAAGGTTACGTTCAGCCAGCTACTATAGACTGACCAGCATCCACTTCCTAAACTTTAGGAGCTGATTGCCGTACTCACAGTCCAATTGAATCTCTCTCAAATATATTATACTCTGGACTATGCATCAGTAGAAGAGGTTAGCCACCCATAATATTGTGTCCAGCAAATTTATGGCCCCACTTTAATGCATTTTCAAGGTCACTTGTTAAATTAATCAGTTAAACTCATGACAAGCATTTATCAAATTTGAGCAATGAAATCAAGAAGCCAATTTCATGCATGGTGAATAATCATAGGGTTACATACGTACTTGAGAAGGATAAGGTAATTGTAAATGCTAAGAATACGTTAGAGTTAAGGAAGGGGTCAACAATAAGAAGTTTTTATCAAATTTACCACCCTCTAAATAAATTACTCAGGAAAGATGAGAAATGGAAATGGGATCAAATGATGATGACTGCTTTCAATTGGGTAAAGCAGGCTTTATTTAGTTACTAATTACAACCCTAGCCTACCCATACATTTAGCAGCAGATGCCTCACCTTGGAGCTGTTTTGTCCCATGTGCTAAAAGATGGTGGCGAACGTCTTGTAGCCTCCTTTGAATCTAGAACATTATCTATCTAGCAACATCTGAGTATAATATTATGTTTGAGAGAGATTTAGTTTATTCGTGTGTGTGACAAACGGCTCCTTGGGTTGGTGCTGGTCAGTCTATGTGGTTGATGGTAACCTTATAGTCTTTCTTTTTTAAGCAACAATTGGTGCTGCCCAGTCAGAATATGCCATTTTCTGTAAAATTCCTTCTCTCTCCAACCATTCTAGTTTTCTTCTTCTATGGCTTCTCGGATAGCAAATGGAATGTTTCACAGTAGGTGAAGACATTGATCATGCAAGACTATGCATGGGCTATGTTACATGTTGAGAATAGTCGATATGGTGCATACGTATCTAGTCAAATCTAGTTCTCCCAAAGTTAGAAAGATCATGGCCAAATAAAATCACTGACGATTATAGTTTTACATTAATTAGATGCATTGTAATGTGAAATGTATTGCATGACCATAATAAAAATTTGTCATTTATTACAGGTATCAGTCTGTACTCCAGTAGACCTGTCTTCAGACCTAATTATGAAGCCAGTTTCTTTTGTACTGACACATCCTTCAGCGCTGTGAGCATACAATGGCTGATCAATGGGACATTACTTGAAAACCTCAACCTCTCGAATGCAAAAGCAAGGTTCTTTACAGGATTAGGACGTCTAGATGTCACTCACATTCCACTTGTATACAATGGCACTACTATCCAGTGTAGGGCTAACTTTGGAAACTGCAATAATGTCTTAAGTGATGTCCTTACACTATTAGTGGAAGGTTAGTTGTTCAATCTACTCTTACATAGTAGTCAAACATTTTCGGAAATACAAATTGGGGTAGAGTGACCCCCAAACTAGTGAAAGATTTCAATTAATGAGGACCCTTTCCATGCATTCTCACTTCATGCATTCCTTTAGTTAGCTACGTACAATGCAATTGCATAAATGAATGTATATAAGCCTACATGCCATAGATAGTCTCTACTGCCAAAAAATTAAAGGAAGGTGTCTATCAATTCTAGAGTCTATTTAGCTATAGAGTGTTGCAGGTCACAAAATATGCAATCTTAAATGTTGCAGGAAGAGGCAAATATTTGTCATATTATAGCAAGACTAAGTATAGCTGGTAAAATGATGAATATAAAGGATATCTGAGCTATTATAAGCTATAGAGTGCAATGTACATCATTATGATAATATTATACAGGTACACTTTCTGCTGTTGAATCATTGTCAGCTGATGCTGTACATGGCTACATCATCCTCACCTGGACAGCTCCATACTCTGTTGATGCTACTCTCAGCTACTGTGTTGAAGTAAACTCCACCACCTCATTAATACACGCTGAGTGTGGGATCAGTACCACAGAATACAGTTTTCCCATTGGCAGAGTCTGCAGTAATCATGTTAATTATTATACCTTCATTGTAACTCCTGTGAATATTGCTGGTAATGGAGAAAGTACCACAACAAATTACACACAATCTTTGGCTTTTTCAGGTATGGCAATCTACCAATTCTTTATTAATAAGTCATGGATACTTTTCACTGCCATTATTCCTGGTCATTGTCAGGGTGTGGCTACATGTATAACTTTATTTAAGTGCCAAAATATGTAGCTCTCATATTATGGACAGTAGAGATGGTAAAATCTTTAAATTTTTACATACCTGTGTTCAAAAAGACAGGAAATGGGTTCTTAAACTTTACCTTACCAGAAGTGAAAAACATGCGAGTTCCCCCCCCCCCCATTTCTTCCTGTATATTCGAATGTCTCAGCATTGCTGAAATCAATTAAAAGTGTTTAGACGTATGTACAAAGATTTAGCTACCACATTTATTCTAGTTGTAGAGAGTATAATAGCTTTATTAGGTTGTTACAAGAATAACTGACATGCCAGAGAGATTATATAGGACAGTGGAAGATATAGTAATGTAACTGAATTTACATTGAGAGCTCTGCTGCTTCATTTTCACTATAGAGTTAATCTTATATCTGTGGTATTGGAAACACTTTACAGAGTAGCCTGTCTATATCCTATCAGTCACTCTCTAAGCCACAAAAAGTGGAATATACACTATTTATGCAGGACCATGTACCTATATAGAGAGGTGGTCTTATTAAGGGGTTGTCTGATTAGACATGTTTCAATATAGTGGCCTATATAGAGAGGTGGTCTTATTAAGGTTCACTGTAAATGGCCTATTATTAAGGGATGGTCTGTAGTGGCCTATACATGAGGGGTGGTCTGATCTGATTAGTGATTAGACAGGTTTTATGTGCACATCATTCTTATCCCTATAGATATTCACTAAGCCATCTTACTCATAACTCCTCTCTGTTTTGCATATTTTGTCTCTAGCTGGAAGTTTTATTGACTAATAATAACAATAAGAATCCAATAATGTCAGCTGTTACATTTGCTGCTCCATACACTTCACCTACATCTACAATGCATGCATGAGGTGTGGTGTGGAGTGTGTGTGTGTGGTGTGTGATCATAGTGAGTTATTAGCTAATTAGAGGAAAACTTTCAACTATAAGACTGAAAACTTCATGACTGAAAATATTTTGAAATTTTTACTCATGAATGGGCTAACATGAAACAATAGCAACAATCCACAACAACAATAGCTAATATCTCACTAATAATAATTATTTGTAATGATTTCTGCTCACTCAATAAATTTTTTCAGTTCTACAATATTATTATTATTATTCTATACTTTAATTCAGCTCCACAAGCAAAAGCAATTCAACATTTGAGGATGTCAGGTGTCAGTGAAGTCTCCACTTATCAAATATTAATGGTATTTCATCTAAGAAATGACCCCTCAATTTTACAGTGGGAATGAGTTATGCATGTACCTTATTTAAGGGGAAGGGATCTTATTTAGATTGGAGGGAAATACACTATTACAGTATGTGATAGTGCAATATTTTAATGCATGGTTATAATTATCTTCTATGTAAAATTTACATGTAAGTACACATTTCTTGCATGACGAATGATTGATGAACCAAGAATATAATGCTTTACATAACCTTTTTCTTGAACTAGCAAGAAAGTGGTAATGGTTCCTAGTTTGATAAATGTTATGTGCATGCATGAATATAATAGTCTTCTCCGGTCTGTTATGGAGAACTAATATTTACTGACCAAGACACTGGAGAGATCTTTCCAGTAGAATCAGAATTGGCGATTTCAGGAGATACAATCTCTATAGCTAGTGAACAACTGAATATCAATCGACACTATAATGTTACTGTTTCTGCCAACAATGCCAATGGATCAGCTTTATCTCATATTATGCTGAGTGAGTACTATTTTACTTTAATAGGAAACCGTCACAAGTTATTAATTAGTGGTATCCTATTATGGAGCAAATTTGGAGTACGTATTTTTTTATGTGGGTTAGATGCATTCCTGAATATCAATCACTGAAATATGCACTAAACTGGTATACTAGGAGTTAAGTGCTATTAATGTTAACAGAACAAGCTGTTAATTAGGATGTATGTTCTTAATACAGAAATGTCAGGTATTTGAATAAAGGGATTCTATTGTTACAGAGGTGTCCTCATCTAGCCTTCATGCCATTTTAATTCATAACACTACCTTTGACAGGTACACATGGTGTAAAGGATATCACTGCTGATTACACGCCACATATAGCCATGACAACAGAGTATTTCAAGAGTTCCACTAATAAGGGGGCATTGCTATTTTTTTCGTTCACAAATGGCACGTCAATTAATTTCAGTAATTCATTTTATTTGTCCCTGGATAGGAATGCATCTCATGACTACACATTACCTGGTGACTTAACCCCTGGACTGTATCTTGTGTTTGCTTATGATATTGAAAGTGATGGAACACTCCATAATGGAGTGGGTTACCCAGCAGATAATTTCTCCTTTACTGGACATAGCCGAGGTGCAGGATTTAACACAATTCAACAACCTACAGATGCTGCACATGTAGACACTAAAAAGTTTCACTCAAAAGACATCAAAGACTGCACTGTTACCTTAACTGGAGATGTTATCTCGGCAACATGTTCATATTCGAGTGATTCTGCAGCCACTGGATTCCAAATGATTGTACAGATGAAGAATACTAAAGCTGATATACTTTTGATAAATCAAACCACGAAATATTTCTCCACTGGACCAGTCACAGTTCAAGTGGAAGATGAGAATGGAACATATCATGTATCTATTCTTCCTCTACTGAGAGAGAAGGGAATAGTGAATGCTACTGTAGCATATACACAGGAATTACCAACAAGTGGTATGTTGTAATGGGTAGCATTTTTAATCATTATGTACAGCTACTGACTAGCTCTTTGTGTATGTCCATGTATCTTGTGCTATAATAACTTTAATGGAACATCACATTAGCTAACTTCCAAAATGTGATGACTAATTAGATTCTCTTTGCTGAATACAAATAATAACTATGCCTACAAAGCCTGAGGTTCTTGTTAAGGATTTAATTTTTTGATTTGGTATTTTATAGTCTACTTATTAGCTTGCAGCACTGTGGGGGGAGAGTAAGTATGTGTAGAAAAAATAATTACAGACAAAGTATGTACACATGGACATATTCAACTCAATAGTGTGGGGCTCACTCTTTGCTTATCCCCAATAATAGCTACTTGTATATGTTTAGCTTTTTATTGTGATGTGTTGTTTATGTTTGTATTTGTATATCATTACATGTATGTTTTTGTTTATAATTCAATGATGTTACCAGCTCCCTTTCAAAACAAATCATGGACAATGGTAATGATGGCAGTAGCAGTAACAGGTAAGAGAGACTCACACACAGAGACTAATATTTCTTTCCTTAATTATTGATAGAATTCATAGTAATTATACTTCTGATAATCATTGTCATCCTTTTGTTTTATTGCTGCTGTAAGACAAGGTAAGTAAAATAATGTTACGTATATTAGTTAGCATTTACTATAATATCATTATTATTATGATAGAAATGATGCCACTCCTAACAATTCTGCCTCCGGAAGAGAAGATACTATAGGTTTAGTTGAAAATGTAAGTTATGGCACTAGTATAATTATTATAGTGGATCCAGGAGTAATTCATTGGATTCTCGGACATTGTTAGCACCTAACTAATAGCTAATATTAAGGGAGCTTGTACATAATTTTCCTATTTTATTGAGAATTGTATAATAATAATATACATGCCCATGATTGATAAGAAGAAGCCAAAACTGAGAAGGATGCATGAAAAAGGATGGGAAGAAAAAGAAGACAAAACACAGAGTAACACCACAGTGAGATTGCCAGACATCTTGGTTCAACTGGCAACTATCTAATCATTATTCTAATATCTTTTTTAAGGTTTTAACCTGTCTGGTCCCAAGACTCTCAGATAAGTTGTATAAATGTCTTGTTAACTATAATATTTTTCTTTCAGGATAAACAACCAACACCGTCCGATGACTATAGTTCTGACCTTTCATAATTTTTCAATACTACATATAATATGTGTGTGACACTGTGTGCTTTTCTGTATGTCATTACATGAAGTGATTGGCTACTTATCTATGTCACCCATAGTTACTATAATAACCATGATTTAGTCTGTTCCTGAAGTGTTGGTGACCTTAGAAGGAGCATGGATGCTAGATGAATACCAGACACAGGGGCACTTAGCTATAGTCCCTATTGTCATGAGTTATAGCTACGTAGCTATATCTGAGCATTAAATTTTACTTGTGATGACATATAGGCAATGAGAAAAGAACTTACAATTTGTTTTAGTGGCTGCTGTTACACTAATTTTTACCTATTTTTCAGCTGGCAGCTCTACAAGTGAGGGCAACTCTACAAGTGAGGGGCCAAGGCACTATAGCTAGCGCTAGCTATAATATTACAAGCATGCATAATCATCACAAGCAGTGGTTCTATTTGTGGTAATTAGCTATATATAGCTATTATTATGTAGTTTTGTTCACTTGAGAATCATGCATTGGTGAGGTTATTACAGTGCTTATCATCGTATTATTGAGCTCCAGTTTTCTTGACAGCTACTACTTCTTTTACTCTAGTCAGCAAGTTACTGCTGGTCCATCTTGAGAGCTAATGCCCTCACAATAATTATATTATTATCTTTGGATAAGTGTTCTGGTTAGAGGGCCTCATTTCCAAGGGTGAAGTTCTATTGATGTCAGTACATAATCTGATGTATTATTTTCAACTGTCAGATATATTGTATAGCTAATTATAATTCAGGAGTATCCTCACTTGAAGGATATTGGAATAGAGTGGGTTCAGCGGACTGAAAATGTAGCTCAGGAGATGTCAAGATTAAAATATGTCAGTTAAAATATCAAAATGTGTTACATGAAGTGATTGGCCATGTGGTTATGTCATCCATAGTTACTAGTGTCAGATGATCAAGTTTAGCCATGATTTAGTCTCTCTCTTCATCTTCTTGTATCTTTGATGTTTCTGTAGCTTCTTGTAGTTTGAGAGCTTCCTGTGCCTATTGGTTAAATCTATTATCCAGAGCCTATCTGTTTTACTGTAGTTATACATACCTCTTTTTGCATCTTCTCTAGTTTTTCCAATGTCACAGATTTTAGTGGCAAAATCTTCGGCTTGCAGAGAGCCTGTGTCCATTATTTAAGAGCAATGATGAATTTGTAGAGCAGCAATATGTCATTGATAATATGAAACCAAGCTATACAGTGGAATCCCTCTATTCTAACACCCTGAAATGAGGACATAGGACATTAGCTCTATGCTGTTATTTGGGACAAATAACAGCTTAGAGCTAATCAGGACGCTATCTCAAGGTGTCTGGAATAATTCTTCTTCAGGGAGTCCAATATTAACATGTAAAGATGGTGACTTAAGGTAACATCATTCATAATTAGCTATAGTAAGTTGCTAATTCTTGCAGCTAACTTCTCACTGCTACTCTGCATGACATCCTTGCCAAAACCATGTTTTCCTTTTTACTGCTGGAGATTTGGAGGAACTTTATATAGGCAACTTAGGTGATAAGTTAAAGCATGCACATGTTTTATTAGGTAGTGGGTTGCCATGGAAACATGTAAAATCTTATTTTAGGCTGCAGGTTATTTTTTTCCTCTGGCAATTTTATAAGTGTAGCTATAGATATTATGTACAGAACAGAAGAGTGTCAGCTCAAGTTCAATGTAAGATCCCAAAGTAGAGATGTCCTAATATTGCTCACACTTTCCACTGAGACTAAAGCTAGCCTGGTGTGGATAGCTAATTCTCTCATATTATCATGAACTTTATTATTGTACCCCATATGTAGCTAGTTACTATTTAACTATAATTACAGCTATCTGCTTACCAATTGTGTTGTCTCTTCATTGAAGACAATTCCAGTCTTGGGAAGGACCTCCTTGAACGTGGCCTTCTTTTGCTGTATAGAGTGACAGATATCACCATAACGACAAATCTAGTTATATTATAGCCAGCTAACGTACAGTCACTGGCATCATCAGCTAACAGAAAAGCTCGCACACATAAGTTATAGAGGGTGTGTTTGTTGGTGCGCATTAATTAAACGCTTGAGTTGGCAGTGCAGTGCTCGAGCATGAACTCTCGCTGTAGCATGTAGGTCGGTGTCTGCAGCGAGACGGTACAGACTATCTAGAGTATCAGTCCCTGAAAGTGGGCGACGACTGAAAAAGTAAGAATCTAGCTTAATTTGCGTGTGTAGCTATTGGGCGTTACCATAAATATTTTAGCTGGATATGGCATGGCATGGTACATAATGTCACACAGTCAGTGGTCTAGCATCAGCAATATGGAATGGAATGTTTAAGGTAAACCATGTCAGCTATGTGCAGTATTCCAAACTAATACTAGTGATGTGTCCGCCATCTGCTAACTGTGAGATATCCCTATTAAACTGCCTTCTCCTACCAATGTTTGTAGGAGTAGTTATGCTGCGGCTTTTCGTTGATTTCCTCTGTCACCCTATCCTCTTCTTTAGGCGGACCAAGAGAACCACACCTCCAGACTGTCTACTGGACCCCACACTGGGCAGGCACGAGTATGTCGTAGCCAATGGCATTAAGTTCCACTATGTGACGTGTGGAGATGAATCTAAGCCACTCATGCTATTTCTTCATGGGTTTCCAGAGGTAAATAGACTTGACTAAACCTCCTGTACCTCTATCATGGACCAGTGCCATGGTTCCCAGAGATATATTAACTAGCTAAACTTCCTGAAGCTCTATCATGGACCAGTGGCATGGAATTGGTTGTACATTAGTATAATATACAGGAGTGAGAGGGTCTTGACTTCCTGTTACAATGGATGGTCACTACAAGATTATATGATCAGTGCCTGCAAGTTGCTACATATCCAGAGACTCGAGTATTAAACTAGAATGGGCTAGCCTCATAGCTGTCAGATAGACAGTGTAAATCCATTAGTGGTGAGACTGAATGTACTGTATTTAGCCCAGTAGTTAGCTGTTCATCAATTTGCACAATCAACTGAATGATATTATATTTTTTTCAGTTCTGGTTCTCATGGCGACACCAGATAAAGGAATTTTCACATGACTATCATGTAGTGGCTGTGGACCTCAGAGGATTTGGAGAAACTGACTGTCCCCCTAACATTCTTGATTACTCCATCACCAATCTCCGTCAGGATATTGTAGAGCTGATCCCATCTCTCGGTCACAGTAAAGCAATCCTCGTAGCTCATGACTGGGGTGGCGCTATTGCTTGGACCGTCACCCAGAAGCACCCAGAACTTGTGGAGAAGCTGGTAGTTATGAACTGCCCTCACCCCAAGATATTTGCCGAGAGAATCAGACATTTCTCTCAGATGATGAAATCCTGGTATATGTTTCTCTTCCAAATCCCCTGGTTACCGGAATTCATACTCTCAGTCAAGGACTTTGTTAATTTCAATGAATTTTTTCGTGGGAATTCCGGAGGAGTACGAAACAAAGCTTCCTTTACAGAAGAAGATGTCGAGGCCTATAAATATGTGTTCTCACAAGAAGGAGCTATAACACCACCCCTCAATTATTACAGAGCTGCTATGCGATCTGGTGGAATAGGAACTGACAATGAAGACGACAGTACTATTAATGTGCCAACTCTTATTATATGGGGAGATGCAGATAAGTATTTTGATGTGGCTATGGCTAATGATCATGGGGGTGTGGTCAGCAAACTGACTGTTAGGCATATTCCGGATTGCAGTCATTGGGTGCAGAATGATGTACCAGAGACAGTTCATCGCTACATGTGGGAGTTTCTGTGAAAGTACAGGCACACGTGTACAATAGTGTGTTATAATGCTGTCATCATAATCATACAATAGCTTATCTCACTACCAAAGAAACCCCCTATAATTACCATTCAATTAATTAGCTTTTCTGAAAAAAAAACAATAACAACAACAACAAACAACAACATTTAGTTCACATATAACTTCCAGTGTACCATTCATAGAGATCACATTCTATTCGCACACCCTCCCCTAAGGATGTGTTGTTGCCCATCAATTTACATTTCTCACTTTAGTATGTATCTCCATCCCCTGGAATACCAGTTCATCAGGAGTCTGCTCTGTACAATAAAAGTTCCTGCGAAGGGTCTTCAGACAATTAGGGGGGTTGTGTTTATAGTCCGTCCTGGGGGGGAGTCTTAGAAGTTATTACTGATAAACAGAAAACACCTGTATATTGGAATCCCTGCATTAGTTGTTACGATTACACTCCATTTTTAACCTTAAAATTAATAACAATCAATAAAGTGAATCACAGGGTAAAGTTCACAGGGTAAAGGTCAAGTAAGAGACATAAATTATACATAAAAATAATTAGCTCTGGATAAAATGCACATACACACACAAATAAAAAAAAAATAAACAAAAAAAAATTAATCAAAGTGTTAGAGAAATTCCTTTATATATTCGTTCACCTTATCTGGGACATCCTGCTGTACCCAGTGACTACAGTTAGGAATATGCTTCACTGTTAGATCTGTAACAAATTCTTCGTGAGCGTCAGCCATTGAACTCTCTAAAAACAGGTCATCATCTCCCCATATGATCAAAGTAGGTATGTCAATGCTTTTCTTAACGACCTTGGCTTCATTTGGTTCAGAAAACATGTAGAAGATACATCGTATGTAGTTGATAGGACCTGTTGTCGCTCCAGGCTGTGAGAAAACATACTTGTATGCTTCAACAGCTTCTTGTGGGAAAGCTGTACGGTTACGAACCCCGGCTTTCTTCCCACGGAAAATAGCATTGAAATATCCATAGTCTCGTATAGACAGTATGAACTCTGGCAGCCAGGGAACTTGAAAGAGGAACATGTACCAAGACTTCATTAGTTGAGTCCATGTGCTCGAGATAGTATGTTTGAAGATTCTTGAGTGAGGGCAGTTCATGACTACCAGCTTCTCCACAAGTTCTGGGTGCTTCTGGGTAACGGCCCAAGCAATAACCCCGCCCCAATCATGAGCTACCAGGATTGCTTTACTGTAACCAAGAGCTGGGATCAGCTCTACAATATCCCGACGGAGATTACTGAGTACATAATCAAGAGTATTAGGGGGACGGTCAGTTTCTCCATATCCTCTGAGGTCCACAGCCACCACATGGTAGTCAGATGAAAATTCCTTCAACTGATGCCTCCATGAATACCAAAACTGTGAGAAAACAAGGTGTTATAAATTATAACTATAATGGACACATTATTAGCTTGTAGACATGCATTTCTTCCTCTTGGAACAAGAATGAACTAGTTTCAGAGACCTAATGTGAGCTTAAGAACTATGACATGGCTAGGGCTATAAATATCACTAATATCAGATCTCCAAGTATCTGTAAATCTATAACTTATGACAAATGATCATAAAATAAGGGGTCAATATGTTTACATTAAACACTGATAAGTATACTATCAATAATTCATTTTCACCTCAATAGTGTGACCTACTGATTGATTAGAAGGACCATGACAACTTTGAAGACTGGGTAATTTGGAACACCCACTATTGAATTTCCTAGTTCTAGTGATTGTGTCACTATTTTGGAAGCTTTTACTCTTTGCTCCACTATTAATCTTCAATCTTAGGCTGCAAAGAGATTTCCTGCTGTCCTGAGATGATATTATCACCCTTAAAGTTAACTAGCTAGCAGCTTCTATACCTCTGGAAACCCATGAAGAAACAGCATGAGTGGCTTGGAATCATCTCCACACGTCACATAATGGAACTTAACGCCATTGGCTACAACATACTCGTGCTTGCCCAGTGTGGGGTCCAGAAGACATTCTGGAGGTGTGGTTCTCTTGGTCCGCTTGAAAAAGAGGACGGGGTGACGTATGAGCTCTATCAGCAGCTTAAAACATGTAATTACAGTCCACAACACGATCAGAAAGTGAACCAGCAAGTAAAATTTCCAACTCAACCCTCCGCCAAAACGAGACATTGCAGAGACTTCGAACTAGACTTCCCTCGGGTGGTGCGCTATATTTAGAGTCACCCCGTTTTTAGCGGGGAAAAATGAATTTTCAAATTGGAAAGTGACGAGGACTTGTGGAAGTGTCTATACGTAAGCCACCACGCCATGTTGAGACAAAGGCGTTCGTATGGAGGTCCTCCCGTGTCAGATAAACCCACTGCAGTGTCCAGAAGGAAGCACGCAAGGATAAAACCATCCAACAAATTAAAAATGGTATGTAGCTATAGGTACATAATTGGCTATACCATAAGGTACCAGGTACCAGTGATAATTACTAGATGGAGAGCTATAAATGATATATGTACCCTTTAATGCTTCTAGAGTCCTTTCCCTGAAGTAGAAGGAGAACAGCTTTGCTCTCCACGTCCTCTCAGGGATATAAAGAATCATCATTTGAACAAACTCTCTGATGTCAAAAAGAGCCTCTACTTTGTGGATGTTGAAGAAGCCAGTTCCGTTCTCAGTAGCCCTGCTACCAATCCTTTTAATACTAATACCGAACCCATTAATGAAGCCCTGCCCATTTCTGATGACACACTCAATACTCCACCTAGCAACAACTCCTTATCAACTCCAGTCCCTGCCATTAATGATGTAATTAACTCCCAGCCTGCTTCTGATCATGGGTGCCATGATCTACCCAGAAATACAAATGTTTCCATGGATACATTTGCCAATGGTAATCTACGACCAACTTATATAGTTTCCTTGGACAGAAAGTTAAGTCCTAAACCTTTCCAACAATATCGGGCCATCAAAAACACAGGAAAAAGTTTGAACAGGAGCAAAAGCTCAAAGGGTGAGTGACTCTTAAGTGTACCCTGGTTAGTTATTGAGCTGCACTAAACTTGTGTGCATTTGTAACACAATCTGTATACATCCATTATCATGGAAGCTAACAGTACACATTTTTGGTTCTCTAATGTACACTTCAACCGTGATTGATTAGACAGCTGTGTTTAGAGTTTTATTTTCACTTGTAGATGGTGCTACCAAAGTAAACCAGGCTATAGAACAGCCTTCTGCTCATGCCAAGAGTATGTGGAACAGTGTTGTGTCCTGGATGAAGATGGCCGTGGACTTTATTGCTCTAGACAGCACCATTGAATCCTTACCTACAACAATGCCTCATGGCAAGGTACAATATACTGAGAGTTTTCATGGAGAGCAGGATAGAAAGAGGCTTACTCAAACCATGTCAAGTGGAAGCTGTCTTATCAAGCTGTTACATACCCTTCCAAGGGGCCACCCTTTTACTGTATATTTAACCTTTTCACCTGCTCCATATACTTAACCCTTCCATGAGGCCACCCTAATGCCATATATTTAATCCTTCTATGGAGCTATGACTCTCCTCTATAGCTTTCTGGGTCATGGAAGAGTTAATTATACAGTAGCAGGGTAACCCATGGAAGGGTTAAATGTATGTAGCAGGGTGATGAGTTAAATATCTGTATCAGGGTGACCCATGAAAGCATTAAATATCTGTACCATGTAGCATGGTGGTCTCATGGAAATATATGTAGTAGGCTGGTCTCATAACAGACTGGTCTCATTGAAGGGTTAAATGTATGTAGCAGGGTGACCCATAGAAGGGTTAAATGGCAGGCTGGTCTCATGGAAGGGGTTAAGTATAATGTGTAGCAGATGGTTTATCCCATAAGTATTTAGTATGTATCTAATTCAATATTTATTAATGTCAATAACATTCATTGTATGTATGCCATCTTAGAAACGAGGATTAGGAGATGCTGATGTTATTGGACCTTCTGCAATGAAACAACCACGGACTTCATCTGTTGCCACCACACAGAGGAGCTCCAGGAAGGAGTCACATGATTGGAAGTGTGGCAACGAGAAGAGGGGTATGTCCTTGGGAAAGTTCAGAGCTCCAGCTGGAATGACAACAGAGTGAGTTCTAAGGACAGACATATTTCTCTCATAAGTTTAAAGACAGGGTTAATTGTTAAATTCAGTTTAGTAAGATATAATTATCCGGTGTGAACTGCCATAGACATTCATGTTCTGCCATGGATATATGATACCATGAGAAATCAATGTTAAAAAATTGAGTTCTCTGTCAGTCTGGTGGTGTTGGAAATAATGAAGTCTGACCTTGAACTTTTAGGGCAGGGGTTAAAATCATTACCTAGAATTAAGTCTATGGCTTATGAAGACCTAAAAGTTAATTATTGCATTTTTAGTGTAACTAGGTAACTAAAGCTATGTACAGGCTGGCACTAATCTAGCTTAAATATTATGGAATTCAATTGTTCAACTGGTATTGAAGTTAATAGTATTCATTGCCTATTTAGTGTGCATTAAATGGAACTTTCACCTATAATATGCAGGCTAGTGCCACTCCCTTCTGTATAATTGAGGTTCCACTGTAGACTAGTGCCAGTCCCATCGGGTGTATATAACTGAGGTTCCACTGTATAATTATACAGACAGTGTCAGTCCCATAGGGTCTATATCATACCTACCAAGTCTCAAGCTATGGGCTTGATTCTCAAGCATTTGACCTCAATCTCAAGCTCTCAAGCCTAATGGTCTTGTTCTCAAGCATTTTATTGCTTCCTCCTGGCTATTCAATCCTGGTAGCTAGCTATATAAATTGACCACAGTAGCTACTGCATGACAAGGTTTTATTGTTACAATGTATTTATGTATGGCTATAATATATTAGACTTTAGTGATGGTACAGTAACATATTAAGCACTATTCTGTCTGGCTTGCCACCATATACAAAATAAGGGCATGTCTTCTCCATGGTTCGAAAAAATAAGACTTCCTTTTGACCAACCAGTATCTAGCATGCAGCATAGTTGCCAACTTTTCCAGATCAAAATGCGGGACAGGAAGCCACACCTCAAGACCACACCTACTTTAGAAGTTCATTTGACCTTTGCACTTCAATGGTTAGCATTTCTGTTAGCTCAGCTCTAGACCCTCTAAGTGCAGTTTTTTTTGCACTTCTGCACATGATCAATGCTGAAAAGGCAAAAATGAGTTTGCAGAACTTGTAATTTGGCAAAGTCGGGACAAGTCATTGTTGGAGCTCTCAGTCAGGCGGGAGTGGGACTTCAGCTGAAAAGTCATGAGTGTCCCGCCCAGGTCGGGACAGTTGAGAACTATGATGCAGTGGACAATCTGCACACATACCTATGAACCTACAAGCAAAGCTCCAAATCAGCTTCTTAAGCTTTGTCCTTCTATCACCTTGGCAGCTATGCTATATAACTGAGGTTCCACTGTATATTATACAGACTAGTGCCAGTCCCATAGGGTCTGTATAACTGAGGTTCCACTGTTTATTATACAGACTAGTGCCAGTCCCATAGGGTCTGTATAACTGAGGTTCCACTGTATATTATACAGACTAGTGCCAGTCCCATAGGGTCTGTATAACTGAGGTTACACTGTATATTATACAGACTAGTGCCAGTTCCATAGGGTCTGTATAACTGAGGTTCCACTGTATATTATACAGACAAGTGCCAGTCCCATAGGGTCTGTATAACTGAGGTTACACTGTATATTATACAGACTAGTGCCAGTCCCATAGGGTCTGTATAACTGAGGTTCCACTGTATATTATACAGACTAGTTCCAGTCCCATAGGGTCTGTATAACTGAGGTTCCACTGTATATTATACAGACTAGTGCCAGTCCCATAGGGTCTGTATAACTGAGGTTCCACTGTATATTATACAGACTAGTGCCTGTCCTATAGGGTCTGTATAAATGAGGTTCCACTGTATATTATACAGACTAGTGCCAGTCCCATAGGGTCTGTATAACTGAGGTTCCACTGTATATTATACAGACTAGTGCCAGTCCCTTAGGGTCTATATAACTGAGGTTCCACTGTATATTATACAGACTAGTGCCTGTCCTATAGGGTCTGTATAAATGAGGTTCCACTGTATATTATACAGACTAGTTCCAGTCCCATAGGGTCTGTATAACTGAGGTTCCACTGTATATTATACAGACTAGTGCCAGTCCCTTAGGGTCTGTATAACTGAGGTTCCACTGTATATTATACAGACTAGTGCCTGTCCTATAGGGTCTGTATAAATGAGGTTCCACTGTATATTATACAGACTAGTGCCAGTCCCATAGGGTCTGTATAACTGAGGTTCCACTGTATATTATACAGACTAGTGCCAGTCCCTTAGGGTCTGTATAACTGAGGTTCCACTGTATATTATACAGACTAGTGCCTGTCCTATAGGGTCTGTATAAATGAGGTTCCACTGTATATTATACAGACTAGTTCCAGTCCCATAGGGTCTGTATAACTGAGGTTACACTGTATATTATACAGACTAGTGCCAGTCTCATAGGGTCTGTACAACTGAGGTTCCACTGTATATTATACAGACTAGTGCCTGTCCTATAGGGTCTGTATAACTGAGGTTCCACTGTATATTATACAGACTAGTGCCAGTCCCACAGGACTAGTGGGAGGGAAGAAGCAGTACCCTATGTTGTTTCTGAGGGCAAAGTTCCCCTTTACATTTTCAATAAACCTGTCTACTTGTTTTTGAGTCCTGTTATTTGTCAAATTCTCCATGAAACCTTGCTAAAGTACATATATCCCAGTTCTCTGAAGACACACTTGGTGTATTCAATGGTACTTTTGAGCCACTCTCTGCATTCAATGGTACTTTTGACAGTGAATTCAATGGTTCTTTTGAACCACACTCAAGTGCATTCAGTCGTTTTCTTGGACTCATGTAACTCTACCTGGCAGTATTGTTAGCTCTAGTTACCTACAAGCTTTGCACCAATATTAATTAATTAGCTGCCAGCATTCTCTGGGTGTTAAGTGGATTAAAATATTGTTTTTGTCATTGTTAGCTCTGTACATGCTCTAAATGAATTGGCTGTCTCATTCTCAGGGTGTTAAGTGGATTAAAATATTGTTTTTGTCATTGTTAGCTCTGTACATGCTTGCAATAATCTAAATGAATTGGCTGTCAAATTCTCTGGGTGTTAGTGGATAGAATCAAATTTAATAGATAAGTCTGCAACAGAACACTGCAGGAATATATTTGCTTCATCAACTGACCTTCTAAAGGAGCAGTGATGGAATTGACTGCTGTCATCTTTTTCTTTGCTGCAACAGTTGCTAGCTGTGTTGCTTCTTATGATCATGGATGTGATGTGTCTGCTCCTGAGATAACTTTGAAAGAGCTACACAGTGGGTGTCACACTGATGGACTGTCACGCCATCCTTACTGTTTAGCAGCAATGCACAGATTCTGTGGCCGAGTTTCTTACCCGAGTGCCATCCATACTCTGGGCATTTCACGAGAGCATATGAACCGCCGAATATACCTGTCGTGTGTAAAGTCGCACTGGAAAGGGCATGTACAAATAGGAGAGCTTTCTACAATCCATTCAGGATGCAACATTCATAAGACGCAGCACAGAGACTGTCTGTCTGCTAGCCACAGATTTTGTACCAATAGGTTCGGAGGTGACAAAGCTGGAATCATACAGGAGGTAGGGCAAGGTGTTGTAGAGCTTCACTGCTTTACTACGACCCGAAAGGAAGATGTTCGTCATAATGTACTTCGTAATCTTCACCCTGGCTGCCAGTTTCCTAATTCTGACTCAGATAGCTGTTTTTCAGCTGCTAGCAGGTGGTGTAATCGGTATTTCGGGTACAGTGGTGGCATGACTTTGGAAGTGAACTCTCTCATTATTACTGTGGGATGCTACAATGCCGAATTTTCAGGAATTGCTTTCAATGTGCGTTCCAATGGTTTCTACAATGCAACAAATCACGTAGATCGAATGTGCTCTTTAAATTTTAACGTCGAAGAAGGTGAAATACTGCATTCCACTGAAGAAGTATTGGAAATACAAGTTTTTGATAACCTTCAATCAAATGTACTGTTTAGTCAGTTACCTCCTCCTCCTCCTCCTCCTCATCCTCCTCATCCTCCTCATCCTCCTCATCCTCCTTATCCTCCTCATCCTCCTCATCCTACTGATCCTCCTTATCCTCCTCATCCTCCTTATCCTCCTCATCCTCCTCATCCTCCTTATCCTCCTCATCCTCCTTATCCTCCTCATCCTCCTTATCCTCCTCATCCTCCTCATCCTACTGATCCTCCTTATCCTCCTCATCCTCCTCATCCTACTGATCCTCCTTATCCTCCTCATCCTACTGATCCTCCTTATCCTCCTCATCCTACTGATCCTCCTTATCCTCCTCATCCTCCTCATCCTACTGATCCTCCTTATCCTCCTCATCCTACTGATCCTCCTTATCCTCCTCATCCTACTGATCCTCCTTATCCTCCTTATCCTCCTCATCCTACTGATCCTCCTTATCCTCCTTGTCCTCCTCATCACTTGAATATTCCTCTGCAGCCATCCTTTGAATATTCTAAACAAGTGATCGAACGAAGTAGATTTGAGCATTCACACGGCTTAATATTTAGTCGAGATTTTACTTATAATTCCGGTATTCCACGTGTCCTCGAAGGTGATATTGTGTTCAGTTCATTATCAATGAATTTAAATATGTCCAAAGAAAACAGCCGGAATGTTTTGTACAAGGGCCAGAATGTTTTGTACAAGGGATCTTCGGTAATTGTTTCTCCAATTACAAAAATAAAGATATCGGCCATTATTACCAATTCGGCACTAGATGTACCTTGGAATGCTATCGTTGTGACTGGTCTGGGAACTGTAAAGACCATTCGTGGCCAATGGAAGGGATTCAGTACTCACAACCTCACGGTTTTACAGCAAGAGGTTACAGTTTAATTGTGGAAATTGCTGAACTATATAAAGTGTTGAATTTAGTGTGTTTTAGTATAGATTATAGAATGAATTGAGAGTAGTAACTGTTGTGTGTGTTTAGATCAATCCCATGTAAATCATCTTGTAACATTATGTACTTGTAAACACATTATAGGATGCATCACTTAAAAAGTGTGATATCTAATAACCCAGTAAGCTAAGAAATAAGTTGGTTATAGGGGGCACATCCACCACATGCTTTTGAATGCTGTATCTAACTTACACTATACTGCACATGCACATGTGCAAATCTAAAAGAAGTATGCATATATAGGCGGTAGAACCATGGGGGCAATGGGGGAACTTGCCCCCATTCTCAGGCAGCTATGGGGGCAGTGTTCAGTGTAATGACTTAAAATTGGCACCACTCAAATAATTTATTTATTACAATTAAGCAGCTGCATGCAGTTGGTGCTGATAGTTCTGTTTTTGATTTTAACTGTGTAATAGCTGCTACTTCAGAACCTTCATAGTTTCCTAGATCAAGATGACCTTGTTAAACTACGCAGAATATTCCAGATCAAATTGAATAATGACATAATGAATAATAATCACCTCCCCCCTCCCACCACCAGATTGTTAATTTTATGTAAAATGGCAGCATTGAGTATGATTATCGGAGAATTGACCTGCCCCACCCACCCCACCCCCACCCCGTACTCAAAATCATCTTCCTCAACCTATAGTATGGGTTATTTTTAGCTAGCATCAGAAAAGTATGAGTTATGCCTCTATATAGCCAACACTTAGATTCACTAGGTACAGGCTTGTTGGTTCAGTATGACCTCATAAATAACAGGACACTGTCCTATAAACTGTTAGGACAACATCAATAACAGGACACTGTCCTTTAACCTGTTAGGACAACATCAATAACAGGACACTGTCCTATAACCTGTTAGGACTACATCAATAACAGGACACTGTCCCATATATGACCTTTTATACTTTGTTATTATTATTGAAGAGTATGTAGCTAGGGATAATCAGACCCCACCCATAGTATACAATATGGAGTAATGCTTCCCCCCCCCCCCCCCCCCCCCCACACACACACACACACACAAATATAAAAACAAAACATACAAACAAAATACACTATAATCAGTGTTACCAGATTCAGTAGATGCAAATTCCCTACCCTCAAGAAAAAATTTCCCTAAATTTCCCTTAATTGGAGTGGGTGTTTAGTAACACTGCTTGAAAATGAGCTGCCATGCCTTCTTGCACATGTCTAAACCAGGAAAATGCACCAAATTGTATACAGACTGCACATGACCAGACCAGACATGCCCCATCTGGGCATGCTCAGAATTAAAAAAAATCCCTAACTAAACAATCCTGGTCCCTAAACACCACAAAAATTCCCTTAATCTGGGGACAATTCCCTAAATCTGGTAACACTGACTATAATACAAACATAAAAATATAACAATACAAATAAGTATAATAATATTATAAAAATGCATAATAATATAAAATGTACCTTTATACCAATTATTATTGGTGTCTTGTGTTGGTTTAATGGACATGTTCCTCCTTCACTTTATCAGTAGAGTTCATAGGTAGGGTATGTAAGGTACGTTGCCTAGGTAACAGTGTGATGTGGTAAGATAAAGTTGTGGAGAAGAACAGTGAAATTAAATTTTTGTTTCCATTGTAATCTAGTGATGGTCTTGGCCAAGTGCTAACTCTGGGACCCATCAAAGAAGATCTTCAGTTCTGTTCTAATGACAAGATGACAGCAAGCCATTCAAAATTTGAGACTGAAAAACCTCCATTTTCATCTCTTGCCAAGACCTTTTCGTCTTCACTCTCTATAATATCTCCCAGAGACAAGTCTAGAGATAATAGGCTGATACTACATCCTAAGACATCCAATTTCGGTCTTAATTCCATTCTGGATGGATCACCATGTTCTGTTCCCATTCTAGGTTCTCATATGAAGAAAAAAATACGTCGTCAGTCTTTGAGACGTTTCTATGGGAACAGTATTTACAGTCCTAACCTCACAGAAGTGCCCAGCAGTTCTATTGTGGTCAGGAGGAGCCCTCGACTGCTTAGTAAGTGCATAGACAAGATCACAAGTATTATTACAGTAGAGCTTCTCTATTCCAGCCTCTCTATTCCAGCCTCTCTATTCCAGCCTCTCTATTCCAGCCTCTCTCTATTTCAGCCTCCTTAGGACTTTTCGGGGTTGGAATAGAGGAGTTCCACTGTATACAAAGGTGTCCTCGTTTCAGGGTGTTGGAATAGGGGAGTTCCACTGTACACAGAGGTGTCCTCATTTCAGAGGGATGGTTCCATTGTATACAGGGATGTTTCCAAGGGTTGGAATAAACAATGTCTTCTTAAGGGTACTAATTAAATTATTCTGTGGTGATGCTGTTTCTTTAGCCAAAGGAAGCCCACATGTTTCTGGAATACCTCCACCTCCTCCGCTGCCACCTGTTCCATGTGTCCCTCTCCCTCCTCCTCTCCCTCCACCTCACAACTCCTCTAGTTCCCTCCACACTACATCGTTCAGGGATCATTCCACCTCACATGCTGGCAATGAGACAGGTTCTGACCACTCACGTGACATCTTGAACCAAATGCAGTCTCGGTTGAGGAATCGTATCACAAGAAGAGGGACCAGGAAGGATGGAGGGTCTGTGAGAGGTGGTGATCTTAACAATGGAGACACTAAGGAAGTGGATATTAAGGTATAGACATGGGCCATTCACAGGAACTTGTAATGATGGTAGAACCTGAGGTATCTGGACGCCTTGAAACAAATTAAAATGACCTGTTTAGCGGGATGACTTCATTTCCTCTAATATACAGGCTGTTATCCTGTCAGGTGGTTCTTATTTTAGGGTGTTGGAATTGAGGGGTTCCACTATATACAGAGGTGTCCTTATTTCAGGGTGTTGGAATAGAGAGGTTTTACAGCATACAGAGGTGTTCTCATTTCCAGAGGCTGGAATAGAGGAGTTCTATTATTATATCATAGTATAAGGATTCTTGTGTACTATACATAATAATTAATAACTGCATAATGGACTTATGTTAATCTCTGTATCAAAGATTCATGTTTTATATATTTGTTAAATAGTGCATCATTTTAACAATATTCTATTCCATTGAACTCTGTACTTCCCTTAGGTCAAGCAGTGGGCTGAAATCCAGGCCCATAGTCATAAACTCTCACTCTCTGACTTCTTCTCCCTTGCTGAAAAGAAGAGAGCTGAGCTAAGGACAGCTCTGGAGAGGTTAGAGGGAGAAATGTCTCAGGATCTGGAATACATTTCCCAAACAGTAGAACTCTTGCTTGAAGGAGCTCTGTGGTTTCCTGGAGGTAGCAAAGAGATGAGAGTAAGTGTACTGTCTGTTTAAGAAAGAATGCTCACAGGTCCAACATGCACGCACTCCATGCATCTAAGATGATGTCATTTGGTGTGCGTTGGTAAAAGTGCAGAATCATATTCCATAAGACAGCCCTGACACTCAGATATGTCAGGAAAAAAACAACAGTTAATGTATAGTTCTTCTGTTCACCCCCTGAAATGAGACCATCCCTCTAATCAATTTCTCCTCCATAATAGACAGGTTTAACAGGTTCCATTGAATTTCTAAATTCTCCAGGAAACTCTTCCTTTGTATAAAAAACTGGAGAAGAAGATTGAAACACTGAATGAATACGTGCAAGTGTGTGATGAGATGAGAAAGGCAGTGGAGAGTTGTCCAAGCTCTCTGGGCAGCATCCATTACTCAGAACTCTATAATACACTGGTACACATTAGGGAGGTGTTCTACACCAGACACAAGCACTGGGGGACCATAATCTCCACTAATGCAGAGTAAGTAAATGACGCACAAGGAGACTGCTTTCTTGAGATTCTAACTTACTTAGACAATATCTGTGAAAATATCTGGTTGTTTGAATGGGAGGGGGGGGGGGTGGATTAAGCTCCAACACTAGTGGAGTGAGCCCCACACTAGGGAGTTGGTACATATTTTAATTGGGAGAGAGTGTAGTGAACTCCACACTAGGGAGTTGGTACAGAATAAATATATTTCAATTGGGAGAGAGTGTAGTGAGCCCCACACTAGGGAGTTGGTACATATTTTAATTTGGAGAGAGTGTAGTGAACTCCACACTAGGGAGTTGGTACAGAATAAATATATTTTAATTGGGAGAGAGTGTAGTGAGCTCCACACTAGGGAGTTGGTACAGAATAATTATATTTCAATTGGGAGAGAGTGTAGTGAGCCCCACACTAGGGAGTTGGTACATATTTTAATTGGGAGAGAGTGTAGTGAACTCCACACTAGGGAGTTGGTACAGAATAAATATATTTTAATTGGGAGAGAGTGTAGTGAGCTCCACACTAGGGAGTTGGTACAGAATAAATATATTTCAATTGGGAGAGAGTGTAGTGAGCCCCACACTAGGGAGTTGGTACATATTTTAATTGGGAGAGAGTGTAGTGAACTCCACACTAGGGAGTTGGTACAGAATAAATATATTTTAATTGGGAGAGAGTGTAGTGAGCTCCACACTAGGGAGTTGGTACAGAATAATTATATTTCAATTGGGAGAGAGTGTAGTGAGCCCCACACTAGGGAGTTGGTACATATTTTAATTGGGAGAGAGTGTAGTGAACTCCACACTAGGGAGTTGGTACAGAATAAATATATTTTAATTGGGAGAGAGTGTAGTGAGCTCCACACTAGGGAGTTGGTACAGAATAATTATATTTCAATTGGGAGAGAGTGTAGTGAGCCCCACACTAGGGAGTTGCTACATATTTTAATTGGGAGAGAGTGTAGTGAACTCCACACTAGGGAGTTGGTACAGAATAAATATATTTCAATTGGGAGAGAGTGTAGTGAGCCCCACACTAGGGAGTTGGTACATATTTTAATTGGGAGAGAGTGTAGTGAACTCCACACTAGGGAGTTGGTACAGAATAAATATATTTCAATTGGGAGAGAGTGTAGTGAGCCCCACACTAGGGAGTTGGTACATATTTTAATTGGGAGAGAGTGTAGTGAACTCCACACTAGGGAGTTGGTACAGAATAATTATATTTCAATTGGGAGAGAGTGTAGTGAGCCCCACACCAGGGAGTTGGTGCAGAAAGAAAGAAAAAAAAAACTTTGTGTAATTATATACATGTATAGAGTATGTATTACAGAGGTTCCTGACAGAAAATAAAAATAGTAGCCAAAATGGCTAATTTATTTTATCCATAGGAATAGGGCAGTTCCCAGTATATACGTATGACTACAAGTGAAAAGTAGTAATGTCAATTTTCCAGGTTGTGGACTAAATGTGGCCTTCCTGTTTGCCACACCCTGTTAGCAAGGTCATGTAATCACGTCTGTGGGCTGGTTAATCGTTTTGTGTCCTTATGCCTGGAAGAAGCCTCTCGCCTCACTGGAATTTTGGTGTCCATTAAATGTACTAGGACAACACAGGTGTGTGCATAGTCTTCCCATAAGGAGGTAATTTTCGTGGGGGGTAATTTTTGTGAATACATTTAGCTACTAGATCCTGTGAGCCATGATACATACTTTACTGAAAATTAACCCACAAAAATTGTTTGATTTAATGCAATCCCATATATTACCATATTGTCATATTGTGAAATTTTAGCCAGGAAAAATATTTGTCACTTTTGTCTTTGCTTGAATGATAGAGCTACAAATATTAGAATTCATAATGCTACGGAAATATGAAATTTTGCATGACATACGTACAGAATGATACTTATAAATAGAATATCATGTAATTAGTTATGTAACGAACATTGTGTAACTATCAAAATGTAAATTCTATGACATTGTTTTGTTTTGTTTTGTTTTCCTGTTTAGCTGAAGGAGAAGTTAAGAGAATGTTTGAATCTCTTAATTGATGCTCACTTCTACTTCACTCTTGATAGTTCTGACAACACATGTTATTGCAAACAGTGCGTGTCTACTTCCACCGGTGGATCTACTCCTAATGACAGCAGTTCCCCGACCAGCTCCACTCCAAACACACTTTATAGTCAATCCTCCCTCCTGCATTTAGCTGCAAAAGTGGTGGTATCATACGTGAGCATCTCTCTCCAGCAATTTGATGGATTCATACATTACTCTAATAGACAGGTGCACTATAATTATTATTAAAAACAGGATTCTTACCATGAATGGGAGAGAATCCTCCTTCTTTAGTGTCTTCCCTTCTTCTTCATTGACCTAATACTTTAATAATAATAATAATTATTGTTGTTGTTTGTTTGTTTGTTTATTTTTTTTTATTTATTTATTATTATTATTATTATTATTATTATTATTATTATTATTATTATTATTATTATTATTATTATTATTATTATTATAGTCTATATTGTAGCAGAGAGGGTTCCTTTGGGTAGTTTTCTATAGAGAAATAATCACCATAATAATGTCCCTATTATATAATAGAGTGTGTGTGAGCACTTTGAGGGAACATTGAAGATGATGAGTCTCGTCAAATCCCTCCTCTCAACCTTTGCCAATCATAAAGAGGGTGTGTTTAAGACCACAGGCGTAGTTGCTTTGTTACCAGATGAGGGTGCACTGGAAGGAGTTCTGTATGACTCCTGCGTCAAACTCATCCAGTACATTGTTGGCTGGGCTCAACCACACATGGCGGTCAGAGTCTCTCCTTTGAGCAGAGAGAAGAGATCTAAGGAAGTAAGAACACTAATGACTACAGTGAAACAAACATCTCTATTCTAGATATGTTCTAATAAGGGTTGTGACCTCATTAGGGAGGGGTACAGAGTTCTATTTGGAATATGTAGTGGGTGTCCTTGAGGATAATATACAGTAAAACCTCAATTGTACAGATCCTATGGGACTGGCACTAGTCTGTATAATATACAGTGGAACCTCAGTTATACAGACCCTAAGGGACTGGCACTAGTCTGTATAATATACAGTGGAACCTCAGTTATACAGACCCTATGGGACTGGCACTAGTCTGTATAATATACAGTGGAACCTCAGTTATACAGACCCTATGGGACTGGCACTAGTCTGTATAATTACAGTTACCAGTGAGCAGAGTAGTCAGAATTCTTGGCCAAAATAATGAGTTAGGAAAGTTATCAATGCTCATATCTATTGTTCCATAATATTGTTAATCCATTTCTGAGTATGTAATAAGATTTGGTAACAAGAATTGCTGTTACTATTGATAGCTAGTAAATACTGTATGTCATAGAACCTCTTATTTCACATTGTAGCTCTGTATACTATCTTCACATATTTACAATGGGAGTTTGAAATGCTTCATTAATTTTGCAAGAGGATGTCATAACGAATCATCTCTCATTTTGTGGTTGTAGCAACCATGAAAATTTAGTATTGAAGTATTTTGTGTGAAAAATTTTCATAGCTATAGAGAGGCCATTATTATTATAATAATAACTGTATTAACCTGACTAGCTGTGATATTTATTGTTCTGTAGGTTGCTCTTTGCATGATGTTTGGCTGCAAGTACATAAGTCAGACACTGGAGTTTCTGGGCTCTGAACTTGCTGATAAGAGAGGTGTAGTTGATCTGTTGACAAAGTTACAGCAAATGGAAGATTCATTGTTAGATTATTACTAGGAATTATTACATGAATGAAATGTTCTTTTTGTTTGTGTACCAAATCCTAATTACCAGGGGTCACCACCAAAATATAATATGGGGGTACATGGGCTGGGATTAATCTAAGGGGGGCGCAGAGGAAGCTTCCCCCCCAAACCGATGAACTTCCCCCCCAAGCCTTCCCCATAATAACAATAATTTAAACAGCTGGTCTTTTTGGTTTTTGTTTCTATATGTCAATAATCCTGTACAACTTTTCATCTTCAAGAGTTTTTGGTCTTTCAATGCTGATTTTCATTAGCATATCCAACATCTCATCTCCCAAGCGACTTCTCAATCTTGTTTTCACTGACTAAAACTTCTTTCCAGTGTAGTTTGTCACAGGAATAGCTAACACCAGGTACAGTTACCCAAGTAATGTTCCACAGGCAGAAGCTGGTGTTTTACCATAATTCTTACAAACTTGACAAAACATACTATTTGCTTGGTGGCTATACTAGGCAAGGGATTACACTAGATAAAAGCTAGTAAGCTCTTGTTTTTAAAAAAAAATTTTTGTAAACTGCATATGATGTGCATAGTAGTGGTTTGGTAAACAGTATTTAACCATGATGGTAGTAGTGGTTAGCTAACAGGTAAGCATGGTAACATTGTAACAGCTGCTTAAAGAACTTGCTTGACTCTTAGCCTAATTGCTAGTAGCCAGTACCATGTCTGTGAATCTCTAAGATAGTGGTTTAGCACTCCTTTAAAGCCAGGTGAATCATCCAATGAATTTAAGGCCAGCTAATAATATTTAGGTTTTTCAATCAATGTATTCAATAATAAAGTTTGGAAGTGATGTTGAAGATGTTTCAGTACAGAATCCACTATTTTTAAATGAAATAGACCCTAGCCTATCCTTGTGTACATATTAAAATATTAATTATGGTTGCTTAGCTCTAATTTGCTCTCATACACCTGGATTTTGAAAAAAAATTTTTTGCTTCTGCACTTGTGCAGGGGGGGGAGGCACATCCCCCTCCCACACCCTCCCCCTTGAGCCAAATAGTTGTCTACACCCCTGTGTCATGATGTCATCAGCTGTTCAACACCTACTAATATCCTAATGACATATACTATAATAATTATATGTAAATCTATTAGCATTCTATACTAACCACTTCCCCCCCCAAGAAATAGAAAACGGTCCGACTTCCCCCAAAATAAAAATCCTAGATTAATCCCTGATGGGGGTTTGAGCCCCCATAAAAAAATGGATACAGTACAGTGATCTATAAGGTCGTGTTGCATGTGGTACAGTGGTCCCTGGATTATAAGACCACCTGCCTTATTATCAGACCTCACTATAATTGAGGTGGGGAGGAGGAGTTCCATGACATCACAGAACACCCACACACCGAATCTCGAATCTCGATAACGTAAGTCAAAATCCCTGTAATGCTGCAGATAGGAGATGCAACCTCTATCATGGTTCATAGTTAGCTAGCAGTTAAGGTGTCGGTTACTCCACGGTTAATCCAGGTATACATCACTTTTAAAAATTCATTAAATTATTGATATTAAACTATAATTTGATATCAAAATGATCTGCTTTTCTTATAGTATCTAAGAGAAGGGCAAGCTATAAGGTAGCACAGAGTTACATTTAGATCTGTATAAACACTAAAAACTTACTATTTACAAAATTCAAGAAGAGTCCCGAAGAGTTCCTGATTTTTATGAGCTCTGTACTATTGTCTACATAGACAATTTGCGGGGACGGATGCATTTCCCCTTGAAAACTAAATAACAGCATTTTTAATCTATTTGTCCAAATAATTAATTTTTAAAACTTGAAATTTCATATCTGATGAATATCCATCCGTCCCCGCACCGGAGATGGCGTAGATAAGAAGTAGGAAAAAAATCACGGCTGTAGAGGCTTGCCTTCTTTAGATATTTTGTAAAAAGAGAAACTCGGATTCTTTTTTTTGCTAGCGAATTATGCTAGCCGACAAATTTAATTAACGACAAACGTCCAAGGTTAACCACTCGCATAAAAAATTAATATTAGCGAGGATAATGTTAATAAGCGCATTGTTTTCTAAGGGTAACCGCCACCTTAAGTATCTAACTTTAGGGTCCTTCTATGTGTAAATTTCCTTACAGTATTCTTATAGTATATTACAGTAATCTTATTTTATATTCAGTAATCTTATTATATATTATTGAATATTACAGGTATATTACAAATGACGTAATGTCCAGAATTTACACATAGAATCACCCGCTTTTTTCCGTCCCACATTATTTAGGGGACTCGAGGCGAAGAGGGCCTGGGAAAAACTTATACATGTCTATACATGTCAGGACTTAGTTGATTGTATGCAATACATAAGCATCTTAAAATTAATAGCAAAATAAATATGAGGTACACAATAGCAGGCATCAGTTCTTTGATCTTGGTCTTCTTGGTTGCTTGGTTAAGGGAGTATTGTCAATCATTTGTTTACCTGGGAACAGTTACCTTGTCCATTTCTTATGCTCATAATTCTGTAGCTAACCAAGTCAAAATTTTCTTTCCATGATGATAACCTGTTAACACATTGATCTTTCTTAGCTATAGCTAACCTGTTTAGCTTATCAATGTAACATAGCGAACTAGCATACCTCATTCTAGTTGAAGTGGATCTAGTAATGTGTATGTATAAATTTAAGAGGGCTTTGATGTAATGGATAATAATCACCACCAGCCCACTAGATTGTGAAGGGAAATCCTGACCAATAATATCATTAACACTGGCCTTAAAGTGGCTATGGTTGTAACACTAACTCCAGTGCTGATAATAAGTAGACAATGTGTTTACTCCCCCCAAAAGTTCTCAAAAACGCTGCTATTGTAAGGGGACCTTCTACACACAGCTATATACTTGATCCATCCTTTGGCTTTTTCTTACATGTACTTGTTTGATTCGAAACCAATGGGCTACATAATAATATGCTTCACTTCAGATTCGAAAAAAACAAAACAAAAAAAAAAAGAATAGTAGCTATAAGTGTTGCTGGAGGATGAATGGATACTCTGCCACGGCAGTAGCAGTAGCTATAGGAACTGGAATATTATACTGTGTAGTGTAGCAAGGTCATAGAATAGATTGAAGTAGCAGCTAGGTAACAGCTAAAAAGCTGCTAAAAAATAATGAAGCTATGAAGCTGTTATTATAGTATCAGCTTTTAATGTGCAACTGCATAGCAGCTTGTGTAGAGTCAAAGGTCAATTTGTATTATTATACAGTAGAACCTCTCTTATACAGGCAGTCTGGTTTTAGGGGGTGCCCGTAACTCTGATTTGCCCGTATCTCAGAATAAAGGAAGATGTAATGTTATAAACCCTATGTATTACAAAAAAAGATGATAATTTGGTTTGTTTCTTTGTCTTCATTTTTTTCCTTTTGCCTGCCATAGTAGTAAGTCATGCACATGCTCAGTATGGACATTGAACCATGCCCACGTGTTATTACATATAATATGTATTATTGAAAGGTCAAAGTTCCAGATATAGCTGCCCGGTTGAAGGAGGTGCCCGCATCTTGGGAGTCCGGATATTAAAGGAAGGTTCTACTGTACTCTTAAAAATACAATAATAATTATTTTGAGCTGTCAATATTTCCGACGCTAGTGGCGCTAGTGGCGCCAGAAACATGAAAGCATTAGCTAATAATGGTCTTATGGTAATACACAAATTAAATTCTGCTCACTATCCACAAGCCCACAAACCCACAAACTCACGTAAAAAAAAAAACACACAAAAAAACAAAAACAACTACTTCAGCGGAGGAATATAATTATTATTTTTATATTATACTTCATCGTATTGACCTTCTAAAGGAGCAGTGATGAAATTGACTACTAGTTCAGGGCTCATCTTTGTCTTTACTGCAATAGTTGCTAGCTGCATTGCTTCTTATGGTCATGGATGTGATGTGTCTGCTCCAGAGATAACTTTGAGTGAGGTACACAGTGGGTGTCACACTAATGGACGGTCACGCCATCCTGATTGTTTAGCGGCAATGCACAGATTCTGTGGCCGAGTTTCTTACCCGAGTGCTATCCATACTCTGGGCATTTCACGAGAGCATATCAACCGCCGAATACACCTGTCGTGTGTAAAGTCGCACTGGAAAGGGCTAGTACAAATAGGAGACCTTTCTAGTGTCCATTCAGGATGCAACATTCATAAGACGCAGCACAGAGATTGTCTGTCTGCTAGCCACAGATTTTGTACCAATAGGTTCGGAGGTGACAAAGCTGGAATCATACAGGAGGTAAGACAAGGTATTGTAGAGCTTCACTGCTTTACTACAACCCGAAAGGAGACTGTTCGTCATGATGTACTTCGTAATCTTAACCCTGGCTGCCAGTTTCCTAATTCTGACTCAGATCACTGTTTTTCAGCTGCTAGCAGGTGGTGTAATCGGTATTTCGGGTACAGTGGTGGCATGACTTTGGAAATAAACTCTTCAATTATAGTTGTGGGATGCTACAATGCTGAATTTTCGGGAATTGCTTTCAATGTGCGTTCCAATGATTTCTACAATGCAATAAATCATGTAGATCACATGTGCTCTTTAAATTTTAATGTCGAGGAAGGTGAAATACTGCATTCTGCCAAAGAAGTATTGAAAATACAAGTTTTTGATAACCATCGGTCGAGTGTACCTCTTCGTCAGTCGACTCTACTTTCTCATATTCCTCTGCAACCATCCTTTGAATATTCTAAACAAGTAATCGAACGAAGTAGATTTGAGCATTCACACGGCTTAATATTTAGTGAAGATTTTACTTATAATTCTGGTATTCCACATGTCCTGGAAGGTGATATTGTGTTCAGTTCATTATCGATGATGACTTTATACATGTCCAAAGAAAACAGCCGGAATGTTTTGTACGAGGGATCTTCAGTAATTGTTTCTCCAATTACAAAAGTAAAGATATCGGCCATTATTACCAATTCGGCACTAGATGTACCTTGGAATGCTAGCGTTGTGACTGGTCTGGGAACTGTAAAGAACATTCGTGGCCAATGGAAGGGATTCAGTACTCACAACCTCACGATTTTACAGCAAGAAGTTACAGTTTAATGTGGAAATTGCTGGACTATAATAATATAAAGTGTTGAATTTAGATTATAGAATGAATAGAGAGTAGTAACTGTTGTATGTGTTTAGATCAATCCTATGTAAATCAGCTTGTAATGTTACTTGTAAACAGTAGGATACACCACTCAGCAGAAGTGTGGTTGGTGTATGTGCCCATAATTAACCAACGAGTTTACATAAGCTGAGGGATAACTGGAAACAAGTTGTTATACAGTGTGCATCATCCACCACACACTATACTGCACGTGCACATGCACAGTTATTTTATACTTTGTTACTACTATTAAAGAGAATGTAGCATTCTCTATGTAGGGATGATCAGATCCCTCCCACAGCACAATACAGAGTAATACTTCACTCAAATATAAAAATACAATAATAATAATTATTATAGCTAAATAAAATTCAAATATAAAAATATGTAAAATGTACCTTTACACCAAAAATTATTGGTGTCTTGTGTTGGTTTAATGGACATGTTCTTCCTTCACTTTATCAGTAGAGTTCATAAGTAGGGTATGTAAGGTACGTTGCCTAGGTAACAGTGTGATGTGGTAAGAAATCTGAGAAACAAAGTTGTGGAGAAGAACAGTGAAATTAAATTTTGGTTTCCATTGTAATCTAGTGATGGTCTTGGCTAACTCTGGAACCCATCAAAGAAGATCTTCAGCTCTGTTCTAATGACAAGATGACAGCAAACCATTCAAAATTTAAGACCGAAAAACCTCCATTTTCATCTCTTGCCAAGACCTTTTCATCTTCACTCTCTATCAAATCTCCCAGAGACAAGTCCAGAGATAGTAGGCTGATACTACATCCTAAGACATCCAATTTCGACAGTGGAACTTCAGTTATACAGATCCTATGGAAATGGCACTAGTCTGTATAATATACAGTGGAACCTCAGTTATACAGATCCTATGGGACTGGCACTAGTCTGTATAATAATAATACTGTAGAACCTCAGTTATACAGACCCTATGGGACTGGCACTAGTCTGTATAATATACAGTGGAACCTCAGTTATGCAGACCCTATGAGACTGGCACTAGTCAGTTACCAGTGAGCAGAGTAGTCAGATATGAGTTAGGAAAGTTATCAATGCTCATATCTAAGTGTCCCATAATTATCAGTGCCAGATGGGGGGGGGGATCTTTGGGGGCTGAAACCCCCTCCTCCAAGTTAATTAATGATATTCATAAACATCATTTGTACTTCCTAGTGTCTATGTGTACTGATGAAACTGTGAGAGCTAGACATGCAAGTGTACATACCATGAATGTATATAGCACTTAGTGCCAGTTAGCCCCCCCTCTTCCAAAATTCTTGATCCGATCCGCTCCTGATTACTATTATTAATCTATTTCTGAGCAATAAGATTCGATAACAAGACTTGCCGTTACTGTTGATAGCTAGTATAATGCTGTATGTCAGAGAACCTCTCTAAATTTATTTCACATTATAGCTATGTAGCTATACTAGTATCTTCATATAGTTATATACATTGGGAGTTTGAAATGTTTCATTAATTTTTGCAAGAGGATGTCATGATAAATCATCTCTCATTTTGTGGTTGTAGCAACAATTTAGTATTTTCTGTGAAAATTTTTCATAGCTATAGAGAGGCCATGAAAATGGAAGATTTCCTGAATTAGGTGAGAATAATAACTGTATTAACCTGACTAGCTGTGATATTTATTGATCTGTAGGTTGCTCTTTGCATGATGTTTGGCTGCAAGTACATTAGTCAGACACTGGAGTTTCTGGGCTCTGAACTTGCTGAAAAGAGAGATGTAGTTTTGATCTGTTGACAAAGTTACAGCAAATGGAAGATTCATTGTTAGATTATTACTAGGAATTATTGCATGAAGAAAATGTTCTTTTTGTTTGTATACCAAATCCTAATTACCAGGGGTCTCCACCAAAATATAATATGGGGGTACATGGGGGTTCTAGGAGCTGGAGCCCCCACAAAAAGTACAGTGAACTATAAGGTCATGTTGCATGTGTTACAGTGGTCCCTGGATTAGCTTTATTACACCATTTTCTAGTGTACCAATGGTTTTATAACCTGTGATGAAAGACTACCAGTCTTTCCCAACCCTTAACTGGAGCCCTACATACTCAAAACATCTTCCTACCCTCCTGAATAATAATTATTATATTCCTTCAATACTATAACTATGTAACTATAGGGATCACCACCAAAATTGGGGGTGTGTCATAGCTATGGCCACCCCCAAAATTTAATGTTGCACTGTGATCATTATAAATAATTACACGTGTTGGAAAAAAGGGTCGTGGCTATTAGCTTATCAAAATGGCTTCCTCAGAATATATTACCTTAGTGAACTGTGCTGAAAAAATCGAAAATGCCTTGAAATCAGACATGAGAGAGATCGCTTACTATCTTCATAAACACGGCTTTATTAATCAAGATATCTGTGATGAGATTATCGACCCAAAATCACTGCTGTCTCCTACCGACAAAGCTGGGAAACTCTTGAGTAAAATTAAGGACAAGGCGAAGCTCAATCCCCAGAATTACCACAGGTTCCTGGACTACCTTCGTCAGAATGATCGGATGCATAGAGATATTGTTAACATACTGGACAAGGAATATAAATATTTGGAGGCATCTCATAAAGGACAAATTGGTACATAGCTAGAGTAACCAACCAATAATCACTCCACACGTCAATTTTCAGACACTAGCTAGTTCCAACTAGTTAATTTCATCTCACTTAACATTATTGAAGTGTCTATAAAAGGTGAACCAGATTCCTTGCTTTCAAATATGTACATCCATTCATTACAGGGCATGACTCATTAAAAAAAAAGTATCTGAAGTTTTCTGGACAGTCACCAAAACAGCAAATGTTTTAAAGCTACAGTAGTGTGACTCAGAAAATAAAGAGCCACATCCCTTTATGTTTATAGCTGTCAGGATTTGACCACTGTTGCTTTATAGGTCGGATTTTAAGCTTATGTCAAGTGATCAATTTTCTGACAGCAAGATTTGGATATTTACACTAGAGATTACTTTTTAACATCACCACTGAGACCAGCACCTGATATTTACCCAAGAGAGTAAAATTTGTGATAGTGGTGATAACATGATACTGGTTTATAATAAACCATAGTAGCATTCCTTTAAAGATTCCTTTAAAGATTTCAAACTTGGATAATATGAGCATATGACAAAGGTGTTAGTGATGTTAGATTTATGGTGCAACTGGTCAAATCTATAAATATGCCAATATTATTTTGTCTGAAAACTGCAAAAATTTCAGAGACTTTTATTAAATCATGCATAATGGCTATATAAAATGAATGGATTTGTTAGAAAGCAAAAAATCTAGTTCACCTTTTAATTAGGGGTTGGCGAATTATGCCGGCATAATTTCGAACATAATAAATGATTTCATAAATACTAGCATACGCTAGCATAATTGATATATTTATGAGCATAATGAGGTATTTTCGGCAAAAAAAAAAAAAAAAAAAAAAAAAAAAAGAGAGAGAGACAAAAAACATTAGTTTCTATTGTACTGTAACATTAATGACAATTCAATATAATCTTCCAGTGACTGGCTTTGATGGGACTCTTTAAATGAGTTTTTGAGATCACTAAATACTCTGTTCCTGATAGTTTCAAGGACTCTAGGAGTATGTCCTGGGACATTTGGAGTCTTAGAGGCAGTAACCATGGTTCCTGAAGAGATAGAAGTTTGGAGAAAGCTTTTAAGTGAACATGACCAATCAGATTGCTAGCCTTATATTCTAAACATTTGGTTTCACACTTACTAGCTTAGCAGACTCCATGATGGTTACTCTCTCTACGGTGGTCTGTCATGTGTGCAGGATGTGGTTGTGATTAGGCCTTGACAAAATTTACTTTTTTCCCTGCCTATTTTGCTTAGCTTTTATGCTTGATAAATCTACCTATTTTGCTATCCATTTTGTCATTAAAGTGCTGGCACAACTATTAGTGAGCTAGATTGTATTGCAACATAACAGAGAGTTCCAGGAAGCCTTCCAAAGATGACAGATAGTCTTCCAAGGATGACTACTGCTGAGCTATAAAGTGGCTGTAGAATCTAAAAGACTCTCTCAACTGCAGCAGAAGATGGCTGGACTAACAGAAAGCATTAGCTAGCCCATTTGGGTAACTAGCTCCATAGCATGCACCAAGCAATTACATCAATCTCATCTTCACTGGCAGCCATTGACAAAATTGGCAGCCCATTTTGCTTACAGAATTGTTTGTTTCTTCAGGCTGCCCATTTTGCTCAAATTTTGTCAAGGCCTAGTTGTCATTGAGGTGACCTTTGGACCCTGTCTATGAGCAAAATGTTGAGCATAATATGAGGTTTTAGTAGCATAATTATTAAAATGATGAGTATTGCTAGCATAGCATAATAACAACATAATTCGCCAACCCCTACTTTTAATAGGCTATCTTTTAACACTTTAATTATAACTATCGGTTAAAAGTGAGATCAAACAGTTGGAACTAGTGTCTGATAACTAGTTACTCTAGATGGTTTACAGAAGGGAAGTTTACAAAGTATACAAAAATTTTATTTGCATAAAGTTGTGAAGATAACATGGTTTTCCTGAGTGAGGCTTGTTAGATGGAACAGTTCATTTGTTTTTCTTGAAAAGTAGCTATCTAGGTCAAATAACAAAACTAAGAGATCTTTGTATTTATAAACCTGAAGGTTCTATATTCTTAGCATAATGAAGGTCCTATACTATGGACCTATAGGGGTTCATAAATACCTAAATCTTAATGTCAGGCTACTAAATATAATCGCTGAGAGCTTGATCAATACCTTTGCTGTTAGCCTTCAATGATCATTATTGACTATCTCACAGGCAAAAATGTTTAAGGAATGCATTCCACTAATGTTTATGGCCAGCTAGGATTAATAGCCTAACTAAATCTTAGTATGCAGTGTTCTTCATCTTGTTAGTGTCCTATCTGTATGTACTGAGAGAGAGAGAGCATTTAAGTATTAATATTCATTATGCTGGTCATATCACTCATGTTATATTATATTACCCATATCATCATATTCTCTGGAACAGTGTTAGCATTAAATAGTAATCACATCAAAAATGAAAGTTGAGTAATCCTCGAATACAATTATATGAAAATGGGAATGATGCTAGTTTAATAAAAATTTTATCTCCTCCCATAAAATTTCTGCTCTTAAATTCTACAACAACTAGCCCACCATTTATTTATGTTATTATTTTAAAATTGCAGAGCCTGCTCCCGATGGTGAAATAGAGAGTTATAGCGCTTACTTGAAGCAGAAATACAAGCGATTTCGAATGCCACTTGATGGACAGTGGCCACCAGTTCAAGCTTCAGATTACGTCCCTCTAATTCTTTCCTTGTCGGACTTGAGCAAACCTGACAGTGAACAAGTTTTAACGAGCAAGATCAACAAAATCTTGAAGGGTGATGTTGACAGAGTGAGTAATAACCATATCGAATTTGGTGACATATTCAAGCCTGATGGTGCCAATGAGCCTATTAATTCAATACTTGTGCAAGGATCTCCAGGTATTGGCAAAACTGCATTTTCGTTGACATTGTGCAAAAAATGGGCTGCAGCCAAGTTATTTGGCCAGTTTAAAATTGTGATACTGTGGGCTCTTCGAGATCCAGCTGTCAAAACCTTGATGATCTTTTCATTCATGATAGCAAAGAGGTATCTTCAGCTGTGGTGAAAAAAGTACGAAGAGATGGTGGAAAAGGTGTTTTGTTTGTCTTGGATGGCTGGGATGAACTGCCTCCTGAATTTTCCCAGTCACGTAATTCTTTTTTCTTGAAACTAATTGAAGGAAATGAATTGCCTTTTTCATCCGTTATTGTTACATCTCGAAACATATCTTCACAGAAATTCCTCCGGCGTAGTATTTTCAATCGTACTATTGACATACTTGGGTTTTCAAAAACCTGTATCGATGAATACATTCACAAGTGCTTTAGCAAGAGTCTCAAAGACAGGGATCATCTTTTGGAGCTTTTAAGAGAGCAACCAAATATACAAAGCTTCTGTTACGTTCCCATGAACTGTTCTATCATCTGCTATGTATTTTCTCGTAAACAAACACTACCATCTACATTAACTAAACTATATGGTTTCCTTGCAAAGAATAGTCTCCTTCGAAATGTCGACTTGAGAGGCAAAGATTCAAAGGATAATTCTGATTTTGATAATTTACCTGATGATGTAAAAAGTTTGTATATGTCTCTGTGCAAGCTTGCTTATCATGGAGTATTAGTTAACCGCTATACGTACTCTCGTAATGATATTGCTGCTTGCTGTGAAGCCTCTACTGGCATAGTGGTGGATGTGGATAAACTAGGAGTGTTACAAGCAGTTAATGTCTTTCACTCAGAGGGAGTTGCTGCCAGTTTTCACTTCTTGCACACAACTCTTCAGGAGTTCATGGCAGCCACATACATCAAAAGCCTTAATCAGGAAGATCAAGAAACTGTTATTAGCAGCCATTTTTCAATACTATCATTCAAAATGGTGTGGCAGTTTTACTGTGGTTTATTGGCAAATTGCAAGACTTCTAAAAATCTATTCATTGAAGGTTTACAAACTGAGGTTCTCGATGCTGCTGACATGAATGGTAGGTTTCATGACAACTTCTCGTACTGCAGTTCTGATGAAGAATTCTATGATAGTGAAACCGATTCTGAAAATGAATCAGTGCTTGAGGAGACATCAGCATCAAGTGAGTGCTTGCCTACTCCCGGATTGGAGATGAATCAATTGGCTGACCCTGAAGCTTGTCACACAGAATTTATTTCTAGTGATTCATTTGCACCACCTTCTTGTCTGACAAATGTTAGTGAAACTTCTGGTTCATCAGATGTTCTTACTTCACGCATTAGTGGAGAACTTTCTCCTGCTCAATTGTTGACAATGAATGAAGTTCCATTACAGGTCGAAAATCCTTTATCGTCAACCAAAAGTGATGACATCCCTTCCACTATTACTTTTTCTGAGCATCCTAACAAGCCACCAATTACGAGCTTACCTTTCATTAATGCTGAGAGTGGTGATGATTATAATATGACAGGTAGTGACGTCCTTGTTACCACTGGTGGATTAGGGGGTGTACCCACCACATTAAGTGATGTTACTGCAGTTTACGTTGGTAAGACAAATGTTTACAGGGAAGCCAAACTTAAGATCTTGTTCACTTTGAGATGTATTTATGAAACTCAATCTCATCGACTGTGTACCAGTATCAGTGACAAGCTTTCTTCTCGACTGTTGTTTGAGAAATTGCCATTAAGCCCTGAGGATATCAATGCTATTGGTTATGTGATAGCAAAATCTGGACGTAAATGGCAGCTTCGATTGGTTAACTGCGACATTCACATTAATCACCTTGTCATGCTTCGTCATAATTTGATGAGAGGTAGCTCAGGGAAGCTAACTAGATTGTACCTGAATGATAACAATCTTGACTTCACCTGCGTAGGAGAGTTAGTTGAAATGTTACCTGTTCTCAAGCATCTAGAAAAACTCTCTCTTGGTGGTAATAGCCTCTGTGATAGAAGTGGTATTCCTCGACTTATTGAGAATCTGCATGCATTACATAGTCTTGATTTGTCTAACAATCAGATCACTAACCTGGGACTTAAGAATTTAGCCTGTTCTTTGATTCACCGTAACCATTTGACACACTTGGATATCTCACACAATTCCATATCTCCAGAAGGCGCTTGTATTGTTGCCGATGCTATCACTAAAATTTCCACTTTGCAGTATCTCAATATCGGAGGTAACAAAATTGAAGATAGAGGGATCCAGAGCCTAACTGAAGCACTCGCTAAGAACTCCTTTCTCCTCTATTTTGATGTGAGCGATACAGGAATGACAGATGAGGGAATTGTATTGCTAGCCAGCGCTTTGCAATGTAATATATCTTTGCAAAGTTTCATTGCCCACTCAAATTCTGCAGTCACCTGTGATGGCGTTGGAATGTTTTTAGATCTCTGTGCCCAAACTGGATTCACTAAAATCGACTTAAGTTATTGTGACATCGGTTGGAGTAAGAATATGCTAACATCTCTACACAACAGCCTTCCAACTTTTGAAAAACTCAAGACTCTAGATTTTTCCTATAATTCTCTTGAAGACGAAGGTGTTGCTGCTTTAATTGATGCCATTACACAAAGCAGTCTCATATCTAAGTTAAAGCTGGAAGGAAATAACATCTCAAAGAGTCTGCAATGCATAGGGGACTTCATCTGTCAGAGTACCACAATAAAGACTATAAGCTTAAGTGAAAGTGACATTATTTGTACTGATGCTGATGGATTTTTGGACTGCTTGAAAATAAACTCTTCACTTCAAGTAGTGGAGATACATGAAGTTGAAAATAAACGCATGTTGCGAACTATATTCGAGCAAGTTAATTCTCACCGTGAAGAAGTTGAAAAAAACAGAATACAATTTCACTATTTCCCCCCACAGTCTTGACTGTATTGTTTTTCTATTTTTATAATTTTTTTCTTAATCATGCTGAGTCATGACTTATATAATTATGTATAGTACAATGTTTTTGGACATAATTGATTGTGATAACATAATGCCTTACTAATTTTAGCGAATTTTTACTATTTAATTAAATTTTTATTACCTGAAAATTTAAGTTGTTAAAAATTAAGCCTTTACTTGCCCAGTGGCTTGCGGATATGTACAATTAAGCCTTTACTTTCCCAGTGGCTTGCGGATATGTACAATTACTTTTCAATATAATGGTAGAGGAGTTATCTTGAAGTGGTTCAAAGAAGGCTGGCATTCAAGGAGTTGTTGATAATTCTACACTACTGCCTAGGTTTATCAAGCCATATTGCATTTGCTGTTATTATTATGTACGTCATGACATGTGATGTCGAGTTTTGAGACAATCAACAAAATTAGGGCCCTATATAAAAAGAACAAATATTGTACCCACAAGTAATAGGCACAGACTTAGAAGAGTATCTTTTATGACTCTGTTGATGAGTACCTCAGAGAAAAGTCCTGAAGTCTTGCATTTAGCCAGCCTTTTTATACATATATGTATAACTGTTCACAAAACTTGATAAAAATGTACTGTTTACATATAACTAGAGCCATTGTTTTCGAGATGTCTACATGAGACGTACGCATGCGCAAATTTCTATTTAGTGCGCAGGCCAAGAGAATGCCTCTTCCAAGATGCTTCTTCGACATTGCCATTAATGGAGTCCCAAGTAAGACTATCTTGTAGCCAACTATAAATATTAGTTCATCCCTTGTTGTAAATGGATAATATAGCTGCCTATAGTAGAGTTTGACATGAGGGGGACACAGACAGTTAGCTAGCTACCTATATTGTCGTTCTACTGCTGGCATTTGAAGCTTTCTGTGTAAATAGCTGCAGTATTTAGTGTAAAATAAGCAACAAGAGAGATTCTAGAGCATACAGAGAATCTACTAATGTCAGTTCAGTCAGGATTCAATGATAATGATTTGTTATTTTGACAAGATAATGGCCAGCTGCCAGCCTATTCAACTCCTGTGAAATCTAGCCTTTCTTTGTAATAAATTTCATAATTAACTCACTGACCTGGCCTGTCTACTGCTGCATCCTCAAAGTCTGTTACACTCTTCTGAAGTTTTGATGGTTGTAGGAAACCACTTAAGTTATATAATATTTACTACAACCTATACTAGTTAGATTACTAGTAGGATTACTAGTTGGATTACTACTTTATTACTCAATTAACAAGGTGGGAGAATTATTTTTGAGCTTTTCAAAGAGGACTGTCCCAGAACTGTGGAGAATTTTCGCTGTCTGTGCACAGGCGAAAAGGGAGAAGGGAGGACAACCTTTAAACCTCTCCATTATAAGGGCACGCCCATCCATCGTATAGTGAGAGGTTTCATAATACAAGGAGGAGACTTCAGCAATGGTGAATAATAATGTGTAGCAAGTGTTCAGTTGCTATAAAGGTGTTCTTTCAGGGTGTCGGATCAGTTTCCACTGTATACAAAGGTGTCCTCATTTTGGGGGGGGGGGGGGTGAGGGGTCGGAATGAGTTCCACTGTACATAGAGGGTGTCCTCATTTCAATGAGGTTGGAATGAAGAGATTCCACAGCATACAGAAGTGTCTTCATTCAAGGGGGTTGGAAAATAAAGGCTCCACTATACAATTACAGAGGTGTCCTCATTTTAGGCTATAGAGAGATTCTCCTGTATATGAAGAAGTACATAAGGAGTTGGAACATAGAGTTCAACTCTCTGAAAATGTGTTATTATTCAGAGTATTGGACTAGTTTTTAGGGGTCTCCATGTTAATAAATTCTTGGATGCAGCCATTATTTATACTGTTTGTGATCAGGTGATGGGACTGGAGGAGAGTCCATTTATGGCGGTATGTTTAAGGATGAAAATTTCAAGCACAAACACGATAAGCCATTTCTCCTGTCAATGGCTAACAAAGGACCCAACACAAATGGCTCTCAATTCTTCATGTAAATCTAGTATTCTTTCAGTATATTCTAGTAAATTCTTGTCTCTATAATGTGCACATATGCAGCACATTTACTGTATTTGTGAATCCTAGTGATTCTCTTAGTATATTTCTAGTAATCTATTATAAATATCTTTATTTTTAGCACAACCCGACCAGCTCCCCATTTAGATGGGTAAGTATCATCATACAATGTGTATATGTATCTCTATAACACTTTGGTTATCTCCTTCCCGATTTTCAGGATTCATGTTGTGTTTGGGCATGTGATAGATGGGACTCAGTTTGTGACAGAGATAGAGAACCAGAAGGTTGACATTAATCATCGTCCATATGCTGACATTAGAATAACACACTCTAGCGAACTGGTTCTCCAAAAGAAAGGTGTGTCAGACTAAGGTTTAAACGTTAATATCCTTGTATATTTCATGGTGCAGGCAAGATGAAAAAAGCTCATGCTAGTGTTTCGACAGAAAGTGAAAGCTCAGATGAGGATTCATCTGACGAGGAGTCTGGCTCCAAGAGCGAGTCGAGTAGTGAATCAGAGAGTGAGGTGGACAGTGAAGAAGAGAGGAGGAGGAAAAAGAGAAGACTGAAGTCAGTGTGTGTGTGTGTGTGTGTGTGTGTGACCTTAAATTGCATTTGAGAGAGGGTGTTGTAAGTGGATGGGTCAGTCAGTTGGACATGTTAACTTCAGTTCATAGGGGATCTAGAACTTGAACAGGAACCTGATATGCAAGCTAACAAGTTGTTTCTCCCCCCATTTTTCTTCCCACTCAGCTATTATTAAGGAGGATGTAAAGGGAGAGGTTAGAGTATAATACTTGGATATTTAAGGGCTTTAGTGCTTTGAATTTTCACTTTCAGTCGTATGATGTGTATTTAGAAAAAGGAAACTATTAAAGGAGGTAATCAGAAAGAAGAAAAGGAGCAAACTGAAGGAGGAGAGAAAACTAAAAAGGAAGAAGAAAAGGTCACAGAGAAAGAAAAAGAACAAGAAGCATTCAAAGAAAGAATCAGAAAGGTACTTCTAATTGGAGCATACCAAATGTATTATGAACACAGTTGAGTACAAATTCTATGTGAAAATTTATGCATCGACTTTGTTGGAGGGAGAAAGGGCAGTGTCATAATTATGTGATGCCCTCAGTGTGATATGTTTGGAATGAAGTTGGAGGTGTGGGTAATGATTCTAGCCAAGCCTACCGGAAAAGGGGGTGGAATGTGCTTTATTTGGGTATATATTCCATTGTGCTTACATGGCTTTGTGTATTATTCCTGATGTTACATATTGTAGTTCTGATTCTGACTCCGATACTGAGAATGAACCAGTGACCTCCACTGTACCAGAATTGGCCGGAGAGGAAATTCCACCAGACATCAAATCAGATCGTCCATCATGGCTCTTTCGTAGAAGTCGAACCCCTAGTCCAAGAAGAAGAGAAGAGGAAAAAAGGAATAAGAAGGTGGTATCATCTCGTCAACCAGCACCTAGCTATAAACCAATTTTAGTGTCTCGCGATAACGAGGTGGGTACAGTATGTTTTGCAATTAATTTGGTCAGTGTCAAAACCTTGACTTGGTTCAGGAGGTATATAAGCACAGGGCACTGGAAGGAAGGCACACTTTGTTGTTGTTGTTGTTGTTGTTGTTGTTGTTGTTGTTGTTGTTGTTGTTGTTGTTCATTCAGTGTTTAAAAAATGTAGACTGTTTTTGCCTAGTTATGTCATATCAGGGTCAGTTATAATCAATTGGTTAGACTATGCACTATTTTGGGACATAGAACACTTCAAGTCTGTCATACTGTAAATGTGTCTAGACATTAGTCCTGTGACCAACCATCATAATTGGACCTACATATTACTCCCTATCACAGGTGTCTCAATCAGGAAGAAAGCTCAAAGGGAGAGGAACTATGGTGAGTGAAAGCTAAGTATTTGTTACTGTTAAAAGTATATTGTGTTAGTAAACTATGGTGAAAGAGTGTAGTATACTGCATTAGTTAATATACTTCTTTATATTTTTCCCCCCACCCTCTTAGCGTTATAGAACCCCTCCTCGTTTTGGTGATGGAGATGACTTGCGTTATGAACTACAGTCCAGCCGTACTCGCATGCATACAACAAGGGTGTGGCCACCTTACTATCGGCAACGAAGATCCCGCTCACGATCAAGAAGCCAAGATCGACGTGACTATCGACATAGCAATCAACATGAAAGTCAAAGGAGATTCAATGAGCTTTCACCGAGACGCCGAAGGCAGAGGGGATTTGATGAGAAGCAGCAGGATTCCTTATCTGATGAAAAAGATCTTGGAGGGAGAAACAGAGGAAGGAGAGAAGAACGGAATAGAGAAAGGTCCAGATCCCCTGGCTCTAGGATGGCACGTCATGGGGATAGATCACGGAGGAGTCTTTCTGGGAGTGATGAAGACTCTCATAATCTTCCTGCTAGAAGAATACATGAGAGGAAATCAGTTTCAAATAGTCCAGAACCAAACAAAAGAACTCATTATACAGAACATAGACAAGAATCACAAAGAAGTCATCATCATCAAAGAAAGTCTCATTCCAAATCCAGATCACCAACCTCAATAAGACATTCTAAGCATAGCCCTGCTGGTCACAGAAGACGGAACAGCTCAAGTCAAGGTGACAGTGCCCCTGTGATGAGCAAGTGGGCTAGGCATTGGGACCAGGAAAATGCTAACAACAGCACCTCAGAGGAGGACCAAGAGCTTGAGAGAGCTTTTCAGAAGGAAAAGAAAGCTGATGATGTAGAGGAGGATGTATTTGGCTTAAACAATATTCTAACTTGAGGTGTGGCGTTCTGCACAGGAATACAGTTACATAGGTCTAGTAATATGTTACCATACATGCATATAAATAATTATACTGTATTGTAGTCCACAATAATTATTTTATGTTAGCATGAATGGAGCACATGCATGTATAGGCCAATAGCAGACAACAGTAGTTGCTGAACCATCACCAACAACAATAACAAAAGAAGCATGGGTACAGTATTTTAATAGAGAGTACCAGAAGAGAAGAAATTTTAATTATATACAAGCTCACAGCTATAGAAGACTTTCCCCTCTAAACCACACCAGTTTACACAGCAAAAACCACGTCAGACTAAGGAGAGAATATAGCTGTCATTAGGGACAAGCACATTATGCTAATTTTCTGGCCTATTATGGTATTCTCAAGTGCTATTTTTAAACCCTATTATGCTTTTGCGTCAGCTCCTATTATGCTTACATAATGAACTCTGTTAAATTGCAAACATGAATGATACCTCTACATAATCTTCAAGAGAATTCATCTGTTGTTCATTGAATGAGTTCTTCAATAAAGAAAAGGCACGCTCACAAGAGGCTGATGATGGTTGTACTAAGAGCACTTTCTGAGCTGCAGATGGACCACTGTTTACTTTAAGGTCACTATGTTCACCTATTATGCCAGCATTCTGCCCAATGCTTTGATGGGCCTATTATGCTCAAAGCTATGCTAGCATAATGTGCTTGTTCCTAGCTGTCATGTGACCTTCAAAGGCAAGCAACTCCATTCTAACACTCTTATGTGTGATCATTCTCTAAGTCAATGCAGAACCTTTTAGGTTAAGACCAAAAAACTCACCAATTTGATCACATTTAGCAATATAATCATTATATTATGAATAATAATAAGTTTCTCAGCAGGATTGGTGTTCATCTCGAATAGAACGTGCTACTTGGTGTTCACGGACTAGAGGGCAATCTAGAGCAAGAGCAAGTGACCTCCAACTCGGAGGACCCCTCTCACTCACGCAATCCACTCCATTCAGCCACTTTTGGAGCATGTTGGTCATATAATTTTCTTCATGCTGTCCACAGTAAAACTCGATGTTTTTTAGAGTGGAGTATTGAAGTCCGAGAGAGAGACCAAGGTGGAACCATTTAGGCATTAGGGCATGGAGATAGTACTCCAATATTCTTGAAACGGAATCTAAAAATATTGATGAATATAACCAGGTTAAATTAAAATATTAATGGAGTTGAAAAGTGGACATAATGATACATTAACAATGTGAGCTATCTCTTGCCCTTACTTTTTGTTATACTAAAAATGGGCAATTTAGGGGTTAATGGACAAAAGAATAATTATTTATATCTGATTAGACTCTATATTGTTTGGTTCACCCCCAGTAATAGTGACATTTTACTTACCAATATTACTATTGTCCACTGAGGTGAATTCTTCTGATGATTTAGCTTGATCACTACTATCACCTGAAATAATCAACCATCATACAATAATTATTACTCCAAATTAGCTATAGCTACACACCCAAGCATCTTACTATTAATCTTCAAGAATTGGACATAAGTGAAGAAGTATTTTAAACTGTTATAGAGGAAGGTTGAACTAGATTTAGCTAGCTATAGGACAACAGTCTTTAGGCTTCTATATTAAGTTCACAGTTCAGGTCTTAATAATTGTGTCAAAAATACTCAAAATGATGCCCATAGTGTATTATTCTCAATGCTCACAAATACAAAATGATGAATAATCTAGTGAGGGAAATTGAGAGAGAATTCATGTGTAACAATTACTGACTTAGTCAAGATTAGTGAGATGACACTCTAAATCAACACTGTATACTATCCTATACCCATACCTGCTAACATTCTGGTTAGCTTTTCTGCATCTTCGTTCATATTCAATGAGTGAGATTTGAGGGCATTTATCACCTCCCCCCAGTGAGGAGGAGGTGAGTCATGTGGTCTGTCTTCTCCTTTAAGCCAGGCTGCCAGTGCTTCAGTTAAGCAATGCTGGACATTCTGATGACAGTTAATTCTGATCATATCCAAGGTGTTAGCTTTCAGTTTTAGAGCAAGACCAAACTCTCTCCACTCAACAATAAATGTCAGCTTAACATTCACTTCAAAGAGATCCTTGATGGTTAAAGGAACTAAAGAAAGATAACACTATGTTAGTTATAACTATTATCATAATATTTATAACTAATGCTTATTGGAAATCATTGGCTTGCTAGATTATGCTATGTTTCCCCCTATAATGGCTATTTTCACTAGCTCAAATAAGTACCAATAATGCTCATGAAATCTACCTATAAAACATTATTATCTAATATGCTCGATTATCCAGACAATTTATATTTTACTTCTTAGAATTACATTACAGCATCATGTTCCTATTAGCTATAGTCTTCCACGGAAGGTAGAATGAATAAATCAGATTTACAGGCATTTGATACCTGCTAGCTATCAGAGTGTGAAAGTAAGAACCAGCAGCCCAAAAGTGCTATAATAACAATTTTACTCTGCACAGTTCACAAAATGAAGGTTTTTAAAATGTTGATAGCATAGTATGTATTGCAAACAATAATCATAGGTATAATATTGGGGAACTGTAATAAACACAAGAATAATTACCAGGTGTGTAGATAACATAGCAACAATTGACCAGCCTCATCATTCTCCATCCTCCTCCCCTGACTCCTCCCCTCACACAGGAAAGAAGAGAATGGAGTTTAAAGTTAAAATAGTTTGGAATTCCATATCATTAACAACTGACCAATCAGATAGCCTTAAAAGTAGCATTAAGCTCATGTATTATTTTCAGGCCACATGATTTTGAACTACAATTAAAGACTCTCTCCTTAAGTGTGCAGAGAAGGGCCATCTAGGAAAAAGGATATCTATCTAAAATTATGATATCTTACCACATAGATGAGGAGACTCAATAGACTCACTAACAATTGTTGTTGGTGGTGCAGTGCCAGTTAATTCCTGCAAAACAAAACACAAGTAAAGTAACTGTTATTAACTCTTTAGTTAACTTACATAGAGATTTCCATCCGTGAATATAGTGTACTTTAATAGCTCTTCATATAATTGGTTATAGGTGAACTCTCTGAGCCTCTCCTTCTGTCTAAACACCTCACCTAATCTTGACTCACACAATACCTTAAGCATGTCTGGAGAAATAATCTGGTCTGATTTGCTGAAGATTTCTTGAAAAGTAGACTTTTTAAGTTCACAGAAGGAATCAAAAACAAGGAGAGAGGAAACTTTAACTTGTTCAAGCTTCTCATCTCCACAAACAACATATGGAAAACCACTTCTAACTGAAGAAGCTATCTCATCAAGTGCTATTTTTGTACTGATAACTGGAGGATAAGAAGACTGAGGATAAAGTAAGAACTCCTTTAGTTCCAGATCTGGACAAATTCTATTCTTTAAAGATTTCATTAAAGATATAAGCATGGATCGCTGTTCTACTAAGTACAACTCATAATCCTTTGCACATTGCATAGCAAGGTAAATGACCTTGTCTGTCATTTCTATTACACATCGGGTGCTATTACTGTGCACCAACAAGATGCCATTCTTCCAAATCATGTATCCAGCATCTTCTAAGGAACTCTCACACTTTACCAGTTGAATGAATAAGGTGTGGAGATATCTGGGAGTGAAGAATTGACGAGTGTTTGCGCACTCTAAGCACCACGTGTACAAGTGTGTATAACTCTCTTCTCCAGTGATCCACAGATCAGTAGGTCTTTCAGCACGAACCAAATTAGGAAAGAAATAGTGTGTGACTCCTCTAAGTATATAAGGTACATTAATCAGTTGAGTTGGATATATTTTTATACATAGTTGAGTGAAGGTAAGATACTTAATGGCAAGATGTGGATCCATTACATCTTTCAATAAGCAGGAGCGAATGCTTTCTTCAAGTTCTCTTTCTTCGAACATTCCTACATCATTAGTTATGCCTTTCCTTAGAGCTCCAATAGAAGCATGGACCTTTGATAGAACAACGCTTTCATTTAGAATTAGTAAACTCTCTTCTAAACTTTTATCATCAAGAAGAAATAACAAATGCCCCTGAAAGCTCAACTTCTCACAAGTTTGAAATAGAATATTTTGATCAGTTAACTGTATGAGTTCTTGTGAGGCTTCAAGTTGTAACAACTGCTTACTTAACCCACTTAAAGTGACTGTGATTTCTGACAAGTTGTGCTGTAAGTAGTACCTTAGTGATCTACACAACTGAATGCTGTAATCTCCTTCTTCACGTATGATAGACTGACGTTTTAATATGCAAGCAGTTTCTAACTTTTGACGAAGTGTTGTCATCTCAGTGGAGACAGAGTATCGACAATCACAGTGGATGAATCCAAGGTAGTTGATGCTGGTTTGTGTAATCAGTAATGAGTCTATAAGTCCTCTCATTTCCTTTTTAGCATTACTTTTCATCTTATCTGCATGACTGCCTATAATTATCACATGAATCTTATGTGATGTAGTCTTGACTGAACTACATGTGAGTGAAAGCCAATACAATAGTTGCTTCTTCACTTCTACCTCAGAGAGTGAAGTATTGACAGCTATGAGAACAATGGATTGGGAAGCATAATGAAGGATAACTTCGTGACTGGAATAGTATTCTTTATGGCCGGCAAAGTCATAAATGTTGACTGCACCAAAGACTGTACTTTGGAATGCCGTTGGAACAATACCAGGAGTTAATGGCTGAACACCTGACACTGTTCTGTATTTGCCAAAGAAATGATTTTCCTCTGTCAAGGACTTTACTAGTGTTGACTTTCCTGATCCTGAATCTCCCACAACAAATATTTTGATTGGCATGTTAATGAGAGTTTCATCTAAGAAAGAAGCAATGTGGGTGTGGCCATTTTTTGATGCTGCATTAGACAAAACTTTAAAAGTTTTTGTGTCAATTAGTGATAGATCAATCACTCCACTAAGAAGTAAATATTTTACAACTTGTAAGTAACCCTTAGTTGAGGCTAGATGCAATGGAGTTATCTTATTTTCATCTTGATACAGTGGATCACAGTAATGTGTGTCCACAAGGTATTGCACAACATCAAGATGTCCATTTAGACTGGCATAATGAAGAGGAATCCTTTCCAAATGACCCCTAATATTTGTATCACAATTTATATCCTTGATAAAGAATTTCACCACATCTAGTTTACCATTTAAAGCAGCAAGATGAAGTGGTGTATCATTGTAAGCATTCTTCACTAGTGGATTACAGTAACGAACAGTGGTGAAGTACCTCACTACTTCTAGATGACCCTTAGCAGAGGCTAGATGCAATGAATTTTCAAGATTTTCATCTTGACACAGTGGATTACATTGACATGTTTCTACAAGGTATAACACAACATCAATATGGCCATTATAACTGGCATGATGAAGAGGAATCCTTTCCAACTGATCCCTAACATTAGCATCACAATTTAAATCCTCGATAAAGAACTTTACCACGGCTAGTTTACCATTTAATGCTGCAAGATGAAGTGGTGTTATTTTGTCAGCATTCTTCACTAGTGGATTACAGTGGCGGACAGTGGTGAAGTACCTCACTACTTCTAAGTGACCATTAGCAGAGGCTAGATGCAATGAATTTTCAAAATTTTCATCTTGACACAGTGGATTACATTGACATATTTCCACAAGATATTGTACCACATAGAAATGTCCATTTTCACTGGCATGATGAAGAGGAATTCTTTCCAACTGAGCCCTAATGTCAGCATCACAATTTAGATTCTTGATAAAGAACTTTACCACATCTAATTTACCATTTAATGCTGCAAGGTGGAGTGGTGTGTTGCTGTAAGCATTCTTCACTAGTGGATTACAATGGCGGACAGTGGTGAAGTACCTCACTACTTTTAAGTGACCATTAGCAGAGGCTAGATGCAAAGCATTTTCAAGATTATCATCTTGACACAGTGGATCACAGTGACATGTTTCTACAAGGTATAACACAACATCAATATGGCCATTTTCACTGGCATGATGAAGAGGAATCTTTTTCCATAGATTCCTAATATTAGCATCACAATTTAGATTCTCAATAAAGAACTTCACCACATCTAGTTTACCATTTAAAGCTGCAAGATGAAGTGGTGTGTCATTGTAAGTATTCTTCACTAGTGGATTACAATGGTGGACAGTGGTGAAGTATCTCACTACATCTAAATGACCATTAGCAGAGGCTAGATGTAATGGATTATCAAGATCTTCATCTGGGCATTGTGGATCACAGTGATGTGTATCTACAAGATATTGCACAACATCAAGATGTCCATTTCCACTGGCATGATGAAGAGGAATCTTTTTCAACTGATTTCTAATATTATCAGCATCACAATTTAGATCCTCAATAAAGAACTTCACAACATCTAATTTACCGCTTAAAGAAGCAAGGTGAAGTGGTGTGTCTCCTTGAGCATTCAGCTTTATCTCACAATGGGTATTATTAATCAGAAACTTAATGATGTCGAGTCTTCCACTGACACTAGCTACATGGAGACAAGTATTACCATCAAAACTAGTACAGTTAGGATCACACTGCAAGTCTGAGATTAGGTACACAACTATGTCCATGTGTCCCCATTGACAGGCTAAGTGAAATGGAGTGATACCATCAGCATCTCTAGAGTTTGGATCACACCCATGGTGGTCTACTAGATATTTGATTAAGGTAAGGTGTCCCTCACGGCTGGCAATGTGTACTAGTGACCTACCTGGTGCAAAGATAAAGATATCAGTTATCCATCCTCTTGTTGTCTTGAAGTAAGGGTCTGCTCCCTTATCTTCTATCATGTACTTCACTACATTAAGATGACCCCCTCCAGCTGCAAGGTATGTAGGAGATCTCCCATGCTTATCCACAAGGGTCATATCACACCCTACCTCTTCCAACAGATACCTCATCAAAAGCAAGTGACCATGCTGTGCAGCCAGGTGGAGACAGGACTGACCTCCACTGTTAGTGCTAACTGGGTCACAACCAATTTCACAAAGAAGGAATTGGACTATGTCTAAGTGGCCGTGAATGCTAGCGGCATGTAATGGAGTGTGTGAATTGAGGTCTGTGTGTCTGTCTGTCAGTCTCTGTTTGTACATGGACATTAGAGCATGTGATAGTTTTGAATAGACCTTTATGGACAGACTAGATGGATCTTCAGAGAACAGCAAGTGTAACATGTACTTGAGTGCATGCAACTGTCCATACTGAGCAGCAATGTGTAAAGGTGTGCATCCATTCTCGTCTTTACTCTCAATGCTGCACTTGAAGTTCGCGATGAGTTCTTCAGCTACATCTATTCTCCCATGTTGACAGGCATAGTGAAGAGGTGTTCCTTTGATTTGGAGAATAAGTTTCGATAATTGTTCTTGACTTAATCCTTTCAATATAAGCATAGCAGTATTGAAGTCACCTACTTTCAGAAGATCTGAAATTGCTTTTTCCTCCTGAATTCTATTCTCATTTTCCAGTGATAGATCAGACGCCATCTTTAAGAGCTAAGATTGCCTATTCTATTACACACTCTGAGCTGTTTGAAAAGTATACTCATGGATGACAATGTTAGGCACCATACAGTTAAGTGACTTGTAGCATTTGAAGAACAATGTTAGGTTTAAGTTTCAGTCCAGATTTGATCAAGAGATGTTAACCATAAGAACTCCCTGCACAGAGTATGAAATTTATAGCTAGGATTTGGTTATTGACAAAGCAAAGTTTAACATTATTATAATTAATAGAAAAATAACGAGAACAGAAGTTTTATTTCCTGTCCTTTTGGGCACAAGTACATTAAGGAAATGAAAAAAATTCAATAAATTTGGAAGTTATATATATATATATATAATTATACACAAGTTTTTGTTTCACACCAATTAACACTTAATTGAAGCTTTACTTGCAGTACTTGTCTCAGTATGACCACAATTATTTTTTTAATGACACAACAGAATGTTATCTGCTGAGAAACTAGTTCCTGTATATACAGTGGAACAAACCACAAACTCTGGATCCTGATGCTGAAGAAAGATAATATAATCTTAAGCTGGATTTTCAGGCGTGTTGATGGAATTTAAAAGTAGGTTTTCTGAGACTAATTACATGTAAGACTGAACTTGAGGCCAGTAAACTTGCTTATGAGATGATAGACTTGTCATTGTAACCTTCCTCATTTACCATCATACTTAAAGTTACGCCATTTTGATATTTAGCATTTCACCTGGATACATATAACAGGTTGTACATTTCAGTCTGACTTTGGTACATGAGCAAGTAGGATTGGACTTATTTTATAATAAAATTTAATTACATTATAGATTTTAATACCTTGGGGGACTTTTCAGACTCATATCAAAATATTGTGTAGTGACTATAGTACATGTGGTAACGATATCTATAAATCTGTCATGTTGGTTTCTTTGTGGTTTTAGAGAATAATGTTGGCATTAAATGGGAATAAAAGGTACCTCTGAACGGTAAGTAGAATTTTGAACATAATCAATGGACAGAATCAGTCATTAAATTTAATTAGAGCAATTTACTGGCAACTACAGCTAAATAAAATTAACTAATGTTACTTAATATGTATACACTGTGCCACTATAATAAGAAGTGTTATTATCATGTAGCCACATAGACCTGTTTTATATCAGATTGGATTATTAGATGTCATTAAATGTACAGAGCAACTGATTTGACTGGAATTAACACATGTGTTTCTCAAGCTAGTAGCTACTCAGTCATTTCTTGTATATGAATAATGGTAATACCTATTTCTTTACTACTGTACACCTCTAATTGGTAGTTTCATAATGTTTTTTAGGGTGCTTCTATGTGTAAATTCTGGATATTACGTCATTTGTAATATACCTGTAATATTCAATAATATATAATAAGATTACTGAATATAAAATAAGATTACTGTAATATACCATAAGAATACTGTAAGGAAATTTACACATAGAAGCACCCGTTTTTTAGTCTTGCCTAGGATATGTTCATTGATTTAATGGGGGAAAATGCACCCTACTGCCCCCATGTTTCCTTACCTAGTACAGATTGAACATAGAGGCTACTCTGTACCACAGAATACATTCATAGCTACCTAACAGCTACACAGGTAGACCTGTAGGCTTACCAACTCGTTTAAGATTCTGTTCGGCAGTTCTCGAGTATCATTCAGACTCACAACACTGGCATAGCTACCAACTGTTCCGGAACAGTCCAACTCTGCCAGAAGAGAGATAGTTTAAACTAGTCACTCAGTTAAAAGCTCCATTTGTTGTTTCACAAGCAATATTTTAGTGGAAGTGTTAAAGTGTAACAATGGAACCGCCGTACTTCCGTATCCCATAAAACACATAATATTATTATACTTTATTATAATTATTAATTTTATACTTTTGGGGTATTATAACATCAGTAAAAATTACATCAGTAAAAATTACAACATCTGGGGCGGGTGTGGTCTTAGTCCCTGAAACAGAAATTGGCAGCTCTGGCATTGCAAGATTTAATGGCAGAGAAGTGCGCATGAGCTAAATTCTAATTTTTCCAAGAAGCTTTTTCCAAGATGCTTCTGCAACATTGCCATCAATGGAGTGGTCCCGAGTAAGACTATCTTGTAGCCAACTATAAAATACTATCTTGTATATAGCTGCCTATAGCTACGAGAGTTTGACTATTTAGTATCTTACAGGTGCAAAAAAGCAACAAGAGAGCAAGGAACTATTCTAGAGCATGTAAGAATATACTAATGTCAGGATTCAATGATAATACCTTGTTATTTGACAAGATAATGGGCCAAGTGCTAACCTATCTGTCAGAAAATCCTCTGACAGCTATCAACCACACCAATCCATGCAAGTCTGAACTTGCTGCAGACACTTAACTTATATTTAATTAAGAACACTTTTGCGCATGCTATAGATCATGCGTAGTGTTACTTAGCTACGTGACAGTATTATTATTATTATTCATGATTATTGGTGGCTAGTGAGTTAGCTATTTATTCAGTTTTGAAAAAGTTCTTGTCTTTTAAAAGATTAATATAACTACATGTCATTGTTCTGGGAGGTTGGGCTGGTTCTACCCGAGAGCTCTTACACTATCCAACTCTAGCCTTTTTTGAAACAAATTTCACACTGACCCGGACTGTCTACTGCTACATCCTCAAAGTCCTTTCTATTTGTTGCACTCTTCTGAAGTTTCAGTATGAAACCACTAAAGCTATATATACATCAGAATGTCGTATTTCCTGAAATTTTCGTTTACTTAATAATTCGTTTTTCAAATTTTTGCGTTGTTTTAATTTCGCAAGAGCCTTACCATAACGAAATTTAAGATGCTCGCATGGTCTGTAGGACTATACCTGAATAGAGGTTAAATACCAATAGCTCTAGCTCAGTAGTAGCAAGAGACTAGTGGCCCATTTTCGCATCGGGAAGGCATCCTCTATGCAATAAGCAAGCACAAGGGAAATTTTCATTATTCAACTTTTTAAATTTTGTAATAAAAGTGACATCCGAAATTAAAACAACGACGAAAATTTCAGCAAATACGGTAGATTAGTTAGGCCTGTATCACTACACTCTTTCTTTTCCCAGCCTCCTACAAAAGAAAGTAAAGAGTCAGCAATGCCAGGCTATAAAAACCTGTACTAATTGGATTACTATAAAGTTAGATTACTAGTTGAATTACTAGTTGGATTACCAGCTGTCGGTACACAGGCGAGAAGGAGGACAACCTACTCCTCTTATAAGGGCACGCCCATCCATTGTATAGTGAGAAGTTTCATAATACAAGGAGGATACTTCAGCAATGGTGAATAATAATGTGTGTAGTAGCATAGATTAAAAACGCGGAAGGGGGATTGGAAACGATTATTTTCGCGTGAAACCATCCACGTTATACCACCATATACCAGGTGTTGTTTTGTGTTGCATAATAGCGCGGGCAATAAACGTGTGTATAGCTAGCTGTAGCACTATGATTAAAATCCAAGTAATACATTAATGACATAGGTATGGCAACAAAATTCATGACCTGGTGCAAAAAGAAGCACACAAAGAAGAGTTCATATTATTTGCACAGTGTCTTCTCCAATCTGCACTGTCCATTCAAAATTACTAGCAATGTGCACACTGAAATGGACCTGTATAGAAAAAAATTCAATTACCATGCCCACAAGTACATGCTACATTACTATTACCCATGCTACTCCATCCAGTGTTTCTATTTTAGTGAAGACCAAGAGTTGGGTTGGAACTTGGATGTGTGTCAGTGATGGCACTAGTATCTATCCTTCCTACTCAAAAGGGTTGAAATAATATAATTAGAAACACAAATAATCCAACAAGTGCATATCATGTACACTGTAGTAGCGATGACAAAACATTCACCCTAACATCCACCCTGTCTTGAAGCTTGGTCAGAGAAGGCACCTTACAATCCAACAAAATGCTGATCGAAACTGACACCTTCAATTCCTTCTCTAGGAAGGGTGAATGTTGCATAAGAGGAGAGGTAGACTGATAGGCTGATACTGAGAAGCAGACTGATGTTGAACAAGAGGAGAAGCTGGACAATTGAGAGGTAGACTGGGAGGATAACTGGGATCCTAGTGGCTGAGTAATCAGAGTGAGGAATTGAGGATGGGGCAGAACAGAGGATTGAGAGTGAAGCAGATGAAGTAGACTAAGTGAACTGGGCAGTATAGATATGTTCGACATTCACAATATACCTTTGTTGTTTTCTACATTAATTTTTTCGGTGCACTGATAAGTGGAACTTTCTTGCATAACCTGCAATTAAAACTGATATCTTGATAGTTATTCAGCCATAAACAAGCCAATTCAATGATTTACAGGGCTTATTATAGTTCATGCAAAGCAACAGGGTTCAGAGATTTCAAAAAACTGCATTGAATGTTTGTAGGTCCCATAACCAGCTTATAAGAGGGAGGATAAAAATGAGGGTAACATACCTATAAAATTCACATTCAACCCCATTCTAACAGACAGGAGTTGGACTGACATTGGTTTATTAGGCTTCATGCAAAAGTTCAAACCCTCTTGATCATTAACTGCTATAAAGAAACCAGGTAGCTATTATAGCTAGCCTAGAACAGGTACACAAAAAATGCCCTCACCACGCTAGCTACTCAGCTACTGGGATAACTCCCCGTAAAGAAGTTTCCTGTTGTATACTAACTATTCTAAGGATACTTACTAACAAATGCAACAAGTATTTGATTTTTCAGAGCTGTACTTTCGATTTTCTGGCGTTGAAACACCTTTCTTCCCCAGAAGAGAATTCGCAAACTTTTCTAAAAATTAATTTGTGCGGTAACGCGGATGGCATCAAGGCGCTTGAATGTTGCAGCTGCAGGTCAATAGCTCACGTGGTGCCGTTTCCAATCCCCCTTCCGAGTTTTTAATCTATGGTAGTAGGTGTTCCGTTAGGTATGATAACCATAAAGGTGTCTTTGTTTCAGGGGTTTAAAATAGAGAGTTTCCACTATATACAGAGGTATTATCATTTCAAGGGGGTTGGAATCACTGTATACAGAGGTGTCCTCATTTAATGAGGTTGGAATGGAGAGGTTCCACAGCATACAGAAGTGTCTTCATTCAAGGGAGTTAGAAAAAAGGTTCCACTATAATTACAGAGGTACGTGTCCTCATTTCAGGCAATAGAGTGGTTCCACTGTATATGAAGGTGTACACATTTTGGGGAGTTGGAAGAGAGGGTTCAACTCTCTGAAGAAGTACTTGTAGGACCCAACACAGATGGCTCTCAATTCTTTATGTAAGTCTAGTATTCTTTAGAGTATATTGTAATCTTTTGTCCCTATAGTGTACACACATATGACACATTTACTGTACTAGTGAATCCTAGTAATATTTCCTATAAAATTTTATTTTTAGCACAACCCGACCAGCTCTCCATTTAGATGGGTAAATATCATCATACAAATGTGTGTATAAGTATCTCTATAATACTTTGGTTATCTTTTTCCCCACTTTCAGAATTCATGTTGTATTTGGGCATGTGATAGATGGGACTCAGTTTGTGACAGAGATAGAGAACCAGAAGGTTTACATTAACCATCATCCATATGCTGACATTATGATAATGCACTCTAGCGAACTGGTTCTCCAAAAGAGAGGTGTGTCAGACTAAGGTTAATATCGTTGTATATTTCATGGTGCAGGCAAGATGAAAAAGCTCGTGCTAGTGTTTCAACAGAAAGTGAAAGTTCAGATGAGGAGTCTAGTGCTAAGAGCGAGTCGGGGAGTGAGTCAGAGAGTGAGGTGGACAGTGAAGAAGAGAGGAGAAGGAAGAGAAAGAGTCAGTGGGTATTATTGTGGATGGGAGGGAGGGGTCAGTGGGTTATTTTTGGTTGGTATTGTTAACTCCAGCACCTAGCTATAAACCAATTTTAGGGTTTTACTTATGTTTTGCTTGTTAAAACCTTGACTTAGTTCAGGAGGTATATAAGCACAGGGCACTGGAAGGCACACTTTTTGTTGTTCATTCAGTTAAAAAAAATGTAGCCTGTTTGGGTTGATTTAATGCAGGATTTTTTCATATTATATATAATTCAATTGGTTAGACTGACAGTGTTAGACTATGCACTATTTTGGTCTTTGGCTGGGACATAGAACACTTCAAGTCTGTAATACTATAAATGTGTCTAGACATTAGTCCCGTGACCAACCATCATAATTGGACCTACATATTACTCTCTATCACAGGTGTCTCAATCAGGAAGAAAGCTCAAAGGGAGAGGAACTATGGTGAGTGAAAGCTAAGTATTTGTTACTGTTAAAAGTATATTATGTTAGTAAACTATTGTGAAAGAGTGTAGTATACTGCATTAGTTAGCATACTTCTTTATATTTTCCCCCCATCCTCTTAGCGTTATAGAACCCCTCCTCATTTTAGTGATGGAAATGACTTGCGTTATGAACTACAGTCCAGCCATACCCGCATGCGTACAACAAGGGTGCGGCCACCTTACTATCGGCAACGAAGATCCCGCTCATGATCAAGAAGCCAAGATCGACGTGACTATTGACATAGCAATCGACATGAAAGTCAAAGGAGATTCAATGAGCTTTCACCGAGACGCTGAAGGCAGAGGGGATTTAATTAGAAGCAGCAGGATTCCTCATCTGATGAGAAAGATCTTGGAAGGAGAAAGAGAGGAAGGAGGGAAGAATGGAATAGAGAAAGGTCCAGATCCCCTGGCTCTAGGATGGCAAGTCATGGGGATAGATCACGGGGGAGTCTTTCTGGGAGCGATGAAGACTCTCATAATCTTCCTGCTCGATCAGATAGAAGAATACATGAGAGGAAATCAGTTTCAAATAGTCCAGAACCAAACAAAAGAACTCATTATACAGAACATAGACAAGAATCACAAGAAGTCATCATCATCAAAGAAAGTCTCATTCCAGATCCAGATCACCAACTTCAATAAGACATTCTAAGCATAGCCCTGCTGGTCACAGAAGATGCAACAGCTCAAGTCAAGGTGACAGTGCCCCTGTGATGAGCAAGTGGGCTAGGCATTGGGACCAGGAAAATGCTAACAACAGCACCTCAGAGGAGGACCAAGAGCTTGAGAGAGCTTTTCAGAAGAAGGAAAAGAAAGCTGATGATGTAGAGGAGGATGTATTTGGCTTAAACAATATTCTAACTTGAGGTGTGGCATTCTGTACAGGAATACAGTTACATAGGTCTAGTATTATGTTATATACCATACATGCATATAAATAATTATACTGTATTGTAGTCCACAATAATTATTACAAACATTTTATATATGTTAGCATGAAGGGAGCACATGCATGTATAGGCCGATAGCAGACAACAGTAGTTGATGAACCATCACCAACAACAATAACAAAAGAAGCATGGGTACGGTATTTTAATAGAGAATAAATACCAGATTACATGCTCACAGCTATAGAAGACTTTCCCCTCCAAACCACACAAGTTTACACAGCAAAAACCACAATTAAGTCAGGTCAGACTAAGGAGAGACTATAGCTGTCATGTGACCTTCAAAGGCAAGCAACTCCATTCTAACACTTATGTGTGACCATTCTCTAAGTCTATGCAGAACCTTTCAGGTTAAGACAAAACAATTTGGTCACATTTAGCTATATAATCATAATGATTATGAATAATGCTGTGTGGACATTTTTATCTCTATCAATATAACCTTATAAGATTCCACAATAAAAATATGAAAAGGTGAAGGATATCACTCCTAGGTTGAGGTATTTGGCTAGAAAATTCAGTAAAGCCTAAATCCAGGATTACACTGAATGAACATTTGAGAGTTAGTTTAAAAACTATACAAGTTCATTAGAATGTCCTTATTACAGTACATAAAAATTATATATTATACATACTGGAGAAATATGTCAGTTTGAAACAACTCCTATAATGGACAAAACTACTTGTCCCAGTTAATTCTACCCATTAAATTTTGGAGGTTAGACTGTTGTGAGAATAATTACTATACCATAGAAAGTTAAACTTGCTTTATTAAAAAGGCACAATAAAGATGTTATCTTTTTAAAGTTTTTCAGCAGGATTCAAACTAACTTGGTGATCATCTCGAATAGAACGTGCTACTTGGTGTTCACGGACCAGAGGGCAATCTAGAGCAAGAGCAAGGGACCTCCAACTTGGAGGACCCCTCTCACTCACGCAATCCACTCCATTCAGCCACTTTTGGAGCATGTTGGTCATATAATTTTCTTCATGCTGTCGACAGTAAAACTCGATGTTTTTTAGAGTGGAATATTGAAGTTCGAGAGAGAGACCAAGGTGGAACCATTTAGGCATTAGAGCATGGAGATAGTACTCCAAGATCCCAGAAACAGAATCAGAATCTACATTGAATTAACAAAAATATAATAACTAGGTTAATTGTTGAAAACTGGACATAATGATACTTTAACAATGTGAGCTATCTCTTGCCCTTAAATTTTATTGTTGTCACACTAAAAAATGGGGCTTCAGGACAAAAGAACAATCTTATATCTACATACATCTCATTAGTCTCCATAGTGTTTGGTTCACTTCCAGTAATAGTAAGGATATACTCACCAATTTTACTATTGTCCACTGAGGTAAATTCTGATGATGATTTAGCTTGATCACTACTATCACCTGAAAAAAAATCAACCATCATACAAATACTGCAAAGACACAATAATTAGCACTTATCACTTATCCAATACAAGCACCTTACCATCTCCTGTTTAAGTTCGAAGTACAATTAAACTGTTGTAGAGGAAGGCTGAACTAGTTTAGTTATTATAGAACAACACTTACAAACTTAAGGTCTTAATTTTGTCAAAATGTTCAAAAATGATGCCCATAATGCTAGAATTATTCTCAATGCTCATATAGCATATGTGTGATGAATATCTAGTGAGGACCATGAGGGGGTTTTATGTGTAATGATTATTAACTTAGTGAGGTGACACTAATTACACAAAACTGTATGCTACCGGTAACCCTATACCCATACCTGCTAACATTCTGGTTAGCTTTTCTGCATCTTCTCTCATATTTAATGAGTGAGATTTGATGGCATCAATCACCTCCCCCCAATGAGGAGGAGGTGAGTCATGTGGTCTGTCTTCTCCTTTAAGCCAGGCTGCCAGTGCTTCGGTTAAGCAATGCTGGACATTCTGATGACAGTTACTTCTGATCACATCTAAGGTGTTTTCTTTTAGTTTTAGAGCTAAACCAAACTCTCTCCACTCAACAATAAATGTCAGCTTAACATTCACTTCAAAGAGATCCTTGATGGTTAAAGGAACTAAAGAAGGATAACACTGTGTTAGTTGTAACCATTATCATGAATGCATACAGGAAGTCACAGGTAGGGCTTGCCAGATTATGTTACATTTACCCATTAATTTTCATTAGCTCAAAATACCCATACCAGCAGCACAAAACTGCCACAAAAACAGTCTTGACTCCTCCCCTCACACAGGAAAGGAGAGAGTTTAGAGTTTAAAGTCAAACTCCAGATCATTAACAGCTGACCAATCAGATAGCCTTAAAAGTAGCATATATGCTCTAAAAAGCTAATGCATTATTTTCAGGCCATATTATAACTATAGCTATACACATGAAACTATGGTAGCTAACCATTATTATTGTACTTACCACAGAGATGAGGAGACTTAATAGATTCATTAACAATACTTGTTGTTGTTGGTACAGTGTCAGTTAATTCCTGCAAAACAGAACACAAGTAAAGTTGCTGTTATCAGTTCTTTATTTAACTTACATAGAGATTTCCATCTGTGAATATAGTGTACTTCAATAGCTCTTCATATAATTGGTTATAAGTGAACTCTCTAAGCCTCTCCTTCTGTCTAAACACCTCGCCTAATCTTGACTCACACAATACTTTAAGCATGTCTGGAGAAATAATCTGCTCTGATTTGCTGAAGATTTCTTGAAAAGTAGACTTTTTAAGTTCACAGAAGGAATCAAAAACAAGGAGAGTGGAAACCTTAACTTGTTCAAGCTTCTCATCTCCACAAACAACATATGGAAAACTACTTCTAACTGAAGAAGCTATCTTATCAAGTGATATTTTTGTATTGATAACTGGAGGATAAGAAGACTGAGGGTAAAGCAAGAGCTCTTTAGGTTCCAGATGTAGACAAATTTTATTCTTTAAAGATTTCATTAAAGATATAAGCATGGATCGCTGTTCTACTAAGTACAACTCACAATCCTTTGCGCATTGCACAGTAAGATAAATGACCTTGTCTGTCATTTCTATTACACATCGGGTGCCGTTACTGTGCACTAACAAAATACCATTCTTCCAAATCATGTATCCAGCATCTTCTAAGGAACTCTCACACTTTACCAGTTGAATGAATAAGGTGTGGAGATATCTGGGAGTGAAGAATTGATGTGTGTTTGTGCACTCTAAGCACCACGTGTACAAGTCTGTATAACTCTCTTCTCCAGTGATCCACAGATCAGTAGGTCTTTCAGCACAGACCAAATTAGGGAAGAAATAGTGTGTGACTCCTCTGATTGCATGAGGTATATTAATCAGTTGAGCTGGATCAATTTCACTACATATTTGAGTGAAAGTAAGATATTTGATGGCAAGATGTGGATCCATTACATCTTTAAATAAACTGGAGCGAATGCTTTCTTCGAGTTCTCTTTCTTCGAACATTCCTATATCATTGGTCATGTCTTTCCTTAGAGCTCCAATAGAAGCATGGACCTTTGATAGAACAACACTTTCGTTTAGAATTAGTAAACTCTCTTCTAAACTTCTATCATCAAGAAGAAATAACAAATGCCCGTGAGAGCTCAACTTCTCACAAGTTTGAAATAGAATATTTTGATCAGTTAGCTGTACAAGTTCTTGTGAGGCTTCAAGTAGTAACAACTGCTTCCTTAACTCACTAATAGTAATAATTGTGACTTCTGACAAGTTGTGCTTTAAGTAGTGCTTTAGTGATCTACACAACTGAATGCTGTAATCTCCTTCTCCACACATAATGGATTGACGTTTTAATATGCAAGCATTGTCTAACTTTTGACGGAGTGTTGTCATCTCAGTGGAGACAGAGTACCGACAATCACAGTGGATGAATCCAAGGTAGTTGATGCTGGTTTGTGTACTCAGTAATGAGTCTATAAGTCCGCTTACTTCCTTTTTAGTATTATTCTTCATCTTATCTGCATGACTGCCTATAACTATCACATGAATCTTATGTGATGTAGTCTTGACGGAACTACACATGAGTGAAAGCCAATACAAAAGTTGCTTCTTCACTTCTACCTCAGAGAGTGAAGTATTGACAGCTATGAGAACAATGGATTGGGAGGAATAATGAAGGATGATTTCGTGACTGGCATAGTATTCTTTATGGCCAGCAAAGTCATAAATATTGACTGCACCAAAGATTTTACTTTGGAATGCCGTTGGAACAATACCGGGAGTTAATGGCTGAACACCTGACACTGTTCTGTATTTGCCAAAGAAAACATTTTCCTCTGTCAAGGACTTTACTAGTGTTGACTTTCCTGATCCTGAATCTCCCACAACAAATATTTTGATTGGCATGTTAATGAGAGTTTCATCAAAGAAAGAAGTGATATGGTTGTGACCATTTTTTGATGCTGCATTAGACAAAATTTTAAAAGTTTTTGTGTCAATTAGTGATAGATCAGCAACTCCTCTAAGAAGTAAATATTTTACAACTTGTAAGTGACCCTTATTTGAGGCTAGATGCAATGGAGTTTCTTGGTTCTTATCTGGACACAGTGGATCACATCGATGAATATCCACAAGGTATTGAACAACATCAAGATGTCCACTTTCACTGGCATAATGAAGAGGAATCCTTCCCCACACACTCCTAACATCAGCTTCACAATTTAGATCTTCTATAAAGAACGTCACCACATCTAGCTTACCATTTGAAGCTGCAAGGTGAAGTGGTGTGCTGTCGTAAGCATTCTTCATTAGTGGATTACAGCAGTGGACAGTGGTGAAGTACATCACTATGTCTAAGTGACCATTAGCAGAGGCTAGATGTAATGGATTATCAAGATCTTCATCTGGACACTGTGGATCACAGTGATGTGTGTCCACAAGATATTGCACAACATCAAGATGTCCATTTTCACTGGCATGATGAAGAGGAATCCTTTCAAACTGACCCCTAATATCAGCATCACAATTTAGATCCTCTATAAAGAACTTCACTACATCTAGTTTACCATTTAATGAAGCAAAGTGAAGTGGTGTGTTGTTCCTAACATTTTTCACTAGTGGATTACAGTGGTGGACAGTGGTGAAGTACCTCACTACATCTATATGACCTTCAGCGGAGGCTAGATGTAATGGAGTATCAAGATCTTCATCTTGGCATTGTGGATCAGATTGATGAATATCTACGAGATATAACACAACATCAAGATGTTTATTTTCACTGGCATGATGAAGAGGAGTCCTTTCCAAATAACCCCTAATATCAGCATCACAGTTTAGATCTTCAATAAAGAACTTCAACACATCTATTTTACCATTTAATGCTGCAAGGTGAAGTGGTGTACTGTTGTAAGCATTCTTCACTAGTGGATTACAATGGTGGACAGTGGTGAAGTATCTCACTACATCTAAATGACCTTCGGTAGAGGCTAGATGTAATGGAGTATCAAGATCTTCATCTGGGCATTGTGGATCAGATTGATGAATATCCATAAGGTATTGCACAACATCAAGATGTCCATTTTCACTGGCATGATGAAGAGGAATTCTTTTCAACTGACCCCTAATATTAACATCGCAATTTAGAACTTCTATAAAGAACTTCACCACAGCTAGTTTACCACTATATGCAGCAGTGTGAAGTGGTGTGTCTCTTTGAGCATTTTGTTTTATCTCACAGCTGTTATTATTAATTAGGAACTTAACGATGTCTAGGCTTCCACTGACACTAGCTGCATGGAGACAAGTCTCACCTTTACTGCTAGTACAGTTAGGATCGCAGTGCAAGTTTGAAATCAGGTACACAACTGTGTCCATGTGTCCCTGCTGACAGGCTAAGTGGAGTGGAGTGATACCATAGTCATCTTTAGAGGATGGATCGCACCTATGGTGGTCTACTAGATATGTGATTACAGTGAGGTGTCCTTCTCGGCTGGCAATGTGTACTAGTGACCTACCTGGTGCAAAGATAAAGCTATCAGTTATCCATTCTCTTGTTGTCTTGAAGTAAGGGTCTGCTCCCTTATCTTCTATCATGTACTTCACTACATTAAGATGACCCCCTCCAGCTGCAAGGTATGTAGGAGATCTCCCATGCTCATCCACAAGGGTCATATCACACCCTACCTCTTCCAACAGATACCTCATCACGGGCAAGTGACCATGCTGTGCAGCCAGGTGGAGGCAAGACTGGCCTCCACTGTTAGTGCTAACTGGGTCACAACCAATCTCACAAACAAGGAACTGGACTATGTCTAAGTGGCCGTGAATGCTAGCAACATGTAATGGAGTGTGTAAACTGAGGTCTGTGTGTCTGTCTGTTAGCCTTAGATTATATGTGGACATTAGAGCATATGATAGTTTAGAATCAAGCTTTATGGACAGGGTAGATACATCTTCAGTGAACAGCAAGTGTAACATGTACTTGAGTGCATGCACCTGTCCATACTGAGCAGCAATGTGTAAAGGTGTGCATCCATTCTCATCTTTACTCTCAATGCTGCACTTGAAGTTAGTGATGAGTTTTTCAGCTACATCTACTCTCCCATGCTGACAGGCATAGTGAAGAGGTGTTCCTTTGATTGGGAGAATAAGTTTCGATAATTGTTCTTGACTTAATCTTTTCAATATAAGCAGAGCAGTATTGAAGTCACCTGCTTCCAGAAGGTTTGAAATTGCTTTTTCCTCTTGAATTCCATTCTTATTTTCCAGTGATTGATCTGACGCCATCTTTAAGAGATAAAATTGTCCATACAATTACACACCTGAGCTGTTTGAATAAAATCTAGTTTTGAATGACAATGTTAGGCCCTGTACAATTAAGCAACTTGCAGCATTTGAAGAAAAACACGGTAAGGTTTGCGTTTCAGACAAAAAGAAATGATAAAAAATATCACTCGAGATCTCTATGCCTGGAGATAAAATTTACAGTTTTTGATTACTGGCAAACCTATAATATATATTGTTACATAAATATCAAGACATGGTGCATATTGTCCTAGGTAGCACTGACCATCGTCACTGCTTCTAGAAGGACATATCACTGTCCACAGTGATTGTACAGATAGAAATGTGCTGTATGGTACTGATTTAGTGACATTTTATTTTGTGTAATCTGCTAATTCTGCTGAAAAGGTAGCTACAGTAGAACCTCACTAATGCGAACACTAAGGGACCGGAAGGTGTTTGGATTAGTAAAAAGTTTGGATTATCGAAAACACTTATGCCATATTTCACAACCATAATATGCATTGTAATACATTTACATTAGCTACTGTTTGTCAACTGTGCACTATTAGTATCCTGTTGACACTCCAAGTACGTACTTGATGCAAGTGTCAAATGCATCTACTGCAGCTGAATGGCTAACTTCAGTGATTTCTAATGGCTAACTAGCTTTCCAGTCACTCAACCTAGACAGCAGCTGTAAAAACTAATACTGTAGATGTTCGGTTAATTGAGTTATCCGATGAGTGAGTTCCGGATGAGTGAGGTTCTACTGTACTTGTTCTAGAAGCCAGCAACAAGATCTGAAAGCAGAGAAAAAATTATATGTAGGTATGTATAGTTTTTTTTTGCTGGTGTGCTAGTGTCTTTTAAATTTTAAATTAGAAGTTTTAAAAGTACTGTACATTTAGCAATATTGAAGAAAACTAGAAAATGGTAGACTACATTATCCTCCTCATCTTCCAGTATTTTTAGTATGCATGCAATCTGATATTCACAGTCTGTCATTACTGTTAAACTTGGCTCACAATAATTATGAAGAACATCACATTGAGTTATTTTCATACTATGAACAGAATTCAATTATGTGAAAGCTGCATAAGCACCACCACTCCACAAGACTACCACACTGCTTAAATGCACCACAGAACTGTGCTAAACAGGGAATTGGAATGCAAGGAGCATGTTTTGACATTTGTATTGTGAAGTATCCTTGCAGTAATAATGATGCCTTTGTGACATAGTCAGGATTACAGATTATAGCTAGTGTTATAATTATTGCTGTATGCTGTATGAGGTGCCGAAGCTAATTATCATGTGCCTTAATCTGAAAAATGAATATTGATTATTTTACCAGTAATCTAGTAAATGAAAATGAACCTTTTATGTAGATGTCAGACCTGATGACTAGCTGAGGTGGATCTAGACATTTTGATGGGTAGTTTTCAATTGATACGGTAAAGATGGTAGAATATAGACATCAAGTGACAAAATTTCAAGGACAGCACCCCTAAAGAAAGGCCTACAACTATAGATATGCCATACATATTATTATTATTATTATGCTCAAAAGCTGATTGCTATAATTGGAAGAAATCTCTTAAGCTCACTTGTTTTGACTTTATGTATTTAGAAGCTGGTAGTCATTCTTCTGACCACATATCCTCATAATTATCACTGAATGTATATGTAATATATCAACTGAATTGAATACTTAATATTGTATTGTGGTTAGTGAGTAGCAGACTGATTAGTTTTGTGATTGCATGCATTTGGTTTATAATGTGGATTTGTGTGTAATATTTAATCCATCATTTGTGCACAATAATATAACCAAATTCTAAATTTTAAACTTTTCTTATTAACGAGACTGCTGACTAGCTAAATACAATGACACTGACTTGAAAAACTGCTACTTGAATTGCTTCTGCAGATTATTTGAATTGCTGTGAATTGCTTCCAAAGATAATGTGTTTGCACAGATCAAGTAGCTACTAGGATAGTTTGTACAGATTATATATTCGAATTGCTTGCACAGATCAAGTAATCAAATTGCAATATAATTTGCACATGCTCAGTATAATATATACAATAGCTATTTTACTAATAGCTACATGTGTGATGAAGAACAGAAAAATAGCTATTGTAGATAGTTCACTGTCAAAACACTCATAAAATCATTCCAATGGTATAATACTGCAAACCCATATAAATTAATAACGGTCCATTAATGTTAAGGAATTTTAACCTTTAAATAAAAAGGTCACTAATTGAAATACCACGCACTTGCATGAGTAATTATTACTAATTAAAAAATTCGAAAACCACAGAATATGGACAAACTACTCAGTTTTCAGTCAGGAGTCATAAAAAGTGCAGGAAACAAGGAGCAGGACTCAAACTTTCTACACAAATTCTTCGTAGACTAACTACAGGTGCCAACAGCTGCACCAAAATAAAAATTTAAATATTAGCATGGGCACATGATCAATATTCAGATGGTTACTGCCCACTTTTACATCACCTTAGTATTATTAGTATTGTGACCTATATAAAATGTAAAAGTGGGCGTCAACCATCTGAATATTGATCATTACACGCTAATATTTACATTTTTATTTTCGTGCAGCTGTTGGCACATGTAGTCTGCATGCCATGGTGTAGCAAAGCTGTTGGAAGAATTTGTGTAGAAAGTTTTAGTCCTGCTCCTTGTTTCCTATGCTTTTTATGATCCCTGTCAGAAAACCAGGCAATTGTGCAGTTGTCTGTATTCTTCGGTCTTCGAATTGCAGCTTTGTGAAGCTGCAAGGTCAAAGTGGAGAAAGCCAGCTGGTTCATTTTTAATGTGCAAGGTATCTATCTTAAATACAAGTGTTAACAACTTTCAATTAGCCATCTGTGAGTGTCAGAAAATTCTATTGGTTGTTGACTCTAGGTACTAGGGATAAGGGTGTTGGGCTAGCCTGTTTAAAAGTGCACTTTGACTAAAACAATAAGTACAGTAGCCATATTATTGTGGTTCCAGTGAAATACTACCGCTCACATTGAATAAAATAAGAAACAAAACAAAACAAAACAAAAAAAAATAACGTGTTAGCAACTTATAGCAGATCACTTTAGCTACTAGCCTGTTACAGATTGAACATAGAGGCTACTCTGTACCACACAGCATATTCATAGCTACCTAACAGCTACATAGCTAGATCTGTAGGCTTACCATGTGTTTAGGATTTCTGTTCGGCAGTTCTTCAGATCAGACACACAACAGTTGACACACCCAAGGATATTAATAATAATATTATTAACTGCGCAGCCTGAAATTGTCACACCCACGCATTTTGTGGAGTGTTACAGTAGCTATCCTAGTAAGCGCTAGATCAAAATCCGGGTCCTTCTATGTGTAAATTTCCTTACAGTATTCTTATAGTATATTACAGTAATCTTATTTTATAATTATATATTATTGAATATTACAAGTATATTACAAATGATGTAATGTCGAGGATTTACACATAGAATCACCCCAAAATCCGGGAATTGTTAAATCAAATCCTTGATTTATGACTTACTCTTTTACCTATTGTAAGTAAGTCCACAGGTTTCTTCATCCCAGTACCACAAATTAAGGAGGAGTATCAGTGAGTGTCTCTATAGTCTATTATAGCTAAGGGTGACCAGACCCCAAATATAACACATTATGCCTCAATTTTATCTCTCAGTATTCATTTTCAGCTGCTATTTCTATACTCTATCCCATCATCACCTCATAACTAACTAGTAGCTAGCCACAAGATTTGTTCCTTCTTTTTCTTCTATCTTTTCCAGGGCTAGCTAAACAATGGATAGAGGGATTTGATTCTTCTTACATAATAGAATTTTATACCAGGTAGTAAGGCCATGTATCATAGAAAACTACCTGCTAACTAAGTCAAAAGATTTCTAATCAGAGTCACTGTATGAGTCGCCATATCTGCACTTGGCCAAGTGTCATAAAATTTAGTGGGGCTATTTTCTTTTTGAAACCCCCCCACAGAAAACTGACAAGGATTGTCCAGGAGTAGGCAGACACTCTAATCATGTGATAGCCAACATTCTGAGTTGGAGGCAAAAACCAGAGCCAATGGCAAACTATAATAATTAGAGATAGCTAACTAGCATAATAAGAACTTTTGTCAAAAATTATTCATTAACACAATGCATAGATACATTTCATATATTCAGCAAGTGAAAGTGGGACTCTACGTAGAATGAAGTTTGAACAAAATGGTAAGAGATAACATCTAGCAGTGCAAAGAAAAGAATGAGTGATTTCTTCAGTAAATCCACACTGATGCCTAACAGCTTGTTACTGAATTCATTATAGCTAGCAGTTTATATAATTTCTTGTCTTGTCATGTAAAAAAACACTGCAGTTTTATTTCAGTAGCTAAGTCTACAATAGTTTTTATATTTCCCAGTATTTAGCTTGCTACTGTACTGTAAGCTAGCTATAGCTTATACACCATCCAATGCAGTATTCAAGCCTACTCTAGCAAGTTAACTAGCTAGCAAACAAGTTAGAGATGCTTCCTAAAAATGAAGGAAAAATTAGTTGTTGGTAGAAACAGGAATCAAAATACATGGCTGTTGGAGTGAGTATGCACCAGCCTACACTAATAAAATTATTGTACACTCACTTTTATAGAGAGTGGAAGGCATCACTTGAGAAAAACAATAGCTTTCTATAAATTTCAACTATTATATTCATCAACTGCAGGCTACCCCAAGGTGGAGCAGGTCACACAGAGTGATGTCATGAGGAAACACACCACCAGTAGGCAGCTATGATCAAAGTAAGAGAGGTTGGCTCTTACTGACCTGCTCTGGTCTTTCTCACCCAGAATATGGTGAAAGCCACTGCAGTAGCTACTATACATTCCATTTTAATGCAAACTTCAAAGGAAACTCCTCCTCCTTGCAGTCCAACATCACAGTACTGTCAGCCAGATCACAATTCATTCCAGTGCTGATGGTCAAAGTTTAGCAGTAGAAGGATGTTCTGGTGCCAACCATGGCTAAGTAAAGGAGAGTTGAAAAGTGTGATAATCCGCACTCGAAAGAGTTAATGTAATTATTTCCTGTTAATAATAATTACGAACTTATTTGAAGGAAAAAAATTTTGAATAATATCAAAACAAGAGATAATTATTATTAATTTTTGCTGTCAATATTAATAATGTATTGAAGTTTTACAAATAAATAAGTGTTACTGTAGTTCCTCTATACAGGATTCAAATTAATTTGATGCTCATCTTGAATAGAACGTGCTACTTGACGTTCACAGACCAGTGGGCAGACTAGAGCAAGAGCCAGGGACCTCCAACTTGTAGGACCCCTCTCACTCACACTATCTACTTCATTCAGCCACTTATGCAGCACGTTGGTTATGTGATTATCGATACCGAGGTGATGAGATGCTTCAATGCACTTAAGAGTTGAATAATGAAGTCCGAGGGAGAGACCAAGGTGGAACCACTTGTGCTTTAGAGTGTGGACATAGTAGTTCAAGATTCCCGAAACAGAATTGGGATCTATATTGGAATAATGAATAAATTTGAATCATTGGAGTTGTAAACAGGGCATATGATACATACATTATTAACAACATGAGCTATCCATTGCCCTGAAACAATGTACTTTTTGTTGTCATATTACATGTGCATTGTGGTGGCAATAGTACTTGGAAAATATCTTTATGGACTAAAGAACTGTAATACATCTATACATACAATATCATTAGACTCCATAGTGTTAGGCTCATTCCATGTAGCTAGCTAAGTGAAGTTTTACTTACCAAGTTTACTATTGTCCACTGAGGTGAATTTTTCTGATGATTTAGCTTGATCACTACAATCACCTGAAAAATCAACCATCATACAATAATGCTCTCTTTATAATTATTGCAAAGACACAATAATTAGCTACTATATACACGTTATGGTGAGGATTGTCTGACTATGTCACTTCCTATGTATAATGCTAATCTCAAATTATCATTCCAAAATAAACACACTGATTTTATACTCTCTAATTATTTCATCATTACTGATGTCTCTATTTTAATCTGATTGATATTCAAGAATCGGACATAGGTGAAAAAATATTGTAGAGGCAGTTTTAACTAGTAAAACAGATTTATAGGACAATAATAACACAATTCAATAAATTCTCACAATGATACCCACAATACTAGAATTATTCTCAATGCTCACAATATATACAAACTATACAAATAATCTATATAGTGATGGGAAAGTGATGTTGTAAGGATTATTTCAAGATAAGTGAGGTTACACTCAAAAACATCACTGTATACTACGCTATAGTCATACCTGCTAACATTCTGGTTAGCTTATCGGCATCTTCTCTTTTATTTACTGACGGAGATTTGAGGGCATCGATCACTTCCCCCCAGTGAGGAGGAGGTAAGTCACATGGTCTGTCTTCTCCTTTAAGCCAGGCTGCCAGTGCTTCGGTTAAGCAATGTTGGACATTCTGATGACAGTTGTTTCTGATCTTATCCAAGGTGTTTTCTTTCAGTTTTAGAGCTAGACCAAACTCTCTCCACTCAACAATAAATGTCAGCTTAACATTCACTTCAAAGAGATCCTTGATGGTTAAAGGCTCTAAAGAAAGATAACACTATGTTAGTTAGCTATAATCATTATCATGAATGCATATTGGAAGTCACAGGTAGGACTTGCTACATTTTCCCCATAATAGCTATTTTCAAATAAGTACCCATAATTCTCTCTATAAAACTCATCATAATATTTCACCCCTAGTACATTTATTCCCTAGCTTGCCTTAGATATTATGGCAGTAAATGGTGCTTGTCTTCGGCCATTTACTGCTATATTACCCTCAAAACCGTGTAACAACTATTACATCTAAGTACAATGCTCAGAATACCGACAATTAATATTACAGTCTCTATAGTCTTCCACGGAAGGTTGAACTAGTAAATCAAATTTACAGGCTTTTGATATCTGTAATCTGAGTGTGAATGTAGGTATATACCAGCAGCCCAAAACTGCCATAATAAAAAATTCACTGTTCTGGTCATGCAGTTCACTAAAATATGATAAATATGATGCCAATAATGTAAACATTGTTCTCAAAAAGCTTTAAAATTTGATAGTATAATCTGGTAAACAATAGTCATATTGGGAAGTTGTGATAAACACATTAACATCATTTATCCAAAGGAAAGAGTCTGGAATTTAAAGTCTAAAACTGGACCAGATCATTAATAGCTGACCAATCACATAGTAAGAAGCTCATAAATTATTATTTTTCAGGCCATAGTGATTAAACTCAAGTGTGCATAGGAAGGGCCTGGGAACAAGAGGAACAAGAATAACCATACTAATATCTGTCTAAAATTATGATAACCATATTGCACTTACCACAGAGATGAGGAGACTTAATAGACTCGCGAACAATCATTGTTGTTGGCTCAGTGTCAGTTAATTCCTGCAAGACAGAACACAAGTAAAGTCGCTGTTATTAACTCTTTAGTTAACTTACGTAGAGATTTTCATCTGTGAATATAGTGTACTTTAATAGCTCTTGATACAATTGGTTAAAGGTGAAATCTCTGAGCCTCTCCTTCTGTCTAAACACCTCGCCTAATCTTGACTCACGCAATACTTTAAGCATGTCTGGAGAAATAATCTGGTCTAATTTACTGAAGATCTCTTGAAAGGTAGACTTTTTAACTTCACAGAAGGAATCAAAAACAAGGAGAGTAGAAAGCTCAACATGTTCAAGCTTCTCATCTCCACAAACAACATATGGAAAACCACTTCTAACTGAAGAAGCTATCTTATCAAGTTCTATTTTTGTATTGATAACTGGAGGATAAGAAGACTGAGGGTAAAGCAAAAACTCCTTCACTTCCAGATGCAGACAAATTTTACTCTTTAAAGATTTCATTAAAGATATAAGCATGGATCGTTCCTCTACTAAGTACAACTCGCAATTCTTTTTACATTGCATGGCAAGGTAAATGATGTTGTCTGTCATCTCTATTACACATCTGGTGCCGTTACTGTGTACTAACAAGATACCATTCTTCCAAATCATGTATCCGACATTTTCTAAGAAACTCTCACACTTTACCAGTTGAATGAATAGGGTGTGGAGATATCTTGGAGTGAAGAATTGATGAGTGTTTGTGCACTCTAAGCACCACGTGTACAAGTGTGTATAACTCTCTTCTCCAGTGATCCACAGATCAGTAGGTCTTTCAGCACAGACCAAATTAGGGAAGAAATAATGTGTGACTCCTCTGATTGCATGAGGTATATTAATCAGTTGAGCTTCATCAATTTCAGTACATATTTGAGTGAAGGTAAGATACTTAATGGCAAGATGTGGATCTATTACATCTTTCAATAAACTGGAGTGAATGCTTTCTTCGAGTTCACTTTCTTCGAACATTCCTATATCATTGGTCATGTCTTTCCTAAGCATTCCAATAGAAGCATGGATCTTTGATAGAACAACACTTTCATTTAGAATTAGTAAACTCTCTTCTAAACTTCTGTCATCAAGAAAAAATAACAAATGTCCATGAGAGCTCAACTTCTCACAAGTTTGAAATAGAATGTTTTGATCAGTTAGTTGTACGAGTTCTTGTGAGGCTTCAAGTTGTAACAACTGCCTTAACTCACTTATAGTGATGACTGTGACTTCTGACAAGTTGTGCTTTAAGTAGTGCTTTAGTGATCTACACAACTGAATGCTGTAATCTCCTTCTCCACGTATGATGGATTGACGTTTTAATATGCAAGCATTGTCTAACTTTTGACGAAGTGTTGTCATCTCAGTGGAGACAGAGTATCGACAATCACAGTGGATGAATCCAAGGTAGTTGATGCTGGTTTGTGTACTCAGTAATGAGTCTACAAGTCCTCTTACTTCCTTTTTAGCAATACTCTTCATCTTATCTGCATGACTGCCTATAACTATCACATGAATCTTATGTGATGTAGTCTTGACTGAACTACACATGAATGAAAGCCAATACAGCAGTTGTTTCTTCACTTCTACCTCAGAGAGTGAAGTATCGACTGCTATAAGAACAATGGATTGGGAGGCACAGTGAAGGATGATTTCGTGACTGGCATAGTATTCTTTATGGCCAGAAAAGTCATAAATATTGACTGCACCAAAGATTTTACTTTGGAATGCTGTTGGAACAATACCAGGAGTTAATGGCTGAACACCTGACACTGTTCTGTACCTTCCAAAGAAATGATTTTCCTCTGTCAAGGACTTTACTAGTGTTGACTTTCCTGATCCTGAATCTCCCACAACAAATATTTTGATTGGCATGTTAATGAGAGTTTCATCTAAGAAAGAAGCAATGTGGATGTGGCCATTTTTTGATGCTGCATTAGACAACACTTTAAAAGTTTTTGTGTTAATTAGTGATGGATCAATGACTCCACTAAGAAGTAAATATTTTACAACTTGTAAGTGACCCTTAGTTGAGGCTAGATGTAATGGAGTTTCTTGGTTCTTATCTGGACATAGTGGATTACAGTGATGTGTATCTACAAGGTATTGCACAGCATCAAGATGTCCATTTTCACAGGCACAATGAAGAGGAATCCTTTCCAACTGACCCCTAATATCAGAATCACAATTTAGATCCTTGATAAAGAACTTCACCACATCTAGTTTACCTTTCAATGCTGCAAGGTGAAGTGGCGTGTTGTTGTAAGCATTCTTCATAAGTGGATAACAGTGGTGGAAAGTGGTAAAGTATCTAACTACATCTAAATGACCTTTAGCAGAGGCTAGATGCAATGAGTTTTCAAGATATACATCTGGACATTTGGGATCACAGAGTTGTACATTCACAAGGTATTGCACAACATCAAGATGTCCATTTTTACTGGCATGATGAAGAGGAATCCTTTCCAATTGACCCCTAATATTAGAATCACAATTTAGATTCTCAATAAAGAACTTCACTACATCTAGTTTACCATTTAATGCTGCATGGTGAAGTGGTGTGTTGTTGTAAGCATTCTTCGCAAGTGGATAACAGTGGTGGAAAGTGGTGAAGTACCTCACTACATCTAAATGACCTTTAGCAGAGGCTAGATGCAATGAGTTTTCAAGATATTCATCTGGACATTGGGGATCACAGTGTTTCCAATCCACTAGGTATAGCACAACATCAAGATGTCCATTTACACTGGCATGATGAAGGGGAATCCTTTTCAACCGACCCCTAATATCAGCATCACAATTTAGATCCTCAATAAAGAACCTCACCACATCTAGTTTACCATTTAAAGCAGCAAGGTGAAGTGGTGTGTCATTGTAAGCATTCTTCAATAGTGGATTACAATGGTGGACAGTGAAGAAGTACTTCACAACATCTAAATGACCATTAGCAGAGGCTAGATGTAATGGATTATTAATATCATCATCTGGGCATTGTGGATCACAGTGATGGATATCAACAAGGTATTGCACAACATCAAGATGTCCATTTTCACTGGCATGATGAAGAGGAATCCTTTCCAACTGACCCCTAATATCAGCATCACAATTTAGATCCTCGATAAAGAACTTCACCACATCTAGCTTACCATAAAATGAAGCAATGTGAAGTGGTGTGTCTCCTTGAGCATTTGGCTTTATCTCACAGTGGTTATCATTAATTAGGAACTTAATGATGTCTAGGTTTCCACTGAAACTAGCTACATGGAGACAAGTCTTACCATCAATACTAGTACAATTATAATCACACTTCAAGTCTGAGATTAGGTACACAACTATGTCCATGTGTCCCTGCTGACAGGCTAAGTGGAGTGGAGTGATATCATGAGCATCCCTAGAGGATGAATCGCACCCATGGTAGTCTACCAGATATCTGATTACAGTGAGGTGTCCTTCATGGCTGGCAATGTGTACTAGTGACCTACCTGGTGCAAAGATAAAGCTATCAGTTATCCATCCTCTTGTTGTCTTGAAGTAAGGATCTGCTCTCTTATCTTCTATCATGTACCTCACTACATCAAGATGGCCTCCTCCAGCTGCAAGGTATGTAGGAGATCTCCCATGCTCATCCACAAGGGTCATATCACACCCTACCTCTTCCAACAGATACCTCATCACAGGCAAGTGTCCATGCTGTGCAGCCAGGTGGAGACAGGACTGACCTTCACTGTCAGTGCTAACTGGGTCACAGCCAATCTCACAAACAAGGAACTGGACTATGTCTAAGTGGCCGTGAATGCTAGCAGCATGTAATGGAGTGTGTGAACTGAGGTCAGTGTGTCTGTCTGTGAGCTTCTGTTTGTACATGTACATTAGAGCATGTGATAGTTTAGAACCAAGCTTTATGGACAGGCTAGATACATCTTCAATGAACAGCAAGTGCAACATGTACTTGAGTGCATGGAATTGTCCATACTGAGCAGCAATGTGTAAAGGTGTGCATCCATTCTCATCTTTACTCTCAATGCTGCACTTGAAGTTAGTGATGAGTTCTTCAGCTACCTCTATTCTCCCATGTTGACAGGCATAGTGAAGAGGTGTTCCTTTGATTTGAAGAATAAGTTTCGATAATTGTTCTTGACTTAATCCTTTCAATATAAGCAGAGCAGTACTGAAGTCACCTCCTTTCAGAATATCTGAAATTTCTTTTTTCTCTTGAACCCCTTCCTCATTTTCAAGTGATAGATCAGTTGCCATCTTTAGATAAGATTACGCATTCTATTTCACACTCTGAGCTGTTTGAATAAATGTTAGCCACTGTAAAATTAAGTGACTTATAGCATTTGAAGAACAGAGGTAGAATCACATTTTAGACCAAAAGAATTAGGATTTGATTAAGAGATGTTAACCATAAGATCTCCCTGCATGGAGTAAAAAGATTTATAGCATTTTGATTACTGGCAAAGCTATATCAAGTCATCATGCAGTGTCCTATATAGCACTGGCTATCATCACTGCTTCTAAAAGGACATATCACTGTCCACAATACAGAATAGTGTTGAATGTCGATGTTAATTTGTAAACGTTTTTTAAATTACTTTATTGTATCTCTATTACTATCTCATTGTATAATGGTCAAACCCTTTTATATAGTGTATTGGATTAGTTTAATGAGGTCTTGAGACATTCATACAGGAAGTAATAGTCCAAATACCACTCCCCTTTTACTTTCTGCTAGGCATAGAAAAATACTAAGAACAAAATGAGCCCCATTTCCGCACAAGTACATCATCAGTGCAAAAAGGTTAGTTCCATCCTTTACCTACCTACTGGTCTAAATATGGAAGCTACCAGTTTTTGGTCACACCAATATATTAATTAACACTTAAGTGAAGCCATACTTGTCACATTATGGCCACAATTAGATGATGGGGTTTTATAATTTGTTATCTGCTGAAAACCTAGTTACTGTACACTTAGACTGGTAAACTTCTGAACAAGTAAACAACAGACCCTGGATCCTGATGCTAAAGAATGATAACATTATGCTGGATTTTAAAGTAAATTAATGACTTTAAATTCTTTTTCTGAGAACTAACTATATGTAAGACTGAACTTGAGGCCAATAAACTTGTTTATGAGATGATAGACTTGTCATTCATTGTATCTTCCTCATTTCCCATCTTACTTATGCCATTCATAGAGATTAGCATTTCACCTGGCTACAATCCTAATAATACTGTATAACAGGAGATTTATTATGTCAAATATAGTATTAACTTAAAATAGTTTATGTTTAAATAAAATAGGTGTGTTTATGCCAGGTGATTGAGGGCTATAGCAAATACTATAAGTGGCAGTAGGTGGAATTCAGCAACGAGTGTCATGTGAGCAGTGTTTAATATTTTTAAATTAGTGATTTTACTGAACATTTAGCTATCTTGCTATATATTAAAGTGTAGAGAACACCTAGATACATTATCCTCCTCCTCTGGCATGCAATCTCTTATGTGATGATCTTCACAGTCTGTCATTGCTGTTAAGCTTGGCTCACAAAATAAAGAAGAGCTTCACATTGAGTAATTTTCAATTCAATTGTGATGAAAAGAAACTAATGTCTGAACTCAGGTACCAACAAGACTACCAATATCAAATCATCTAAATGCACCACATAACCATGCAGCTATATTGTGAATCTTCCTCCTTTAAAGATGTGAGCATAGGTATAATGCATTATACCTGTGATCCTTAATAATCATGAAAATTTATTCCAACTAGCTGCATAACAAGTTGAGGGACATTATAACTTCTTTGTTTAAGTAAAACTTCCTCTGAGGACAAGTAACTCACTCCGAGGACAAGTAATTTGCCCCCTAATAATGTAGCACTGATATCATATAACATGATACAAAACAGTATTTCTTCTAATCCTATGAGATCCACCCTTCCACACACACACACACACACACACACACACACACACACACACACACACACACACACACACACACACACACACACACACACACACACACACACACACACACACACACACACACACACACACACACACACACACACACACACACACACACACACACACTCCCATAAAGAAATGGTTAATGAGAAATTTTACCCAGTCATAGCTTAGTACTCCTTGTGCTAGAAATGAGACATTATGGATAAACTACCCATACCAACCCCTTCCCACCACACTATGACATTAATTTCAGCTAAGTAAAGGAAACTAGGGCTAAGGGCTTAGGTGTAATGTAGTGGTTAGGCTGCCTGTTCAAAAGTGTACTTAGAATATTTTTCCAAGTACGGTATCTGTATTATAATTATAGCTCAAGTGAAATACTAGCTATCTACCGCTCCCGTTGAAAAATAAACGTGTATAGATAGCAACATAATAATAGCTATTAGCTAGCTAGCTACTATCCTGGTACAGATTGAACGTAGAGGCTACTCTGTATATACTAGGTACCTAAAAGCTATATAGCTAGACTTGCAGGCTTACCATTTTTTTAAGATTCTGTTCGGCAGTTCTCCATAATTCAGACTCAGACTGGATAGCTAGCTATAAGCCTGAAATTATCACATCCACGCATTTTGTATAAACATAAGTAGGCGATGCTTATTATTACATAAACATAATTCCCTTGTCTTGACTCTTGAGTTTAAAATATTTTGTACCTAATATAGCTCAATGTGACAACTATGTAGAATGAAAAACAGAAAAATCTTCATGATTCTGTAAAACTATATAATCATTATTATGTACTGTTATTTTTATCCTTATACTGTAGCATCAGCTATTCTCTTTATCATTACAAAAATATGGTCCATTACTACTTCATATTTTATAGTGAATTTACACAGCTAAATATATCCAAGGTTGTACCAACACATACTCCTATTCATGCTGGTACAATATCAGTGCTGCCAAAATAATTTTTGTAATATCCTAAGTAGTCAACAAAGTTATTCAAATTTTTCCGTACCAAAAAATCAGAAATCCAAGTACAGTTTTTATCAAAAAATGAATAGTATAGAATGAATGGCTTATGAACATTAAATTCCTTTATAGCTATGATCAGGTGTTTGGTACGTATTAGCACTTTACATTAAATTGAACACTTAAGTTTAAAAATTCCAAGACTGTTTTTGTGCTAGGGCTAGGTTTAGGTGAAAATCCAAATTATTATTGATCAAATCCAAAGCAAAAATTTAAGGGTCCAAAATCCAAGACTTTGGCAGCACTGCAATATCCTGTACCATACCTGTATAATAACATCCTGATATGTCCCTGGAAATTCTGACTTGTGCCAACCTGTAACTTACTACGTGTTGGTACAGCACTGAAATTTCAGGTCTGTATCAATATCATGTTGTACAATCCTGTACCAGGCCTGAAAAAAAATAAACAAAACAAAACAAAAAAAAAAGCAAACAAAAAAAATAAACAAACAAAAAAGTACACCTGTAAAACCTTTGTGGAATTTGACCTGTGCCAACCTGTTTCCAATTATAGTACATTACTAAAATATATATTATATAGGTGCTACGTACATAGAAGAAAATGACCTTAATATTAATAAAAATATTTGTGTAATTTTGTTTCAAAGATAATGTTTCTAATAATGATAATAAGTTTGTGGTTAACACATCATCATTGGCTGTCAGTTTGGTTTTTTTTCTTCATCTTCACTCTATTAAATAAACTTTCAATTATTACTAAATACATAAACTAGCTATTAGCCATCTTTGAGAACAACTGATGGCAGTTTTGCATTAGCAGCACTGTTTAGAGTGGAGCTCTCCTGGCACATAGTACTTGATTCACATCATTTCAAATGTTGATAAAGGAATGTGAGTTCACATTGGCAGCCTAATAATTGTCCAAATTATTATCCTTTCACCCATGGGGCTAACTATGCTTATACAGAGTTTTACCATAATGCACCAATAGTTCTTCCCAAGTGCTCTCTGTTATTCCAATGGGATAATGCTCTTGGACAAAAACTTTAAAGTTTTTATATATATAAACATCCACTGATGAGAGCCTTCTGAGATAAACTTTCTCTGCAAATAATATTATAATAGTGGATAATTTTAACAACAAGAGTGTGGTTTGGGTCAGGGGTACTATTATATTTAACAAATAAAATGACAGAAAGGTAATTGTACAGGTGGGTTTGTTTTGCTGTTTTTGTGTGTATGTATTGAGTTCTAGATACCTTTCATAAAAAAATCAGCCCCATATTTCTCCAAAAATATCAGCATTTTTTTGCCAGAGAGTAAAATTTAAGACAGAACTGGCAAAAATTGCAAACAAAAATACTTTTTGGGTAAGTCAATAATGTTCAGTAAGGGGTGGTCATGTTGGCATTTATGGATTTTCAATGGATAGTGTTCATGGGTTCATGGATGGCATTCATGAGTGTTTAGTTGACATGACAGGTCACAATTGTTCTTTCTTACTAGGTTAAGTTTGGAAAACTGGCAGCATGTGTGACCACAAATGACAGCTACATTATAGTGAACACTGTGCCTTTAACTTGGTGAACTTCCAATTATTAATCACATTGACTGTCTACTCATTGAGCAAACAGAAAGATATGAATTACTTCCATCTACAAATATCCATGGACCAATATCAATTGTTCATGCTTGTGACAATTCATGTGTTATTTCCAATAATGAAGTCAACATAGAGAGAGAAGCTGTTGCAGTGACATCTTTCAAAACAATAAAACATAATTTTAAGAATACCTTGTATGTACTTAATATTTATTGCATGAATAATTATTTCTCAGCTATACAGTAATTATATTATTTTAAATTCTTGTTTGATATTCTTATAATGAATTTGTAGCCTATATGGCAACTATAGCAGATCTATTAATATGGGTTGATACATACAGGTCACTGGTACAAGGTTGTATCAGGCTGAAAAAAATACAAGTTGGTACACATCTGAATTTTCAGGCTGGTACAATGCTGTGCCCAAAATCCCTGTATCAAGGTGTATGGCATCATGTTGGTACAGGTTGGTACAGGTTGATACAACCATGGATATAGCTGTGTATTTTCTCCGGTCCAGTGGGAATTCTCCCACAAGGTCTGCACGGGTCTGCGCATCTCTCATCTGTCACAGTGACAGTTACTAGTATGTAGCTAGCTATCTGCTAGACATGTTTAGGGGTAGGACAAAGAATTGGTGTGGTATCATATTATTATTGTGACTAGTCCATAATTTAAGTATGATGTCATCTTATCATTTGTGTATATATAAGGTCATTTTTATTATTGTTTAGTGTAGTTGGAAAGTTATCATGAGTTATTGTCTGATAAGATATTGCAGTCGTTCACTAAGAAGAAAGTAGCTAAAGGAAGAGAGCGGAGAACCCACACGATACGACATATTTGGCGACGAGTACGGGATTGCCTTGCCATGGTTTCAACACTAGGGAAAGCAGAGGAGTTCGACAGTGTCAAAGAAGAATGGTCGCAATACACTGAAATGTTGGATCATTTTTTCGAAGCGAATTCTATCACAATGTCTGACAAGAAAAGAGCAGTATTTTTGTCAGTTGTGGGACCAGCTACTTATAAGATTCTGAGGAATCTCATATCACCAGTAAAGCCAAATCGTACGAAGATATCGTAGCGATATTGACGAAACACTTCGAGCCTGTTCCGTCTGAGATAATAGAACGCTGCAAGTTTCACAGTCGTTTCAGGAAGCCTGGGGAGTCAGTGGCAACATTCGTGGCAGAGTTGCGTTCCCTGGCCGAATTCTGCAACTTTGGCGAAGTTTTGGAAGATATGTTGCGAGACCGTCTTGTGTGTGGCATTCGGGACGAGGCCATACAGAAACGCTTGTTGGCAGAATCTAAACTTACTTATCAGAAAGCAGTAGAACTCGCACAGAGTCAAGAAAGGGCTGCACAAAATGTTAAGGAACTGAAAGGTAAACGTCATGATCCTGATGTAGTGTCAAGCAAAGAGGTGCATAAAGTTGGGCCAACCTCACCTACAATAAAGACTGGACTTACCTGTTATCGGTGTGGAAAAGTAGGACATGTTGCAAGTAAATGTCGAGTAAGCAAGGACTTAGTGTGTCGTCAGTGCGGCAAATCGGGACATTTGCAAAAGGCCTGCAGGAGTGGACAGAAGTGGACTGGAGTAAGAAAACATAAAGTTAAGAAGGTTCTCTGTGTTGGTGAAGGAGAAGATAAATCAGATACTAGTGAAGGAGGAGATGGATCAGATACGGGTGAAGGAGAAGATGGATCAAGAGATTACACTTTGTGTCATGTGAGGTCGCATGATAGAGTTAGTCCACCCCCTATTCAAGTAAAGGTGAAGGTGGATGATTGCCTTATCCCTATGGAGGTAGACACTGGGGCATCCATGTCTTTGATGTCTGAGCACACATTTAGAAGGTTGTGGCCTAGGAGGAGCCTGGTTACAACTGGGGTTACACTTTGTGCTTACTCAAAAGAATCTATCCCAGTCAAAGGAAAGTGTTATGTAAACATTGAATACAATGGGCAGACAGCTGCTGAATTACCTTTGATAGTTGTGCAGGATTCTGGACCTACACTACTGGGTAGAAATTGGTTAAGTCAGATTAGACTGAATTGGCATAAAATCTATAGTGTGCATCAAAGTGATTCATTACAGGTCTTGGATCAATATTCAGCTATTTTCCAAGAGGGTCTAGGAACACTTAAGGGATTTGAAGCTAAGATATATGTGAAGCCCAATGCTCAACCCTGATTCCACCGAGCTAGATCAGTTCCATATGCCATAAGGGACATGGTTGAAAAAGAACTAAGGAGATTGCAAGAAGAGGGAACTATAGAGCCTGTGGAAGTAGCTGAATGGGCAGCTCCAATAGTGCCTGTTCTCAAAAGTGACAAAACCAGTGTTAGAATTTGTGGGGATTTCCGTCTGACAGTTAATCCCATTTCTCATTTAGACAATTATCCAATTCCCAAGTTCGAAGATTTATTCGCTAGGCTGGCTAAAGGCAAACAGTTCACAAAACTTGATCTCAGCCAAGCCTACCAGCAGCTTCCTCTAGATGAGGAGTCGAAGCAGTTTGTGGTAATTAACACTCACAAGGGATTGTTCCGGTTTACCAGACTACCCTTTGGTGTCTCTTCTGCCCCTGGAATCTTTCAGAGGGTTATTGAGGGTTTGTTACAAGGTGTTCATGGAGTGATGGTCGTTTATCTTGATGATATTCTTATTACAGGAAGCACTAGTGAGGAACACTTGGAAGCCTTGGAGCAGGTGCTGAGTCGGTTGGAGAGAGCTGGACTGAGAGTAAAATGGAAGAAGTGTGAATTCATGAAGGAGTCAGTGGAGTATCTGGGACATAAGATTGATGCAACTGGACTTCATCCACTACCAGCTAAAGTGAAAGCAATTAGGGAAGCACCTAAACCTCAATCGGTGCACGAGTTGAAGTCATACCTGGGGATTCTCACTTATTACAGCAAATTCTTACCCAACCTGTCATCTACTCTTTATCCACTGTACAGGTTGCTTCAGAAGAATACTTGCTGGAGGTGGGGCAAGGAACAAGAGAAAGCATTTGCCGCATCGAAGGATCTCTTAACGTCCTCCAATTTCCTAACTCACTTTGACTCATCACTCAAATTGACACTAGCCTGTGATGCTTCAGCATATGGACTAGGTGCTGTGTTAGCTCACAAGATGCCTGATGGATCTGAAAAACCAATAGGGTATGCCTCTCGAACACTAACTAAGGCAGAACGTAACTACTCTCAACTGGAAAAAGAAGGGTTATCGTGTGTGTTTGGCATTAAAAAGTTTCATGATTACTTATTTGGGCATGCATTTGATCTTATTACAGACCACAAACCCCTCCTTGGATTACTCAAAGAAGATCGTGCAATTTCTATGCAAGCTTCTGCTAGGATCAAACGGTGGTCATTGTTTATGTCAGGTTACGAGTATATACTCTGTGTTTCAGGAACACAACAGCTCATGCTAATGCCGATGCTCTTAGTAGATTACCATTACCCGAGGAACCTGTAAAGACTACCTCACCACCAGAATTAGTACTACTTGCTGAACACTTAGCAGAGTCGCCAGTAACTGCTAATGATATCCGTACTTGGACTAGGCGGGATACTGAACTTTCGAGAGTGTTGCAGTATCTACAACAAGGATGGCCAACCAATGGTGACCCAGAGTTGAACAAATACTCATCTAAACGGTCAGAACTATCAGTTTATGAAGGGTGTATCCTGTGGGGAAATAGAGTAATTATTCCACCACCAGGAAGGGAAGCCGTGCTGCAAGAGTTGCATGAGGGACATCCTGGAATCACTAGGATGAGGGCTCTAGCCAGTATATATGTTTGGTGGCCTGAAATTGACGCTGCCATTGAGAAGTCAGTGAGATTGTGTACACAGTGTCAGGAAGTACAATCATCTCCACCCATCGCACCATTGAATCCTTGGAAATGGCCGTCTAGACTGTGGGCAAGACTGCATCTTGATTTTGCAGGTCCATTCTACAAGAAGTTCTTTCTCATCCTTATTGATGCTCATTCGAAGTGGATAGAGGCTGTGTGTACACACTCCACATCATCAAGTGTGGTTATAGAGGAACTAAGGACAGTATTTGCAAAATTTGGATTACCCGAAACCATTGTAACTGACAATGGAACAGGATTTGTTAGTCAGGAGTTTGAAACATTTTTGCAAAAGAATGGAATCAAGCATGTGACATCAGCTCCATATCATCCTGCATCAAATGGCTTAGCGGAGAGAGCGGTGCAGATAGTGAAAAGAGGGCTGAAGAAAGTAATTGATGGTAGTGTAAATACCAGATTGGCTAAAGTTCTTTTCAATTATCGTATCACACCACAAGCAACAACGGGAATTTCTCCATCAGAGTTAATGTTAGGAAGAAGACCAAGGACTCGTTTAGACCTGTGTAAGCCACATACAGCTGTGCATGTGGAAGAAAAGCAACTACAACAAAAAGTTGTTCATGATAAGAAAGCTAAAGCTATGGTGGGTGATCAAGTATTTGTTAAGAATTTCAGTGGAAATCGAAGATGGTTACCAGGAGAGATCATGAAGAAAACTGGTCCGGTGTCGTTTCATGTTCGTTTGGAAGATGGTCGAGTGAGACGTCACCAAGACCAGATAAGGATTCGATCAATTAGTTGAACAGGAGAGTCAGGAATCTCAAGATACTGAAGAAGTGTGGGATTCGAGTGGATTTACCTCAACATCTACTACTAATTCTACTTTGGAGTCAGTAGACATTGATACTGATGCAACAGATGTGAATATAGCACCAGAGAATGTAGAAGACATTGTTACACCTACTGTAGCGCCTACAGCTACACTTGAAGCTCCTGAGACTGAAACTATTCCACCTAACTCTGAAACTACTATAGTTCGTTCCTATCCTCGTAGGATTAGAAAGCCACGTACTTTCTTTGAACCTGGAAAGGACTAATGCTATGTAACAAGTATGTTTTGTGTGTGTGTATGTGTTTTATTTATTCCTTTACTAAGAGGGAAGGTGTGTGGTATCATATTATTATTGTGACTAGTCCATAATTTAAGTATGACATCATCTTATCATTTGTGTATATATAAGGTCATTTTTATTATTGTTTAGTGTAGTTGGAAAGTTATCATGAGTTATTGTCTGATAAGATATTGCAGTCGTTCACTAAGAAGAAAGTAGCTAAAGGAAGGTAGCGGAGAACCCACACGATATGACAATTGGTTAATTGGTAGATCAGTTTTGAGTTCAAGATGAAGTCTTACAGTAGCAGAATAATTACAAAATTCTCTTACACAGCACTTGAGTTTGTAATAATTAAAAAACCTCCATCCATAAGTACAGGATATAAAAGAAGTGTCAAGTGTCTGATCTTCAACTAACACACCTGACAGCTTGAAATCAGGCTAGCCAGATTGTGATAACCTGTTACTGAATTCATTATAGCTAGCAGTTTAATAAATTCATCATTTCCTGTCTTGTCATGAAAAAAAAAATAAAAATACTGCAGTTTTATTTCATCATTTTGTGAAGTACTGTTTAGTATTTAACTTGCTACTGTGTTATAAGCTATAGCTAGCTATAGCTATAGCTTATACACTATTCAGTATATACAGTATTCAAGTCTACTCTAACAAGTAGCAAACAAGTTAGAGACACTTATTAAAATAGTTGCTAATAGAAATAGGAATCAACAATTCATTGGCTATTGGAGGGGAATAAGTTGAGTATGCACCAACATACCCTCTCTTAAATAATATAATTATTGTACACTCACTTTTATAGGCAGTGGAGGCAATACTTGAGAAAAACCCAATACGTAGCTTTCTATGATTATAATTATTATAATTATTTATCAACTGCAGGCTGCCCCAAGGTGGAGCAGGTCACACAGAGTGATGTCATGAGGAAACACACCACCAGTAGGCAGCTATGATCGAAGTAAGAGAGGTAGGCTCTTACTGACCTGCTCTGGTCTCTCTCACCTAGAATATGGTGAAAGCCACTGCAGTAGCTACAATACATTCCATTTTAATGCAAACTTCAAAGGAAACTCCTCCTCCTTGCAGTCCAACATCACAGTACTGTCAGCAGGACCACAATTCATTCTTCGGACTTCCAGTGTTGATGGTCAAAGTTTAGCAGTAGAAGGATGTTCTGGTGCCAACCATGGCTAAGTAAAGGAGAGTTGAAAAGTGTGATAATCTGCACTTGAAAGAGTTAATGTATCTTTCCTATTTAATTACGCATTGTGTATAACTCATTTGAAGGAAAAAAATTTTTTGAATAAAAAAATAATTTTTGCTGGCAATATTAAGTGCAACTAATAATGTATTGAAGTTTTACAAATAAATAAGTGTTACTGTAGTTCCTCTACAGGATTCAGACTAATTTGGTGCTCATCTCGAATAGAACGTGCTACTTGGCATTCACAGACCAGTGGGCAATCTAGAGCAAGAGCCAGGGACCTCCAACATGGAGGACCCCTCTCACTCACACAATCTACTTCATTCAGCCACTTATGCAGCACGTTGGTTATGTGATTATCGATACCGAGGTGATGAGATGCTTCAATGCACTTAAGAGTTGAATAATGAAGTCCGAGGGAGAGACCAAGATGAAACCACTTGTGCTTTAGAGTGTGGACATAGTAGTTCAAGATTCCCAAAACAGAATTGGGATCTATATTGGAGTAATGAATAAATTTGATTAAAATGAAATCATTGGAACAGGGCATATGATACATTTTAACATGAGCCCTGAAACAATGTATACTTTTTGTTGTCATATTACATGTGCATTGTGGGGGCAATAGTACTTGGAAAATATCTTCATGGACTAAAGAACTGTAATACATCTATACATACAATATCTCTCATTAGACTCCATAGTGTTAGGCTCATTCCATGTAGCTAGCTAAGTGAAGTTTTACTTACCAATTTTACTATTGTCCACTGAGGTGAATTTTTCTGATGATTTAGCTTGATCATTACAATCACCTGAAAAATCAACCATCATACAATAATGCTCTCTTTATAATTATTGCAAAGACACAATAATTAGCTACTACACGTTATGGTGGGGCTTGCCTGACTATGTCAAAATTTCTTCCTATGTATAATGCTAATCTCAAATGCTGAAAATTATCAATTATAATTATTCCAGAATAAACTGATTTTATTTATACTCTCTAACTATTTCATCATTAGCTACTGATGTCTCTATTTTAATCTGATTGATATTCAAGAATTGGACATAGGTGAAAAAATATTGTAGAGGCAGTTTTAACTAATAAAACAGATTTATAGAACAATAATAACACAATTTAATAAATTCTCACAATGATACCCACAATACTAGAATTATTCTCAATGCTCACATACAAACTATACAAATAATCTATAATATAGTGATGGAAAAGTGATGTTGTAAGGATTATTTCAAGATAAGTGAGGTTACACTCAAAAACATCACTGTATACTACACTATAGTCATACCTGCTAACATTCTGGTTAGCTTATCAGCATCTTCTCTTTTATTTACTGACGGAGATTTGAGGGCATCGATCACTTCCCCCCAATGAGGAGGAGGTAAGTCACATGGTCTGTCTTCTCCTTTAAGCCAGGCTGCCAGTGCTTCGGTTAAGCAATGTTGGACATTCTGATGACAGTTGTTTCTGATCTTATCCAAGGTGTTTTCTTTCAGTTTTAGAGCTAGACCAAACTCTCTCCACTCAACAATAAATGTCAGCTTAACATTCACTTCAAAGAGATCCTTGATGGTTAAAGGCTCTAAAGAAAGATAACACTATGTTAGTTAGCTATAATCATTATCATGAATGCATATTGAAAGTCACAGATAGGACTTGCTACATTTTTAATAGCTATTTTCAAATAAGTACCCATAATTCTCTCTATAAAACTCATCATAATATTTCACCTCTATATAGTACATTTACTCCCTAGCTTGCCTTAGATATTATGGCAGTAAATGGTGCTTGTCTTCGGGCCATTTACTGCTATATTACCCTAACATTGTGTAATAACTATTACATCTAAGTACAATGCTCAGAATACCGACAATTAATATTACAGTCTCTATAGTCTTCCACGGAAGGTTGAACTAGTAAATCAAATTTACAGGCTTTTGATATCTGTAATCTGAGTGTGAATGTAGGTATATACCAGCAGCCCAAAACTGCCATAATAAAAAATTCACTGTCCTAGTCATGCAGTTCACTAAAATATGATAAATATGATGCCAATAATGTAAACATTGTTCTCAAAAAGCTTTAAAATTTGATAGTATAATCTGGTAAACAACAGTCATATTGGGAAGTTGTGATAAACACATTAACATCATTTATCCAAAGGAAAGAGTCTGGAATTTAAAGTCTAAAACTGGACCAGATCATTAATAGCTGACCAATCACATAGTATTATGCTCTGAGAAGCTCATAAATTATTTTTCAGGTCATAGTGATTAAACTCAAGTGTGCATAGGAAGGGCCTGAGAACAAAAGGAACAAGAATAACCATACTAATATCTGTCTAAAATTATGATAACCATATTGCACTTACCACAGAGATGAGGAGACTTAATAGACTCGCTAACAATCATTGTTGTTGGCTCAGTGTCAGTTAATTCCTGCAAGACAGAACACAAGTAAAGTCGCTGTTATTAACTCTTTAGTTAACTTACATAGAGATTTCCATCTGTGAATATAGTGTACTTTAATAGCTCTTGATACAATTGGTTAAAGGTGAAATCTCTGAGCCTCTCCTTCTGTCTAAACACCTCGCCTAATCTTGACCCGCACAATACTTTAAGCATGTCTGGAGAAATAATCTGGTCTAATTTGCTGAAGATCTCTTGAAAGGTAGACTTTTTAACTTCACAGAAGGAATCAAAAACAAGGAGAGTAGAAAGCTCTACATGTTCAAGCTTCTCATCTCCACAAACAACATATGGAAAACCACTTCTAACTGAAGAAGCTATCTTATCAAGTGCTATTTTTGTATTGATAACTGGAGGATAAGAAGACTGAGGGTAAAGCAAAAACTCCTTCACTTCCAGATGCAGACAAATTTTACTTTTTAAAGATTTCATTAAAGATATAAGCATGGATCGTTCCTCTACTAAGTACAACTCGCAATTCTTTTTACATTGCATGGCAAGATAAATGACCTCATCTGTCATCTCTATTACACATCTGGTGCCGTTACTGTGTACTAACAAGATACCATTCTTCCAAATCATGTATCCGACATTTTCTAAGGAACTCTCACACTTTACCAGTTGAATGAATAGGGTGTGGAGATATCTGGGAGTGAAGAATTGATGAGTGTTTGTGCACTCTAAGCACCACGTGTACAAGTGTGTATAACTCTCTTCTCCAGTGATCCACAGATCAGTAGGTCTTTCAGCACAGACCAAATTAGGGAAGAAATAATGTGTGACTCCTCTGATTGCATGAGGTATATTAATCAGTTGAGCTTCATCAATTTCACTACATATTTGAGTGAAGGTAAGATACTTAATGGCAAGATGTGGATCCATTACATCTTTCAATAAACTGGAGTGAATGCTTTCTTCGAGTTCACTTTCTTCGAACATTCCTATATCATTGGTCATGTCTTTCCTAAGCACTCCAATAGAAGCATGGACCTTTGATAAAACAACACTTTCATTTAGAATTAGTAAACTCTCTTCTAAACTTCTGTCATCAAGAAAAAATAACAAATGTCCATGAGAACTCAACTTCTCACAAGTTTGAAAGAGAATGTTTTGATCAGTTAGTTGTACGAGTTCTTGTGAGGCTTCAAGTTGTAACAACTGCCTTAACTCACTTATAGTGATGACTGTGACTTCTGACAAGTTGTGCTTTAAGTAGTGCTTTAGTGATCTACACAACTGAATGCTGTAATCTCCTTCTCCACGTATGATGGATTGACGTTTTAATATGCAAGCATTGTCTAACTTTTGACGGAGTGTTGTCATCTCAGTGGAGACAGAGTATCGACAATCACAGTGGATGAATCCAAGATAGATGATGCTGGTTTGTGTACTCAGTAATGAGTCTACAAGTCCTCTTACTTCCTTTTTAGCATTACTCTTCATCTTATCTGCATGACTGCCTATAACTATCACATGAATCTTATGTGATGTAGTCTTGACTGAACTACACATGAATGAAAGCCAATACAGCAGTTGTTTCTTCACTTCTACCTCAGAGAGTGAAGTATCGACTGCTATAAGAACAATGGATTGGGAGGCACAGTGAAGGATGACTTCGTGACTGGCATAGTATTCTTTATGGCCAGAAAAGTCATAAATATTGACTGCACCAAAGATTTTACTTTGGAATGCCGTTGGAACAATACCAGGAGTTAATGGCTGAACACCTGACACTGTTCTGTACCTTCCAAAGAAATGATTTTCCTCTGTCAAGGACTTTACTAGTGTTGACTTTCCTGATCCTGAATCTCCAACAACAAATATTTTGATTGGCATGTTAATGAGAGTTTCATCTAAGAAAGAAGCAATGTGGGTGTGGCCATTTTTTGATGCTGCATTAGACAACACTTTAAAAGTTTTTGTGTTAATTAGTGATGGATCAATGACTCCACTAAGAAGTAAATATTTTACAACTTGTAAGTGACCCTTAGTTGAGGCTAGATGTAATGGAGTTTCTTGGTTCTTATCTGGACATAGTGGATTACAGTGATGTGTATCTACGAGGTATTGCACAACATCAAGATGTCCATTTTCACAGGCACAATGAAGAGGAATCCTTTCCAACTGACCCCTAATATCAGAATCACAATTTAGATCCTTGATAAAGAACTTCACCACATCTAGTTTACCTTTCAATGCTGCACGGTGAAGTGGTGTGTTGTTGTAAGCATTCTTCATAAGTGGATAACAGTGGTGGAAAGTGGTAAAGTATCTCACTACATCTAAATGACCTTTAGCAGAGGCTAGATGCAATGAGTTTTCAAGATATACATCTGGACATTTGGGATCACAGAGTTGTACATTCACAAGGTATTGCACAACATCAAGATGTCCATTTTTACTGGCATGATGAAGAGGAATCCTTTCCAATTGACCCCTAATATTAGAATCACAATTTAGATTCTCAATAAAGAACTTCACTACATCTAGTTTACCATTTAATGCTGCATGGTGAAGTGGTGTGTTGTTGTAAGCATTCTTCGCAAGTGGATAACAGTGGTGGAAAGTGGTGAAGTACCTCACTACATCTAAATGACCTTTAGCAGAGGCTAGATGCAATGAGTTTTCAAGATATTCATCTGGACATTGGGGATCACAGTGTTTCCAATCCACTAGGTATAGCACAACATCAAGATGTCCATTTACACTGGCATGATGAAGGGGAATCCTTTTCAACCGACCCCTAATATCAGCATCACAATTTAGATCCTCAATAAAGAACCTCACCACATCTAGTTTACCATTTAAAGCAGCAAGGTGAAGTGGTGTGTCATTGTAAGCATTCTTCAATAGTGGATTACAATGGTGGACAGTGAAGAAGTACTTCACTACATCTAAATGACCATTAGCAGAGGCTAGATGTAATGGATTATTAATATCATCATCTGGGCATTGTGGATCACAGTAATGGATATCAACAAGGTATTGCACAACATCAAGATGTCCATTTTCACTGGCATGATGAAGAGGAATCCTTTCCAACTGACCCCTAATATCAGCATCAATTTTTAGATCCTCTATAAAGAACTTAACCACATTTAGTCTACCATATAATGCTGCAAGGTGAAGTGGTGTACTATTGTAAGCATTCTTCACTAGTGGATTACAATGGTGAACAGTGGTGAAGTACCTCACTACATCTAAATGACCTTCAGCAGAGGCTATATGCAATGCAGTATCAAAATCTTTATCTGGGCATTGTGGATCACAGTGATGTGTGTCCATAAGGTATTGCACAACATTAAGATGTCCATTTTCACTGGCATGATGAAGAGGAACCCTTTCCATCTGACCCCTAATATTGGCATCACAATTTAGATTCTTGATAAAGAACTTCACTACATCTAGTTTACCACTATATGCAGCAGTGTGAAATGGTGTGTCTCCTAGAGCATTTGGCTTTATCTTACAGTGGTTATCATTAATTAGGAACTTGATGATGTCTAGGCTTCCACTGACACTAGCTGCGTGGAGACAAGTCTCACCTTTACTTCCAGTACAGTTAGGATCACACTGCAAGTCTGAGATCAGGTACACAACTATGTCCATGTGTCCCTGTTGACAGGCTAAATAGAGTGGAGTGATACCATCATCATCTTTAGAGGATGGATTGCACCCATGATTGTCTACTAGATATGTAATCACAGTGAGGTGTCCCTCACGGCTGGCAGTGTGTACAAGTGACCTACCTAGTGCAAAGGTAAAACCATCAGTTCCTCTTGTTGTCTTGATGTAAGGGTCTGCTCCCTTATCTTCTATCATGTACTTCACTACATTAAGATGACCCCCTCCAGCTGCAAGGTATGTAGGAGATCTTCCATACTTATCCACAAGAGTCGTATCACTCCCTAACTCTTCCAACAGATACCTCATCACAGGCAAGTGTCCATGCTGTGCAGCCAGGTGGAGACAGGACTGACCTCTACTAATTGGGTCACAACCAATCTCACAAACAAGGAACTTGACTATGTCTAAATGGCCGTGAATGCTAGCGGCATGTAATGGAGTGTGTGAATTGAGGTCTGTGTGTTTGTCTGTGAGCCTCTGTTTGTACGTGGACATTAGAGCATGTGATAGCTTTGAATCGACCTTTATGCAGAGGCTAGATACATCTTCAGTGAACAGCAAGCGTAACATGTACTTGAGTGCATGGAACTGTCCATACTGAGCAGCAATGTGTAATGGTGTGGATCCATTCGCATCTCTATTCTCGATGCTACACTTGAACTTAGTGATGAGTTCTTCGGCTACATCTACTCTCCCATGTTGACAGGCATAGTGAAGAGGTGTTCCTTTGATTTGGAGAATAAGTTTCGATAATTGTTCTTGACTTAATCCTTTTAATACAAGCAGAGCTGTATTGAAGTCACCTGCTTCCAGAAGATCTAAAATTGCTTTTTCCTCCTGAATTTCTTTCTTGTTTTCCAGTGACAGATCTGATGCCATCTTTAAGAGATAAGATTGCCCATTCTATTACACACTCTAAGCTGTTTAAGGAAAGTCTACTTTTAAATGACAACGTTAAGCACTGTACAGTTAATTGACTTGTAGCATTTGAAGAACGGTGGTAGGATCACGTTTCAGACCAAAAGAATTGAGTAAGAAATGTTGACCATAAGATCTCCCTGCACGGAGTAAAAAGATTTAAAGCATTTTGATTACTTACAGAGCTAAGACAAGACATCATGTATATTGATCTACATAGCACCGGCTATTATCACTGCCTCTAAGAGGACATATCACTATTGCAGAGATAGAATAGTGTTGAGTGTTGTTATTGTACTGAACGTTTTTTCAATTGCTCTATTGTATCTCTCATTGTCTATAATGGTATATCTTTGCGAATATAGATTCGTAACCTTTTAGTTTATTTTGGATTAGTTTAATGACATTCATACAGGAAGTAAGAGCCCCAATACCAAATCCCTTCTACTTTCTGCTATGCATAGAAAAAATAATAATAAAAACAAAATGAGCCCCATTTCCTGTGTCTTTGAGCACAAGTACATCAGTGCAAAGAGGTAAGTTCCATCTTTTACCTACCTACTGGTCCAAAAATGAAAGCTACAAGTTTTTGGTTCCCACCAAATATTAGTTAACACTTAAGTGAAGCCATACTTGTCACATTATATGGCTAAAAGGGTTTAATATATTCTGTTATCTAGTTACTGTACACTTGGTAAACTTCTGAAAAAAGCAAGAACTGTAGTGGATTGTACTCATCAGGACACTTAGTAGCTAGTATGTGTTATAATAGTCATAATCATTCTGTTTGGTAATGGTCATCCTATAAAGTATTAATCATTCAAGATGCCACAAGAACAGGCTTTGAAAACTAAAGAAAGATAATTTTCAGGTGTGGTAGCTTTAAGTTGAAATAGCTTATATAACTATGTCCACAATAATTAATTAAAATGATATTGGCACTTCCCTCATAAGATGAATATCATTAAGTAGCATTATTGTGTATTCTACCGTCACTATAACTATTGCACGTACCTAATAGCTGTCCCTACTGTCCAATGTGACATGGAAGAAGCTAGCTGAACTACTCAGTATGCAGAATATTAGCTAGCTGTGTTAGTCTTGCTGATTACTTTACAAGTAGAAGACTCTCACTATTATACATGAAGATGGATCTGCCTTTCAATTGAAGGACTGAGTGTAAGAATCCCAATTGATCTATTTACCCTCCAATAAAGAATTTGAGAAAGTGGGTACGTGTAATAAGAAACTTTACCTAAGGAATAATAAATGCTGTAGTTAGAGTCCTGGTGCTAGGAGTCTCCAGCAATGAATAAACAGACCCTTCCCACCACACTTAACTTTTCAGCTTAACAAAGGAATAAGGGCTTAGATTTAATGCAGTAGTAAAGCTATCCCTGTTTGTAATGATCATAAGTGCACTTTTAACTATTTTCTAAGTCTAGTAGCTATTAGTTCCAGTGAAATACAACTGCTCCCGTTGAAAAATAAACGCGTAGCAACTTATAGCAGATCACTGTACTAACCTGAACATAAAAGTTACTGTCTACCAAACCACACATTGATTAGCTACCTAACAGCTACCTGTTGGCTTACCATTCGTGTAGGATTAGGCTCGCAGTTCTCCACAACATTCAGACACACACCAACAGTTGACACACCCAAGGAACTGCGCGCGCAGTCGGAAATTATTGCACCCACGCATTTTGTGGAGTGTCTTATCATTATTATAAGTAGGTGCTAGATCAAAATCCAAATCAAATCTTGGTTCATGACTTTCTCTTTTACCTATTGTAAATTTTGTCCACACGTTTCTTTCTCCCTGTTCGGGAGGGGGGGTAGGAAAGGGGGGTTTAAAGGGTGCTGTAGTTTTTTGTGGCTGTGCCAATGACATAATTTATTTTTGTCAGCATCCCTTTATTTAGCTGTCTGTTCCAGGTACATAGCTGTTTAATCCCCCACCCCCCTCCCTCCCACTATGAATTACAGCACCCCTACCTCAAAATCATCTAATCATCTTCCTGCCCCAGTAGCTACCAGTGAGTATCTCTGGAGTGTATAAGGGTGTGGTCACATCCCACCAATAACACATATGCCTTGATTTCAATGCTCATTTTCAGCTGCTATTATTACATTTAATGCTTAAATACCCAACTATACTGAATCAATCATCTCCTCATAGCTAACTACATTTGTTCCCTATCTTTTCCTGAGCTAGCTCAACAATGACTAGAGAGATTTGGTTCTTCTTTAAGGTAATGGGACCATATATCATAGAAAACTAGCTGCTAAAGCAAAAAATTGCTAAAAGTAGCCATTAGGCAAAGAGTTCCCATATCTGCACATGGTCAAAGAGAAATAATTAGCACAATGCATAATTCTTATATTCAAGGAGTGAAAATATTAATGACTATAGGGTAGAGTTTAAACAAAGTAACATCTAGCAGTGCAAAAGAAAAGGAGTGGTTTCCTCAGTAAATCCACTCTGTCTATAAACATTCCTCCCTTGTCTTGAGGTTAAAGTATTTTGTACTTGTGAATTAGTTCATGATAATAAGATTCTATGTGACAACCTCATAAACTATATACTGTTAGCTATGTTATTTTTAGCCTTATACTGTAGGATCAGCTATTCTCTTTATCATTACAAAGATGTAGCCCATTACTACTTAATGTTATGATGAGATTTCCTTTAGTGCCTGCGAGTAGCTTTATTGTGAAACTGATGACAGTGTGGCAGTTCATGTATCGCAGCTAGACATGTAGCCTGCAAACCTTCATGTACTATTTTTTACTACTTTTGACTATTACTCAATGCCACATTGTCCTAGATGCAAAAAAAAAAAATAATAAATGTTTTCTGAAAGTTGTTTTTTTTTCTGCTCTTTCATTTGAATAGACAGAATTTGCTTATGAAACATTGGAGGGGAGTTATGAGTCAGCTGCAGAGTATGTACTAGCATAACAGACTCCTAGTTGTCAGGCAATTTACTCTAAAACACATTGCTTTCTTTAATTTAACCATTTCCCTACAATTATCCACCAACTAGACAACCAGCACTTGAGGTTCCACCACAAAAAAAGAGGAGCAGGTCACACTGTCACACAAAGCACACAAAGCACTGACTCATGCAAGGTATTATACATTCCATTTCCCCCTCCCTCTAAGTGCCAGCATAAAAGAAAATCAAAAGAAGCTCCTCCTTGCAGTCCAACATCAGAGTACTGCCAGACCACAATTCATTCTTCTGACTTCCAATGAAGATTGGCAGTAAAAGGATGTCCTGGTGCCAAGGCTGAGTAAAGGAGAGTTGAATGAAAAGTGTGATAATTGTACTCTTATGGGAGCGAAAGGGTTAATGTTTTATTAATTATAAAATTGTGAATTTCGTATAGCTAACTCCTTTGAAGGAAAAACAATTTTTGGATGCATGGATAAAATATTAATATCAGAACAAGTGAGATATTTTATATAGCTTCTGCCAACAATAATATATATTAATGCAACTAATAATAATATATGGAAGTTTTACATTGTTACTATAGTTTCTCTACAGGATTCAAAATAATTTGGTGCTCATCTTGAATAGAATGTGCTACTTGGTGTTCACGGACCAGTGGGCAGTCTAGAGCAAGAGCCAGGGACCTCCAACTCGGAGGACTCCTCTCACTCACGCAATCTACTTCATTCAGCCACTTCTGGAGCATATAGGTCATTTGATTCTTGATACCGAGGTAATGGGATGCTTCAATGCCTTTAAGAGTTGAATAATTAAGTCCGAGGGAGAGACCAAGGTGGAACCACTTGTGCATTAGTGTGTGAACATAGTGGTTCAAGATTCCCGAAACAGAATTGGGATCTATATTTGAGTAAGGAGTAACACTTGATTAAAATGAAAATGGAGTTGTAAACAGGACATATAATATGATAAAACATTTAACAACATGAGCTATCTCTTGCTCTGAAACCATGTCATATTATGTGTGCATTGTGGGGGCAAGAGTGTTTGGAAACTATCTTCATGGACAAAAGAAAAATCATGCATATTATTATCTCTCATTAGACTCTATAGTATGGGGCTCACCCCCAGTAGTGAGGTTTTACTTACCAATTTTACTATTGTCCACTGATGTGAATTCTTCTGATGGTTTAACTTGATCACTACTATCACCTGAAAAAATTAACCATCATAATTAATTATTCATGCAATAATTAGCTATATCTACACTTATCACTTATCCAAGCACCTTAGGATAGCTAAGTAATGATAGGGCATGCCTGATTATGCTAAGATTTATAAAATGCTATTCTCAAATGTTAAAAGATACTATCCTATAGCCATACCCGCTAAAATTCTGGTTAGCTTTTCTACATCTTCTTTCATATACAATGAGTGAGATTTGAGGGCATCGATCACCTCTCCCCAGTGAGGAGGAGGTGAGCCACGTGGTCTGTCTTCTCCTTTAAGCCAAGCTGCCAGTGCTTCAGTTAAGCAATGCTCAACATTCTGATGACAGTTACTTCTGATCTTATCCAAAGTGCTTGCTTTCAGTTTTAGAGCAAGACCAAACTCTCTCCACTCAACAATAAATGTCAGCTTAACATTCACTTCAAAGAGATCCTTGATGGTTAAAGGAACTAAAGAAAGACAACAATTATGTTCGTTATCATGAATGCATAAAAAGTCATAGGTATATAGGGGGGGCTTGTTGGATTATGCTACATTTCCCCCTTTTACTAATCTATTTTTATTAGCTGAAATAAGTACCCATAATGCTATTATTATAGGGACATACTCAAGATATTATTATATAATTAAACCTACAATGCTCAATTATTCAGAATATAAATACACTAGCTACAGTATTATTACTGATAATAATTATGTCTCTATAATTTTCCAAGGAAGGTTGAACTAATAAAACAGATCTAAAGGTTTTTGAAATTAGCTTATCAGAAAGTGAAATGTATAGTACCAGCATCTCAACAATAATCTGGTCATGTAGTTCACTAAATGCTCATTATTTTCAAAGTCATTAGTCATTGAGGAGCTGTGATAAACACAGTAGCTAATAATTACCAGGTGTGCAGGTAAAAGAGCTACAATATTTTTGGGTGGTGATAGTGAGGGGGTACATTTTATCCCAGCAGAACAGCACACATCTTTTTTTTGCCTGGGCCTCATCTTACAGGAAAGGAGAGAGCTTGGAACGTAAAGTCAAATAGTTTGGAACTACATATTGTTAACAGTTGACCAATAAGATAGCTTAAAAGTAGCAAACTATGCTCTAAGTAGCTCGTGTATCATTTTCATGCCACATGCTTTTAAAGTATAATTCCAGACTCTCTCATTTAAGTGTGTAGAGAAGGGATATGGGAACAAGAATAACCATACAAAGATATCATAATGATAACCATATTGCACTTACCACAGAGATGAGGAGACTTGATAGACTCGCTAAAAATCATTGTTGTTGGTTCAGTGCCAGTTACTTTCTACATGACAGAACAGAAGTAAAGTCACCACCATTAATTCTTTAGTTAACTTACATAGGGATTTTCATCTGTGAATATAGTGTACTTTAATAGTTCTTCATATAATTGGTTATAAGTGAACTCTCTGAGCCTCTCCTTCTGTCTAAACACCTCACCTAATCTTGACTCACACAATACTTTAACCATGTCTGGAGAAATAATCTGGTCTGATTTGCTGAAGATCTCTTGAAAAGTAGATTTTTTAAGTTCACAGAAGGAATCGAACACAAGGAGAGTAGAAACCTTAATTTGTTCAAGCTTCTCATCTCCACAAACAACGTATGGAAAACCACTTCTAACTGAAGAAGCTATCTTATCAAGTGCTATTTTTGTATTGATAACTGGAGGATAAGAAGACTGAGGGTAAAGTAAGAACTCTTTCACTTCCAGATGTGGACAAATTCTATTCTTTAAAGATTTCATTAAAGATATAAGCATAGATCGCTGTTCTACTAAGTACAACTCGCAATCCTTTGCACATTGCATAGTAAGGTAAATGACCTCGTCTGTCATTTCTATTACACATCTGGTGCCATTACTGTGCACTAACAAGATGCCATTCTTCCAAATCATGTATCCAGCATCTTCTAAGGCACTCTCACACTTTACCAGTTGAATGAATAAGGTATGAAGATACCTGGGAGTGAAGAACTGATGAGTGTTTGTGCACTCAAAGCACAAGGTGTACAAGTCTGTATAACTCTCTTCTCCAGTGATCCACAGATAAGTAGGTCTTTCAGCACAAACCAAATTAGGGAAGAAATAGTGTGTGACTCCACTGACTGCATGAGGTATATTTATCAGTTGAGCTGGATCAATTTCTGTACATACTTGAGTGAAGGTAAGATATTTGATGGCAAGATGTGGATCCATTACATCTTTCAATAAACTGGAGCGAATGCTTTCTTCGAGTTCTCTTTCTTTGAACATTCCTATATCATTAGTCATGTTTTTCCTTAGAGCTCCAATAGAAGCATGGACCTTTGATAGAACAATGCTTTCGTTTAGAATAAGTAAACTCTCTTCTAAATTTCTATTGTGAAGAAGAAATAACAAATGCCCGTGAGAGCTCAACTTCTCACAAATTTGAAAGAGAATGTTTTGATTAGTTAACTGTATGAGTTCTTGTGAGGCTTCATGTTGTAATAACTGCTTCCTTAACTCACTCATAGTGATAACTGTGACTTCTGACAAGTTGTGCTGTAAGTAGTGCTTTAGTGATCTACACAACTGAATGCTGAAATCACTTTCTCCAAGTATGATGGACTGACGTTTGAATATGCAAGCACTTTCTAACTTTTGACAGAGTGTTGTTATCTCAGTGGAGACAGAGTATCGGCAATCACAGTGGATGAATCCAAGGTAGCTGATGCTTGTTTGTGTACTCAGTAACGAGTCTATTAGTCCTCTTATTTTCTTTTTAGCAATACTCTTCATCTTATCTGCATGACTGCCTATAACTATCACATGAATCTTATGTGATGTAGTCTTGACTGAACTACACGTGAGTGAAAGCCAATACAATAGTTGCTTCTTCACTTCTACCTCAGAGAGTGAAGTATTGACAGCTATGAGAACAATGGATTGGGAAACATAATGAAGGATAACTTCGTGACTGGAATAGTATTCTTTATGGCCAGAAAAGTCATAAATGTTGACTGCACCAAAGACTTTACTTTGGAATGCCGTTGGAAAAATACCAGGAGTTAATGGCTGAACACCTGACACTGTTCTATACCTTCCAAAGAAATGATTTTCCTCTGTCAAGGACTTTACTAGTGTTGACTTTCCTGATCCTGAATCTCCCACTACAAATATTTTGATTGGCATGTTAATGAGAGTTTCATCTAAGAAAGAAGCAATGTGGGTGTGACCATTTTTTGATGCTGCATTAGACAAAACTTTTAAAGATTTTGTGTCCATAGGTGATAGTCCACAAAGAAGTAAATATTTTACAACTTGTAAGTGACCATTAGTGGATGCTAGATGCAATGGTGTTATCTGATTTTCACCTTGATACAGTGGATTGCAGTAATGTGTATTCACGAGGTAGTGCACAACATCAAGATGTCCATTTTCACTGGCATGATGAAGAGGAATTCTTCCCTTCTGATCCATATTGTTAGCATTACAATTTAGATCTTCAATAAATAACTTCACCACATCTAGTTTACCACATAAAGAAGCAAAGTGAAGTGGTGCATTTATGTAAGCTTTTTTCACTAGTTGATTACAGTGGTGGACAGTGGTGAAGTACCTCACTACTTCCAAGTGACCATTAGAAATGGCAAGATGCAATGGAGTTACTCGGTTTTCATCTTGACATAGTGGATCACATTGATATGTGTCCACAAGGTATCGCACAACATCAAGATGACCATTTTCACTGGCACGATGGAGAGGAATACTTCTCATTTGACCCCTAATATTAGCATCACAATGTAAATCCTCGATAAAGAACTTTACCATAGCCAGTTTACCATTTAATGCAGCAAGGTGAAGTTGTGTGTTGCTGTAAGCATTCTTAACTAATGGATTACAATGATGAACAGTGATGAAGTACCTCACTACATCTAAGTGACCATTAGCAGAGGCTAGAAGCAATGAATTTTCAAGATTTTTATCTGGCCATTGAGGATTACAGTGACATGTATCCACAAGGTATTGCACAACATCAAAATGTCCATTTTCACTGGCATGATGAAGAGGAATCCTTTCCAACTGACCCCTAATATCAGCATCACAATTTAGATCTTCTATAAAGAACTTCACTACATCTAGTTTACCACTATATGCAGCAGTGTGAAGTGGTGTGTCTCCTTGACCATTTGCTTTTATCTCACAGTGGTTATCATTAATTAGGAACTTAATGACGTCAAGTCTTCCACTGACACTAGCTGCATGGAGACAAGTCATACCATCACTACTAGTACAGTTAGGATCGCACTGCAAGTCTGAGATAAAATAAACAACTATGTCCATGTGTCCCCGCTGACAGGCTAAGTGGAGTGGAGTGACACCATCATCAATGCTAGAGATTGGTTCACAGCCATGATGTTCAACTAGATATCTGATTACAGTGAGGTGTCCTTCACGGCTGGCAATGTGTACTAGTGACCTACCTGGTGCAAAGATAAAGCTATCAGTTATCCATTCTCTTGTTGTCTTGAAGTAAGGGTCTGCTCCCTTATCTTCTATCATGTATTTCACTACATTAAGATGACCCCCTCCAGCTGCAAGGTATGTAGGAGATCTCCCATGCTTATCCACAAGGGTCATATCACACCCTACCTCTTCCAACAGATACCTTATTGTTACAGGCAAGTGACCATGCTGTGCAGCCAGGTGGAGACAGGACTGACCTTCACTGTTGGTGTTAACTGGGTCACAGCCAATCTTACAAACAAGAAACTTGACTATGTCTAAGTGGCCATGAATGCTAGCGGCATGTAGTGGAGTGTGTGAACTGAGGTCTCTATGTCTCTTTGTAAGTCTCAGTTTGTACATGGACATTAGAGCATGTGATAGTTTTGAATAGACCTTTATGGACAGACTAGATGGATCTTCAGAGAACAGCAAGTGTAACATGTACTTGAGTGCATCCAACTGTCCATACTGAGCGGCAATGTGTAAAGGTGTGCATCCATTCTCATCTTTACTCTCAATGCTGCACTTGAAGTTAGCGATGAGTTCTTCAGCTACATCTACTCTCCCATGCTGACAGGCATAGTGAAGAGGTGTTCCTTTGATTGGGAGAATAAGTTTCGATATTTGCTCTTGACTTAATCCTTTCAATACAAGCAGAGCAGTATTGAAGTCACCTGCTTTCAGAAGATCTGAAATTGTTTTTTCCTCCTGAATTCCATTCTCATTTTCCAGTGATAGATCAGATGCCATCTTTAAGAGATAAGATTGAAGATAGTCTACTTTTGATTGGTTGGCACTGTACAGTTAAGTTAGTTGTAGCATTTGAAGAAGAATAGTGAAAGGTTTGTGTTTCTATTAAAAAAATGAGAATTATATAAGAAATGTCAATCAATAGACCTCTCTGCATGTAGATAAAATTTACAGTTTTTTGATTACTGGCAAAACTAAGTAATTATATCAAGACATCATGCTTATATAGCACTGGCTATCTTTGCTGCTTCTAAAGAGGACATATCACTGTCCGCAGTGATTGTATATTATAATATAGATAGAATAGTGCTGAATGTCATTACAGTGTATTCCGCTCTGCTTAAAACGAATTCGCTTATCACAAATTTTTTTATTTCGAATGCCCTCCAAATTTTTACAATTTAATAGAGGATAAATAGTAGTTGATATCACAAAATTTGATTTAAATGAATACATTTTTTGCTTAAGTTACTAATGTGCTAGTATCTTTTAAATTAGCAGTTTTTTCTAATACTGTACATTTAGCCATCTTGCTATTATAAATGTGAAGAACACAAGAAAATCATAGACTACATTATCTTCTTCATCTTCTAGTTTTTTAGTATGTATTCTCTTACATGATGATCTTCACAGCCTGTCATTGCTGTTAAACTTGCTTCACAATATAAAGAAAAGCTTCACATAGAGTTATTTTCATACTATATACGTATATGAACAGTATTGAATTACTAAAGTCTGAACTCAAAGCTACATAAGCACATAAGCACCACCACACCACATGACTACCACACTAACTAAATGCACCACAGAACCATGCAGTCATGTTGTGAATTCTTCTTTAAGAGATGCCATGATGTAACTGGAGAGAACAGACTAATTTCCATCATCACTATGTGGGTAGATGGACAGAAGTTAGCCAATTAATGAGAATGTGTAAGGTATTGGGTGCTATGTATGTATCCGTAGTGGAAAGAGCAGATGGTAATCTCAATAACAAGCTAAACAGGGAATTGGAATGTGAGGAGAATGTCTTTCACAAACTGACATTTGTATTGTGAAGTATCCTTGCAGTAATAATGATGCCTTCGTGACATAGTCAGGATTTCAGACTATGGTTATCATAATTATTGCTGTATGCTGCATAGATGATAAGGTGCTGTAGCTAATAATATATAATCATCTGTTAACAATAATCTGAAGAATAATATTTTCATGAATTGGTGTCATTTTGTTAAAATAATTATTTTGCCAGCACAATCAAGTATTAATGTAAATGAGCCTTTTATATAGCTAGATGGGTAAGTTTAATTAAAGGCTGCCAGGCATTTTGATAAAAGATTAATACCTGATTCTTATCTTATAATTTTATTTAAACTTTCTTATTAAGTAAGACTGCTGACTAAATGACACTTGAATAACTGCTTGTGCAGATCAAGTAACTCGAATACGTAGCTTGTGCAGATCAATTGCTTGTGCAGATCAAGCACTCAAATAGCTTGTGTACTTGAATTTCATCATGTACTGAATTTCTTGTGTATAAGATCAAGTATTTAAATTATTTGCACAGATCAGGTATACAAATTGCAATCATTTGCACATGCTCAGTATACACAAAATAGCTAGCAATTTTACAGGAGAAACAAAGAGACATTAGTCATTGTAGATAGTTTGCCCTCAAAACACTCATAAGTCATCTTCCTTCACATGAGCTAATCTTTTAACTTCCAGTACTCTACTACCACCTACATACATTGGACACTATAGAAATTACATGTCCTTTCTGCTTACAGGTAGCACAATACCAAAGATAAACATTTGAGTATTAAAATAAATTATCCCACTAACTGTAATTTTTGATCTGGCCTTTAAACCATTCCATTGAATTTTTTTGTCTGTGTATTTATTATGAATGTGTGGAATACGTATCTAGATTAGTTTGGAGTGGGTCCAAACAGTCCTTCTCTATCTATATCTTCCAGAAGGCAAAAAGTTCTAAGCAACTCATTCAGTACCGTATCTTCTTAGCTATCTGTGTTAGTCATGCTCATCACCTTACAAGTAGAAGACTATATAGCTACATGAAGATAGATCTGCCCTTAGAATTGAAGGGCTCAGTGTAAGAATGCCATAAGTAGAGAACATTTGGCATAACTGTTAGTTTACATATTTAGTTTGAATCATATTTTATGCCATTCATTCAACCTTATTCAACAGACAATCCTTACATTATATTAAATAGTTGTGCTGATTAGCTATTTATTATACATTTCAGTCAGTTTTGGTACATGAGCAGCGGTAGATTATATTAAATTAATATATATAATATTAATATATTATATATTAATATATTAAATTAATTTATATATTAATTTTATATTTATATAAAATATAAATATTAAATTAGCTATTTCATTATAGATAAGTTTTTATACCTTAGGGCACTTTCCAGACTCCCATCAAATTTTATATCTGGAAAACTATGTAGTGACTATAGTATAGCTAGCTATGTGTGGTGGTAACTTTGATGCTATCATGTTTGGTTTCTTTGTGGTTTGTTGGACTTAGAATATAATAGCTGTCTCTGAGCAGTGAGTAGAATTTTCAATGAACAGAACCAGTCATTAATTAATAATGCATAGAATAATTAACTGGCCACTACAGCTAAATAATATATATATAATGTATAGGATGTGTCACTATAATTAATATAGTACTATATGAAGTAATTACATAGTTACTATTGTGTAGACTATACTTGTAGTAAAGATCACATGATTATCTCATGTAGTCCCATATATAGATTTGCTACTGTCGTGTAACTGATAACTTTGATTATTAGCAAATTCTTGAGTATAATATTTTGGTGGATAATTTAGGCACAATTTTGGGACAATGCTCAAAAAATTAGCTAGTGGTGTGTGTGTGTGTGTGTGTGTGTGTGTGTGTGTGTGTGTGTGTGTGTGTGTGTGTGTGTGTGACATGATTTCTGAGATTTCCGTGCAAACTATTCATCCTGATTTTGCTAAGACTTATTTTATTGGTTTCTTGCAAGAATTATTTTTTCCTCATTAAATGAGGATATCAACATTTAACTTTATGACAATAGCTAGTTATAGGATGTAGTATAGTCTCCTCATTCTTCCTAGTTGTGTCATAAAAAGAGGCACTGTATATAGAACATGTGTTTGACAAGGAGTCATTAATTGTGACTTCAACAGTATCATGGACTTCTTATTGCTTGTGCTCCCTTCTGTACAAATTTTAAGCCGAATAAAAATAACCAACATGGACAGTGTGTCTGACCTCTATGACACATTCAAACTCACGTAGGTTATTATTTTGTTGGTCCTAAAATAATATAGTCTGGCAACTGTCAATAGAGTGAATACCAACTCTCCCTACCCAAAGGAGTATGCGCACAGGATTTTGCTGATAATTGGCAATTCTGTTTAAACCTAGATACCGAAATGAATGGTAACTTCTTATAGGATGTACTAACAACACAGTGTGAGCATAGGTAATGTATGCATTATACCTGTGATCATGAAAATTGATTCCCACTAGTTGCATAACTAGCTGAGGGATTTTATAACTTACCTAAGTAAAGCAAACTAACAAACTTTCTCTGAGGACAAGAACTTGCCCCCAAATAATGCCATTGTGGTATATAAGCTATTCACAAAACAGTGGTTCCACTAATCCTATGATATCCACACACACATAGCTACACACACCTCTAAATGGGGAAAAGTGGGCAAAAAAATTTTAGCTGAGTAACAGTAAGAGTCCTGATGCATGAGATATTATGAATAAACTACCCATACCAACTCCTTCCCACTAGCAGATCACTTTACTAACCTGCTATATTAATAATGTACAGATTGCTATTCTGCATATACCACACAACACATTGATTAGCTACCTAACAGCTACATAGCTAGACCTGTAGGCTTACCATTCGTTTAGGATTCGGCTCGGCAGTTCTCCAATCAGACTCACAACAAGCAGTTGACACACCCAAGGATATTAATTACATACTGCGCAGCTCAGCCTGAATATTACACCCACGCATTTTGTGAATAATCCTAACTGATGCTAGATCAAAATCCTGGACTTTGGGGGATCATAAAATCCTTGGTCCACGAATTTTTTACCTATTGTGAACTTTGTCCACAGTTGTTTTTTCTCTCTCTCAGTTCTACAGATTAAAGGGTGTCACTAAGGGGTGACCAGACCACATTATGCCTCTATTTTATCTCTCACTCTGCTTTTATACTCCACTATACTGAATCCATCATTGCCTCATAGCTAACTAGTAGTGATTTGTTCCTTCTTTTTCTTCTATCTTTTCCAGGGCTAGCTCAACAATGGCTAGAGGGATTGAATTCTTCTTACACAAATAGGACGATGTACCATAGAAAACTACCTGCTAACCATTAAGCAAAGAGTCCCCATATCTGCACATGGCAGTGTCATAAAATTTAGGGGGTCCTATTATAATTTTGGAACCCCTCCACAGAAAACTGACAATGGGTAGACAGCCCACATTCTGAGTTGGAAGTAAAGAACCAGAGCCAATGAATACATTAATTTTTGTCATTAGCATGATACTGTAAATCTCATTATCAGCATTCCCTTTATTTTAGGAGTTTTGAGTGTATGATTAGATCATTAAATTAACAGTACAGGAATAAAATTAATAACTAACAGCCTGAGCCCACATGTGCTATTTTCAAAATTTAATGATCACATGTCTCTCTGTCAAGATACCAAAGCCAGGGCCTTGCTTGCCCAATGGAGGAGACTCATTCAACAATACTCAGCAAGGCTTTGAACAAGCCAGAATTATAGATTTTGTTGTCACTTGAATATTAAATTTAAGCCATAAATAGCTAAAAATAAGGGAAGTGAATATTATGGGATTTACAGTACATTTCATTCTAATTTCTTATATTCAGCAAAGTGGAAATGACTATAGGATGGAGTTTGAACATAATAGTAAGAGATAGCATCTAGCAGTGTAAAAGAAAAGAATATAACCTTCAAGTAGCTTTATAATGACATTGTGGTAGCTAGTGAGCTAGTATGTATCTTTAGGGATAGGACAAAGAATTGGGGGGAAAAATAATTATAATTTTGGTTGATGCTTTTTTGAGTTTTAGATGAAGTCTTAAGTAATTATAGAACAACTTGGAAATAATTACTAATCTCTCTGACACTTGAGTTTTGTAAAAAAAAAAACTCCATCTATAAGTACAGATATAAAGGAAGTGTCTGTTTTCTCTGCTGTAAGTTTATCTTCAGCTGGCACCTAGCTGCTTGCTAGATTGTGATAACCTGTTATATAATATTATTGATTACTTGTCATTTCCTGTCATGTCATGTAATATTTAGCTCATGCTACTGCTGTAAGGTATAGCTAGCTATAGTTAGACACAGTATTCAAGTCTACTCTAACAAGTTAACTAGCTAGCAAAAAAGTTAGAGACACTTCCTAAAATTGAAAGATTAGAAATAGTTGCTAAAGTCTGTTCACGTTCACCTTGCACCTGGAAGTGCTGCACGTACAATGGAATGCAAGCGGATGCTCTTAATTGCATGTTTTTAATTTTGGTTATGACGTACGTGTATATCACGTGTTCCGCACAAATAAAAGTTCCCGTGCATCCCGCACGCAGCGCAGTTTGCCAGCTGTTTTTTGGTAAGAAACATGGCTTGCAAAGGAAAGCGTGTAAGGTCAGACACAAAGGCTGTAGTTTGCAACGTTTATGATTACTTTGAAAGAGAGAGCAAAAAGAACAAGAGAATCGTGAAGCTGAAGAAGAAGATGGTGGATGCTACCGGATTAAGTAAGCGTACTGTGAGTTTGTTATAGAGGTGGGAGGGTCTAGTTCTAGTGAAGATGACCACAGCTCTGATGGGCTTAGTAGTGATAGCTCCAGTGTCTCTTCAGATAGTGATTGAGAGGAATGTTTTAACGGATAAGAGTTTGAGTTCTCATTCTGTAGGTATGTCAAAGATCTGTGCCTGTCCAAGAATGCCTGTTGAAGATTTTTGCCAGTTCAGATGATCAGGATGTTTTGGGGTAACCTGCAATGAATGCAGTAACACTTCATCATGATGTTTTCTCACTGCAGTGTACCAATTCCAAGTCAAAGAGCAACAACAAAGACCAATAACATTATCCTTGCACGCAATTATTTTGATTTCTATGTGTACGGTTACGTCATGAATTAACACATTCCTTGTGGTGGCTGGTATGCCAATAGAGATGTATGGGCTCTGCCGGTTGAGCAGTTTCCACTGATTTTATTCTGTAATGCCATATTTGGACGTTTCCGGGTTTTTAAGCTGAGCAGAATGGTATTTGAATCATATTCATAGCTAAAAGTACCAGCAAGTTATTCAAGGTCAAAGTGGTGCAAGGTGAATGTGAACAGACTATAATAGAAATAGGAAGCAACAATTCATTAGCTTCTACTGAAAAATACATGGTTGTAGAAGGGGAATAATTTGAGTATGCACACCTGAAGACAGCTCAAAGTAGAAGAGGTAGACCATAGGTGTTTTGAAGCAGGGGAGCTATGGGGGTAGGTGACCCCTAGATTTTTAAAGAAAGGGCACAGGGGGGCACCAGGTCTGATTGTTCATTAGTGCACTTGCATTTCGATTCACCTACAATCAATAGTTAATACATTCATATCAGTCAATGAAAGAAGAAGGAACTTTTTGGGAGGAACTAATGTCAGCCGCATAGTAGTACATATAACATTGAAACAAAAGGCATGACAAAGCCAGATGTCCCCACAGTATGAAATGTCACCTCTGTAGGCGCTTACTGACCTGTCTCACCTCAAAGATGATGCAAAGCACTGACTCATGCACAGTATTATACATTCCAACCCACCCACCCCCCCCACCCCCAAGTGCCAACATAAAAGAAAATAAGAAGCTCCTCCTTGCAGCCCAACATCAGATATCAGAGTATATACTGCCAGACCACAATTCATTCTTCTGACTTCCAATGCTGATGATCATCCAAAGGTTGTCAGTAAAAGGATGTCCCAGTGCCAAGGCTGAGTAAAGGAGAGTTGATGAAAAGTGTGATAATTCCATTCTTAAGGGAGCAAAAGGGTTAAGTATCTTTCCTAAAATTGTGAATTGCATATAACTCCTTTGAAGAAAAAACAATTATTGGATGTATGGATTAATATAGAACAAGCAAGGTATTAACAGTACATTATATAGCTTCTGCCAACAATAATATATAAAAGTTTTACATTGTTACTGTAGTTTCTCTACAGGATTACAACTAACTTGGTGCTCATCTTGAATAGAATGTGCTACTTGGTGTTCACAGACTAGAGGGCAGTCTAGAGCAAGAGCCAGGGACCTCCAACTTGGAGGACCCCTCTCACTCACACAATCTACTTCATTCAGCCACTTCTGGAGGACATTGGTCATGTGATTCTCGATACTGTAATGGGATGTTTCAATGCCTTTAAGAGTTGAATAATAAAGTCCGAGGGAGAGACCAAGGCAGGGGAGGCTCAACAGGGGGGGCAGGGGGGGCAACTGCCCCCCCAACAAAAGTATTGGGGGGTCATTGCCCCTCCAATAAGCCATGGCAGTTGAATCTGTCTATGGGGGGTTATGTACAGTTAACTAAATAGAGACTCATTACCCCTGGGTGCTATACTTACAGACAAGGCTATACCTGGAGTGCTAATTCACCCAAATACAGTATGGTATGTAACACTGCTACTTAACAGCAGACAGTTGATAATGAACATGAGCATGTGACTGCTTAATGTAGCCATGTGCTATTTCTTAGTGGTGTACTAGTTAGCTACAATGAAGAGAAAACAGCTGAATTTGGCAGAGCAATCATTTTCTACTTTGAGACGGGTATTACAGAGCTTCCAACTGTCCCGGCAGTCGTATTCTAGTCTGCCAGAGTGTCCCGCCCAGTACTACAACTTATCTATTCAATGTCCCGGCCAGGAGGCGAAGAGGCAGACAGCTACATAAACTGTGACTACAGACTATTATATTATATTATTAGTTTACATAGTGCCTGACGAGCTGCAGGAATTATAAGCTGACTTTGCACTGCATGGCTGTCAGTGCTCAAGCTTTTCCAGCTGCACTGCATGCATTGCTGTCATGCATGTCAATGCTCAATAGGGCTTTCCCAATTATGCTAGCATAGTTTTGAGCATAATTGGTAGGTAGGAGTATAATTGCTATTTGCTAACTGAATCCTCTCAATCATCTAATCAAGATTCCAATGTGGTACCTACTCTACTTAGCAGACTTAAAGCTTCTACTGCTTCTAATTTAGCCCGAAAGAGGGTTATTTCTATGAATCCAGCCAAGTCAGCTAAGAAAAGTAAGGCAATTGTACACGATGAACCAAAAATTTCATCTACAGTTCAAATTAAAGAGTTTATGAGTTCCTAACAGTTTCTAACAGTAAGCTGTTTCAGCTTGTAGAGAGCCTTTGTCAGTGAGTTCAGGAAGGCAGGAGTTCCTTTGGCTAAAATAGATTGCTTTAGAGAATTATTGGAAGAAAGTGCATATGTTAATAAACCATTTTTATTACACTTTGGGAGCATAATTGGTACATTTTAGGAGCATAATTGGTAATAAATGCAGCATAAAAGAATAGCACAATTGGTCAAAAAATGAGCATAATTCAATTGGGAAAGCACTAGTGCTCAAGCTTAATTTTCCAGCTGCACTGCATTGCATGTCAGTGCTCAAGCTTTTCCAGTTGCTCATCATTAACTTTATAATGTTATTCATAGAGGGTATGACACGATTTAATTGGTGGGTGTGGCTTGTCCCGGTCAGACACTTGGAGAAGTTGGAAGCTATGGTATTAACATACTTATGATAAATGATGACTGAAAACAACTGCATTCTCCTTGCTATCCATAAGGAATTTACAGATAATTTGGACTTTTAGCTATTACACTAAAAGAAGATAGGAAGAAGTATTTTGGTACATTCACTATTTTGTAACTTATCTCTATAATAATTATATAATTTTAAGAATACTTTAGCATGAAGTAGTGTGCCTTGGAAAGTTGCCCCCCCAACCAGAAGGGCAGTGAGCCTCCCCTGCAAGGTGGAACCACTTGTGCATTAGTGTGTGAACATAGTGGTTCAAGATTCCCGAAACTGAATTGGGATCTAAATTTGAGTAAGGAGTAATACTTGATTAAAGTGAAATTCAATTAAAATGGAGTTGTAAACAGGGCATTATGTGATATTAACAATGTGAGCTACGTATCTCTTGCCCTGAAACCATGTCATATTATTACATGTGCATTGTGGGGGCAAGAGACTACCTTCATGGACAAAAATGCATCCATGCTGCTGCCACCATCGCCGAGCGCTGCTTGCAGAACCGTGCCCGGATCAATTGCCCCTGGCTCACGGTGAAGTAGGCTTCCTTGAGCCGCTGCTCCTCGTATGAAGGGAGCACATTCATGTATAGCAGTTGATGAACCACCACCACCAACAACAACAATAGCAGACAGTGACTCCAGAGTGAAGCCAGCTAAATTAAGGTTCTGGTTAAAGTAATTTTGTAACTTTGTGGCAATATGACTTGAGGCTTCTCACCTAACACAGGCATGAGTCTGGGTAGGAAAGTGATTTTTAGTAGAGTATCAGAAGAGAACATGCTCTTGAAATTTTAATTACATGCTCACAGCTATAGAAGACTTTTCCCTCCAAACCACACCATCAGTTTACACAGGTCACACTAATGAGAGGCTATGGCTGTTGTGACCTCCAAAGGAAAACAACTCCAATCTAACACTTACATGTGTCTAAGTTAATGCAAAACCTTTTAGGTTAAGACCAAAAAAACTCACCAATTTGGTCACATTTACATTTAGCTATATATAATATGAATAATGCTGTATGGACATTTTTATCTAACTTAACCCCATAAAATTCCATAATCAAAAAAAAATGAAAAGGTAAAGGATATAGCTATATTGCTCCCAGGTTAAAAATTCAGCCTAAATCCAGGATTTGAGAGTTGGTATTAGCTATATAAAGCTATGAAGTCATTAGAATGCCCTATATTAAAGTATAATTAGACACACTGGAAGAATAAGGCAGTTTGAAACAGAACTCTATTATAATGGACTATACTTGTCCCAGTTGTACCTATTATTTGGAGGTTCCACTGTTATAAGAATAATTACTTTAATTATCCCATAGAAAGTTAAACTTGCTCTATTAAAAAGGCACTATACAAAAGTGTTACATTGCTTTTAAAGTTTCTCAGCAGGATTCAAACTAACTTGATGTTCATCTCGAATAGAATGTGCTACTTGGTGTTCACAGACTAGAGGGCAGTCTAGAGCAAGAGCCAGGGTCCTCCAACTTGGAGGACCCCTCTCACTCACGCAATCTACTTCATTCAGCCACTTCTGGAGCATATTGGTCATATAATTTTCTTCATGGCGACAGTAAAACTCAATGTTTTTTAGAGTGGAGTATTGAAGTCCGAGAGAGAGACCAAGGTGGAACCATTTAGGCATTAAGGCATGGAGATAGTACTCCAAGATTCTTGAAACAGAATCGGAATCTAAATGAATATAACCAGGTTAAATTAAAAAATATTAATGGAGTTGAAAAGTGGACATAATGATACATTAACAACGTGAGCTATCTCTTGCCCTTACTTTTTCTTGTCCTACTAAATGGGAAATTTAGGGGCTTATGGACAGAAGAACAACCTTATATCTGCATACATCTCATTAGACTCCATAGTGTTAGGCTCACCCCCATGTTTTACTTACCAATTTTACTATTGTCCACTGAGGTGAATTCTTCAGCTTGATCACTACTATCACCTGAAAAAAACCAATCATCATACAATAATAATGCAAAGACACAATAATTAGCTATAGCTACACTTATCACTCATCCAAGCAATCTTACATCTGTTTGATATTCAAGAATTGGACATAAGTGAAGAAGTATTTGTTATAGAGGAAGGTTGAACTAGTAAACAGATTTAGCTAGCTATAGGACAACAGTCTTTAGGCTTCTATATTAATTACACAGTTCAGGTCTTAATTGTTGTCACAATACTCAGAATGATGCCCACAATCCAATGTTGACAAAATTAATAAATGCTCAAAATGAAGTGAGGGAATTTGAGAGAGAATTCCTGTGTATAATTGTTATTAACTTGGTCAGTGACACTCTAAAACAACACTGTATAATATCCTATACCCATACCTGCTAACATTCTGGTTAGCTTTTCTGCATCTTCTCTCACATTCAATGAGTGAGATTTAAGGGCATTGATTACCTCCCCCCAGTGAGGAGGAGGTGAGTCGTGTGGTCTGTCTTTTCCTTTAAGCCAGGCTGCCAGTGCTTCGGTTAAACAATGCTCAACATTATGACAGTTACTTCTGATCTTATCCAAGGTGCTTGTTTTCAGATTTAGAGCAAGACCAAACTCTCTCCACTCAGCAATAAATGTCAGCTTAACATTCACTTCAAAGAGATCCTTGATGGTTAAAGGATCTAAAGAAAAATATACTATGTTAGATATAACCATTATCATAAATGCATATTGAAAAGTCAAAGGTATGGCTTGCTGGATTATGACTTTCCATTAACTCAAAGTACCCCAAATGCTCAAGAACACTCAAGATTACTATTATATCTACAATGTTCAATTATCCAGAATTCTTAGGGTTACTCTATTGTATTATCACTGATGTCTTTATAGCTTTCAAAGGAAAATTGAACTAGTAAAACAAGTTTGATACAAGCTATTAAATTGTGAAAGTAGGTACTAGCAGCCCAAAACTGCAATAAAAATAATTTCCCTGTTCAGGTCATGAAGTTCACTAAATAATCACAATGATGCCCATAATGCTAACACTAAGGCTTCAAAGTGCTTAAAAAATCTAAGTCTGTGATGAACACAAGAATAATTACCAGGTGTGCAGGTAAAATGGCTACAATTGACCAGCCTCATCTTTTCCCCAACTCCTAGCCTCCCAACACACAGGAAAGGAGAGAGCCTGAAACATAAGGTCAAATAGATTTGAACTCCAGATCATTAAAAGCTTACCAATCATATAGCTTAAAAGTATAGCATATGCTCTAATGTATTATTAATTTTCAGGTCACATGATTTTGAACTATAATTCAACACTCTCTCCTATAAGTGTGCAGAGGAGGGGTCTGGGATCAAGAATAACCATACACAGATATCATTATGGTAACCATATTGCACTTACCACAGAGATGAGGAGACTTGATAGACTTGTTAACAATCTTTGCTGGTGGTGCAGTGCCAGTTAATTCCTACAAGACAGAACACAAGTAAAGTTGCTGTTATTAACTCTTTAGTTAACTTACATAGAGATTTCCATCTGTGAATATAGTGTACTTTAATAGCTCTTGATATAATTGGTTATAAGTGAACTTTCTGAGCCTCTCCTTCTGTCTAAACACCTCACCTAATCTTGACTCACACAATACTTTAAGCATGTCTGGAGAAATAATCTGCTCTGATTTGCTGAAGATCTCTTGAAAGGTAGACTTTTTAACTTCACAGAAGGAATCAAAAACAAGGAGAGTAGAAAGCTCAACATGTTCAAGCTTCTCATCTCCACAAACAACATATGGAAAACTACTTCTAACTGAAGAAGCTATCTTATCAAGTGCTATTTTTGTACTGATAACTGGAGGATAAGAAGACTGAGGGTAAAGCAAGAACTCCTTCACTTCCAGATGTGGACAAATTCTACTCTTTAAAGATTTCATTAAAGATATAAGCATGGATCGTTCTTCTACTAAGTACAATTCGCAATTCTTTTTACATTGCATGGCAAGATAAATGACCTCATCTGTCATCTCTATTACACATCGGGTGCCATTACTGTGCACTAACAAGATACCATTCTTCCAAATCATGTATCCGGCATTTTCTAAGGCACTCTCACACTTTACCAGTTGAATGAATAAGGTGTGGAGATATCTGGGAGTGAAGAATTGATGTGTGTTTGTGCACTCTAAGCACCACGTGTACAAGTGTGTATAACTCTCTTCTCCAGTGATCCACAGATCAGTAGGTCTTTCAGCACAAACCAAATTAGGGAAGAAATAGTGTGTGACTCCTCTGATTGCATGAGGTATATTAATCAGTTGAGCTGGATCAATTTCACTACATACTTGAGTGAAGGTAAGATATTTGATGGCAAGACGTGGATCCATTACATCTTTCAATAAACTGGAGCGAATGCTTTCTTCGAGTTCACTTTCTTCAAACATTCCTATATCATTGGTTATGCCTTTCCTTAGAGCTCCAATAGAAGTATGGACTTTTGATAGAACAACTCTTTCGTTTAGAATTAGTAAACTCTCTTCTAAACTTCTGTCATCAAGAAGAAATAACAAATGCCCATGAGAGCTCAACTTTTCACAAGTTTGAAATAGAATATTTTGATCAGTTAGTTGTATGAGTTCTTGTGAGGCTTTAAGTCGTAATAACTGCTTGCTTAACTCACTTATAGTAATGACTATGACTTCTGACAAGCTGTGCTGTAAGTAGTGATTTAGTGATCTACACAACTGAATGCTGAAATCACTTTCTCTATGTGTAATGGACTGACGTTTTAATATGCAAGCAGATTCTAACTTTTGACGGAGTGTGGTCATCTCAGTGGAGACAGAGTATCGACAATCACAGTGGATGAATCCAAGGTAGATGATGCTGGTTTGTGTACTCAGTAATGAGTCTACAAGTTCTTTCACATTCTTTATAGCATTACTTTTCATCTTATCTGCATGACTGCCTATAATTATCACATGAATCTTATGTGGTGTAGTCTTGACTGAACTACACGTGAGTGAAACCCAATACAAAAGCTGCTTCTTCACTTCTACCTCAGAGAGTGAAGTATTGACAGCTATGAGAACAATGGATTGGGAGGCATAATGAAGGATGATTTCGTGACTGGCATAGTATTCTTTATGGCCAGAAAAGTCATAAATGTTGACTGAACCAAACACTTTACTTTGGAATTCTGTTGGAACAATACCAGGAGTTAATGGCTGAACACCTGACACTGTTCTGTACCTTCCAAAGAAATGATTTTCCTCTGTCAAGGACTTTACTAGTGTTGACTTTCCTGATCCTGAATCTCCCACTACAAATATTTTGATTGGCATGTTAATGAGAGTTTCATCTAAGAAAGAAGCAATGTGGCTGTGGCCATTTTTTGATGCTGCATTAGACAAAACTTTCAAAGATTTTGTGTCCATAGGTGATAGATTGATAACTCCACAAAAAAGTAAATACTTTACAACTTGTAAGTGGCCCTTAGTTGAGGCTAGATGTAATGGAGTTTCTTGGTTTGTATCTGTACACAGTGGATCACAGTGATGTGTATCCACAAGGTATTGAACAACATCAAGATTTCCATTCTGACTGGCATAATGAAGAGGAATCTTTTCCAACTGACCCCTACTACCAGCATCACAATTTAGATCCTCTATAAAGAACTTCACAACATCTAGTTTATCATTTAATGCTGCAAGGTGAAGTGGTGTGTCATTGTAAGTATTCTTCACTAGTGGATTACAATGGTGGACAGTGGTGAAGTACTTCACTACATCTAAATGACCTTCAGAAGAGGCTAGATGCAATGAATTTTCAAGATCTTCATCTGGACATTGTGGATCACATTGTTGTGTATTCACAAGGTATTGAACAACATCAAGATGTCCATTTACACTGGCATAATGAAGAGGAATCCTTCCCTTCTGACCCCTAATATCAGCTTCACAAATTAGATCCTCTATAAAGAACTTCACAGCATTTAGCTTACCATTTAAAGCTGCAAGATGAAGTGGTGTGTCGTTGTAAGCATTCTTCACTAATGGATTACAATGGTGGACAGTGATGAAATAACTCACAACATATAAATGACCATTAGTAGAGGCTAGATGTAATGGATTCTGAAAATATTCATCTAGACATAGTGGATCACAGTGACGTGCATCTACAAGATATTGCACAACATCAAGATGTCCATTTTCACTGGCATGATGAAGAGGAATCCTTTCAAACTGACCCCTAATATCAGCATCACAATTTAGATCTTCTATAAAGAACTTCACCACAGATAGTTTACCATATAATGCTGCAAGGTGAAGTGGTGTGTTTTTGTAAGCATTCTTCACTAGTGGATTACAATGATGGACATTGGTGAAGTATCTCACTACATCTAAATGACCGTCAGCAGAGGCTAGATGTAATGGAGTATCAAGATATTTATCTGGGCATTGTGGATCAGATTGATGGATATCCACAAGGTATTCCACAATATTAAGTTGTCCACTTTCACTGGCATGATGAAGAGGAATCCTTTCTAACTGACCCCTAATATCAGCATCACAATTTAGATTCTCGATAAAGAACTTCACTACATCTAGTTTACCACTATATGCAGCAATGTGAAGTGGTGTGTCTCCTTGAGCATTTGGCTTTATCTCACAGTGGTTATCATTAATTAGAAATTTAATGATGTTGAGTCTTCCACTGACACTAGCTGCATGGAGACAAGTCTTACCATCACTACTAGTACAGTTAGGATCGCACTGCAAGTCTGAGATTAGGTACACAACTATGTCCATGTGTCCCTCCTGACAGGCTAAATAGAGTGAAGTGATACCGCCATTATCTCTAGAGGATGGATCACACCTATGGTCGTCTACTAGGTATCTGATTACAGTGAGGTGTCCTTCGTGGCTGGCAGTGTGTACTAGTGACCTACCTGGTGCAAAGGTAAAGCTATCAGTTACCCATCCTCTTGTTGTCTTGAAGTAAGGGTCTGCTCCCTTATCTTCTATCATGTACTTCACTGCATCAAGATGACCCCCTCCAGCTGCAAGGTTTGTAGGAGATCTTCCATGCTTATCAACAAGAGTCATATCACTCCCTACTTCTTCCAACAGATACCTCATCACAGGCAAGTGACCATGCTGTGCAGCCAGGTGGAGACAGGACTGACCTTCACTGTTAGTGTTAACTGGGTCACAGCCAATCTTACAAACAAGAAACTTGACTATGTCTAAGTGGCCATGAATGCTAGCGGCATGTAGTGGAGTGTGTGAATTGAGGTCTCTATGTCTCTCTGTAAGCCTCAGTTTATACATGGACATTAGAGCATGGGATAGTTTTGAATCAACTTTTATGGAGAGACTAGATACATCTTCAGTGAACAGCAAGTGTAACATGTACTTGAGTGCATGCAACTGTCCATACTGAGCAGCAATGTGTAAAGGTGTGCATCCATTTTCATCTTTCCTCTCAATGCTGCACTGGAAGTTAGTGATGAGTTCTTTGGCTACATCTACTCTCCCATGCTGACAGGCATAGTGAAGAGGTGTTCCTTTGATTGGGAGAATAAGTTTCGATAATTGTTCTTGACTTAATCCTTTCAATATAAGCATAGCAGTATTCAACTCACCTGTTTCCAGAAGATCTAAAATTACTTTTTCTTTAGGAACTCCATTCTCATTTTCCAGTGATAGATCTGATGCCATCTTTAAGACATAAGATTGTCCATTTTATTACACACTCTAAGAAAGTCTACTTTTAAATGACGTTAAGCACTGTACAATTAATTGACTTATAGCATTTGAAGAACAGTGGTAGGATCATGTTTTAGACCAGAAATGTTGACCATAAGATCTCCCTGCACAGTGTAAAAAGATTTATGGCATTTTGATTACTTACAGAGATAAGATTAACATTATATCAAGACATCATGCATATTGTTTTATATAGCACTGACTATCATCACTGCCTCTAATAGGACATATCACTGTCCACAATGATTGCAGAGATAGAATGTCATTATTGTATTGGTAATAACTCATTCTACATAAACATTTCTTCAATTAATCTATTGTATCTCTATTATTATCTCGTTCTATAAAAGTATACCTTTTGGATTAGTTTAATGAGGTCTTAAGACATTTATAAAGGAAGTAATAGCCCCAATACCACACCCCTTTTACTTTCTGCTAGGCATAGAAAAATAATAGGAATCAAATGAGCCCCATTTCCTGTCTCTTTGAGCACAAGTACATCATCAGTGAAAAAAAGGTACTTTAGTTCAAATATGGAGGCTACAAGTTTTTAGTTCCTACCAATTATTAACTAACACTTAGAGAAGCCATACTTGTCACATTATGGCCACAATTAGATGAGGGGGTTTAATGACATAGTATATCTAGTTACTGTACACTTGGTACACTTCTGAAAAAGCAAAAACTATAGTGGATTGTATTCATCAGGATACTTAATAGCTAGTATGTTTTATCATTATAACATCATAATCATTCTACCGTATTTCCTGAAATTTTCGTTTATTAATAATTCATTTTCATGTTGCGCTCTGCATCTCCAATTATTCAACTTTTTTAAATTTCGTAATAAAAGTGACGTCCTTACACAGTATCTAATAGCTTGACCGACAATGACGACCAACTCTTCATGAATAATTCATAAGCTATTTACACCTAACTGTATGAGAACGAGAAGCTTCTGGAAGCTATAGACACCTAATTAGTTCTTAACCCTCTAACCACTGGATTTAATTTTGCAAAAATCTGACCTATTTTGTGTTGATTTTTTGTGGCTTCAATAGTTTACAAAAGTCCCTAGCAACCATAGTTTATCTAATATTGGATAGAGTAAGTGTTGATAAACATTGTGGTCAAAGTTGGTTGCCTAGCAATAGCAACCAACCACAAAGTTGTTACATCCACCAACTTGTGGTAATTACAATTTTCACACAAGTAAGAGTAGAATGAAATGGATATTATAGTTCTCACATGACTGTAAAACACTTTATTATGTTTTGACTTGACTATAGAACATTTCTATATCGTTTAGGTTGCCCAGAGTATCCTACAGTATAATTATACAGATGGTTCCAGTCACGTTAGCCACATGACAAGACTGTAGTCATCTGTTACCATTGAGCACTGCATGGAAGTCTGACTGGGAGCCCGACAAGACATACATCACATCACGGAACAGAAACAGGACATATACATTCACGATAAGCCACACATGTCTGCATGCCCGACGCATAACACAGCTATGCACATAGTGAACACAGAGACACATACACCGTACATAACTGCATGCCAAGACACATAACACAGCCATGCACATAGCGACACGGAAACACACATGTAGAGAAATAGTATTTATTGCCAATAATTAATATAAGAGTGTGGTACTTTTGAAAACAGTTCTGATTGCTATCCACACAAAGATGGACCTGGCAGTATTTGCACACAATGCAAGACTCATGTCTATTACCATGAGAAGGTAGTTTTCTCTGAAGAACCATGGCACTACATACTACACAATTGAGTTTTCTTTCCACTTGTTGAGGCCAATGACCCAAGGTTGTGTTCAAGTGATCTAACTGGACATGTTCACTGCTACATGGATGTCCTGGGCACTAGTGAGATCTGAAAGTGCCTATCAATTCACTGGTTAGCTCATACTGAAAAGCTAAGTAATCCCGCTTAGCTCTACCTACCCGAGCATGCTTAGTCGGCCTAGTGTAGCTATCCAGTACGTAAGTATTGGAAAAACAACACTCAATGCCATAGGAAAACACTTTCTTCCACCCAGTAGCATCGTGAGAGGGGTGCAAATGGGTTCATTTGCACCCAGAACAACTTAACTTGCACCCATAACACTTACTTGCATCCCTGCAGAGTAGCTCAGTAGCTACCAGCTAAAAAGCATTATTTAATTCTAGGCCATAGAACTGTGGCTACACACTAGAACTTGCGGCTGCTGCAGCACAGCAGTCATTATGATCACACAAAGGTTCAAAGTTCACTGAGGTAATAAGTATAATTATATTATTATTATAGAGATTAAAGGATAGCCGACATGAATTTTTTTTTATTTTTACATTTTTCAGTAGTCCTATATCCATAGACATGTGTGGCAAAAGATTAAAACTTCTGGTCAAGTATGCTCTGAGTTATGGCTAGCCAAAATATGAGTTTTTACAATACATCCTGTTTTGGGCGGGGCCTATTGATGACGTAAAGACGTGAACAATGCGCTTGGCTTCCATTGCAAATAGTGTAGTTTTAGGTGAGCTAAAAGTAAACTGCTGCTGTTGCTAGGGTGAAGTATGTCTGGGAGTGAACAGAGCAGCCAAGAAGGGTTTGATTTTGAGTCAGCAATTTCCTCTTGGAGTGTTAGTGAAGGCTCTAGTGATGGTTCATTGATACCAATGGTATATAGTTTGAACCAAGTGTGACTGATTCAGGGAGCTCCTCAGAGACTTCCAGTGATGAATCTGAAGTCAGACTTTCCAATATGCTACCAACTGTAGAATGTGTACAAGAGAATTAACTTCATCCTTGTATAGGTGGCCATTGTACAATCATGACTTCCATCACCACTATCAACATTGCATGAGTAAGTTTTCACATAATGGTTATGGAAATAACTCTCTCTTTTCCACCCACCCATCCCCAGGAAATATAGATACACTGCTTATTGTCAGTTAACACAGTGATGTTGGGGTTGGCTAGGAAGAAACATCAGTGTGGTACTGCCAGCCTGTTCGGTTAAAAAGATCAGAGACACTATTCAATCTGAAACATACACAGAAACCAATAGTCTATAACAGTATAATTATACATAGCTATAATAATTTCATTGTCTGCTCCTGTGCTCATCAATGCCTTTTTTTCCTGGTTTCTCAAAAGCATTACACAGTTATGGGAGTGATGTCACTCTAATTGCTTTGGCTGAACCAGGCATGATCTTCCAGGATTCATAAGTTCATCCACATAGCCTATAATTATAACCAAATTAATTTTTTACTAGCCAGCCAATAAGTAGGGGTAACAGTATAACTTGCATGTTCATGGTGATGATGAAACACCATGCAATATGCAGTTTGAAGAACCCATGTATTCAGACAAACTGGACTAAATCCAGGATGCTCTGTAATGCAGTGAATACTAGAATTCTTCAGTGAATTTATTTTTCTCAGAATGGGTGCACTTTCTCTGCAGCACACACACTCTGTATTTTTGTCGCATGATTGTGCAATGGCCACCTATACAAGGATGAAGTTAGTTCTCTTGTACACATTCTACAGTTGGTAGAATCTTATCATGAATTATTAAAAAGTCTGACTTCAGATTCATCACTGGAAGTCTCTGAGGAGCTCCCTGAATCAGTCACACTTGGTTCAAACTATATACCATTGCAGAGCCTCCAACTACACAGATTTATCCATATTTTTACGGATTTACACCTATAAATACGGACTACGGAAATTGATTCAATTTATACGGAAGTAGCTATGTATAATAATAGCTAGCTAACAGAACAGCTGTGAAATAACATTGGCTTAAAGAGTTGTCTAAACAGTTCATATTCCTCAAAACAGGTGATAAAAACAGTAAGTATATTTATTGTCAGTTAATATTCATGATATTATTGTTTACTGGTGCATTGTTATTTATAGCTATAGCTTGTTCCAGTGTCTCCTGTCAAGCACTATGATAGCTAAGACTCTCAATTCTAGCTCACAGTCTAGTCTATGTTTTAATCATTATTAATCACAAGATACCTGCACACGTAGGTGTGTGTCTTATAACAATAATAATAATTAAGAATGATGCAGGTCATTAAACTAGCTAGCTCTATGGAATTTGCTACAAAAATACGGAAAGAGAGTAATTTTTGTACTGAAGTTATTCACTTCAAGTTGGAGGTTCTGCCATTGGTATCAATGAACCATCACTAGAACCTTCCCAGAGGAAATTGCTGACTCAAAATCAAACCCTTCTTGGCTGCTCTGTTCACTCCCAGACATACTTCACCCTAGCAACAGCAGCAGTTTACTTTTAGCTCACCTAAAACTACACTATTTGCAATGGAAGCCAAGCGCATCGTTCACGTCTTTACGTCATCAATAGGCCACGCCCAAAACAGGATGTATTGTAAAAACTCATATTTTGGCTAGCCATAACTCAGAGCATACTTGACCAGAAGTTTTAATCTTTTGCCACACATGTCTATGGATATAGGACTACTGAAAAATGTAAAAATTAAAAAAAATTTTTTCCATGTCGGTTACCCTTTTAGTAGAGAATAAGAATAAGTATTATGCATGCAGCTATAGCTTGCACCCAGTATTCAAAGTGGCTAGAGACGCCACTGTTTCCACCACTAACTGGTCAACATCATCCATATCACCCATACATTTCTGATAGTCTGATTGGAGATGAAGAGAGCAATAGGGAAAGAGGAAGTGTGAGGAGAAGAGGGAACAGCTACTACAAGTGGCAGAGTACCTGGAGCCTATGACAAGGGTTTCTCAATATTGCAAGGCATTGAGATACCCCAGTGAACCCCTCAATTGCTGTCACAATGGGAAGGTCAGCCAGCCACTAACTTGGTGACTACCCTTCACCACTGAAGGACCTTTTCACTGGCAGCAATACTGCAGAGTCTAGCAACTTCCAGGACAACATCAAGCAGTACAACAGTACCTTCTCCTTTGCTCCATTTTAGGATTATTAGCTATTATAAACAAAGTCCCACTGTGTGCTGGGTACTTGCTAGTTATTAATAATTATTCAAGATACCACAAGAACAGGCTTTGAAAACTGTTATGATGTGTGCTTCAAATAGCTTAGCATATTGGCACTTCCCTCATATTAAGTTATATTTCTACTCACTGTCACTATAAGTATTGCAGTCAAAGCAATACCACATAGCAATTGTTGTAGGTGTCCCTACTGTCCAATGTGACAGGAAGAAGTGGTGCTAGTTGAGCCACTCAGTATGTAGAATATATATTAGCTAGCTGTGTTAGTCTTAGTGATCACTTTACAAGTAGAAGACTCTCACTTATACATACATGAAGATGAATCTGCCCTTACAATTGAAGGTAAGAATGCCAAAAGCTTAGTTTACAATTACTCCTAGCACCAGGACTCTAGACTAAATAGCTACAGCATTCATTATTCCTCAGCTAAGACTAGGTAAAGTTTCTCATTACACTTATATACCCACTTCCTCAAATCCTTTATGGGCAATGAATAAACTAGACCCTTCCCACCACACACTTAACTTTTCAGCTTAGCAAAGGTAGTATATGAAACTATGGCTAATGGACTAAAGGCTAGAAATAAGGGCTTAGGTTTAATGTAGTGGTAAGGCTAGCTCTGTTTGCAATGATCAAAAGTAAACTTTTGACTTTTTCTAAGTCCAGTAGCTATTAGTTCCAGTGAAATACAACCGCTCCCGTTGAAAAATAAAATTATGTGTAGCAACTTATGTAGCTATATACTAACCTGAAAATAAAGGTTACTCTCTACCACACCACGCATTGATTAGCTACCTAACAGCTACATAGCTAGACCTGTAGGCTTACCATTCGTTTAGGATTATGCTCGGCTTTTCTCCACAACATTCAGATCAGACAGACACACATCAACAGTTGACACACCCAAGGAACTGCACAGTCGGAAATTATCGCACCTACGCATTTTGTGGAATGTCTTAACATAACTATTATTATAAGTAGATGCTAGTCTGCTAGATCAAAATCCTGGAATGATTACATCAAATCTTTGGTTTATTTACCTATTGTGAACTTTGTCAACAGGTTTCTTTTCCCAGTTCCACAGTGAGGGGGGGAGGGGGGTTTAAAGGGTGCTATAGCACCCCTACTTTTTAAACTTTTATGTTAATTTGTCATATCATGTAAAAAAAAAAAAAAAACACTATGTAAGTATTATTTATATTTAGTTTGCTACTGCTGTAAGCTATAGCTAACTAGCTTACACACTATTCAGTACAGTATTCAAGTCTACTCTAACAAGTTAACTAGCTAGCAAACAAGTTAGAGACACTTCCTAAAATGAAGAATATTATTTGTAAGCACCCTGTATTTTTGCGACATCCAGCCTGCTCAGCGCATTATTAATAGTAGGAATCAACCATTCATCAGCTTCTACTGAAAATACATGAATGTAGGAGGGGAATAATTTGAGTGTGCACCAGCAGAGCCTACATAATAAATTATTGTAAACTCACTCTTTTGTAGACAGTTGGAAGGCAATACTTGAAAACACACCACTTAATTTAATTGAACCATTTCCCTACAATTATTCATCAACTGGACATCCAATGCTTCAGGTTCCACCAAACAAAAAAAGGGGCAAGTCACAGTGATGTAGTGAGCAAACACACTAGCTACACCCATAGGCAGCTACAATCAAAGTAGAAGAGGTAGGCCATAGGTGCTGGAAGTAGGGGGGCCATGGGATGTGGGGGGCCATGAGGATAGGTGCCCCCTAGATTTTTTAAAGAGGGGCACAGGAGGGGGCACCAGGTCTGATTGTTCATCACTATAATTAGTGCACTTGCATTTTGATTCACCTAAAATCAATAGTTAATAGAGTCAATGAAAGAAGAAGGAACTTTGGGTGGGGGGGAGGGAACTATTGTCAGCAGCATAGTAGTATAAAAGGTAGGCATGACAAAGCCAGATGCCTCCACAGTATGAAACATCTTCCTCACCTCTGTAGCTCTTACTGACCTGTCTCACCTCAAAGATGAGCAAAGCACGACTCATGCACAGTATTATACATTCCATCCCCCCCCCAAGTGCCAACATAAAAGAAAATCAAAAGAACCTCCTCCTTGTAGTCCAACATCAGAGTACTACCAGACCACAATTCACTTCCAATGAAGGTTGGCAGTAAAAGAATGTCCTGGTGCAAAGGCTGAGTAAAAGGGGAGTTGAATGAAAAGTGTGATTATTGACTCTTAAGGGAAATGTATCTTTCCTATTATGAATCAAAATTGCGTATTTCGTATAGCTAACTCCTTTGAAGGAAAAACAATTGGATAAAAAAAATTAGTATCAGAACAAACAAGGTATTAACAGTACATTATATAGTTTCTGCCAACAATATAATACATAATAATGTATTGAAGTTTTATAGGCAAGTAGCTAAGTGTTACTGTAGTTTCTCTACAGGATTCAAATTAATTTAGTGCTCCTCTTGAATAGAACGTGCTACTTGGTGTTCACGGACTAGAGGGCAGTCTAGAGCAAGAGCCAGGGACCTCCAACTTGGAGGACCCCTCTCACTCACTCGATCTACTTCATTCAGCCACTTCTGAAGGACATTGGTCATGTGATTCTCGATACCGAGGTAATGGGATGCTTCAATGCCTTTAAGAGCTGAATAATAAAGTCCGAGGGAGAGACCAAGGTGGAACTACTTGTGCATTAGTGTGTGAACATAGTGGTTCAAGATTCCCGAAACAGAATTGGGATCTGTATTCAAGTAAGGAGTAATATTAAAATGAAATTCGATCAAAATGGAGTTGTAAACAGGGTATTATTTCATTTAACAACATGAGCTATCTCTTGCCCTGAAACCATGTACTATTTGCTGTCATATTACATTCACATTGTGGGGACAAGAGTGTTTGGAAACTATATCTTCATGGACAAATGTACATAATATCTCATTAGACTGGGGCTTCATCCCTAATATACTTACCAATTTTACTATTGTCCAATGAAACTAGAGTATGAGTGGTATACTACAGTGGAATAATATGAGGAATTATTTCATGGTAACTGACCAATAGGATTACTTCATCTCATGTTATTCTCTTTCCAAGCACCTTAGGATAGCTAAGTGATGGGTAGAGTTTGCCTGATTATGCTAAGATTTATCCTTATAAAATGTTATTCTCAAATGCTAAAAGATACTTATAACATTCAAGAGAGTTGTACCACAATCAAGATAATAATTTTGCTTTCTAGATATAATATATAGTATTTCGTCAATACTGTATTTTTCCCCACTAAATAAAATCTGTCCTTTAAAAGAATTAGAAAAAGGTGAAAAGTACTTTTAGCTGTTGCAGAGGAAGTATCTATAGTCTTTAAGTACATAAGTATTACCTTCAAACTTCTAGTTTCTCATAGGAGCTATATTTAACACCCAAACCAAAGACTGACTCCTAAACAAACACCGTGCATGCTAAGACTCTCAACGTTCAATCGTCAGGCTGACAGGTCAAAGTACATTGCCGGGACCACAGTCGTAACGAACCAGGGGGGGTTGGACAAGGTCACGCAAATATTAGATTGCTGAGTCAGCACCTGCTTTGCTATTGGGTTTTACGTAGAAATTCTGAGTCTTCTTCGAGTGATCTTAAGGCTCTTTAGAGGTTTCTTAGGTATTGAATCTTGTGTTTGGAGTATATGGCAGCATCTGCTGGCCCGAATCTCGTCGAACCTCATCTAACCTTCGTAGAAAGAGACGGTAACTCAAATGGATGAGGATATGGGTGATTCACCTGAAACTCCCGAATGTGGAAGGTCTAAAGTTGATATAAAATGTTAAAATAGAATGCAGGTTAGTGTAGTAGTACTACCTCTACTGGAATCACCACACTAGGGGGGTGACACTGATGTAAAGAAGGAAGCTGTTTCCAAAAGAGAAAAGACAACAGTATCCATGGAGTGTTGAAGAAATAAAGAACTTGATATCTAACTTGATATTATTTTTGATGCTGTACTCTGATGATAAGTGAATGATGCTCAATTTTGGAGTGAAGCAAGATCCTTCATACAACTTCAATACAACTTCAATACAAATGTTCAGATCCACATTTAGATCTAATACCTGAAAATGAATTTTGATTATGTACTATGTAGAAAATGCATGCAGGACCTGCAGGGGTGCACCTTAGCAGAGAGAAATGAGAGAGAAATTTGTGGAATGCATAAAATTATATATACCTGGTAACGAACGGTCCCATTGCGGGGATTAATAGCTCGAAACGACCGCTCCCGTTGCCGGGACTCTAGACACTAAACAAGGTACTCATACACTTACACAACAAGCTAACTTGTGACAGACTGACTAATGAAAAAAGTAATATATGCTTGCAAGCTGCATAAAACTGTATCTAGCTACCACAAATGAATACACACAATTAACACCAATTAACACGTCTATACATACTTGACCCAAGGGTACAAGGTTCGATCAGTTCGGTTACTAATATAGGTGGTCGAGATGTTTTTGGGATCCTGCCTACTGAGTATAAGAACTCCATGTAGGCAAGACACTGATTCTAGTTTCCTGGGGTTAGATGCCTTGGAGTCCTCTCCATGGTTTTGGCACAACCGGACAAATCTTTCCCACAGCCAACAGACAAAGAAAAATAGCCTTTTCATTGCGCTATGCGCTGCAGACTTGACTAGACATACTGAGATTTATCACGGTTGTTACCACAGCTGCCTTGATTACATTCCTTTAGAACTGGACCTAGCTCACTGGTACTGTATATCAGTGTCACCAGAACCCTTTTTGCTTGCAAAGGGGTCGTCGGGCTTGCCAGCTATAGGTGGTTAAGTGGTGCCTTACACTATTACAGTATCCCCAAAGGCAAGCCAGAGTTTACCAGGAGCTACAGTCTCTTCCACACTGCAGAGCTGAGGGGGTGATCATTAGATAGATGGTGCTTCTTTATAAAAGCTGCATGTTCTAGCTACCCTATAAAAGTGGCATAACACACTAATAAAACCATTGGCTAACATAATTATTATTATGAGTCAAAGTTAATTTTTAGTCACGGTTATTCCAATGGCAGTATAATCAAACTCAAGTACGTTAACATCTTTGAAACGCTCTTCTAATTCCTTTATTCCTTCCTCCAATTCTTCTTTAGTGAATTTCCTTAAAATAGAGTAGGCTTTACTCCTGATGGCTTCATACCAGCATGCCTTTTCAACTTTAACACAGTGCACACTTTCAACTCGCTTCCACTTTAACCCTTTAGACTCTATTAATTTAAATAGAGAGTCATGTTGGTCAGTTGTAAGATTTTTAAACACTTCAAGAGCCGCTTTAAAAAAAGGAAATTTTTCAACGCCATCAGCCGTGATTAAACACACTCCATCATCCGGTAGATATTTTGCCACACCACCAAATACAGCATCAAGATCAGTGAAGAGGTGGACACAGCCATTCATAAGGACAACCTTCAGAGGATAATCTGGCTTAAAGGAAAAAAATTCCTCTGCAGTTGCATTCACTGTAATGACATTTTCCTTTTTACGAGCAACATTGAGCATCTCTTCCATAGGATCAATACATATTACTGGCTTATTCAACTTTTGGTCTGACCTAACCATCAGTGCAAGTTTACCTGTGCCTCCACCTATATCTATCAGCTGGTCATCTGGCGAAAATGAAATCGCTTCCTGGATTAAAGTTGATCTGGCTTCATAAGTCATTTTAAGGAATTTGTCATAGTTCACAGCATACTTTGTGTCATAAAGTGCTGTATGAAGAATAAAAAAAAATGCAAGGAGAGAGAATGGTGGCATTGTCTCAAAATTAATATTCTCCAGAATAAAGGTGAATTGTCTATAAGGATGTACATAGTTAGGGTTATCCCAGGATGTATGGAAATAGCATGAAAAATTATCTTTTCTACTGTGTCCAGATTCCCATCAAGAGGAGCATTGGGTTATAAACCAGCTACTACACCTAAGCATTATATAACTACATATAGGACTACAGGGAGGCTTGACCATTTACTGATTGGTGGGGGGGGGGCAAAATTTTAGGCTCTTATAGACTGCAGGAATGCTTTCACGGTGTAGAATTGAAGCAAAAACAACAATGGTGGGTGCATTGAGGATGGAGAGAGTTTAATAATTAATAGTAAACTCAGTTGTTGGTTTCTAGACAGTTGGAGAGTTCTCTAGATTATAGAATTTTATTCAATTATGATGAGCTAGGGCATCAAGGTTTTTTTGTGTGATTGAAACTTCACCTTCAACTTTTAGGGATCCCTCTCATTGAGCCTGCTCTAGCTCCAATCCCAGCTACCCATTAGCTGAAAGTCGCAGTGCAAAGGGGAGAGTCATTATTACATCAACCCTACCCTAGGCTTTAGCTTAGCCTGTACTAGGCTTTCCTAGATATAAATTCAGATGGTTATAGCTATTACCTGGCAATATTGGATCACGGGGTGGTTTTCCATTAGTTGCAGCCATCGATCTATAATACTTCAGAGGAAACTGTGAAACAGGAGCGTTGTCTAATACTCAGCTAAACAATAGCGTCGTATCGTCTACACAATGGTGGAGGGCCTGACGTCTGAGGGCAGTGGCCCCGAAGACCACTCGCCCCCTCACAATACAGCGCACTAAAAAAAAAAAAATAAATAAATAAATAATTAATTTAAAAATAATAATAATAATAATAATACGCAGTGTCTAGAGTCCCGGCAACGGGAGCGGTCGTTTCGAGCTAATAATCCCGGCAACGGGACTATTACGCTATAAACGACTAGTCCCGGCAAATGTACTTTGACCTGACGATTGAATGTTGAGGGTCTTAGCATGTGCGGGGTCTGTTGAGGAGCCAGTCTTTAGTTTGGGAGTTTAGATATAGATATGAGGAACTTGAAAAGGCATTGAAGTTTGAAGGTAATACTTAGGTACTTTTGGAAAAGAGAAGCAAGAACTATTGAGCAGCTCAGAAGAGAACAGACAGACACTTCAATCTGATTGAAATACTATAACGGCTGAAATATATGTGTATTCATGGTGGTCAATCCTTTAGACTTAAAGACAAAGGAACCAGAGATACTTTGTAAGTTAGTGATTAGCACCTATCTAGCTAGTTCCTAACTGGCTAAGATTTTTACATAGTTCTTCCCTGCAGTTTTGCTTGATCACACAATCTTGAGTTATTGAAGATGGACGAAGAGAATATTAAAAAATGAAAGAATCCATGGCATCATTACCAGTAGTAGGTGGTAACCATGGCCACACCCTAAATTGAGCTAATACTAATTAGCTATTATCATGTTGGGGATGAAAAAGGAGATTGGAGATGAAAGAAAGAAGGGGGGGGGGGGGTTGCAGAGTTGTACCAGGATACTGGGAAAGCAGTGGTTTTTGTGGGATATCCCCAGTGTGGCTGGGATAGTTGGTAGGTATGTATATGAAGTGGCTAATCCAGTATTGAAGTATCCAAAGTGGATTAAGGTCTGTTTTTATTCATAGAGTTCTAGTAAGTTGTCTCTGCAGCACACCAGAAAATGCCTTTGCAGCACAAGAATGAAATCACAATATAATTATTAATTATGACATGTGTTAATTAAGAACAGCAAAGTTGACAAAACCAATTCTTTCTTTTGAGATCTTTAGTTTGTCCAACGCAAGAAAAGTGGTACTACTTGAGGCATGATTCACAAATTATATATAGCTAGACTTCCTACTATCATGCAGCACACACTGCACTCATGACATCTTGTACTACCACCATCCATGCATCAGCACTAAAATAATGACATACATCAACATTCTCATCTAAATCTGAAGTCTTTTCTGGTCAACATTCAACTTCTTCCTCAATGAGTTTAGTCTTCCTTATGGCAGCAGTTGCATCAACCATTTCAAAATAACTATAAGGAAAACCATTTTTGAAATGTGGTTCTATACATAGATAGCTACACAATAAAACAAACCTTCCTCTTTAATTGATGTGTACATTGAAGGTTTAGAGGAGTTCCTGCTTCTCTTCACTGGGAGACTAAGATGTGGCCCTTTGGGTGACCACACACTTTAATGGTTGGAGGTATCTTCATGCCTAAATTTTATTAGTAACTTAGCTATGGATGGTTTATACAAATCAATAATACCTAGTTTAACTCTCTCTTACATTTTCTACTGTTGAAGTTACATATTAATCACTACTGTATGTTGAGTTAGTAAATTTCATGGAGTACGTACATGTCAGACTCCATGCATCTTCCATGGGGTTAGAAGAATCACTTTCAACCTTCCATTGTATTAGGGTTCCATGCAGGAAGAATGCGTATGGGCAATTAAAGTCATGCATGTATACCATATCATCCACAGTTAAGTACACACACACTACTGGTAAAACATGTACGTACATGTACATATGGACCTTGCCTTAGTACACATATAGGATAGACTATGCCTAAGAGTGGGTATAACTATAAACAAGTAGGTTATGTGAGGCACATAATCCACTAAAAATGGTCTATCTGACTTGTACCACATTGTAATGCAAATTTATACACGACAACTTCCATACCTAGTTATCTTAAGTGAAAAAAGTGTGGGGTATGAACCTATGTAGCCCAAGCTTTTTAGGCAATCACTTCAATGATGTACACTGAGATACGTATAAATCAAACTACATATTATATGTCCATCATACGTACTTCTACATTTTGTGTGTTTGGCTGTTGACAATTTTCAGTCAGGCTCAGTTTTAATTCCTCTGATGAAGAGTCTACAATTAAGATTTACATATCCATGGATATAATAGAGTATGCCAAATTATACATATAACCATTATAGAAAGGAAGGGGAAGGAGAGGGAAGAACTATGTAAAAATCTTAGCCAGTTAGGAACTAGCTAGATAGGTGCTAATCACTAACTTACAAAGTATCTCTGGTTCCTTTGTCTTTAAGTCTAAAGGATTGACCACCATGAATACACATATATTTCAGCCGTTATAGTAATTCAATCAGATTGAAGTGTCTGTCTGTTCTCTTCTGAGCTGCTCAATAGTTCTTGCTTCTCTTTTCCAAAAGTACCTAAGTATTACCTTCAAACTTCAATGCCTTTTCAAGTTCCTCATATCTATATCTAAACTCCCAAACTAAAGACTGGCTCCTCAACAGACCCCGCACATGCTAAGACCCTCAACATTCAATCGTCAGGTCAAAGTACATTTGCCGGGACTAGTCGTTTATAGCGTAATAGTCCCGTTGCCGGGATTATTAGCTCGAAACGACCGCTCCCGTTGCCGGTGTCACAGCATATTCGATCCCCCCGCGAAAATGATCCGCCTGGATCGAAATCGCTAGCAGAATTTATCCTACCCCCGCAGATTCTATCCGGGAGAGCATGAGCGAAAAAGCGTGGACACTACCATCTAGATGCAGTGAAGATGCAGTGAAGATGGAGATCCCTTATTCAGTATACAACATTTTTGTACTCTGTGGTGTTCAGAGATAGCACGAAGTTAGTTTGATAACTGTATTAATAACAACAACAACTAGAAGGACAACTGCTTAGTGTCTCTATGGATTAAATTCAGTAACCACAAAATAGTATGTAATACATAATCATGTGGATCATTTGAAGTCTATAGATAAAACAAGCCATGATGAGCAGGAATATATACCATATGCTCAGGATTTAGTAGCAAGTCCTAGAAATGTAATTCCCAATATTATTAGTGTGAGTGCTCCAGTTCCTGTTAGCTACATGTGAAGATGCTGCTGAGCCCATACAGCCTACTATTGAGAATTCAGTTTCTGCTTCTCTTACCTCTAATAAACTTCCCACATGATTCATCCTCTACACTGCCTCCTATAAAACTTACCCTAAAAGGAGTAATCATGGCCCACCTTTAAGATATTTACTCATAACTCTGTATGCAACTTATCATCTTAAGTATGGAGAAGTGTAGTATATTAATCATCATTACAGCATAATAATAATTATTATGTGAGCATGCTCATCTCATTCATTGTGATTGTGTTAGCGTCCCTGCGCTATAGACCTCACTGACTCGTGTGTTCTGATTTGTTCTTGGTCTTATCTCTGTGTGTATAAAAGAGTATATTAAGATATATTGACTTTGGCTTACCTTGGCAAGTGGGTAGACATCTCACAGTTCTGCTAGCTGATATATACATTCCAGGAGATATATAACAGATTCATGCATTTTTAAGGGATCAGTTCTGCTAGCAGATACATTCCAGGAGATGACAGATTCATGCATTTAAGGGGGATCCGTTCTGCTAGCAGATACATTCCAGGAGATGCTTCACTATAACAGATTCATACATTTAAGAGGGATCAATTCTGCTAGCAGATACAATCCAGGAGATGCTTCACTATAACAGATTCATGCATTTAAGGGGGATCAATTCTGCTAGCAGATACATTCCAGGAGATGCTTCACTATAACAGATTCATACATTTAAGAGGGATCAATTCTGCTAGCAGATACAATCCAGGAGATGCTTCACTATAACAGATTCATGCATTTAAGGGGGATCAATTCTGCTAGCAGATACATTCCAGGAGATGCTTCACTATAACAGATTCATGCATTTAAGGGGGATCAATTCTGCTAGCAGATACATTCCAGGAGATGCTTCACTATAACAGATTCATGCATTTAAGGGGGATCAATTCTGCTAGCAGATACATTCCAGGAGATGCTTCACTATAACAGATTCATGCATTTAAGGGGGGTCAGTTCTGCTAGCAGAAACATTCCAGGAGATGCTTCACTATAACAGACTCATTCATTTAAGGGATCAGTCCTGCTAACAGATACATTAATATGCTATAGTTCTACTTGTCAAGGATCCATTTGCTACCCCGGGCCGGATCATATTAGCGGAGGAGGAATAAATCTGCTAGCGAATTCAAACCGGGGTGGATAGATAATGCTAGCGTATTTATTCCTATGGATTGATTATGCTAGCGGATATGATCCACCCGGATCGAAATTCACCCGGATCGATTTTTTTGTGACACCGGGACTCTAGACACTGCGATAATCATAATAGGTCTGTTCCTCAATGCTTTGGCGATGTTAGGGCTGTGGGTGGTTGCCGGTTGGTGCATCTTTCGCAGATGCAAATACCCAGAGGTAGGTGTCTGCAGTGCCTCTGGAAGAAGAAGCACACCACCTTTGGCTGTTCCTTCTGTGGTGTTCAGCTGTGCAAGACCACCTGCTTTGCCAAATTCCACATGGAAGGACACCTACTTTTCTTTTCTCTATTAATTTTGTTTCTTTGTTCATTGTTGTTGTCTTTGTTTGTGATTTAATATTGATGATCTCACAGGTGTGTGTGTGTGCATGTATTTGTGTGCATGTGTAGGGGGATCAGTACTACATGCGATCAGCGCCTCCTCATGGTGATCCCTGGGCAGCTGTGTATGTAGCTGGCTAAAGCTGATTGCACATTCTTGGAGCTACTTGAGGATGAGTACAGGTTGTCTAACAGACGACACAGACGACACCGCTCACTTCTTGCCAGGAATGTTCTGCTGCAGAGGACTTGCACCCCTCTCTCAGGAAGAAAGACCTCAAGGAGGTGTGTATAGCCTCAATGAAATTTTCCTACAGTTTTAGTTTGTGACTAAAATAATAATAAATAATATTATGTTAGTTTTAGTTGGCAAAAACAATGTTACATCAAAAATTTGACCTGTTATTTATGGTCTCACATAAGGATGTGTTGTGATGTCACATGAGGGTGTGTGGTCTGAAGCTTGTAGGATTGTTTGAAATTGTGCAAGAAATGAAGATGTGGGCTGAGATATTGGTCAATTTAGTCATCATTGAACTCTTGACCTTGCAGTGGCTAGACTAACCCTCCCAAGAGTGCAATTTTACACACTTTTCAACCGTCCATTACTCAGACCCATCGGCACCAGGACATCCTCCTGATGCCAACCTTTGACTGTCAGCATCGGAAGTCAGAACAATGGGTTGTAGTCCTTCAGTTCTCAGATGTTTGACCACAGGGAGGAGCTGCCTTTGATCTTTGCTTTATATGGACTTAATAATAATAATAATAATGAATAAATGGGGAAAAATGAGAGTGGCATAGTGTATGGGGCAGTGCCATACAGCATCATTGGTGTGAGAGAGGCCATAAGCAGGACAGCAAGAGTCTCCAAGGAGCTCACCCATTCTGCCTTGATATCTGCCGCCATCATGACTTCACACCGACCTTGCGCATGCACACAACCTTTTGGCTCGGGTGCACGTGCTACCTAGCTACACTCTGTACATTGCCTAGTGACAACCAATGCCAAAAAAATTAATGCATTGAAAGGGTTAACACTATAATTACTTTCATTGTTGTGCTGCAAAGGTATTTTCTGGTGTGCTGCAGAGACAGAACTTACTAGAACCCTATGAATTAAAACAGACCTTAATTGACTTTGGATGCTTCAGTACTGGATTTGCTACTTCACATACATACCTACCAACTATCCCGGCCACACCAGGAATATCCTGCAAAAACCACTGCTTTCCCGGTATAACTGTGCAATTCCCAGTCTTTCTTTCATCTCCAATCTCCTTTTTCATCTCCAACAATAATAGCTCAATAGATAATTATTAGTAGTTCAATTTAGGGTGTGGCCATGGTTACCACCATCTCTAGAGTATTACTCATTCTTATTAACTGCTAGCTAATAGCTGCCTTCATGATATACACTACTGGTGATGATGCCATGGATACTAATTAACTTTGTTTCTTTAATATTCTCTTTTTTGTCCATCTTCAATAACTCAAGTTATGTGTGATCAAGCAAAACTGCTTCAATTCAAGCAAAAAATAATTATGAGTTTAATCAAGCAAATAAAAATTGATGGGTTGGTAGGTATGCACATAGAATCTTTTATATGGCAGGGAATGCTACACAGATAACCTACTTCCTCTGCTAATGCCAAAACAATACTGGCATCCTGCATCTGACGAGGTTCAGATTACTCTTAACTCATTTTTCAATAACTTATACGACCTTCGATCATCGTCCTGACTGAAAGGTCAAGGTACATTGCCGGGACCAGTCGTTTATGATGTAATGGCCCCGTAGCCGGGATTATTAGCTCGAAAACGACCGCTCCCGTTGCCGGGACACTGCGAATAATTGTCCGTAGGTAGGGATTGCCCAATTATGCTAATTTTTTTGCCTATTATTCTATTCTCCTATGCCACAAAGTTTGCCTATTATTCTCACAGTTTCCACCTATTATTCTTTATCTATTGGTCATATCTTAGGCTATAATTAGAAAGAAATTATCATGTTAACATTAGGATCTAGAGTGATTATAGAGTTTTCAATATAGATCTACACTGTTGTTCTTTAAATGAGTTAGCAAGAAGTGAAAAAACAGAAGAAGGTTGTATCAATAGAATAGATTTGACCAGAATGGAAGCTCATGTATATGGTCCCTCCACCATTTTTACAATGAACATGTTTTTGACTGGTTTGTAAATATGTGATACTAGCAGAGCCTCCAACTTGAAGTGAATAGGTTCAGTACAAAAATTTCTCACTTTCCGTATTTTTGTAGCAAATTCCGTAGAGCTAGCTAGTTTAATGACCTGCATCATTCTAATCATTATAAGACACACACCTACATGTGCAGGTATCTGATAAATAATGATAAAAAAAATAGACTAGACTGTGAGCTAGAATTGAGAGTCTTAGCTAGCTATCATAGTGCTTGATAGGAGACACTGGAACAAGCTATAACTATAAATAACAATGCACCAGTAAACAAATATCATGAAATTAACTGACAATAAATATACTTACTGTTTTTATCACCTGTTTTTGTTGAGGAATATGAACTGTTTAGACAACTCTTTAAGCCTCTGCTGGACAATGTTCTAGTACTACTCACATCACATGTACAGTACTCAGTAAATTTTGTAGACCCCACCCACTATCTCCACCTGAAATAATTTTACCTATTATTCTCAATCTGGTCTGGCATTATTATGTGCTAGGGCATGCCAGTGGCGGCGGAACAGGTCCGGCAGACCCGGCGAGCGCGGGACCAATCTACTACCCTCACCTGTGGGATTCTTTCCAAGTCTGAAGACGACTCTATGACACTACAGACTGTGGACTATCTAGCTAGCTTGCGCTTAGCTCTAATATAATAATAATTATTATTATATTTAATGTTCTAAATTATTAATGCTTATCAATTTGCCCCGCCCTCTTCTCAATTATGGCAGTGCGCTCTACAGCACTTGGTCAGTTCAAGGGCTATGCGTTTCCTAAGTCCTTGAAAAGAGGAAAGGTAGTCATAGGCTATTAGCTTGGCTTTGCCCTACCAAACAATTCAAGCTTCCTCCGCCCCTGCATGCCTATTATTATGCTAGCATATTTGGGCAATCCCTACCCCTAGGATATAGCTCCAACTGTCCTGGATTTGTTGACATTGTCCTGTGTCCTGGATTCATCTGCCATTTGTCCTGGATGCTGGAGTAGTAGTGTTAAGTACTACTATAATATGTCTATAGACACTGACTGCAATACTATATATACTATTATTAGATCTGTAGAGATCTGGTTGTTGTTGTCCTATGACTAGAGTGCATTGCAGTAGCTACAGTGCATGCATGCACAGTCAGCATCCTTGACAGGCTTGTTTTCAATACCATCATCAGTCAGAGAGGGACTATGGGTCCTTCTATGTGTAAATTTCCTTACAGTATTCTTATAGTATATAACAGTAATCTTATTTTATAGTCAGTAATCTTTATATTATTGAATATTACAAGTATTATTACAAATGACGTAATGTCGAGGATTTACACATAGAATCACCCGAAACTATTGATTTTTGGTTGATTAAATTAATTTGATGGGTGTGATTTTTGATGGTGTGGTTTGGGCGGGGTTAGCTATTATTTGGGCGTGACTGGTGGGTGTGGTCAATGTCCTGGAACTGGTTTTCAAAAAGTTGGAGCGTATGTAAAATAGTTACGCCCTCGGAATCGGCAGTTTATTGGCTGGACTATCGAGACATGGGGCTACCTCACCTAATTTTCCCGGGGGGGGGGGGGGGGGGGGTAGTTAGCTAGATGGTTACTATTATTTTGATTTTGTATGTAACTTGTAAGCCAAAATCATGGCGTAAAGCTTTTTTTTCTACGTTCACTGATAGGTAGGGTCTGCAACACAAAAAATGAAGATTCAAGAATCCAATTCTCCACAGTTCCAACAATATGAACTCATTAGGTGAATGTCAAATCCAACACAAATTTGTACCCTGCAGTCTTCTTCAGCTCCGCAGGCTAAAAAATTAGTTCCAGCTTTTCGCGTAATTAGATTGAGGTCCACCCTCCAAAATATAAAAAATCTTATCTTGGTCTAAATGATGCCCAGTGCTTCTTCTGTCCACTGGCTGTGTGTGTAAGTGTTAAATAGTGATGCTTTGGCGTGCTAAGTAGAGCTGTACTTTGGTCAGTCATCCAAAAGCGGGCAATTTCTGTGGTTTGTATGGGCCCAATTTTCCTGCAGAGCAAGGTAGTTTTCCCCTCGCATCATTTATAGTTAGGGGGAGGCCTTGCTTGTGCGTGACCATAGTTAGAGCCGGGTCTATTGTTTTTTGCCATCAGAGATGCAAGTGCAAAGCAGTGTAAGGCACGCTGAGGTAATCTTTGATGGATTCTAGAGTTGCTAGAACTGTATCCTGATGGCTAATAGATGGAACATGCTGTAAACTTATGTCTACTTGGAAATATAGGTTGGGAGTTTAGGCAGGAAATTGCTGTCTCATGGCCACTAGAACAAGATCAGGTAAAGAAGCGTACTAACCATTAAAATCTAACTCACCAATACCTTTTGCATGATGTAGGTGATAGAACACCTACATACGGTGAATTGATTGACCTTCTTGACGATTCCGAAAAGAATTGTTCATTGAGTGATAATGTGTCGGATATCCTTTACTCCAAATTCAAAGATACCTATCCTGGAATAAGCATTGGATGTTGCAAACGATTTCATGCAACTGTGATGCACATTGCTGCTCCAACGAGGTCATCATTAAGGGGTCCCAGTAAGCTCTGTGGTTCGCCGCTCACACGCTATCGAAAAAAGAAGTGGATTCCTCGTATCCGAAACCCGGGTAAGCAATTCTCAGCAGTTAACAGGATTTTTTAGAAAATGAATTTGGAGGGGGAGGGGGGAGGAATAGGGGCAGGTTGTTGAACTGGAATCTAGTTCACACTGTTGTCTATTTCAGGAGGCAACACTATTTCAGGGGGTTCCCTCCCTCCCTAACCTGGATGATAGACCCTTTCCCCCTAATCCTACAGGTCCACCTGACAGAGTTCCATTCCCTGATGAACTTTATTATTACGGTCTGAATGAGAAGTTACTGGCCAAAGTTTTCCATTATGTGCAAGGTCAAAAGAAGGGTTCTCTTCCTTGGAGCGTACGAGGAGTTCCCAGCATGTTGTTTTATCAGCAGTTGCATCACTACATGAAGAAATGGCCTCTAAGTTCCTCTTCAACAAAGACGGCAATTGGAAAGTTGAAAGATCAGAAAAGAGCTGAACAAAGGAGAGATAAGCTTGCTTATTCAAGTGCATACACAAAGACAGGCACTTCTTCAAAGAGCACAGGTAGAAAAAGATAAGCTCTTAGAGGAGCATCTGATTACATCAGAAGAACTACATCAATCTATTTCAGACATTGATAAGGAGCAGATCAGTATCTCCAAGAAGAAGAAGAAAAAAATTACTTTGTTGAAAACCCAAGTGAATATAAGAAAGAAGTTACTTAAAGAAAAAATTCAAATTACTTTTAGTCAGTCCTGAAAACAACTTCCAATCAATGACCTTGTTAAGGAATTGGCTGAACATATAGCTGCAAACAGCTTGCCTCCAGAATACTCAGCTTTGATCAGTAACCCTTTTTTATTAGTTGGCAAATCCATTAGTCACAAGTTCGAACTGGAAGAGACATGTGAAGAGAAATGGTACAGATTAGTGACTAAACTATATGAAATAGCATATGACGAAGAAGATGAGTCATGTCATTTTGATTTGACACAGGACTTGATAATGGGCAACTTACAAATCATGTAATTATTAATTTTTTTTTGTATACATAATATTATAACTTTGCTAACTTCTCAGCTACCATTATATAATGGTTCTGGCCTGATCTATAACCAATGCTTCCTCTCATAAGAAGCACGTTACATTAGGTAGGATAGACATTATGCCCTGGAACTTTGCTTGACTGTCCTGTGCAATGACTGTGCATTATCTAACCACAGTACTACAAATTGTATCTTCTAGTGGGTGGTTTATTTCATGTGAGCATGCATAGAAACTAACTACAGGGTTGTGCAGAATATCCTTGCAACAATAAGTACAAAGCAGGAGTATGGCAACAAGTGGTTAGTAACAATGCAATAGGTAGAAAGAAGTTAAGCGATAACTTCCATGAATGAAACATGAAAGCAACCCTGTCCTCCCTTCACACAATGGAATGTATTGGGTGGAGGTGTAACTACTATGAAAATTAGAACTGTTCCATACCTAAAGGTAAGGTACCGACCAATAAATATTCTTATTACTTGCTTAGCAAGTCAAAGCAACAACCAAGTAATGAACTACTGACAGCTATAGATCATCCATTATCGTATATATACTCTTCATGATGCTTTCTAAAGTTTCATGTGCATGGTCTAATTCTCTTTTCATCATATTGAAATTTATGGTCAACTTCTGCACACATTCACTACATTGCTTAACTTCCTTTTGCAAGGCTTTTACTTCAATATTTTCCAAGCCGTACTTCATTGTTGCAGAGGGAGGTTGTTTTGACCCAACAGTTCGCTCAATAAATCGGTAAGCATTATCAGGCTGATAACCTTTATCCTGCAAATTCTTATCGATGGCGATGTAAACCTTTCCAATTGCCGTCTTTGTTGAAGAGGAACTTAGAGGCCATTTCTTCATGTAGCGATGCAACTGCTGATAAAACAACATGCTGGGAACTCCTCGTACACTCCAAGGAAGAGAACCCTTCTTTTGAGCTTGCACATAATGGAAAACTTTGGCCAGTAACTTCTCATTCAGACCGTAATAATAAAGTTCATCAGGGAATGGAACTCTGTCAGGTGGACCTGTAGGATAAGGGGGGAAGGGTCTATCATCCAGGTTAGGGAGGGAGGGAACCCCCTGAAATAGTGTTGCCTCCTGAAATAGACAACAGTGTGAACTAGATTCAAGTTCAACAACCTGCCCCTATTCCTCCTCCCTTATTACAGGAGCCTTGTAGGTTCACCCCGCAGAAACTCCTTGGGTTCGTTCTAGCTAACCTCAGTGGGGTTATCCCAATCTCCAAAGAATGTATTTTTAAATATTATTATAGATAGCAAATCAACTGACAACACACTTGACTAAACATGAGGTTCTATATCTTGTCTGGGCATGCTCAGCACTTCTTATGCTGACAACCCTTACCATATCTAATTAATCATGTCAATAATTATTATACATTGTGTTTCTAAGCAGCAGGCATGTCAGGGTAGGCATCCCTGACACCCCTCCCCCCCCCCCCCCCCCCCTCCAAATTCATTTTCTAAAAAATCCTGTTAATAACTGCTGAGAATTGCTTACCCGGGTTTCGGATACGAGGAATCCACTTCTTTTTTCGATAGCGTGTGAGCGGCAAACCACAGAGCTTACTGGGACCCCTTAATGATGACCTCGTTGGAGCAGCAATGTGCATCACAGTTGCATGAAATCGTTTGCAACATCCAATGCTTATTCCAGGATAGGTATCTTTGAATTTGGAGTAAAGGATGTCCGACACATTATCACTCAATGAACAATTCTTTTCGGAATCGTCAAGAAGGTCAATCAATTCACCGTATGTAGGTGTTCTATCACCTACATCATGCAAAAGGTATTGGTGAGTTAGATTTTAATGGTTAGTACGCTTCTTTACCTGATCTTGTTCTAGTGGCCATGAGACAGCAATTTCCTGCCTAAACTCCCAACCTATATTTCCAAGTAGACATAAGTTTACAGCATGTTCCATCTATTAGCCATCAGGATACAGTTCTAGCAACTCTAGAATCCATCAAAGATTACCTCAGCGTGCCTTACACTGCTTTACACTTGCATCTCTGATGGCAAAAAACAATAGACCCGGCTCTAACTATGGTCACGCACAAGCAAGGCCTCCCCCTAACTATAAATGATGCGAGGGGAAAACTACCTTGCTCTGCAGGAAAATTGGGCCCATACAAACCACAGAAATTGCCCGCCTTTGGATGACTGACCAAAGTACAAGGGATTTAGCTCTACTTAGCACGCCAAAGCATCACTATTTAACACTTACACACACAGCCAGTGGACAGAAGAAGCACTGGGCATCATTTAGACCAAGATAAGATTTTTTATATTTTGGAGGGTGGACCTCAATCTAATTACGCGAAAAGCTGGAACTAATTTTTTAGCCTGCGGAGCTGAAGAAGACTGCAGGGTACAAATTTGTGTTGGATTTGACATTCACCTAATGAGTTCATATTGTTGGAACTGTGGAGAATTGGATTCTTGAATCTTCATTTTTTGTGTTGCAGACCCTATGATAGGTGTAAACTCTTTTGCAGTGACATATAAATACAATTCGTCTTGTCTTGTGGGGCCAGATTCCTATCTCGGGGAGCCAAATTCAATGGCGAACATCTTGTGGTGGGGGTGGTCGTGTGTGTGTTGGGGGCGGGGGAGGAGGGGAGCATGCGCATGCAAGCATTATGCAGCGCGCAGCAGTGCGAGTGCACGTGTACCTACCACGTGTATATATACTCCTCTATTAACTTATGTAGTAGTCAGTTAATCATCATAACCATTATGTTTTGTATCATGGTATTGCAGAACAGTACACAGTCAGATGGAAAAGAAGCAACTTACTCATAATTCCCTAAGTCATCATTTGTATTCCCTTTACCCCCAAATAGCAATGATCTTATTGGACTTTCATTTCACACATGTGATGGCTTAGTATTATAAGCCACACAGAAAATATGACTACATTTGACACTGATAAACATCATTACTCCTAATAAATTGAAGGAGAGTTGGATCAATTGTGGCCTTCTGAGTCTTTTCCAGCATTTGATTCTAAGCAATTTGGTGCTCATCTCGAATGGAACATGCGACTTGGTGCTCACAGACCAGAGGACAATCTAGAGCAAGAGCCAGAGATCTCCAACTTCTCCCATTCCCTTGATCCACTCCATCCAGCCACTTTCGGAGCATGTCGGTCATGTGATTATCAATACTGAGGTGATGGGAAGCTTCAATATATTTCAGAGTCGAGTATCGAAGTCCAAGAGAGAGGCCAAGGTAAAACCATTTCGGCATTAGGGTGTGGACATATTTCAAGATGGTTGAAATACAATTTGGATCTGGTAAAAGTTTCATAGTAATTTAGTACTTAGCTAGCCACACAAAATAATGATAACATCTGTGACATGGAAATTCCATTCAACATACCTAATTGACTACTGTCTACTGAAGAGAAGTGTTCAATGGGATCGGCAGTGGTTCCTAATAATAACAGAACAATGAAGCTATCACTGATAGTTCATCTGTAATTACTATTCTGTAAAATAATAAGTTTTGATGAACTACAAGCAAGTAAATAAATGCATTCAGTACCTATTGTAACCTATTACTGGTTCTAAATAGAATACAAGACATTGTAGAGACAAGTATTGTTGATTAAATAGAAATAGCACAATGCATTGTATGTACGCATGAAATATGTGCAATAGAAAATGAACATTATGTCTTACGAAGTCAGAGGGCTTGTTTAAAAAAATTATTTTTTTTTCCTGTGACAACCATATACATCATACATGTATTATTATTATAAGTATTGGGCTTGCTTCACTCTCCCCAATTACAGTAGGCTGTATAAAGGTCAACTAATAATGTGACTACTATGGGAGAGTTGGTTATTCACCTGTTATTATCTTTGCTAGATTTTCTGCATCTTCTCTCATATTTACTGACGGAGATTTGAGGGCATCGATCACCTCCCCCCAGTGAGGAGGAGGTGAGTCATGTGGCCTGTCTTCTTCTTTAAGCCAGGCTGCCAGTGTTTCGGTTAAGCAATGCTGGACATTCTGATGACAGTTACTTCTGATCTTATCCAAGGTGCTTGCTTTCAGATTTAGAGCTAAACCAAACTCTCTCCACTCAACAATAAATGTCAGCTTAACATTCACTTCAAAGAGATCTTTGATGGTCAAAGGATCTAAAGAAAGAACATAATACTGGGGTATTCTATTTATACAGTGAAAACATTTCTTTTGGGAGGGGGGGGGGTGTGGGAGAAGGGGGGAGAAGGGAGGAGAAGGGAGGAGAAGGGGGGAGAAGGGGGGAAAAGAGAGGGAGAAGAAAGGGAGAAGTGAGGGAGAAAAGAAGGTGGGGAGAAGGAGGAATTAGTCATTTTACACCATTTCAATGGCACTACTACTAGAAAAATGCAAGGCATTATGGGAGTGGGCATACTTGGCAGGGATTGTCACAACAAAAACCATTAAGAGATGATACATAATAATAGAAACCTCTCCTTCAGGTTTTCTAGTGCGGGACTTACTTCATTCATCTCCTATTACACTAACAAGATCCTTTTAATAGCTACTAACTGTATTAGTAAATGCAGTAAGCCGCTCAGTAACATAAATGATTTGCCATTTATTGGGTGCTTCTATGTGTAAATTCCTTACATTACATCATTACTATTACATCCTGTAATATTCAATAATATACAATAAGAGTACTGTAAGAAAATTTACACATAGAAGCACCCCATTTATTAGACTTACTACAATCAAAATATTGATTGGATATTTCATCATCACTTCTAATCAATGTTAATTCGACACCAGCTAATTCCTGCAAAAATTGATAATCAGTATGATTAGCAAGTACCCACCCACACAATGGCACCTGGTGGGGAGTTTGTGTAAATTAATACAGCTTTTTTTCCACCACATATCATACTTTAAGTTTGTATTACATCAGAGTGCCCTCTGACCCCAGGCTCTACAGGCCCTAAGAGTTAGGTGTGAAGTTACTCAGGCTGGGAAACACAAAGCATAGCTTAGCTTACAGAAGCTTTGAAGCCCGAAGCACATACGGTTAGGTGTTGGCATTAGCATTATGAATTATTCATGAATACCATTAGCTCATGAATATGTAGGATTACCTATGCAGTACACACATAATAGATATACAAGGTAGAAACCTTACATAGAGGCTGTCCTTAATCCAGAGGCAATACACTTAATACTAGTTTTGGAAAAACAGTATGGAGTTTGTCCTTATTTCAGAGTGACTTATTATTCTCACCTCCTTAGATTTTGTTAATGATGCTAACTTACATAGATATTTCCTTCAGTGAATATAGAATACTTTGACAGTTCTTGGTGCAACTGCCTGTACGTGAGCTCAAAATGTTTTCCCTTATTTTTTAGCACTTTGTCTAATTTAAGGAATGGCCTAACCGCCTCACAGACATCATTTACAATGGCAGTAGAAACAATCTTGTCAGATTTACTGTTCAAAAAGATTTGTTCCAGAACAGGCTCTTGGATTGCATGGAATGAATCAAAAATGACGAGATCCGAAATCAGAACTGGTTTGGGACTCTGTCTTCGGTTACCTTCGCAAATAATAGCAGGGAAACTTCCCAAAACTGAGCAGGCCATGTCAGCAATTGCTATTTCTGTTCTGTTAGCTGGAGGATAAGAAATTTGAGGACAAAGTAAGACCTCTTTCGGCTCCAGTTTTGGACATACTATGCTCATCAACGACTTGATTAAGGAAATAAGCATGGATCGATGCTCTACTAAGTACAATTCATGTCCCTTCATGCACTGTAGAACAAGGTACAGGTGAGTGGTTTGATCTGTCACCTCTATCACACATCTGGTCAGGTTAGGGCTGACCAATAGGATACCATTCTTCCAAATGGTGCACTTAGCAAGCTCTGTTTCACTCTCACACTTGACGAGTTGGATAAATAAGGTATGGAGATACCTGGGAGTAAAGAACTGATGATTTGTGCACTTCAAGCACCACGTGTACAGCTGAGTATAGTTTTCTTCAGTGATCCATAGATAAGAAGGTCTTTGAGCACGGACCAAATTAGGGAAGAAATAGTGTGTGACTCCTTTGAGGTTTTCAGGTACTGTTGCTAACTGATCTGGAGTTACTTTGGTACAAAATTGTGTGAAGATCATGTACTTAATAGCTAAATCTGGTTCCATTTCACCCTCTAACAAAGTTGAGAGTACCTCTTTGAGCTTTGATTCTTCTAACATTCCAATATCGTTAGTTATACTCTGTTTTATTTCCTTAAGACAAGCATGAACTTTCGATAATAAAGTCTTCTCATCTAAAACAAGTAGACTTTTCTTCACATCATGATCGTAATGAAGAAACAGCAAATATCCATTGGTGCTCAACTTTTCACAGGTTTGGACTAAGATTTTTTCATCCTTCAGCTGAACTAAAGCTGGTCCTGGTGATTTTAATAGTTTAATCTGAATGTTTAAACCACCAATCGTAATAGTTTTAACCTGATTGGACAGATTATGCTGAAAATAATCCATTAGTGATGTGCATAAGTTATCAAAGTGATCACTTGCCAAATGTGCAATATTAATACGAATCAATTTACAGACGGTATACAGCTTCTGACGGAGTTGGTTCATTTCAATGGATGTAGAATATCGACAGTCACATTGAATAAAACCATGATAAGTAATATTTGCCTGATTAATCAATGTAACAGAAGTAATGAATCGTTCTATTTGCAACTTGGAATCGCTCTGGACGAGATCAGAAAAACTTGCAACTGTAATAAGGTGAATGGTCTTGCAACTTGTGTGCAAGGCTGCATTGGAGAGTATGGACAACCAGTACAACAACTGTTTCTCTATCTCCCCTGTGGACAAAGACATATTGACTGTTATCAGAACAAGAGGCTGGGGAGTTTGCTGCAGGATCATTTCATGACTGGCATAGTATTCTTCGTGTCCAGCAAAGTCATAGAGATAGACTTTGCCAAATACCTTACTATAGAAGGAAGTGGGCACGATACCAGCAGTTAATGGTAAAACACCTTTTACTTTCCCTCTATCTTGTGATGATAAAGCTTTGACAAGTGTGGATTTTCCAGATCCTGAATTTCCCATGACGAATAACTTTAGAGGCTGATAATTCAGAGTCCTGTGTAAGAACGAAACGATACGATCTTGACCATTTAATGATGCCTTGGATTCTGCTGTGTGCCCACTTACTGTGGTTATGAATGGGTCACATTCATGGTCAATAATAAAATACTTCACTGTATCCAAATGGCCATGAAATGCGGCTAAGTGCAATGGAGTTTCGTGATCTTCATCTCTGCACAACGGGTCACAATTACATACTTCCACAAGATATTTCACGATGTCAAGGTGTCCATTTTGACTGGCATGATGAAGAGAGATCCTCCCCCACTGACCCTTACTATTAACATCACAATTCAGATCCTCAATGAAGAACTTGACCACATCTAGTTTACCATTCAGTGCTGCATTGTGTAGTGGCGTGTTGCCATAAGCATTCTTCACATGTGGATGAGAGTGGTGAACAAGTGTGAAGTATTTTACTATGTGTAAGTGACCATTAGCAGAGGCTCGATGTAATGGAGTTTCCTGTTCTTCATCTTGACATAGTGGATCGCAGTAATGTCTACTCGAAAGGTACCTAGTGAGACCCAAGTGCCCACTTTCACTGGCATAATGAAGGATTTTTCTTCCCCATCTACCTTGACTGTTTCGGTCACAATTTAATTCCTCTAAAAAGAACTTGATCACATCTAGTTTACCATTAGCTGCAGCAAGGTGAAGTGGTGCATTGTCAGATACATTCTTTACTAGCGGATTGCAATGAAGATCAGTGGTGAAGTACCTCACTATTTCTAAATGACCATTAGCAGAGGCTCGATGCAACGGAGTGGTCTTGTCTTTATCTGGACACAGTGGATTGCAGTGATGCTTATCAACAAGATACTTCACGACATCAAGATGTCCATTCTTGCTTGCATGATGAAGAGGTATCCTTTCACATCGACCACTGGTATTGGCATCACAATTTAGATCCTCGGTGAGAAACTTGACTACCTCTAATTTACCATTCATTGTTGCATAGTGAAGTGGTGTGTTTCTGTTAGAATCTTTCACTAGTGGGTCACAATGGCAAAGTAGTGTGAAGTACTTTACAATGTGTAAATGACCGTTTGCAGAAGCCAGATGTAAAGGAGTTGCTTGATCTTCATCCGGGTAGAGTGGATTAGAGTGATACGTATCCACGAGATATTTTACAACATCAAGGAACCCATTTTCACACGCATGATGGAGAAGAACTCTTCTCTTGAAACCCTTGCTATTTGGATTACAGTTCAGGCACTCAATAAAATATCTTATGGAGTCCAGTTCACCATTCATTGCAGCAAGATGGAGTAACGTATACTTGTACGAATCTTTCATTGGCCCACCATGCAGCTGGAGAACAGTAGCACTCACTTTTTCTAATTGATCTTGTGTAAAGGAATTATTCAGCAAAACTCTCTGATCTTCATCCGTATCAGATTGTAGTGTGCTAAGTGAGCCATTCTTAACATTTCTGTCTTCAGACTCGATGCCATCTTTATAACATATACTGAGACTGGAGAGACCATTTAAGGAGTCTTCCTGTACAGTATTTAAAGAAACATTTAAGAGTACAGATAATTATTTTTTCTGTGTCAAGGGCTATATCCATGGTGTGGCTCAGAGGGCTTAAGCCCATCCTCATTTTAGTTCACACCTCTCTGGTTAAACTATGACTAGTATATGTACCACATGTAAGAAAAACTACCACACATCCACACTCTGCCTGACTAACACTTATATATACCATTATTAAGGAATAGCTGTGTATATACACTTTATTACTATAAGGCCAGTGTTAATAATATTCTTGTTTCTGGTCAGGATTTTCCCTAGCAGGCAGGTGGTGATTATTATTCATTATGTCATTAATTCAATTATTAATGATGAATGGATACTCTGCCAAGGCAGTACAATTTTCTTTTGATGAACTGGAATATTCTATGTAGTTTAGCAAAGTCATCTTGATCTAGAAAACTATTTGGGTTCTGAAGTATGTAGCAGCTAGCAGATAAAACACAGCTAAACATAAAACTATCAGCACTATTGCAACTATATGCTGCTGTTTGTAGAGTCAAAGGTCTACAATAATGTGAATAATGATAACTTTTAATACGTATCAATTTCCAATGGGGGCGGTTGACCAGAAACAGGAACGTCATTAACACTGGCCTGATAATGACATCATTAAGAAATAATGGGCATGGCAAGGAAATAAATATGTGTGAGTTGGGTACTTCTCAGTATTCCTCTCCCCACCCCCTCCCTTTCTCCTGGTGTCCCTTCTATTATGTACTACTTTAATGGAAGCTAATGCACAGTAGTTTATACTTAGGCACAGAACTCCAGCAAAGAAATGAGACAGACAAATGAAGAGAAGGCATGTGAAGAGAAGGCATAAGAAAGAGGGAGCATGAAGTTACACAAAAGTAGTATAAAGCACATTTCCTCATAACTGACACCCCTCCCCTTCCTTTCCTTCCCACACTCCCCCCCTCCCCTCCCCTCCCTTTCAATCTCCTACACTTATATATGTCAGGGAGAGTCTGGGGGGGGGGGCTAACTTGCACTATACATTCATGGTAGAGTGTCAATGAAGGTGAAGATGTTAATTGCTAAAAGTATGTTACATCGTTTTTATGACTCCCACATCTAGCTCTCACAGTATCATCAGTACAGTATACATATACAGGAATGTACAAATGAATATCATTAACTAACTTGGAGGGGAGGGCTTTAGCCCCCCCCCCCCCCCCCCCCCCCCACTGTATCCGCCCAGACTGGCACAACCACAAAAAAACTAGAGATTGGCACACCACGAACAAACTAGAGTTGCTACAGTACCCTTTGAACCCCCCTTTCCTACCTCCCTGTTATGTAGCTCAAACCACCAAATAAAAATAAAGCTGATATCTGATGATCCAAGAGGAGTGATTACACCTTTAGAAAGCTTATTTCCAAAGCTGCATTATGGTACCAAAATCAACTTCATAGGGAATTCCATTCTGGAGCTATGAGGAACCTTGTAATTTCTTATCAGTGAGCATATCAACCATACAACCCCACTTTAAATAGCTAAGGCAATAGCCATCATGTGCTTACTTCTCTAGACAATCAGATTCTGGCCATGCCCAGACTAGATTGTACTAGACAATTTTGTCCACATACTTCTTTTCACTCACAGAGCTACTTACACTTACATTAGGTGTGTGGTCTTGCAATAATTCAAAAACTTCTTCATCCAGGTAGTATTTGTTGACATCTGGCATCCAATCTTTAAGCAGGGAAGTATCCCAGGTATTTGGAATAGAAAATATTACAGTTGTTGATTCAGGAATGGCAGACTTGATGATCCAGTTTTCTCGTCCATCTTTGTTACAAAATCTCTCAAGATCGTAAAGGGTACTATCTCTCCATTGTTCACTCATCTCCAAAGTGATTTCTTTGTAGCCAGTAGGAGTGACACCTTCCCACTGCTTTCCAAATTCAAACAGCTTGGTCTTTGAACGAAAGTTCTCTATTTTTCTCAGGTATTTATTCATTTGTAATTTCAGATCTTTCCCACTTACGTTTTCGGTTATGAAATTAAAAAGAGAAGGGTTCAGAAAACCATAGTACAGACGTAAAATATTAATAATCCCTTTTACACTGGTTTCTTTGGACAATTGTTCTGCTTGAGCACTCATTATAGCTGGATACCTGTCTCTGAGATGTGGAAATAACAACACTTTTAAGTCACTAACAGAGTTAAGTGACTTTAACAAGTTGTCAATGATGCAAGAAAAATCCCTTTCAAGTTCATGGATTTCTTCCAGGAGAGTCAACGAGTATTCACAGGATACTGGGCACTCTGCCATTTTTGGTCAGAACTTAAAGTGTCTATAGAAGTAAAAGTATATATATGTAGATATTACAACTTCTCTAATCCAGACATTTTAGGACAACACCTCAGGACAAAATATTAATTAGAGGGGTGAGGGAGGGAAGGGGGATTATAATATACTATGCCACTGCTTATTAAAATAACAGGAGTATCCTTGAGGGGATTAGAATAGAGGGTTCTATTGTAGAACCCATGGAAGACTCCTCCCACTGTCTCAGATTATGGGTCTATTCTAGTGTAATATTCATGAAGCAAGGTCAAGAGTGATCAATTAAAATGTAGTTCACTTATAGCTATGGACTTCAGTTACACAAGCTCCAAATCAATGATATTCATTACCAATTTTCTAATTATAATTGGAATTCTAATTATAATATTAGAATTCTGTATATTATACAGAATTCCAATCAAAATGTACTGCTTCACATTATACAAATGTTTCTTTTATATGAACTGCTCATAGGGTCTGTATAACTGAGCTTCCACTGCAGACTAGTGCCAGTCCCATAGGGTATGTATAACTGAGCTTCCAGTGCCAGTCCCATAGGGTATGATGTTAACATGCCCATGCAGATGGAGCTTCCGAAGGCAAGGAGACCTGACCAGGCACAAGAGATTCTGTAAAAGTGATGATGGCTAGAGCTCTTAGTCATTTGTCCAGGTTTTACTCTAGGACACCACTAACACGGCACTTTGTGCTGTGGGTGGCTTCAAGGTTCAAGAGGTTCCACTGTATATTATATAGACTAGTGCCAGTCATATAGGCTCTGTATAAATGACGTTCCACTATTATGCTTACTACTAGCTACTTATATGGGTTGTATAGTATTTCATTGATCTGATATATGGATAGTGAAACAGATCTGCCAACCAACTATCAAAAATTCCATGAAATTATTATAAAAATATACAGTTAAAAGAGTGATAATTTATATATACCGACAAAAAATACTGTACAACCTTTGAACTGTCTCAAGTTTTAAAGAACAGTCACTCACCTTGATGCCACACCCTTGAATGACTGGTCCCATTACAACTAGTTGTAACACAGTCATTACACATTGTAAGCACTAGTACTATAAGCTGTGATTAGTAAAATTATGGAATATATATAGTACAAGCACAAGATTACTGCAGCTTAACGATACACTGTAATAATAGTTATCCAAATATGGGAAAGGTGAATTTTTCTTTCCAATGATGCATAACCACACAATGCTACTAGGGTATTTTCCTCATGGCTTAATAAGGGGCTAACAGACACAAAATAAGAACTAGGGAACTTATATAGAAAATTTCCGTTAAGAAGTCCGCAAGCAAATTGAAAGATTGAATGGCTATTTTTTTTACAACCCTCTTGTTAACAAGGCTATTAAAAAATTACGAAGTCCCCTCATCACTGGCAGTGGATCCACCAAGATAGAATCAACCCACCCCTGCCCACCCCTGTAACACCCAAAGCAGACATAATTGCAGGGAACCAGGCATAGCTGTCAGTGCCATTACGAATGACCATTACCCGAACCAATGGTTAGAGCAGGCACCACAAAAGACAATTTGTTTACACTCACAATAATAAACCAGAACTACCAAGGTTGGGGATAGGTTAGGTGTGAGATGTCCATAAGACTAACATAAATATGTACTACATAAGGCTAGTATAAATTATGCACTAAAAGCGAGGGAGCCAGGTGTGAGAATCACTCCCAATGAGTGAGACTTGGCAGGTCTGAATAAACATTGCCACAGTCTACTAGCGGGAATGACGTATAAGGCTAGCTAGCTAACATTTACTGTACCTCAGATAAGGATGTCCCATCGCTAGCTCAGCTAGCTAGCTAGTCTAGATACCACTCGATCTTTTACTAACTTATGGGCGTGAATTTCGGTAACGCCTGCATAAGGGCGGGTCCATGGGGGGTGGGGTCAGAGCGCCGTTCAGTGGGAGGGTCTGGATAACTATCTAAAGGTGAAATCATTTCTGATCTGATCCCTGGAAGTACTGTGAGAAGTTTGACCTCACTGAAACATCGGAGGAGTAGGGTCTGCAGAATAGACAAATTCCTATACAGCCTCCCTTAATGGTGGAGGAGGAAGGGGGGTGAGGTTTGATAGGTAGGTGCATATATTAAATTATGATTCAAACCCTTAATATTTCATCCCTGTCCCCTCCTATTGGACAGTATATGTTGGGGGGAAGGACCCTTCTGAACCCCCTCTCCTGACACCACTAGATCCGAAATAAGGAATGACGTTTATTGTCTGGAAATGTAATTTAGCCAACATACTAAAAAACAAAAACAAGAAATGATAACACTTAAATAACAATTATTAGCCTCTAGAATAGTTGTTATACTGAGGTCAGGTCACTATAGTATAGCCACAATTATGTAGCTGATAGAACTCCTACCTGTTGTGAATTCATTGATGTTACAGTTTCTAGCTAGTGGGTACCAATAATGTTGGTATGGAGGATCTCATTATATTTAAGAAACTTCCCCCACTCGTGACTCTCCCCACTCTATAACCGTATAATGTGCACGAAAAATTAATAACTTGTTTTAGGTAGCTACAAACTAGCTACAAAGATATGCACAATCACCTAAAAACTGTTTAGTTAAATTAACAAAAAATAATGGTTAAAATTCTTGCAACTGAGGTAACCATTTTTTTTTGTTAATCTAACCACAATTATAATACTGTTATTTTAACAATGCAGGTTTTTCTAATTTTAACAGCAGAAAAAAAGTTAAAATTACCATAAAATTTTATAGTTTTTCATTTATACATTTTTAATTCATCATTTCTAATTTGTCATCATAGCTTTGAACATTTGTTACTTGTAGATTTATGAATTTGTCATAATCATGGTTATTCAATTTAATATTAAAATATAATATTGTTAACGTGAAGCAAAATGCTGAATGTCAGTAGAAATGGATAAGTATGTAGATGACTTCTTACACAAATTGTCAGGAATCCCAAAATTTTTGAACTCTTGGAAAAATAAACATAAATCCTTACTGGTTTTTTCATATTCTAAATTAAACACATAATAAAGTGAAAACCATAAAAATAAAGCTTTGGCGAAAGTGTTCACTGTACATAGTACAGTAAATTCAACAAAGATGAAGTATTTACAATCACCGTCTTCTGCTGAGAATTCACCAATCCACGGATTATTTCGCATAGGGATTTCTAAAGCACTTAGCTCTGGTTCATAAGACATCTAAAGAGTAAAAAATATTGAATTATTAAGTCACTATGGTACTGCATGATGTCTGATCAAGACAGATGTCCACTTTTTGATGCACATTATATATATAGTATCAAATGGGTAGGTGGAACAATATGTCAGTTTGCAGGGAGCAAAAGCACCTCTGATCTCGAAATGACTATGTAAAATATACCCAGCGAGGCTGTTCTAGCTAATATCCAAAATGCAATATTCACTCATAGCTGGCATTGCTATCATATCTCTTGGACTATCTAAAAATTAGAGATTGTCCCAGACTGTCAATGAATTGTACTTGTGATATTCAGCTGTCAAGGAAAATCCCTTACCAGTCCTATGACTAGGCCATTAAATGGATGTCCCATGACAGTCATGGGACAGTCCACAATAATTATACCACTCATAAGTCCAATGTCCACCAAGTAGACTTGGTGAGAAACCATTATTAGACAGACAAGTTTCTGAGTTACACGCACCCTTTGGGACCAAGCCACCCAAATAAAGAGGATTATCACTTCATTACAATGAATTAACTTACATCAAACTGTGAGAAGACAAAGGCAAAGTCAGCTCACTGTTCACCTCTCTTAGGTTGAACACAAAGGAGCATAAACAGTAAACGGAGGGCATCTTTCTCATCCTGATCAACTAAATGAAAATAGCATGCATGAACACAAACAATTATAATTGTGTATACACTTACATTCAGACAAATTCTTCACTATATTTTTAATGTCCTTCCTTTTCAAGGTCTTAGAATAGTTAATCACAGCAGGGATCCACTTTTGTGTCCAATCAGTAAAGAAAGTATGGTAGAGTTCTTGCTTAGAGAGCACTAGCTCCATTTCTTGTTCAATCTAGTAATATTATATACTCAGAGTTAAAAATTTTAAGTGATTGGTCACATGTCCAGCTACTTCCGAATTTGGTTGGTCAGTTTAGAAATACGGCCACCACTTATAGATTATTGTATATTACTTTTAACTCTGTACACTTATGCAGAGCTAGTGTGAAACAAACTTACCACAGATGGCATTTTTAACGCAGAATACTTCACTAAATTTGACACCACTGAAACATCACTATGCAGTATATCTCGCCTATGGCGATGAAATGTTTCCTTCATTAATGGTAAAACCACCTCCTTACGGGGCTTTTCTTTCTCCATTTCCTTATTTAAAGCATCCTCCTGTTGCCTTGTCCCTTTGTCAGTAGTGCTTGGTAGCTTAGGATACCGACTTTCAAGATTAATGACCTTCTTTGGACGTCCTCATTTTTTAGGGGTCTCATCATCAACAGATTCTACAGCTTTTCTCTTACGGCCCCTTTCAACATTGTATATCCGGTCCATCATTTTCTTAGACCAAGAACCCTATTATAAAAATAGAATTTAAAAAAATTCAAGAACCACACATACAATTCACTTACATATGACAAAGAATCTGGCAAGTCAGATGAATCGGACATGAAAGGATATTTCTCAACTAACATTTTGGCAACCTTATTTATAAATCCGGTGGTGGGCTTATCCACATAGGCATACATATGTGTCACAACATCACAAACAATTTCATTTCTGATATCAGGATTTAATTTCTTGGCAGATATTGCTGCCATAATATTAGGCTTCCACCGAGTTGGAATGGAAAATTGTTTGGATAATGCTGATGCAGAGGATGGAACAGAGGATACTGAAACATTGTCAAGTGGACTTAGACTTCTATGGGATAGAGAAGACAATGGACTGGCTGAGATAAGGTATCAGCATTGGGAACATTGGGAGAAAAAAGCTCCAGTGTATCTGGTATGCTCTAGATAAATATAATAATTTTTTGAAAAAAAAATTTAAGAAGTTTACTTACAGGTGAGTGAGGTATAGAAAGTTACTTCTGAAGCCTTAAGATTTTCTTCACGGCTCCAAGAGGCTTAATTAGTTGCTTAATGTCAGCTTCAGTCAGATCCATAAAAGCGCTTCCGTCAATTTCATTTTCTGTGTTCAGAGGCAGACATTCAAGCATGCTTTAGTGCTCATTAATTAGAAACTTGCCTTCAAAAGTATCACAATGCTCAGGCGAGACTCCACTTTCTTTCATCCACCCAGAAACTTCATTAACCGTCTTCGACACAAAGGAATCCATAGCAAATACACAGTACTAACTCAACGTAACTTACTACCTCTAGCTACCTAGCTAGCTGCTGCAGCTGCTGTGAGTCGACTGCACGTGCATAAAACTGGCGCGCATTAGGAGTTCAAAGGTCATGACGTGACGTTGAATGTTACGTTTACGGAAACGATGTCTGCTGCTGCAGCTGCAAGTGCTACTTCTACTTCATCGTATGATTGTCCCTTATGCAACTTCAGTTGTCCTACGAAGAACCTTTGGTTGAGTCACTTGAGGCGTGTACATAGCAATGATGATAATTTTTATGTGACCTGTGATATAAATAACTGTGGAACTTCATATACCAAGTGCTCATCGTTTGTTTCGCACGTATATAGACAGCATAGAGATAATATGGTGATCACAACTAGACAGCATTCCTCTTTAACCCCAGAAAATGATAGTGGATGTAGAATGGAGCTTGTAGATGATGTTAGTTTTGATGGGGACATTGATCATGAGCAAGAAAGAAATGACCTTCAGCACATCATCAATAGTCTCTTGGAGATTGATGAAGAAGAACAAACCAAAAAGGCTGCCCTCTTTATTCTTCACCTGAAAGAAAGACGAAATCTGTCTCAAGTAGCAGTGAATGATGTTTTGAAGGAGGTGAATGGACTATTTAGTCATGTAATTGGACGAATCAAGGCTGGAGTACATGAATGCATGACAAAATCCAATCCAGTGGAATCGATAAATGAATTGTTTGCTAGTGCAACAAACCCCTTTCAGCCACTACATTCGACATATTTACAGGAAACCTATTACCAATCCCACTTAGGATGTATGGTGAGTAGCTGTTTGCTATTAGCTATAAATTATACATTACCTAGTTTTAATTAGATACCATTAAGGTAGCTAATCACTATAAGTGCATTAACATGTTGGCCACTTAGCACCTGAACTCTATTGTATAAAATTGTCATGTTTATCTATATACCCTTCCCATTTCAATGTAGCGGCATTGCCATCTCAGAGTGTGCTTGCATGGTCACATAAGACTTCAGTTATACATACCTTCTACTATTTATTAGGATCCAGTGGAAGTCAAGGTTGGCCCACCTTACTATTCTACAAAATTTTCAGGAAGTAAACGGAAAAAAACATTAATCTCAGACACCTTTCAGTACATCCCAATTGACTTAAAAAATTGTTACAAATGCCTGATGTCAGAGAAGAAATTGAGTCATCTCATGCATCTAATGATAATATTTTAAGAGATATGTGTGATGGATCAGTTTTTAAGTCTCACCCTCTGTTTAGTGTGGAAAGTAAATCTATACAAATTATTGCTTATTTTGATGAGATGGAAATTTGTAACCCACTAGGCTCTAACTCCAAAAAGCATAAGCTTGGATGTATCTTTTTCAGTATTGGAAACTTTCGTCCTCATTTACGTTCTCGATTAAAAAGCATTTTTCTTGTTTCCATTGCCAAATCGCTTATTATTCGTAAGCATGGAATGAACTCTTTTTTAAAACCTTTTGTTGAAAGTATGAATTCTTTATCAAACAATGGCTTAACTGTTAATGTTGGTGGTGTGCAAACTCATAAAGTAGGATTGTTTGTTATGCTGGCTGACAATCTAGGAGCACATGCAATAGGGGGGTTTAAGGAAAATATGTCATTTGCTCATAGAATTTGCAGATCATGCATGGCAACCACTGAACAGATTCAAACAGATTTTACTGAATCAGATTTTGAATTACGTACTCCCGAGGAGCACAAAAAACAATTATCAAGTCTTTCAGGTTCACTTATGTCCAAAATTCTGTCCAATATGGCATTAATAGAAAGTCTGTTTTGGATGACATCCCTAATTTTTCTGTTGTGCATAATATCCCCCATGATATAATGCATGATATACTAGAGGGAGTTATTCCCTATGTTATTATTGGAATTTCTTGTAGATAAAAAATACATTTCCATAGATATTCTTAATCACAGATTAAAATCATTTGACTTTGGCTACACTGAAACATCAGACAAGCCATCAGATTTGGATGAAAAAGTTTATAAAAAAAGTGATCAAAAAATCAGGCAGTCTGCTTCAAAAATGTGGCTTAGCAGTGTATCTCCCCTTATTAATAGGAGATCTGATACCACAAGACTGTGAACAATGGAAATTGATCACTCTTCTTCTCAACATAACTAGCATAACTGCATCTTGGGCTATAAAAAAGGAAACAGTTGCTTACCTTTCAATTATAATAGAAGAGCATCATTATACCTTCAAAAAGTTGTATCCAGATAAATCGATAATTCCGAAAATGCACTACATGCTGCATTATGCCAAACAAATACAATCTTTTGGCCCCTTGATTTACTCTTGGACAATGCGTCATGAATCAAAATTGAATGTCATCAAGCCTGCTGCTTCTCATGGAAATTATAAAAATATTTGTTAGAGTGTAGTGAAGAGATATTTGCAATCACTTTGCTATGACCTGAATTGTAATCGACCATTGCTTGGTGTGACATTTGAGTCATCCAGTAATCATACAGAGTTTTCCATCATTAATGAGCCAAAGGAGTTACATGATTACGTGGTAAAATTTAATGAAGATTTTGAAGTTTATCAACCCAAATGGATCAAATTTGGACATTTACTTTTGAAAAAAAACTGCATATTTATACTTGGATAAAGGAGACTATTATCCTAACTTTGGGAAAATTGTTAATTTGTATCTACTCAAGTGTGCTAATGGAAAACAATATGCTCTTCGTATTCAAAATTATGACACACTCTATTTTGATTCTCATTTTAATGGTTATGTTATTGAGCCCATGTCTCCTCCTAGTTTACGTTAAATGTAAAGTCTTTAAAGTCTTATCCTGTTCTTCATGCCCACAAGTCTTTTAATAATACATCAGAGACTTTTATTGTGTTAAAGCAAGATATTGTGTAATTATAAACAATTTCACGTAATAATAAGAATTTATTGATGTTATTTTAATCCTTTGATATTGTTATTATAACCAACTTTTAAAGAATATTGTAATTAATTATTAAATGTGGTTAAAATGACAAAAAAATGTGATTTTAACTAAAATCTGTTACAATAACCTGTACAATTGATAAATTAAAAGAATTATTAACCTGTAAAATAACTATAACTATGTTATTTTTACAAACAGTTTTTACAGTGAATGCACACAAATTTAATTAACCCAGTGGCTAGCTTACTGTAAATTTCTTATGGATAGCAAGGAGAATGTAGTTGTTGTAATCATTGATCGTAAGTATGTTGGCTAGTATACCCAGAAAATGATCGTTCTGGGGTTGCAGACGTTACTAGAATTGTCATGTACAAACATAAGAGTTTATGAACCTTTGAAAGCAGATTGGTACATTCATTATTTTGTAATCTCTGCCAAATTCAGCTGTTTTCTCTTCATTATAGCTAACTAGTACACAACTAAGAAATCATGGCACATTGCCTACATTAAATAGAGTCATATGCTTATATATGATCACATGTTCATTATCAACTGTTAAGTAGCAAACATACCATAGGTTTTAATTAGCACTGCAGGTATAGACTTGGATTAACATGTCTGCACCCAGGGGTAATGACTTACTCATGGGTCCCTAACTCCCCATAGACAGGTTCAACTGTACTATATATAGCCATGGTTTATTGGAAAGTAAATCCCCCCCATTTTGAGCCTTGTTGAGCCTCCCCTGCAACACTACATGTAACTAACACATAGCTAATCACTATAATTTTGTTTTTCGATTCTCAAAAAAAGGATCAATACTCTCTCTCTCTGGTCATAATAGAGGAGTCTTCATTAATAACTGACATATTAGTGCACATTCCTTGGCCAATCAAGAACAGCCTTTGAACAGCCTGTCATGCAAGAGCACTGGGTTTAAGAAGTATCCCTAAAGATGTTATTATGATGGAATATTCAACTTTCATGCATGTTAATCTGTCTCTTTAAGCATTAATATCCTTCCAGATAAGGTAGACAATATGTATAATGGTATTTTACGTTAACACACACACACACACACACACACACACACACACACACACAATTATTATGGTACCAAAACTAAAAAAAAAAAAAAAAAAAAAAAAAAAACAACTGATAATATGATCCCAGAGGGGATTAATATGATCATTAGTATGAATTTTATGATCTAAGTAGAACTAGCTATAAGTTAAACGTAGAGGACTTCAAACTCCGCCCATATGCCCCAGTGATCACTTGGGAATCGTCCCCCACACTTGCTTAATCGTACCTTTCCAACTAATTTGAACCGTTGCTCATTTCTAGATGATGAGATCCTTAATCTCCCTCCCCTTAAATCAGGCATCAGATATAGCCGGTCAAATCGACAGCTAGGCTTATATGGATAAGGCCACTCTAAATTATCATTACGTTTAACATCCCATGTATATTTCTCCTGGGGTGGAGAACCACACCCCTCCCACACATCCACCATTCCAAGAGGCATACCCACACTGGCAACTTCATTATCTCGAAGATTCAAATCCCCACCAAAAATGCAACTTTTATCAGAACTTGTCATCTTTTCCATGATATCGAAAGCAATCTTGAGTTGCTTCTTCCTCTCTTGACTACACTCTGGTTCTTTGGTACTTTCTAGATGGGATGTCATTAAATGAATATCGGCCCCGGCAAAACTGATAGGAAGCTGAAGTAAATGTCTTCCCATATTGGAAGAGGAAAACTCTAAGCATTCCATATTGCCTGTGACATTGACAGCAGTCTTATGGACAAGTATAGCAACATAGTATCCAATTTCAGACTCTGGTGCATAGCAGTCGTACTTTGAGCTTAGTTGCTTAACAATTTCAGCCCATGTCATGTCTATCACTTCCTGGAGGAAGACTACATGGGGAAGTTTTGCTTTAATGAAGCTACATACTGCTTTAGTGCGATCTAATGTGTTCCTTTCATCCAGTCCATCGATGTTCCATGTTAGAAGTTGAAAATGAACACTAGAGAAAATTTAATAATCACATTTTATCTGGAGAGAAAATACCTAGATATGAATCTAAGCTGACCTATAACATTAAGTCATAACTTTCAAGGTATATATCACTAAGGAGGTCACAGGTCACTGATAACCACCTTCCCAAGTGAGAGAGAGAGAGAGAGAGAGAGAGAGAGAGGGGGGGGGGGGGGGGGTCTGGCATTCATACTATGGAAAATAGATTAATAGTTTAATTGGGAGGGCCCTTTTACTCTAGTAACCGACTGTACAGAATACAGCTGTAATACAGTAACCCAGTAACCATACAGCTAGGGAAACGAACAAACCTGCTTCCTCCAGGCGACTCAAATACATCTGTGGATATTGGAGTGGCCATTATGACGATATCAAGAGCAGTTGCTTAGATTCTCCCGAGAACTCTATATATAACCCAATTTAAGTGGTGTATATAAGCATGCGTGCAGCACACGTGCAGCACCACCTTTACATATATGCATACGTGTGTGTGTACGTACTTACGTAGACACTATTTACTATGCACACACACACATCTTGGAGTAGGAACAATTTCTTATTATTAATTATTTTTATTGACCAGCTAGCGCTAAGCCTATAATAATTATTATTATTATTATGTAACAATGATACAAGCATGCGCAGTAAAATTGCTGACTCATGAAATGCGGGCAAAGAAAGAGAATGCACAGAATTATTCATAGACGGCGGGACCATGGGGGGGCCGGCAGTGAGGGCATTTGCCTCCATTCTGGCATCACAATTAAAATTATTAAGGATATTAATAAACTTGCCCAGTTCTCCTCAACCGCCTGTAGGTATCGAAAATTGACATGACACCGCTCAAAAATTTTAAATTGACTCTACAGGCTGCATGCAGTTTGCAAATTACTCTGATGGTTTGGTTTGGTTTTCAGTTACGTTTTAGCTGCTAGCTGCTACTTCATGATCAGAACCTAGATTTTTTATGACCTTGCTAAACTACACAGTTCATAAATTGTACTGCCATAGCTGATAGTACAGGGGCTGATCCATCCAGGATTTTGGAAAGGGGGGTGGCTAGCAAAGGTTAGATAGTGGGTGTGGTTGTTGAGGAAATAACCACACCCACTTTTACTTGAGCACATGGCTATTTTCAGTGTAGCTAAGAATGACTAAAAGAATGAGGCAAAAGAGCTTGTTTAGCATGTTAGGGGCTGAAAAGAGTAGTGAAAGTATTGCTGACCAAGAAGAGACTGAGCTGAATGAGCCATCAGAAGCAGTATTAATGAGGAAATTTTGCCTGAATCCCAGGTACTTACAGACGAGCTTACAGAAGGTACAAATAGTTCACCAGCAGGTGAATCTCAATCTACTGACATCATTGACACCAATCAACCAGCATCAGTCGATCAAAGCACCTTACTAATGTTTTATTATGTAAGTCAAGAGTGATGAAAAATACCTGCTACTTACTACCAATCAGGTTGATCATTTAGGATCTTCCTTAGATGTATGCTATTTTAGTATTGATGGTGGTAGGAAGCGAAAACAAGTAATGTTTCAAAAAAGGTGGCTTCAAGAGTATCCGTGGCTCCATAATGGGCTCAGTGAAGTACACAAGGGAGGTTGGTGTATCCCTTGAGTCCTATTTCTTACAGACATTGAAAAGTCTGCACTTGGTCCCTTTATTAACTCTCCTTTTATAAATTATAACAAATCTAAAGAACTGTGTGAAAAACATTCTAAAAAGGGGTACCATTTACATGCTATTGATAGAGCATACAATTTCAAACAGACCTATTCCAATCCTGAAAGAAGAATTGTTAACAGATTTTCTGATATAAGGTCTAAAAATTTTAAGTTCAATTCAAAGGTGCTGCCTATTATAGAAGAAGTGATTACATGTGCACGACAAAGAATTGCTCTGCAGGGGCCACCAACAAGACAAGATTGAGTTTGCCAGCCCCCCTACACAATGAAGGAAATTTTATTTCAATTTTGAGGTTACTTTCTAAATATAATTCCGATCTTAAAGAACATTTACTCAATGGTCCAAAAAATGCTAGATATAATAATATTAGCAAAACTATACAAAATGAAATTTTGGGTATAGCAGCTGATCAAATCCGGGAATTTTATCGATGGTGTCTAAGAAAGTCACCTCATTTCTCAATTATGGCAGATGAGGTTACTTCACATGGAAAAGAGATATTAGCAGTATGTGTGTGTTTTCTGGAGGTAGATCACTCAGATTTTCAAACTAAACCACATAAGCATGAAGCTTTAGTTGATTTTTGCTTTCTCACTAGAATAACTGGGGAAAGTATTGCAGAGAATAATATTCTTAAGGTCCTAGAAAATCATCAAATTAATATAAAAAATTGTAGAGGACAAGCTTATGATACTTCTTCATCTATGAGCTCGCCTCGTACCAGAGTTCACTCACATATTAAGAAACATGCTCCTGATGCTGACTATCAAGGTTGTTGCCTGCATAGCTTAAACCTGGTTATCTGTAGTTCTACTAAAATTCCTGCAATCAGAAATATGTTTGATAGTTGCCAGCAAGCATTTCTATATTTTAGAAATTCACCAAAGAGGCAGCGTTTTCTAGAGCATGTGATTAACCATTTTTGCCCAGAAATGCGAAAGGAAAAAATAATGGGTTGTGTAAAACAAGATAGGTTGAGACACACAATACTTTCACTACCATTCTTGAACTTTATATTTACTTGGTGAAAGCATGGGATGAAATTTGTGTTCCCAGTGGTGATGAAATGGCAACAACTGGAATTGGGATTCAGAGTCTCGAAGTAGTGCGAATGGCTTGCGGCATACATTTACAAGCTTTGATCACATAGCAGCCTTTATTCTTTCAAAGGAACTTCTTGAGCCCATCAGACCAATTGCAGAAAGTTTGCAAGGTAGATTACAAGAAGTTTATTTTGGCTTCAAGAAAGTTGATGAAGTTACCAAATTTTACCATGAATTAAGAAAAAAGGTTGAAACAGAGCACAGCCGAATATATACAAAGGTAAAGAAGCTAGCTACTGATGTAGGCAGTAAGGAAGAAATGCCTCTTGTTATACATGGTAGGCAAACTAGGTCTAATCCTGTCCTTATGACTACTGGCGAACGATTATAACAATCCCTTTCCTGGATTCTATCATTATGGAGCTTGAAACCCGATTTACATCAGAAAAAAGAGTTGTGTGGTCTGATTCCAGAAATCATTAAGAAGAATTGTAATATTTCACATCTAAGTGAAATTCTTTTCACCAAGTGGTCTCACCTTCCAACGAGATGACCTAGAGAGTGAATTACATCGTTGGAAGCAACACTGCTGTGGTATAACAGAGGATAAATCACTGACACATCTCCCTTCTGAAGATGCTGACCCTATCTTTTTTCCTAATGTTAGGGAGCTCCTCTGCATTTTGTCAGTTCTACCAATAGGCAGTACTGACAATAAGTATCAGTGTTCAATGAATATAATTATGTAACTCATAGGGGGGTGGCTAGCCACCCAATTCACCCCCCCCCCCCTGGATCAGCCCTTGTAGTAGCTGTTCATCAATGACATAATGAATAATAATCACCCCGCCCACCCCTCTAGATTGTGAGGGGAAATCCTGAGAATATCATTAACACTGGCCTCATCAAAATCTTGTTATGACTATGATTATCAGAGAATTTGACACTCTTGACCACAAATTTAGTTGACCTGCCCCCATACACTCAAAATCATTAGTTGACAACCATCATAAACATTATTGAATTATGTAATCCTAAGTTATTTCAAGCACTGCAGACTGGAAGACTTCATAGCTAGACTGCAGGCAATCTGGAGGGTTCAATAAAAATATTTAGCACAGTAACATAGCAAATATATAGACAAAAATCAAAACAAAACAAATGTAATAATTTATCAATTACAACAATAATACTACCACAATAGAAATAACAGCAACTACAACAAAAAGAAACTAATCAGAAAATAAAATCTTAAAGTGAATTCAATGAGATGGTAGCTCATCCAGATCAATATCCCTTCCTTCCATGGGGACTACATGAAGATGAGGATATCAGTTCGTGTGAAATGACGTATTCAGGTTTATACTCTTCTGTCCTCACCAGGTTGGGTTCTTTCTTATATTCAGATTACATCATTGTCAATTATACTACCAAAAACCAATCCAGAATTGGCTGACTTGTTAGGATTATCTGATACAGAATGTGTTTGTGTCAGATCTGAAAATAGCAGATCTGGCCTTGGATGAAAGGAAAATGCTCTTTATGTTAAATTTGCTTCTGTGAGTAGAGATGAGTCTCTAGAAAAATACTGTTAGATCAGGGGATTGGCTGCAACTACTGAACTACTTGTTAGTGACTTTATGTCTTGGCAGAAAAATGTCTATGGCCTATACGTATTATGAAGGATGTACCTTGTACTTGCCATGACAAGTATAGCTATCACAATTCTCTGCAGTAGTCCAGTGATTTATAGAGCATTGAAAACTCCTGTTCCATTTAAGGAGAAGAAGGTGATTCCTATTACAAAAGTAATGCTCATTGTAAAGTATTTTTGGAGCTGAAGAGCAATGATTATCTATCCAAGTGTTTTATCAGAGTGACAAGATTTAATGATGCAAATAGGCATTCCAGTGACCACGAAGAATTTAACTGAGGACAGAGTAGCTACCCATTCTATCCTGGTGATAACAAGTCCAAGAGCCTGAAACAGTTTCAAGGAATTGTTAGCATGCCAGACAAAATTCACAGAGCTGGATATGTACACTGCAATGTCCACAGAACCAATGTCATTTTTGGTGAAAATGAAACAGGCAGCTATCTAATTGATTATGACCTGGCTGTTGTAATCCTCATAGATATAATTTTGATGAGTCAATATGTAGACAAAAGACAGAACACGATCAATAATCCATAAAGTTAATTATTTTGGATGCAAAGCAGAAGATATTGCTAAAAGGCTTGACACTGATGAACCATTTTCAGAAATTGCCAGTTCACTTTAATTTTTGTGCTCCTGCATTGACTGGTCATGTGGTGTTCCCAGTTGATTCCCAGCTGATGTGATCATTTACAACTTAACAAAGTAGCTGATATTAGCCTTTATCAGCTTATGTAACCTGATATTTGGAGTTAGTTGACATGATGCATGACGAGAACCGATAGACCATCTAATACCACGTGATATCAGCTGCTCTTTGTGAATTCTAGAAGATATCGTTGTAGCCAGTGGCACCTCTCCAGATACAATAACTAATAGTCGATATAGCTAGGTAGGCCAAATTTCGGGTGATTCTATGTGTAAATCCTCGACATACGTCATTTGTAATACACTTGTATATAATATTCAATAATATATAATAAGATTACTGACTATAAAATAAGATTACTGTAATATACTATAAGAATACTGTGAGGAAATTTACACATATATAGAAGGACCCCAAATTTCCAATGAATCAACTGATCCTGATATCTGAGATCGTACGCGCACGCGCCATCAGCTGCTATCACGTGATATTAGATGCTATTAATTAAAAATAATAATAATTATTATTATAATTTTTATACTATTATTATTATTATAATCATCATCGACTAGGATATTAGATGATATGAAGAAAAGTCACATCACTACTTCCCTCAGAAAATTGCAGGAAATTTGTCACTCAGACCTTTTTCTCTATAGTTTCAAGTGGTTTTATATAATCTTAAGACCCTTAAAGATGCTGATGATGCAATATGCAGGTGGATACTGTAGGTGCATCAGCATGGGTAGACAATAAGGTTGTCAAAGCAATGATTCAATCCCATGCAAGAGTGTACTGTCCTCCTGCAGCAGAATAAAACTAGATTTTCTGTCCCTACCCAGTTGCAATTGCATCCAACAAATACTATATTGGAAACAGGCTTAAAAGATATTTTTAAAGCAACTGTGTCATGATATATAACAATATGCTAAAACACTGGGAAAAGTAAAGCCACTAGCACAGAGGAACCACTGGTATTTGAATCATCCCTTCTTCGGAAATTTCAGAATTGGGAGAACATCCCCTTAAGCAAGTCATGGAAGTGAAAGACAATTAGTAAAAGGTATGATTTTTATTATTATGACCATTAATGATGTAAATGCCATGGTGACATGTGTCTATGACAGTGGTGTAGCTACATAGGGGCATTTAGGGCACATGCCCTACCAAACTCTCTTAGTGCCCTACCACTATCTACAATAATTCTAGCTGAATCTGGTAAAAGATTGATAGTCCTTAGTGAGCAGATAGATCAGTGACCTACCACATGTTTAATCCTGGCTACGCCACTAATCTATGACCTTTAGCTCCAATTTCTCAAACATATAAATGTGAAGTTGACAAGATTTTTTTTTGTTTCCCTTGGTACTCAAAAAAAATAAACTTTATAAGAGAGGAGTATAAATTCTAGTTAACCACAATACTCAAGTTCTGTGTGCCAGCGCTTCTAACATCTAGAAACAAACTTTGAATCTCTGTTGCAAAAATATCAATGTTTGTGGGTGCTTGCTGTTCGAAAGTTGAACATATTGTCAGAATCTGCTGCATAACAGCCAGCATTCGAAGAGATTTAATTTCTTTTCGAATCCTTTCCAAGTAATCATTTCTTGCTTTTAGAATTTTGTGGCAGCAATCTAACATCTCATTGAAAATTTCTACAGCCCTCTTCACCTCTTCGGACCCTCCTAATAGCCTGATTGGCTCATTAGTTGTGTCACTGCACTCCAGCTGCACTGGGAACTTACCACTGAGAAACGTCATGGAAGAAAAGCAAGTGGATAAGTCTGCATAATCAGGCTGTCCGACTAATTTCTTGAATTCTGCTAGTTTCAATTTGATGCTTTGGTGCAGGTTTGAAATTTCTAGATAAGTTTCATTCAAGCGATCAGCAACTTGTTTTGCTTTCTTGGTGGCTGGGTGGCTGCTGAGGGGTGGAGATTTGTAAGGTATCAACCGAGGTTCCAGTGTGTAGTAACGGTAGCCTAGAGAATTAATTTCTTCTTCAAGTTCCTGAAGATCTGCAAGTCGAACTTCATCAATGTCATCCTACAGAGAGTAAGGTAGATTGGGCAACTGAATTGGGTGTGGTTTGTTCGGATAGTAACGTAGATTGGGCAACTAGTTTGTTCTATAGATAGTAACATAGATTGGGCAACTGAATTAGGTGTGTAGTAAGGTAGACTTTGTTGCTGCTTTAAGCAGTAATTAAAAATTTTACACTGCTCCCTGAATTTTATGAAAATGCTTAAAAAAATTAGCTGACTAATAAGGAGATCAACTACCCTCAGTTTTATTCTCGCTCACCAGTCTTTCTGAACTGTACAAACATGGCAATAGCCTTCTCAGCATGACGATTCAGTGGAATCCGTTTTGAATTTGACAGCAGAGCGAGCCCCTCCCCCCGTTAGCATTCTGTATTGTTGGCATGCGCACAACACAAATATGACCTTTGAACCATGATTTGGAAATCCCCTTCAGATAAGGGGAGAGCTCTTATAAAACAAGATGGTTTCCGGTTGCTGGAACGTGTCATAGGTATCTATCTCTTGCTCGGTGGGTACTATTCAGGTCTTCATGCCTCGTAACAACACCGCCCTTGCCCTTGAGAGACTCGGGCACATACTTAACAACGGCTCTGTGGACCAACTGAACCAATCTTTGAAAGAATTTGAGCAAATTGGATTGCAGAAAGACAAGTTGATAAACTATCCCATACAACGTTATAATGGACGTACTGCCGTCCACTTGGCTGCTAATAACGGCTTCTATGATTGTCTAGACCTGTTGCTCAAATATGGAGGTAATCACCTCTAGCTAGGGCTAGTTAAGATCATTTGTGTTGTAGCTGTTACAGAACAGCTAATAGTTATAGCTATGCATCTCAAATCCTCATGATTGCATACTGTAAATAATCAATCAACTATCAAGTTTGTGCTGTAACAGTGCATGTGTTGTTCTAGTGTGGTTAGCCTCTTTTCCAAGTTACCTATATAACCCTCAAGTTCCAGATTAACTCTCAAGTTTTGGTTAACACTCTGTACCAAATTACCCGGTAACACTGTGCACCAAATTACCCCTCAAGTTTCTGTGTACCAAATTACCCTTCAAGTTTCTGTGTACCAAATTACCCTTCAAGTTCCTGGGTAACACTGTGTACCAAATTACCCTTCAAGTTCCTGGTTAACACTGTGTACCAAATTACCCCTCAAGTTCCTGGGTAACACTGTGTACCAAATTACCCTTCAAGTTCCTGGTTAACACTGTGTACCAAATTACCCCTCAAGTTCCTGGGTAACACTGTGTACCAAATCAAGTTCCTGGTTAACACTGTGTACCAAATTACCCCTCAAGTTCCTGGGTAACACTGTGTACCAAATTACCCCTCAAGTTCCTGGTTAACACTGTGTACCAAATTACCCCTCAAGTTCCTGGGTAACACTCAGTTGGTGGAAGATTGGAATACACTACCATTTGTTTGTTATGGTGATTATCGTATTTCAGGTAGTGAATTAGCTAATGGTTGCATGTGTGTAGCTGTGGTGACTGGTAGGAGTCAGGATGTGGGGGAATGTTTAGGGTAGTTTGCAAATACTTCTTTTGTGAAAGCTAGAGGAGTGTGTCCTACATATTGTCAGTGCTGTGTTGTAGTGATGATCATGGTGCAGTTTGTATGCTTTTGTGGGGATGAGCAAGTCGAAAGAAACACTGAGAAACTTTACGTTTGAGAGAAGAAAGAATGTAGCATAGGCATCAATCACAGATGTCCTGATATCCCAGTTTCTCCTGTAGCAGGAAAACAGGACTCTAAATGGTCTCCACATCATAGTGATGACTCTGTAGTCCCTATCATACAGGATAGGTATATGATTACCATGAGGATGAGAGGGTACACAGCAATGGCATAGTCTAAGGCTAGGGTAGAAAGTGGACCCATTCCAAGACAGATATCAGAATAGAAAGGCCTGAAAAAGTCTGAGTTCCATATTCCATACATTAAGTGCTGTTATCTGGTTATATAATGGTCCGACTGAACCAGGCTTCTGTATTTCTTTTTTGTCCCCTTCTCATTTAGGGAGTGAACGTGTCTGAGGGGTAGTGTGTGTGTGTGTGTGTGTGTGTGTGTGTGTGTGTGTGTGTGTGTGTGTGTGTGTGTGTGTGTGTTTAGGGAGTAGTGTGGAGAGAGATGTGTTTATCAAAAGTGGGGAGTGTGCTATTGTAGCAGATGTGTACAGAAGGAAGTTCTATTGTTTAAAGATGTACTGAATAGCTACGCCATTTCCTCTATCTGTAATGATGTAAATGTGGAGTGGCACTTAAATCCTTTAAAGTAGACCAGAAACTCCACACCCATCCACAGCCACTTTCCCTTGGACTTTCCTGAGGAAACACTACTGTTTTAGAAGCTTTGAAAACTTTCACTAGCATTAATGGAGACCATTAGATCATAAAGTATTAATGAACTACTTAGAGTATTTTACTCTCTCACGAAACTTGTTCACATATCAAAATGTATACCTCTTAAAGTGCTTTCACTAGTTATGTTAATAATGGGGGCCATTAGATCATGAAGTATTAATGAACTGTACTTTACTCTCTCAAGAAACTTGGTTCACATATCAAAATGTATACCTCTTAAAGTGCTTTCACTAGTTATGTTAACAATAATGGGGGCCATTAGATCATGAAGTATTAATGAACTGTACTTTACTCTCTCAAGAAACTTGGTTCACATATCAAAATGTATACCTCTTAAAGTGCTTTCACTAGTTATGTTAACAATAATGGGGGCCATTAGATCATGAAGTATTAATGAACTGTACTTTACTCTCAAGAAACTTGGTTCACATATCAAAATGTATACCTCTTAAAGTGCTTTCACTAGTTATGTTAACAATAATGGGGGCCATTAGATCATGAAGTATTAATGAACTGTACTTTACTCTCTCAAGAAACTTGGTTCACATATCAAAATGTATGCCTCTTAAAGTGCTTTCACTAGTTATGTTAACAATAATGGGGGCCATTAGATCATGAAGTATTAATGAACTGTACTTTACTCTCTCAAGAAACTTGGTTCACATATCAAAATGTATACCTCTTAAAGTGCTTTCTAATGGTTTATTCAAGTCCCTTTTTTAAGTCAAGAGATATTTTAATATTCATGTGCTCAAAAATATCACACTTAGCAATACAATGTGATGTTCTTATGCATTTATTATTTTTTTTTATTTTTTTTTTATTTTTTTTTATTTTTTTTTTTTTGCAAGAGGGATGAATGGTATGAAACTAGCTATAGACTTCTGTTTACAATAATAATTATTAAGCTTGTCTATAAACCATTGGCAGTTAGTTTATCATCAATTAAAGTTGTTTTTCTTTGCAAAGATCATTTATCACTTTATCTTGGATTATAAACACAAAACACTATTCTGGGCTGAGTGAGGGTAGAGGAAGTGGGCTCCCTCTATTCTAAACCCCTGGAATCCCTCTATTACAACCCCCCTGGAATCCCACCCCCCCTGAAATCTCTTTATTCTAAGCACCCTGAAATCCCTCTATTCTAAACACCTGAAATCCTTCTATTTTAACCCCCTGGAATCCCCCCACCTGAAATCAAACTCCCTGAAATCCCTCTATTTTAACCCCAACCCCCCTGAAATGAAAACACTTCTGTTAAGGACACTTTAGAACTTCACCCCCTGAAATGAGGACAGCCCTTTAATCAGGATTACAGACACACTATTGTTACACAGTGGTAGTAGATTCCTGAAATTCATGACACCAATAGAGATCAGGTATTCCTGTAGAATTATCTGTTGGGGGGTGGTGAAGCTTGAAAGTAAGTAATAGTAGTTGTAGTAATAATAAGAAGAAGAAGAAGAAGAAGAAGGCAGTGAGTGGCCTACCAGTGCTAATTATATTAAAGTTCTTTGCTACCTCAACACACCTACTTCATTAGATACAGTTGTGTGAGCACACAATATTGTTCTTATGGGAATGTTTGTGCGGGACAATCAGAGATTCATAAGTGGATATTCTGTTGGGGAAGAAGACTGGTCTTTGGGGAAGGGGGGAGGGAGGGGGGGGTCCCTGATATTTCATCCTCCCTCTGTGTGATTTCCTAGAAATGTGTGGTGGTTGTACATGTGATGATAGGACAATAATACATACACTCCTAGAGTCACCACAGGTACATGACAGCTGTTCTACAAGCTACTGTTCTACAAGCTACTGTATGCAAACAAACAAGGGCATGATCTGATGTCATTGTTCATATTTGGGGGGGGGGGGGGGGGGGGGAGGGATTAGGGGTGAGAGGGAAGAGAGGGGGAAGTAGAGATTAGTGGGGGAAGGTACCACCACCTCTTATCCTAGGAATATAATTTCCAGGTTAACCTGTTTCTCTCTTCATGCTTAGGTAACCCGAATGCAATATCCTCTCCAACTGATTTAAGTCAGGTGAGTAGACTACAGAGCTTTGAGGTAATTTAATGCTGTTACAGTAGAGTCCCTGCTCTAACCCCCTGATATGAGGACACCTCTATATATAGCCCTCTATTCCAACACCCTGATATGAGGACACCTATATATATAGCCCTCTATTCCAACACCCTGAAATGAGGACACCTCTGTATATAGCCCTCTATTCCAACACCCTGAAATGAGGACACCTCTGTATATAGCCCTCTATTCCAACACCCTGAAATGAGGACACCTCTGTATATAGCCCTCTATTCCAACACCCTGAAATGAGGACACCTCTGTATATAGCCATCTATTCCAACACCCTGAAATGAGGACACCTCTGTACACAGTGGAATTCCTCTATTGAATTCTTACTGAAATGAGGACACTCTCTTATATGCAGTGAAAAACTTCTATTCCAACCCCCTGAAATGAGGATACCTCTGTATACAGTGGAACCCCTCTATTCCAACACCCGAAATTAGGACACCTCTGTATACATGGAACTCCTCTATTCCAACACCCTGAAATGAGGACACCTCTGTGTACAGTGGAACCCCTCTATTCCAACACCCTGAAATAAGGACACCTCTGTGTACAGTGGAACTATTCCAACACCCTGAAATGAGGACACCTCTGTATACAGTGGAAACTCAAGCCATATAATAAGGACACTTCCATATACAGTGGAATACTTCTTCCAATATCCTGAAAGGAAGACACTCTGTATTACATTATAACCTCTATATACTGGACACAGTAGGAAGTGTTTTCCTTAATCCAGAGGTGTCCTTATTTCAGGGGGTTCTGACTTCTGAGGTTCCACTGTGTATACAAAGGTATTCTGTGTTGGAATAGAGGTGTGTCTCTGTATACAGAGAAGACTGTCACTTGGTTAATCTGTTGACTTTGGGATTGTTTTAACCATGTTATTGGTTATCTTGAGAATTTCCCAATTAAAGAGATGTCCCTATTATCCGGACATCAAAAGGTGTGTATAGAGGATTCCCTTTCATGTTTGCTACTTTTAGTTCATTTTCATTTACTTGGATAAACATGACCTACCCAAAGTTGTGTACAGTGACCTCATTGAGTTCTTAGCTACAGAGATGTGTGTGTGTAGCCAAATATGGTATTGAAGAATGTTGTGTAGGCTTATTTAAGGTAGTTTTCTAGAAATGTTCTTTTTTGCTAGCTCACACACTGTATTGGATTTCACTTACAAGGGCAGAATTCTGGCTGATTATGAAGTGGGTTATAATATCTGGATAAAGGGTTGTAATATCTGAGCGCACTGTTGTTGGCTTGTTGTGAATTGGATTGTGATCACACTGTCATTGGCTGGTTAATATGCTGGGTTGTAATATCTGAGAGCACTGTGGCCAGCTGGTTCATGGAAAGACTATTCCAGCTGTCTAGTCTGACTAGCTACTTTTGAGTCTAATTTTCCATCTAAAATTTGGAGTAGTAAATTCCTGACTTCCATCTGTTTGGTCTAGTTTTGCTAGCTTTTAGCTATCTGGTGACTCTGAGCTTTTGTGGAACCTCAGTTATACAGACCCTATAGGACTAGCACTAGTCTGTATATCTGAGGTTCCACTGTATATTATACAGACTAGTGCCAGTCCCATAGGGTCTGTATAACTGAGGTTCCACTGTATATTATACGGACTAGTGTCAGTCCCATAGGGTCTGCATAACTGAGGTTCCACTGTATATTATACAGACTAGTGCCAGTCTGTATTATATTTGTATGCAGTATGTGAAGCAGCATATTTTTTAATGGAAGCAGTGTTTTATTCTATTTGATGCACAGTAAATTGGCAATGAATATCATTAATTTGGAGTCTAAATTCATCTGCATTAAAAGACCATGATAAATATATTAAACATATTATTATTATTACTTAATAGACACCTCTACATATTGCTGCCAGGAAAGGGTATCCTCGCTGCATTCAGACATTGTTGGATCATGGGGCTCGTATGGACATTAAGAACACACATCGGGAGACTGCCAATGACCTGGTAAAAGGCAAGGTGAAGTGTGAGCGTGTGTTTCAGCATGCCATCGCTAGGTATCAGATACCACAGAGGACCAGTGAACAGCAGAAGAGAGTAGAAGGTAAGAGAAGGTGTGCAGGTAGGGGAGAGGTGTGGGGAGGGGAGAGGTGTGGGGAGGGGAGATGTGTAGGGAGTGGTGTGGGGAGGGGAGTGTGTAGGGAGGGAAAAGGTGTGGGAGGTAACTGAAGTGATATATTCTGATAGTGGGGATGCATTTTATCCATTCCTTTAATTAGAGGGTAAAATGTATTTCTTTTTTTTTCCAGCTCTCCATGAGATCATAGGTGTAGGAGATTCAATTGAAGATTTTTATCAGCTCTACGAGCAGCTTCCTCAAGATCACAAGGACTTAGCAACTCGCTGGACAGACTTCTATCAGCAAACCCTCTTATACAGGTGTGGTTAGTTCAATGGGGAGGTGTGGTTAGCTCAGTGGGGAGGTGTCTCTGGTTCAGGAGTTGGGAGGGAATATGAGAAGGTAAATTAGTCAGATTACTGGATTGAACTCTAGTAATTTCAGATTACTAGGTTAAAATTTATGGATAGTTGTACAGGTCATGTAAGGTACCTTCACCTTCTTTCTTTATCTCCACATGTACGCATGCACGCCCACACATACATGCACTCATGCACAGAGCTGCATCAAGTGAACTTTTGGAAGTTGTGAAGTTCATGCTCTCCATGTCAAGTAGCCAACCTCTACATAACTTGGACACAAACGATACTCCTCTTCTAATGGCTTGTCGCAAGAGCCTCTATAGTATTTCTGAAATTCTTCTAGAACATTCTCCCAGATTGGTCTTCAAGAGTGAAGCTCGTAGCAATCTTAGTCCGCTCCATATTGCATGCTCTAAAGGTGACAGCAGAATGGTCAAACTTCTTCTCAAGACGATCAAAGATTATGTGTATTCCAGTGATTATGACAAGGAAATGGAAATTAATTTGGACTTCCGAGATGAACTTGGTCGAACACCTTTATTTAATGCCTGTTACTATGGGTTCTTTGACATAGTGAAGATGCTCATCGATTTCCAACGTGAGAACAGTGCCTATGTGTCCCAAAATGTAAACGCAGCTGTTCGTAACACACAGAGGACTCCACTGCACGTAGCTGTGAGAAAGGGCTGTCTGGATATTGTCAAACTCCTGTTATCTGTTGATAATATCAACATAAACGTAGAGGCACGTCCCTCAGCTAGGACACAAGGGAAAATGATCTTCAATTTCCAAAAAAGATTTCAAAGCTGTCTTATGCCAGAAACTACCAGAAAGAATGCCATTGAGAGTATTCAGGAAGAAGCGAAAGTGGACATGAAGCATGAAGATGAGTCATTATTTTCTCCCGACATTCCTATGTCTCCTCCGGGAACGAGGTCTCCGGTTAGTTTAATATCTATTTCTTTAAGTGAAGAGAGATCAAACACTCCACATTCTTTGGCAAGTTCTTCTTCGGAATCTCATATCGATGATGGTATTAGCTTCATGGCTTCAAACTCTTCCTCCACCTTAGTGAACAAGTTTGGCTCCAGTCAACTCTCAGGTTCTGTTCCTAGGACGTCTCCTATACCTTTCCAGACTCGACCTTATGTTACTTTGCCAAACAAAAGATCGAAAAAGCAACATGCCTCTAAAGAACCTGTCAAAGAATGTGATACATCTCCAGGAATGCAGAGAAGATCACAGACAGAAAGCAATCCTGTTGAATCGGGTAACAGTAACCTACAGATTTTGGAGATCACTCAAACTGGTAAATTTGAATTCCAGATGAAGGAGTCGGAGACACAAACGAGTAAAGACTTTGATTTGATTTTCATGTCGCCACTTGCCGAGGCATGCGCTTGTGGACACACCAAACTCATGAAACTGCTTCTTTCACAAGGTGCAAAGGATGAAAACGGACTGGCTTGTCGATTGGCTCATCTAGCTCGCCGTCCTGACCTGATACGGCTCATACTTGCTTATCACACTGTCCTGAAAGATAATATAGGAGAGCATGTTGAAGATTCTATCGAAACCATGAATAACTTAGAACTGCATTGGAGCTACATGAAACTGCCTATATGTGAGGGGGAGTGGCTTTGTAAGGGGGCGGAGTACTACCCAATGTTCAAGGACAGAGATAGAGATTACACCGACACTGGGTTTGTCAGTAACGCTGACGACTCGTCCAACAAGCTCAGATCTAGTCCTCTGTTCACGGTTCACTCTGAAGCCATTAGAGTTGTTCAGTTGGACAATAACCAGCTCAAGTCTGTTCCTATAGAATTATTCCAACTGAAAAATGTCCAAAAGATAAACATTTCTTATAACAAAATCACATCACTTCCATCATCGGTCAATCTTCCTTCTACTGGACGTTCAAATATTGATTCTTGGACCTGTCCTCAGCTGATGGAGCTAAATATATCAAAGAATGAGCTCACACATCTCCCAACGTGCTTATGGGAGCTGCCAAGTCTAAAACGATTTATCTGCTCTCGAAATAAACTGTCTAGTCTTCTAGAAGGGGATGAATTGACGGTTCTTTCATTAGATCTTGAAATAATCGACTTGTCACATAACTCTCTGACGGATATGGTCCCACAATTTATTTTCGAGTTTCCTAGTTTACGTATATTGAATTTGAGTAATAATAAGATCCGGGAACTACCGGAAACACTCTGGTCATGTGAAACTCTTCAAGATCTTAATCTTTCCGATAATCAACTCGAATCTCTTCCGATGTGTGAGCCCGAACTTATTTATCGAAGTTCATTCCATGCTCAGAAACCTCATCAGCCAGTCTCAGTCCTACAAGCTGATAAAGTTTTAGTTGGTAGAGTGGCAGTGAAGGCACCGTCATTTGACCGAAATGCTTCTCTTTTTCGACGAGCACCTTCCACCATCCGAGCTATATCAACAACTCAGGAACATACGGGGAGCAGTGTTATGGATACATGTGATTATTCCTCTCTTCAAAAACTCAATCTCACTAACAACAAGATATCTATGTTTCCGGAGGCTTTACCATGCTTTGCTCCGAATTTGATCGAGTTAGACATCTCAAGGAATCCACTTTATGAGATTGATGTCCAGTTTATCCCAGCTTCTTTGAAGAAACTCACCGCAAAAGCCTGTGAAATCATTAGAATAGGAAATGTCATGACGAAGAAACTCCAATCTCAGATTGTTCGAAACTGTCGTCATGGAGAATCAGCAGGTTCGGCTTGTCAACACAGATCACACAACCATCTGGTATCCCTTACCACAATCGACCTATCCCATAACAAGATACCTTACATGCAGCTCATTCGTCAAAATCCCTCTGCTAACGAGTTCGAAAATTTCGGCAAATGGGAGAATACTTATGACCATAAAATAGCCCCAGGACTTGACCTTTTGTACCCTTCCCTGGAGGGTCTGAATCTCACGGGTAACTGTCTCGTAGGCAAGTTTAATCCGAACATAGGACACCAGTCTCATCTGAAGTGGATCAGGTTAAGCAAAAATAAGGATTTGACGGCGATACCAATGGAGTTTGCTTACCTTAAGAACACGAAACAACTGACTGAGTTGGGGATGGATGATTTACCAAACTTGGTGGAACCACCGGTGGAATACCAGCAAGTCAGTCTAAACCATCTACTGACTTACATGAGATCTAAACTGAAGGCGTAAGTCCTCTCTGTTTGATACTCTTACCATTTTCTACCCTTTACCAGATTATATAGTACTTTTATCATTATTTACCCTTTACCATTTTACCTACTACCGTCTACTTTTTACTATAATATTCTCACTACTAATTCTCACCACTAAATACCCTTTACCATGTCTACCCTTTATCATGTCTACCCTTTACCATACCTTGAATTATCGATCTTTGCCCTTTACCATTATTACTCTTTACCATATTCCTACCCGTTCCACACATCATCTATAGGTCAGACTACTATCGTAGCATCAAGCTGTTCTTTATCGGCAATGGAGAACGAGGCAAGACAACACTCCTTCGTCGTTTGAAGGCCTTGCCAAATGACAAGAATGTGGAACGTACAGCTGGTATTGACATCGAGTCTTGGATTTATCCTGACACAGCAAAGAAGAAGAAGAAGCCAGTGAACTTCATAGCGTGGGATTTCGCTGGGCAGGTAAGAGAGTAATAATAGCATACTAATTAGAATAATAGCACGCTAATCAGAGTAATAATGGCACATTAATCAGAGTAATAACTGCATTAGAATAAGCACACTAATTAGAGTGATTAATCAGGGTAATAATAGCATACTGATTAGAACACTAATCAGAATAATAGCATGTTAATTAGAAAAATTAATAGCACTCACTATTAAAATAGTATAACACTTTAATTAGAGTACCAATAGCACTCTAATTAGAATTGCTACTAGAATAGAAGACTTCCTCTAACAACACTATTGAAGTACTTGTGTCAATGATGTATATACTAATTGATCTAGAGACAGTCACATAATCAGAGGCCCACATTACAGATAATAATCTTAACTTTCCTAGACATGGACAAATTGGGACCTCAGTTATACAGACCCTATGGAAGTGGCACTAGTCTGTATAATATACAGTGGAACCTCAGTTATACAGACCCTATGGGACTGGCACTAGTCTATATAATATACAGTGTAACCTCAGTTATACAGACCCTATGGGACTGGCACTAGTCTGTATAATATACAGTGGAACCTCAGTTATACAGACCCTATGGGACTGGCACTAGTCTGTATAATATACAGTGTAACCTCAGTTATACAGACCCTATGGGACTGGCACTAGTCTGTATAATATACAGTGTAACCTCAGTTATACAGACCCTATGAGACTGGCACTAGTCTGTATAATATACAGTGTAACCTCAGTTATACAGACCCTATGGGACTGGCACTAGTCTGTATAATATACAGTGTAACCTCAGTTATACAGACCCTATGGGACTGGCACTAGTCTATATAATATACAGTGTAACCTCAGTTATACAGACCCTATGGGACTGGCACTAGTCTGTATAATATACAGTGGAACCTCAGTTATACAGACCCTATGGGACTGGCACTAGTCTGTATAATATACAGTGTAACCTCAGTTATACAGACCCTATAGGACAGGCACTAGTCTATATAATATACAGTGTAACCTCAGTTATACAGACCCTATAGGACAGGCACTAGTCTGTATAATATACAGTGTAACCTCAGTTATACAGACCCTATGGGACTGGCACTAGTCTGTATAATATACAGTGGAACCTCAGTTATACAGACCCTATGGGACTGGCACTAGTCTATATAATATACAGTGTAACCTCAGTTATACAGACCCTATGGGACTGGCACTAGTCTGTATAATATACAGTGGAACCTCAGTTATACAGACCCTATGGGACTGGCACTAGTCTATATAATATACAGTGTAACCTCAGTTATACAGACCCTATGGGACTGGCACTAGTCTGTATAATATACAGTGTAACCTCAGTTATACAGACCCTATGGGACTGGCACTAGTCTGTATAATATACAGTGTAACCTCAGTTATACAGACCCTATAGGACAGGCACTAGTCTATATAATATACAGTGTAACCTCAGTTATACAGACCCTATAGGACAGGCACTAGTCTGTATAATATACAGTGTAACCTCAGTTATACAGACCCTATGGGACTGGCACTAGTCTGTATAATATACAGTGTAACCTCAGTTATACAGACCCTATGGGACTGGCACTAGTCTGTATAATATACAGTGGAACCTCAGTTATACAGACCCTATGGGACTGGCACTAGTCTATATAATATACAGTGTAACCTCAGTTATACAGACCCTATGGGACTGGCACTAGTCTGTATAATATACAGTGGAACCTCAGTTATACAGACCCTATGGGACTGGCACTAGTCTATATAATATACAGTGGAACCTCAGTTATACAGACCCTATGGGACTGGCACTAGTCTGTATAATATACAGTGTAACCTCAGTTATACAGACCCTATGGGACTGGCACTAGTCTGTATAATATACAGTGTAACCTCAGTTATACAGACCCTATGGGACTGGCACTAGTCTGTATAATATACAGTGGAACCTCAGTTATATAGACCCTATGGGACTGGCACTAGTCTGTATAATATACAGTGTAACCTCAGTTATACAGACCCTATGGGACTGGAACTAGTCTGTATAATATACAGTGGAACCTCAGTTATACAGACCCTATGGGACTGGCACTAGTCTGTATAATATACAGTGTAACCTCAGTTATACAGACCCTATGGGACTGGCACTAGTCTGTATAATATACAGTGTAACCTCAGTTATACAGACCCTATGGGACTGGCACTAGTCTGTATAATATACAGTGGAACCTCAGTTATACAGACCCTATGGGACTGGCACTAGTCTGTATAATATACAGTGTAACCTCAGTTATACAGACCCTATGGGACTGGCACTAGTCTGTATAATATACAGTGTAACCTCAGTTATACAGACCCTATGGGACTGGCACTAGTCTGTATAATATACAGTGTAACCTCAGTTATACAGACCCTATGGGACTGGCACTAGTCTGTATAATATACAGTGTAACCTCAGTTATACAGACCCTATGGGACTGGCACTAGTCTGTATAATATACAGTGGAACCTCAGTTATACAGACCCTATGGGACTGGCACTAGTCTATATAATATACAGTGTAACCTCAGTTATACAGACCCTATGGGACTGGCACTAGTCTGTATAATATACAGTGGAACCTCAGTTATACAGACCCTATGGGACTGGAACTAGTCTGTATAATATACAGTGGAACCTCAGTTATACAGACCCTATGGGACTGGCATTAGTCTGTATGGGACTGGCACTAGTAGTAATTTTTTAAAGCAAAAGTGTTCTATTTAATGCATAATGAATATCAGAATTGCACGACTGAAGTTAGAGGGGACATGTTTTATCTATCATTGCAGGAAGTCTACCACACAACTCACCAATGTTTCTACTCTAAGCGTTCCATGTACCTCGCTCTCTTTAGACTCACTGATGGAGAGAAGGGGATCGATGAGTTAGAGCAATGGCTGAGGAATGTTCAGGTATATAAATCAAAGCAGTATATAGCCAACTGGTTGTGTCCCAAGGGTGACCACTATATACAGGTTCCACTGTATAAGCTGGCCACCTCTGTATATCAGCCAACTGGTTCCACTGTATAAGCAGACCATATCTGTAATATCAGCCAACTGGTTGTGTCCCAAGGGTGACCACTATATACAGGTTCCACTGTATAAGCTGGCCACCTCTGTATATCAGCCAACTGGTTCCACTGTATAAGCAGGCCATATCTGTAATATCAGCCAACTGGTTGTGTCCCAAGGGTGACCACTATATACAGGTTCCACTGTATAAGCTGGCCACCACTGTATACATAGAACATTGCCTTATACTGTGACTCCATTGCTGTATATTATAGTTGAGAGCTCCTGGTTGTCCAGTGGTCATCGTGGGAACTCACCTGGATGCTCTACCAGACGCCAGAATAGCCAAACAGCTGGAAGAAAAGGCCATGCAGAAATACTCAAATTCCAACGTCTACCCAAAGGTCAGAGTTCATAGGAAATCAAGCAATCCTAGACCCCTCAGTAGAGATATTATTAGGGGGTGAGAGGGGGGTGGAGTGTGGTGGGGGAGGGAGCTGGAGTGTGAGGGGAGGGAACTGGAGTGTGAGGGGAGGGAGTTGGAGTGTGAGGGGAGAGAGAACTTTAGTGTGGGGGGAGGGAGCTGGAGTGGGGGGTGTGGGGGGAGGGAGCTGGAGTGGGAGGTGTAGGGAGTTGAGTGACATTCTCACTGCCATATTCCTTCCCTTTGTACTTTCCAAGGAGAAAACATTGTATTGTAACCAATATTCTGTGTCCAGGTTGTGGGTGTGGTCAGTGTCAGCTGTCTACGGAAGTTGTTGGACATCGGGAACCCCATGGAGCCGCTTCGAAACCTCCTCTATACTGTGGCTACTCACCTCTCTCTCAGCAAGGATGGAATCTCTTGTATGTAATGGCTGTGTGTGCGTGTGTGGTAGCTATCTGAAGGACTGTATAATGAATAGGATGAGGCTTGCATGTTACATGCTTGAAATAAGTAATTTATACTTCTTTCATCCTTATCTCCCTCACACCCTATCTTCTCACCCTTATCCCTTCACACCCTCTTCCCTCCTTCTCCTCTTTCACACCATTCCCCTCACTCTCCCTGCCCCTTTCCTTCCCTTCTCTCCATAGTGGAGTACAAACCTGACATGTCCGAGACAGATCCCAAAGCTCTGTTCCAGCAGCGAGTCCCCAAGACATTCCTCTCCCTCCAAGAGAAGATCCAGGAAAAGGTCTTTCAGCTGAAGAAAGATGGAAAGGCCCCAATAATGGAAGAAGCAGATTTCCGAACAGCTTTCTTAGAGTTGTTTGATGATGAGGAGGAGTTGAATGAAGCTGTGTACTTTCTTAACTTACAAGGTGCATGCATACACATCCACAGCCATAGGGTCCTTAATACATCCATCCATATAGGTGTTGGAATAGAGGAGTTCCACTGTATACAGAGGTGTCCTCATTTCAGGGTGTTTGAATAGAGGAGTTCCACTGTACAAAGAGGTGTCCTTGTTTCAGGGTGTTGGAATAGAGAGATTCCATTATATACAAAGGTGCCTTCATTTCAGGGTGTTGGAATAGAGGGGTTACACTATATACAGAGGTGTCCTTATCTCAGGGGGTTGGAATGGAGGAGTTCCACTGTATACAGAGGTGTCCTCATTTCAGAGGATTGCACTGTCTCTTTCCACAGGAACTCTCCTTCATTTTGAAGACCATAATCTGAGGAACGTGTACTTCCTGGATCCAGAATGGCTGGCTAAACTGATGGCTGACGTCATCCATCCAGCTGCTGTGGGAACGGCTACCCACATCCACAATGGTGAGGAGTGTGGTAATAGGTGGGTGTGGGAGATGGAGTTATTTTAACTTGAAACATAATCAAAGATTATTATAACACTCAGTGGAACCGCGCTATTCTAATCCCCTGAAATGAGGACACCTGTATACAGTGGAACCTCGCTATTCTAATCCCCTGAAATGAGGACACCACTGTATACAGTGGAACCTCGCTATTCTAATCCCCTGAAATGAGGACACCTGTATATAGTGGAACCTCGCTATTCTAATCCCCTGAAATGAGGACACCTGTATACAGTGGAACCTCGCTATTCTAATCCCCTGAAATGAGGACACCACTGTGTACAGTGGAACCTCGCTATTCTAATCCCCTGAAATGAGGACACCACTGATACCTCTGTATACAGTGGAACCTCGCTATTCTAATCCCCTGAAATGAGGACACCTGTATACAGTGGAACTCCTCTTTTCCAACTCTCTGAAATGAGGACACCTCTTTATACAGTGGAACTCCTCTTTTCCAACTCTCTGAAATGAGGACACCTCTGTATACAGTGGAACTCCTCTATTCCAACACCCTGAAATGAGAACACCTCTGTATACAGTGGAACTCCTCTTTTCCAACTCTCTGAAATGAGGACACCTCTTTATACAGTGGAACTCCTCTTTTCCAACTCTCTGAAATGAGGACACCTCTGTATACAGTGGAACCTCTCTATTCCAACCCCCTAAAATGGACACCTCTGTATACAGTTGTACCCCTCTAATTTAATCCCCTGAAATTAGGATACCTCTTGTTAGAATGTTGGTTCCACTGTATGCATAATCACTAACCAATGAACTTGCACTATTTAGCACACAGTGACTACTGTATACTTAAATGTGGTAAAGGGTCATTCCTAGAAAAGAATACTATTCATATCTCTTTCCTTCAGGAGTGGCTGAAATAAACGCACTCTTTTGTCAGCGAGATATCCCTCCAAACATGAAACACCGTTACATCAGTCTCCTAGAGAAATTTGAGGTGTCCCTGAGAATAAACCCTAACCAGATGATCATTCCCTCACTGATGCCGGAGAGTATGTCCTACCCTAAACCCGATGAGACCCTTAGTGATATCCCCTCCTCCATGCTGGACGATGTAGAGAGATATTATCAGCCTCCTCTTCACAGGTTTTGGGTAGCTGATTATATTCCCGATGGGTTCTGGCCTAGACTGATCTGCCGAGTGGCTACTGATCATCAGATCAAAAAAGTGAGTGTTTTTACAGTGGAATGTCTCTATTCCGGACACCTTGAGAAAGATCTAATTAGAGGTGTGGCCTCATTTCTGGGAGGGAAGTCCTATCACTGTTCACACACAAGCTATTATTTGGGACATATCACGAGTGTCCCTAGTTCAGAGGTGTCTTCATTTCAGGTGGTTGGATAGAGGGTACTGAGGTGTCCTCATTTCAGGGGATATGATAGAAGGTACAGAGGAGATGTGTCCTCATTTCATAGAGAGTACAGAGGTGTCCTCATTTCAGGGGGTTGAATAGAAGGTACAGAGGTGTCCTCATTTCAGGAGGTTGGATAGAAAGTACAGAGGTGTCCTCATTTCAGGGGGTTGGATAGAGGGCACAGAGGTGTCCTCATTTCATGGGATATGATAGAGTGGTTCTACTTAATGTTGATATTTTCATAACATATAGGTTCTATGGAGTGTCACAGGAGTCAATATCTCAGATACACTAGAAAGTAGCACGAATAAGCCCATGTTGGACCCCCTCTCAACAGAACAAAATGTAGAGAAATCCACTGCCCCTCAAGAGCCCAGGGAGACTCTAAATTGGACCCCTTGGAAAACCGGTATGGCTTTCTCTTATAGGGGGAGAACCCTGCTCATTGTACGACAAGTTAGCAACGAACCTTGCAAGAGCTTTCATGATAAATTCCCTCATAAAAATATCAGATTGCTACCGCCTAAACATCGTATTGAAATCCACATTTACACCAACGAATGGGTAACGCTTTCCAACGAACTCCTCTATGTAAACTCCACCTTTTCTCTGGAAAACTTCGAGTGTCTGCCAGGTCTAGCCACCAAGCTTCTGGTTATGATCACTGGACATGTGAAGACTTTAGCCTTGAGCTGGTTTCCAGGAATGCTTTCCTTTCCTAAAGGGAGGTCGTTCATTACGTATATTCCTTGCTGGAAGTGTTACTCTGAAATTGGTTTATCTAAGTCTCTGGATCAAGGTATAAGGTTTAGAGAACTTTATCTTGTTCTGGGAGAGTATTATTATGGAATATTTTTATTCTAGACAGCTTGGAATGTATAAAGTGTTCTGATTACAGAGGCAGTCTCCTTATAGGGGATTGGAGTTCATTATACAAGCTGTTGGACATAATATCTTAACACAGAGGTGTCCTCATTTTAGGGGGTTGGAATAGAGGAGTTCCACTGTCTACAGAGGTGTCCTCATTTCAGAGTGTTGGAATAGAGGAGTTCCACTGTATACAGAGGTGTCCTGATTTAGGGAGAAGCCCCACTTAATGCTGTAACTATAGTAACATGATTCATGATGAGTAAAAAGTGCTATCTGTAACTGATTCAATAATTGCAGTGAGCTCCTAGTAACAGCTGACTTCAAATGAAATGACTTCTGTTTTACTTAAACCACTTTCACTATTCTCTGTCGGCCATTGACCATGACAATCATTAATGTGTCTAGATATGTAAGTGTTGAACTACGACCTCTCATAACAGTGGAAATATATAGAATAATATTATTACTGTATAACTCTTCTCTGTTCCAACCTCCTGAAATTTGTATTAAAGACACTTGCAAATGATAACCACTTCAATGAAGCCATCTCTGTATTTTGGACACTTGGATATGTCCCAAATAACAAGCTTATGTATTACAGTTTCACTCCCAGAAATGAAGCCATCTCTGACACTTGGATATGTCCCAAATTACAGCTTATTAACAGTAATGAACTTCACTCCCTAAAGTGAGGTCATCTCTCTAACCAGGACACTTTAATTTGTCCCAAAGTGTCCAGAATAGAGACTTCACTGTAACTGGCTCTGCTTGAACTAATTGAATCATGTGACACCTTTTCCTTGCAGTTGTGCTTGAGGGTGACTTCATCTGTAATGGAGACAATCCCATAAGAAGCTTCATTATGGAGGACCACATAGTCACAGCTGCCCTCAACAAGTCACTGGAGTGCTGTTTCCATGGCAAAATCAAGATCATGCATGTGGCCCCAGACCTGGTCAGTAACCAAAAAAAAAAAAAAAAAACATGGTGAAAGTTTTATTACATAAATCCAAATATATTTTAGCAAAGAATAAATGGCAAATTGCCACTAGAAAATTTCATGACTAGAGAATTTCATGACTGGAAAATAAACTCACAAATTTAATATCACTGACAAGATTCCATTTTAGAATTTATTTTGGAAGGGAGAGAGGGGGGAGGGTGAAATTGAGTGTGGTTTTCTCCTGGATTGAATGTATCCACATAGCACACACTACACAGTACACACCACACAGTACACGCCACACAGCACACATCATACAGCACACACTACACAGCACACACTACACAGCACACACTACACAGCACACACTACACATAGTGTGCCATATAGTGGGGTCTGGGAAGCATGTCTTCCCCTAACAATTCCAAGGTCTCTTTGAGGGCTTCTGGTGCAATTTAGATACCAAAAAAATGTGAGTAGTTAAATAGACACTTCTTGTGATCTTAGAATTGAGTGACCACACCCCCCACCCCCTCCCAATATAGAACCCTGACTGAGTACTGTAAACCAGTTCACTAATAAAACTTAACTCTTCTTGCTCCTAAGTTTCCAGTTCTGCAATATTATAATCTTTTTTCTGAGACTAATAACTTTCCTGTTTCTAAGACAAATCAGTCTAAGACAAATCAGTGTAAATCAGCCTCCAGTTTCTAAGGCTACTGTTTCTAAAACAAATCAGTCTAAATCGATTTTCTTTTTATAAGGCTACTGTTTCTAAAACAAATCAGTTTCCTATTTCTTCTTTAGATATTTTGGGACTTGTCCTCTTACAAGGATAGCTGTGCTCCACTTTGTGTCTTTGAAGATGAAGTCCTGGGCAAGGGAGGGTTTGGATTTGTGTGCAAAGGAGAGCTTCGAATCACCTCTACACCAGAAAAAGTGAGTATTTTGAAATGTTCTCACTAGTAGATTATGGAGAGGTGGTAGTGAGGCGGAGTTTCAGGCCACATCAATGTAAATAAGTCCCACCCCTCTGCCTCACATCAAAGAAAAATGAGTTGAAAGTATAGACATCAAAGAGAAATCTAACTCTATGTCCTAGAGAAAACATCAGGAATCTAGCTTGAAAAGAAGAATTTATATTTAATTATTAAATAAATTTTCTGTTATATTTATTATTAGAGTATTTTAGCCAGTCCCCCAACAGTGGCATTTTGTTGTTCAACGCTGCATATTTTATTTCTGTTTTCCTTTGTGTTTTAGCCCGTTACAAAGAAGAATGTTGCAGTGAAAGTTTTCCTGGAAGACATCGGGCCTCTATTGGAGAGCACTTCCATCAGCGAACTCCTTGAGCTCTCAAAAAAGCCAAAACACCTTCTCTTTGCTTACAAAGAGATACGACAAGAGGTGTCTTTCCTCTCAAACCTCAATCATCCCAACCTGACAAAACTCTGTGGAGTGAGAACCAACCCGTACATGTGTCTAATGCTGGAGCTTGCACCCAAGAAGAGCCTCAGGGCTATTTTGAAGGAATATAGAGAGTGTCAAGTGTCCTTGGAGCCTCTTACACTAAAGAAGACGGCATTGCAGGTAAGAGGCAGGGTGGCCCAGCCCTCTATGCTGAAACCTATTGCATGTACAGTTTAGTCTGTTTTCAGGACAGTAAGGCCTGCCAAAAACATGACCATATTATGTATCAGGTAACCTAAAAACTGTCAAGAAATGTAGTGGAACTCCTCTATTCCAACCCACTGAAATGAGGACACCTCTGTAGTGGAACTCCTCTATTACAACCCCCTGAAATGAGGACACCTCTGTAGTGGAACTCCTCTATTCCAACCCCCTGAAATGAGGACACCCCGCTGTATACAGTGGAACTCCTCTATTCCAACCCACTGAAATGAGGACACCTCTGTAGTGGAACTCCTCTATTCCAACCCACTGAAATGAAGACACCTCTGTAGTGGAACTCCTCTATTACAACCTCTTGAAGTGAGGACACCTCTGTAGTGGAACTCCTCTATTCCAACCCACTGAAACGAGGACACCTCTGTAGTGGAACTCCTCTATTACAACCCACTGAAATGAGGACACCTCTGTAGTGGAACTCCTCTATTCCAACCCCCTGAAATGAGGACACCTCTGTAGTGGAACTCCTCTATTCCAACCCACTGAAATGAGGACACCTCTGTAGTGGAACTCCTCTATTCCAACCCACTGAAATGAGGACACCCCGCTGTATACAATGGAACTCTGTATACAGTGGAACTCTGTATACAGTGGAACTCCTCTATTCCAACCCACTGAAATGAGGACACCTCTGTAGTGGAACTCCTCTATTACAACCCCCTGAAATGAGGACACCTCTGTAGTGGAACTCCTCTATTCCAACCCACTGAAATGTGGACACCCCGCTGTATACAGTGGAACTCTGTATACAGTGGAACTCCTCTATTCCAACCTCTTGAAGTGAGGACACCTCTGTATACAGTGGAACCACTCTATTCCAACCCCCTGAAATGAGGACACCGTATACAGTGGAACTCTGGACACCTCTGTATACAGTGGAACTCCTCTATTCCAACCTCTTGAAGTGAGGACACCTCTGTATACAGTGGAACTCCTCTATTACAACCTCCTAAAATGAGGACACCCCGCTGTATACAGTGGAACTCTTCTATTCCAACCTCTTGAAGTGAGGACACCTGTGTATACAGTGGAACTCCTCTATTACAACCTCTTGAAGTGAGGACACCTGTGTATACAGTGGAACTCCTCTATTCCAACCCCCTGAAATGAGGACACCCCGCTGTATACAGTGGAACTCTGTATACAGTGGAACTCCTCTATTCCAACCTCTTGAAGTGAGGACACCTCTGTATACAGTGGAACTCTATTCCAATCCCCTGAAATGAGGACACACAGTGGAACTCCTCTATTCCAACCCCCTGAAATGAGGACACCTCTGTATACAGTGGAACCACTCTATTCCAACCCCCTGAAATGAGGACACCTCTGTATACAGTGGAACTCCTCTATTCTAAGTGAGGACATCCAGGAGTGTAATTTTAAGCTGACAAACATTCTATTATGTCATGAAGATTTCAAGCTGATAAAGTTAAATGGTTTCAGAATCTCTTTCTCTCTAGATTGCTCAAGGATTAGAATATCTTCACATGAATCAAGTGGTACACTTAGACATGAAATCTCCTAATGTCCTCATCTGGCAGTTCCCCTCCCCACGAGACAAGCGCCAAATTCGAATCCATCAGTCCGGGGAGGTGTTGATCAAGATAGCAGATTACGGTATTAGCCAGGTCAGCACAGGTCTGACCCTGAGGGTGGATAACTCCCCAGTAGGAACTCCTGGGTTCATGGCTCCTGAATTATTCGATAGAGCCGGACAAGTCATATCATCAGAAAAGGTGAGAGGGTTGCTTTTGTGTTGTTGTTGTTGTTGTCATCATCATTGTTGTTGTTGTTGTTGTCATAGTTGTTGTTATCTTCTCTTCTGGTTTTTTGGGAGTGTTACGTCAAGTTATACTGTTACACTGTCATGTTACACCACATTATGCTTCATTACACCATGTTACGCTACAGCATAATACTACAATGCACTATGTTACACCACATTACACCATGTTACACTCCACATGCTACATTCTACTACAATACATTATACTCACATCACATGTCACATGTCTAGTCATGTCAAGTTGACATATTGTGTGTCCATGTCACTCCAATGCATCATTACCATAATCAACTTTCTTTGTAGGTAGATGTTTTTGCATATGGGATGGTGCTTTATGAGTTGCTGAGTCAGCGATCACCCTTCGATAATGTCCAGCCACAACTCAAGCGTAACCACGAGGTTAGAGATGGTCATCGTCCATTCCTCCATGCCAAAGAGACACGTTCCCTCGTCTTTCTTCAGGAACTCATGATGATGTGCTGGGAACAAGAACCAGACAATCGTCCCCAAATGAACCAGGTGGTGAAATGGATCCAGGCTCCAGAATTCGAGAGGCTCAGAGCTGAAATCACTCTCAATGACGTCAAGTCGATCTCATGTGCTTGCGTTTGCAGGATTTTACCACAACATGAGATCCAAGAACACACATCACCTTTCAGAGGCAAAGAAAAGACATTCTATAATGACCTGATTGACTTTGAAACCTTGCAAAAACATCAGCTTGATGAAATTGGCACCTTAGATAGTCTGATTGAAGAATTGGAGAGGGTGAATCCACAGAATGGAAAAGAATCAGATGCTTCCATTGATTTAATTCTCCCAAACATGCTTCCTTCTGTTTCAATGGAGAGTGTTTGCATCGAGAACGCAAAAGGTGACAGGTTTATGAATGACGGGGAAGATGTGTATCAGTTCCTGCCAACACGGGCACGGAAGGGAAGTATTAGGAACCAGCGCAAGTCAGAAAATTTTACTGGTGGACCAGACTCCGAGAAAAAGGGGTTTGACCCGTATACACAGATCTGGATGTGCGGTCGTGATCAACGAAAGGGAATGCTGCAAATATTTACTTACAATGACGGTCACCCTGGACATTATGTGAGTAAATATAGCCAATACATTGGGGTGTGGTCACAGGGTGTGGTCTGGTTATTTTGGGGCATGGTCTATTTATATAGAGGTATGTTGGGATAAAAATGTTAGGAAGTGATACTAATGAGGTGGGAGTGTTTTACCACACAAAGCTCCACCCCAAAATGTCTGGAATAGAGATAATATGCTGTTTATGTTTTGTATTCACCAGCTGTTCAGCGGTTACTGCTCTAGAGATGAAATCACAAGCATGTGTCCAGTTCGGAACCAAATTTGGATGGGAACTTCCGCCGGAGCCATCAAGATTTTCCATGCTCCCACCCTTAAGACGAAGTTCACGTGTACCTTAGAAACTGAGGGACCTGAGGGGACCACTAATCGTACAATCTTGGACATAATGTATGTGGAGGAAAGAAGAACGGTTCTCGTTGCTAACTTCAGTGGTGAAGTTTGGTCTTTTTACGACCAAATAGTGGACGATGGGTTAAAGTTACAGTGCAAGATAGAGTTAATTGACTGGTCGCCATGTTACCATCTCGCTAAGGTTAGTTCTCTCTAAAGAAGGATATTAGATGAGTAGACTGAGACAAACCAGACAAAGAGGTGTCCTCATTTCAGGGTATTGGAATAGAGGAGTTCCACTGTATACAGAGGTGTCCTCATTTGAATAGAGGTTCTACCGTATATAGAGGTGTCCTCATTTCAGAGTATTGGAATAGAGGAGTTCCACTGTATAGAGAGGTGTCCTCATTTCAGGGGGTTGGATTCCTCTAGTAGCCTTCAGTGAACATTTATCTTAAGTATACAGTGAAACAGACCCAACGGGACCGGCACTAGTCCATCCTGTGCATGTGGAATATCCCTATATGAGAAACAATTCATCTTGAATGGAAACGAGTGTTCTGTTCTATTTAATGCATAGAGAAATTTTATGCTCAAGAACAGCTGAAGTCTAGTAATGTAGGTACACTGTATCTATGTACAGTGTGTGGGTATAGAATCTCTGTACTATACAGTGTGTGGTATGTTCCCTTTCATACTGAAACACATCTCATTTCTTCCTAAAGGTTGTCTTCACTGGACAAATAACAGTAGAGGTTTGGGGTACAATGGAGAACAACAGACTGGTGGTTCTAGAATGCTCCAAAGCCAGCAGAAACTTGGACCACACCTATCTCACCGTGGAACCAAAAGACTCGAGACTCAAACTCTGTTCTTATATAGCTTCCACAAACTTTACTGACAGTTCAGGAACTCGTGTGGACCACATCTGGTTGTCCTATAGACAGAGATGTGTCCTTGTATCCTTTGATGCCAAGACGAGGGAACAGAGGTGTATCCTAAACTGTGCTAATCAACTGAGAAAAGGTATTACTTGTATGTGTATGTGTTCTTAATGTACAGATAAGTGTGTTCTGTCTGTCCATTCACTGGTATTGTGGAATCTCTCTATTCTAGACACTTTGGGGACAAATTAAAGTATCCTGATTATAGGAAAATAGTCTATTTTGAGGAATAGAGTTTTGTTACTGTTAATAAGCTGTGTATTGGGACTAGGCCTGTCCCGAATAATTTTGGGAATAATAGGTGCCTGCTGGAATAAGAGAATTATTCCAGCCTAATAGGGCTTCAAACCTTGAAAAGGTCAAAATCAATCAACTATTCTAATAGTACATATGCTCAGCTATGTTACTAACTAGAGTCATTGGTGTAAACTTAGTCCTTCTGGTTCAACCAAGTTCTGCTGCTTCTAAATGAGTATTTTCACTTTTACAGAACTTTCACTCAGAGACAATCATGTAGAAACCTTGCAATGTAATTGTTAAATCACAAGAATCACTACTCAATTTCCTGAGAATAATAGGACAATCCTCGAGAATAACAGGAGTATTTTGGGGAAATTCTGAATAGAATAATAGGCAGAATAATAGGGACAGCCCTAATTGGGACACATACAAAGATGGCTTTCATTTGGATCAAGGAATGGAATTGTTGATATATAAGCTATTAGCAAATTTATAATATTGCGAATTTTGTGGTCAGTTGTTGGAAGGTTGTAATAAAATTAACATATTACCTGATAATTCCCCTTAAAATAAGTTAGAGGCCATGGAGTCAGCAGTATAGCCTATTGCTAGTGGAGCCTATTGCTAGTGGAGCCTATTGCTAGTGGATTCAACTCACTCTGTGAGGACACAATGAGACTATGTTCTATGTAAATGTGGTTGTTGTTCTTCTTCCCAACTCTTTTAACCGTCAGCAAATAAGCTAGGAACCTCTGTTATGCTTCATTAAAACTCACAGTAGTAAGGAGTACTTTTTTGCTCAATAATGAGAATAATAGCAGAATATTTTGTGAGACATGCCATGCCTAAAGGTCTCTAAGTACATATTGTCAGAGGTAAATAGAGTAACCCACTTGTGTAAACTACCTGAGTATGTTTACATTATAAGCAGCCACTTTGTTGTTTACTGTAGCAACAGACAAAAAAAAAAAACCACTCTTACTAGAAGACTCTAGTAATAGTTGGTGGTTTCACATACTGGTGTAAGCTATGTCTGTGATTACATTACTGGAGCCTCATGAGTCCTCCTGACTGGTGTAAGCTATGTCTGTGATTACATTTAGTGCCATACTGGAGCCTCATGAGTCCTGAAAACTGGCCAGTATATACTGTTAATAGAGTACTGGTGAATAGATGGTAGCTTTCACATACTTGTGTAAACTAGGAGAGTTTATTTATAGTGACATACAGGAGTCTCCAGGCGACTGACCAGAGGAGAGTCTTAAATATTGTATAGGATTGATTCTTTGGTGCATATTGTGATGTTAGTGATGTGAGTGATGCTAGTGATGTTAGGTTGAAAATAGAATTTTAGTTTGACCTTATCTGTTCACCCTCAGATGGTCAGGTGTATTCCATAGAAGTAACTCTATACCATGACCCTCCAGGTTTCTAACTTCATTGATGGAGGTATAATGGGGTTTTCCATCAACGAGGAAGAAGTATATCTGCAGCATAGAGAAATAAACCTATTTTTTTTGTTGCTTGAACCACAAGGAATTTGAGATCTAGGCTACTGGTGGGTATCTTGTTTCAGAGGTTAATTACTCACATATATTGGAATAGGGCTTCAGAATAGAGCTTCAAAGTCAGTTCACTCTCATGAGGGGATTGACTGAGATCTCAATGCTCACACACTGGCATCATTTCTCTGAGGATAGAGTCAGTCACTTCATGAGAGTTTATGTGTATTATTCTCACCAGAATTCTGAGGATTTAATCAACCACTTTTGTGTATTTTTGTGTAGACTTATTCCCCTGATTGCCCAGAAACTGAGCCGAGGTGTCAATGACCTCTTTGTCCTTTTCTTTGATTGAACAATTAAATTATCTGTTAGATAGTGAGTAGTCATCTTGTACTTGAATCAATTATTATTGGAACTTCTCCATTCTGGGCACCTTGGGTGTAGCAAAGTGTCCTGAGTAGAGAGGTGGTCTCAGCTTAACTTTCGGGGGGGGGGGGGGGGGGGGGGATTGAAGTAAAGTGGTTCTATGGTATACAGAGGTGTTCTTATTTCAGGAAGTTAGAATACATGTATACCGAGGTGTCTTCATTTCAGGGGGTTGGAATAGAGGGGTTCCACTGTGTACAGAGGTGTCTTTTGGAATAAAGGAGTTCCACTGTATACAGAGGTGTTCTTATTTCAGGGTGTTGGAATAGAAGAGTTCCACTATATACAAAGGTGTCCTCATTTCAGGGGGTTGGAATAAAAGAGTTCACTGTATATAGAGGTGTCCTCATTTCAGGGGAATTAATCAGTGTGATTGACTCTATTCCTCTGCAGAAACCAGTCAATCTTTTCAAATCACAACACTAATTTGTGCTGGCCATAAAGTGATGATCGGTACAACCATTGGCAGTGTAGCCATCTTTGATTCTGAAACTTTCAATGTCATATCCTACCTCTCCTGGCACAGAGAGAAAGTTAGAACTTTGTTGATTATGCCTTCACAAGTTGAGCCATGCATCTGTGCTGAGATTTCACTCCCAGACCAGGAGAATGGGAACAGAACAGGCAAGAATATGAGATCAGTGGCTCGGAGAGTGCAGAGTTTAGAAGAGGGTGTAGTTAATGGCTCTACAGGTCAAAGAAATACTCAGCACTCTGCTTTAGATAATGCATCACAGGCAAGACCAAATTTCAACTTTCAGTCATCACATTTGAGCAATGATAACAGTGTCACAAATCCAGAACCAGAATCAGTCATGATTACTAGCGTAGGGAATGGGAAAAGAACCTATTCTCTACATTCCCAGACCAAGGAAGACAAGGTGAAGCTGTTTGACAGTGCATCTGTGAAAAAATCACAGTATGGCAAAGGAAGCAGGCAAACTTGGGAAGACATTGTCTTTCTGACATGGAGAAGTTAGTCTATTTCATTGAATTTATTTATTAATTTTTTATAATGATGTTATAATAATGAATATAATTATGTATTACTACTATATACAGTCATGAGGTTATTGAGGTGTGGATCAAGCAATCAATTATATACAAGTTCCAGAGGTGTGGTTTCATTTGGTAAGGGTCGTTACCGCGTATTCTGTTATTACCTGGGTTTAATTTTCTCTGATGAACAATTGCAAGTTTAATGAATAACTGATAAACTGACACAAATGTGTGAAAAATTGTTAAAACCACTATTTATCTAGTGTGATGATTACGCATGCGTGCTGGTGATATATGACAGTATGTATAGTGAACTACCACATGAAAAGGAAAATATTTGTGAAACAAATCTACTCCATGCTACTACTTGTAGAAGAGTTCCTCTTTCTGTGTAGAGCTTACAGGCCTGGACCAGGGCACGTCCTGGGCATGTTCTCAGCATATTCTGGAACCATCTGATTAGCAAATGACTCGTTGACACCCACAGTTTTGTCTTTTGCCACACTGATAGGCTATAACTGGCATTATTATAGTTGTGCCCAGGAACACAAGGCAGAGAATAGACAACACTGAGCTGGTGAACTGAACTGCAGGTTTTTCAAATAGAGAGTGAAGTGCATTAGTACCCGGTGGGTCAGTGGGAGGGTCAGTGAGAGGATTGGTATTGGTTCTGGGAGGATCAGTGCTGGTGTTGAGAGGATCGGTGCTGGGTGCAGTAGGATGTAACAGAAAATTCTCATAATCGACCTCAATGAGACAGGGAGGCGATTGCTTGACCCAGAATTTGAGGTCCATCATCACATCTGACATTATGTTCCGTACACGAAACTTCAAACTAAAGCACTTCTGTTGTACTCCTTCAGCAGGAGGACACAGATGCTCCTGTTCAGTCACATCCACTATTGAAGAAACAACGTTCTGGTTTTCATCTTCATAAAAAGTTAACGTCCCATTTGCTCTTGGACCGTTAAAAATCAAGTTCGAGTATGCAGTACCATCCGAGTATGATAATCTATACTTCAGAGTCACATTCTGATCACTCCTAATGAAGATCATGTAACCAAAGGACATCTCAGGTCCATAAAGGTCATTTGTTTGTGGGAACTCCTTCAATACGTTTACTATATATACAAAACAAAGCATTTACATCAACTACTACACAGCTAAAACATTATTAGGTAGCTAGCTAACTAGGTAGGTATTCATAGTTACATAAACTATAGCACTCTAGCCTTTAGCCCTACCTTCAAATGCTACTCTACTAGACTGAAAAATCAAAGACATTGATTGAAAAGTTATAGACATCTCATTGCCAGGACTCTCTAAAACCACTTGAGCTGAGACTCTAAATAGAGCATAATATTGACCTCTTTTCAGAGCTAGCTAGAAATTGACTCTTATAGCTGTTGTGAAGACTAACCAAAACCCACATACTGCAGATTCTAATACAGATGTTTATTGTTTGTCTTGCCTGGAAGAACTAAAGTGCTCAGTAGCTAGCTCAACTCAGTTAGCTTCAAACTGCTGCTAGAACGATGCTGTGACTGTATCCTACAACATGTCTTTCATTTCCTAACGACAGTTCTTAGATATCTAGCTACAACTGCTGATTAAAGAGGACATCTGGAACACTCCAATCTAACACACCACATCTACACTGCAAATCAGCGTGCGAAGTGGTGATATGCAGCGATCAGGTGTTACAAATTCACACTAGAGGCCTAGATCGAGCATGCACCCACTTACCCGAAACGCCATTACCACAGCTGCCGAGGATACTCCGGATGTTAATTAGTAACACCAACGCTGGTAGGATTAAAAGTTTCATTGTGTTCAACTCTAAGCTCTTTCACGACTGACAAAGTCAGACTCTTTTGGTTTTTTAAAGCCCACAATTTGCGCGGGAAGGGCCCAGGGAAAGTCCAGGGGGAATCTATTACATCATTTACAATTATAATTGTGCGCGCGCGGGTGGATCTAGGCCTGACTCCTAGTCCTAGCTGAGCACAAAATTTTGCTATGCTCCTATTCTCCTTAAAGTTACCCATTATTCCCCCCCAAATAATTTTATTGAGAGTTTTACTGTAGTATGATAGATGTCTCTACATAAGTCTTGCCTTGCTGCTGTTCATTAAAAGTGTTGTTCAAAAGTGAAAATACTCTTTCTGAAGCAGCCCATGAAGGCTGTATCAGTAAGGTCATTCTGCACAAGGTAGACCAGTGAAGGAGCTCACCAGCATAGCATGCACACTCCACCACTTTAGTAGATCAAAGTTAGAGTTATCAGAATTGAGCTAGCAAGATAGCTAGCTAATTCAGCTTTCAGACAGATTGAACATAGAATTATCTACAAAAGGGAAAATTTTCAGTTGATCAAGGTCAGAAGCTGTTGGCTGAATTTCATGTATTCTGATGGGTGAAAACAACCGGGCTGGCTGCCTTGAATACAGCTAAAGTCTTCTCTGAATCATTTATCAAATGCCACATGTGCACTACATATGAGTATGACCGGCTATGTACTAGGTGTGTAGGTGACCAGTCATGCATGACATTGACATGCTCAGCCTGCTGCTGCCCTGAAGCAGGCTAGATGAGCATGTCAATGGTGTCTATTATGCTGCCTGCCCACCCCAGCTGAGAGCAATAGCTGAAACTCCTGAAATTATTACCCTATTATGCTTCAATTTAAGATTATGCTCAAATGGAGTTTATTATTATGCTGCTTATTGTACTCAGGCCTATGTGGGTCTCACCTAGCCCAAACCTACTTTTCATAGACAGAATAGCTGATATAATTATTATATCAACAGAAGACCATGTGCTTTACAGACCATGTGCTTTACATATCTGGACTATAATAATGTATAATACTATTCAGCCTGTATCTCTGAGTGGATAGTCTATAAGCCTCTGGTAATAATTATGCAATAGCTTATATAACATAACTTCTCCTGTCCCTCCTATATACCTCCTCTCTCCCTATATTCTCTCCCTATAATATACCTCCCTACACACCTCCTCTCTTCATACATATCCTGTTGAGAGAGATGGGTAGTTAAACTGGTAACAATAAATATTATTGAATGGTGAGGTTCAAAACAATGTTCTCCAGAGCATTCACCTTCACCGCATGCTGTCTGCTTCACAGCAACATGTCAGACCAGGAAAGAATAAGTACTATTACATCATGTACATACATGTGGTGAATCTTATTTAATGGTGAGAGGGGAAGTGAGAGTTAGTTCTGGAGGAAGCATGTCCCATGGAGAAGGCATGGAGCGGTCCTATAGGAGACATCCCAGACTGTATAAGAGTAATGGGAGACTCGACATGGCTCTGAAAATACCTGCAAATATACAGAATACATCTCTCTCTGCTTCTAATTTTGAGAGTCAAAATTGCAGTCATTCTAATTACAATGCCACCACTCTAATATAAGCACCACTCTAATTATTATAATCACTACTCTAATAAATATAAGCCTCATTTAGCACAACTCTAACCATCACTCTTGATATCCACTTCATTAAGGACCACTTACTTCCTGTTCTGTGGTTGGACTCTTGCCTCTATGTCAGCTAGTGATGTAGTGAGAGAGGCCAGGTCCAAGGAGTTACCAGACTCGGATAAACCCTGCAAGACAGAGAAAAATAAATTAGAATGTAGCTATAAGTCAGAACATTATGAAGTTTTCTGTCACATCTTCATTAAAGCTAGTCTCTATAACCATTATCACAGTGGAACCCAATCCAGGACACCCCTCTATAGCTAATAATAGTGGAACCCAGTCCAGGACACCCCTCTATAGCTAATAATAGTGGAACCCAGTCCAGGACACCCCTCTATAGCTAATAATAGTGGAACCCAGTCCAGGACACCCCTCTATAGCTAATAATAGTGGAACCCAGTCCAGGACACCCCTCTATAGCTAATAATAGTGGAACCCAATCCAGGACACCCCTCTATAGCTAATAATAGTGGAATCTAATCCAGGACACCTTTCTATAATAATAATAGTGGAATCCAATCTCCAGGGATTTAATCAACCACTTCACGAGAGTTTGTGTATTTTTTTGTGTAGACTTATTCCCCTGATTGCTCAGAAATTGAGCCAAAGTGTTTGGTATAATATTATTATACCTCAATATCCTTTCCTCTGGTTGAATAATTGTTAAAATTAATAGTGAGCAGTCATCTTGTAGCTACTTGATTCAAATATAATTAGAACTCCTCCATTCTGGACACCTTGGGACGTAGCAAAGTGTCCTGATTAGAGAGGTAGTCTCATTTCAGGGGGTAGAAGTAGAGTGGTTCCACTGTATACAGAGGTGTCCTCATTTCAGGGTGTTGAATAAAAGAGTTTCACTGTATACAGAGTGTCTTCACTTCAGGGTGTTGAAACTTTATCCTACCTCTCCTGGTACAGAGAGAAAGTTAGAACTTTGTTGATTATGCCTTCACAAGTTGAGCCATGCATCTGTGTCGAGATTCCACTCCCAGACCAGGAGAATGGGAATGGAACAGGTAAGAATATGAGATCAGTGGCTTGGAGAATGCAGAGTTTAGAGGGTGTGGTTAATGGTTCTACAGGTCAAAAAATGCTCAGCACTCTGCTCTAGACAATGCATCACAGGCAAGAAACTTTCAGTCATCACATTCAAGCAATGATAGCAATGTCACAATCCAGAACCAAATCAGTTATGATTACTAGCATAGGGAATGGAAAACGAACCTATTCTCTGCATACCAAAGAAGACAAAGTGAAGATGTTTGACAATGCATCTGTTGTGAGAACTTGACCCTTAAGCTTATCAGAGCTACAATTATACTACTGCACATGCTCAGAACTAGACATTTATTGCACATGCTCAGAACTAGACATTTATTGCACATGCTCAGAACTAGACATTTATTGCACATGCTCAGAACTAGACATTTATTGCACATGCTCAGAACTAGACATTTATTGCACATGCTCAGAACTAGACATTTATCAGAACTAGACATTTATTGCACATGCTCAGTACTGTACCTTAGTTACCTATTGTTATGAAAAGAATAAAAAAGTGTATTTACTTGTAGTCTCTATTTCTAGCTATCTAGCTAAGAAAAAGGTAACTCATGAAAGTGTGAAACTTGAATAAGATAATAGAAGTATTTGCTTTCTCTTTATCTCTAAGAAGATGTACTAAACTTGAACAAGACAGTAGGAGCTATTGCCTAATTTCTCTCTCTCCCTTTTTTATATCTGTAAAAAAAATCACAGTACAGTAAAAGGAAGCAAGCAAACTTTGGAAGACATTGTCTTTCGTCTATTTCATTGAATTTATTTATAATTATGTTATATGATATATATTACTACTATATCAATTATGAGGTGTGGATCAAGAAATCAGTTTCAGAGGTGTGCTCACATATATTTGGTAATGGTCGTCATTGCGTATTCTTTATGCGGTTATTAATCACAAGCACGCATGATGCGTAATCATCGCACTAGATAGTGGTTTTTATGAATTATTAGTTCATAATAATTTATTTTTCACTACCACTTGAGAAAGTTTGAAACAAATCTACTCCATGCTACTGCTTGTAGAAGAGTTCCTCTTTCTGTGTAGAGCTTACAGGCCTGTACCAGGGCATGTCCTGGGCATATCCTCAGCATGTCCTGGAATCCATTGATTAGCACAATTATACTTGTTTGCACTCACAGTTTTTTCTTTTGCTATACCAATAGGCTATAACTGTCATTATTACAGTTGTGCCTGCGAACACAAAGCAGAGAATAGACAACACTGAGGTGGTGAAATGAACTGCAGGTTTTTCAAATAGAGAATCAAGTGCATTAGTACTGAGTGGATCTGTGTCAGGATCAGTGCTGGTGTTGGAAGATTGGTACTGGGTACAGTAGGACATAACAGAAAACACTTGTAATCGATGTCATGAGACAGGGAGGCAATAGCTTGACCAGAAGTTCAAGTCCACATATCTGATTCTATGTTCTGTACACAGAACTTCAAACTAAAGCACTTCAGTTGCACTCCTTTAGGAGGACACTAATGCTCATGTTCAGTCACATCCACTAGAGAAGAAACAACAGTCTGATTTTCATCTCTATCAAAAGTTAACAGAGGCGGATCAAGGGGGGGGGTTTAAAGGGGGCAATTGCCTCTCCCTTTTGTGACATAATAAGTTCATGTTTTGCTAGCTTTGTACATTGTAGCTATATTGTACATGTGAATATGAGATAGAGAGTCTGGCATGCCTGCAGTGTTTATAGCAGACCTGAACATTTTACAGCTGGTGGGCCACATCCACCTGTTGGCTGTCCCTGCCTGGCCACCTAAGAACATAAATCAAAACATAGGTTGCTATGCACAAAATATGGCTATGTTATTTATTTATTTAGTAGTGATGCACTGGCCTAGTAGCAACTAATCATATTTTGATGTTTTTTCCTGTGGGGAAAACTAGTAATTGTTGGTATGGCCTTCCTTCACAACTCGGGTTTCTCAAGTGGCTCCTTGTAAACATTAATTGACCATCATATATTCAGAATCACTGTCTGATCACCTCTAAAGAGGATCTTGTAACATCTTGATGTTTACTATACAAGATAAAACATTTTCACAGTTTAAATATTATTGAATCTAGCTAGCTGTCTTTTTCATTAAGTATCACTTGGAGAAAATCTATTTCTTAGAAAATGAAGACATTATTGTAAGAGTGGTGCAAAATAATGTTTTGGAACAAGTGAGGTATTCATAGTTGCTGACAAAAGCTAAAAATTATCATGCTGACACAAAATATTATTTAAATACTATGTTAGACTAGTCCCTGCAATGAAAGTGGCAAGAACTATAGCTATATATAGCTACTTGGAAAACTTCTTAACATTTTGTCCTCAGTTAGCACTTGCTTTCATTACAAACTTAGCAGCTTAACCACTACACTAGCTCTAATGTAGAACTCCATACATAAACTAAGCATAGCACAACTAGCCCTTAGCCCTAGCTACTCCTCTAGACTTAAAAGTCAGACATCTCATTTTACCAGTAATCCTAGTTTAAAGCCACCTGGGAAATATAACTAGATAGAAACTATGCAAGTAAATTCTGAATTATTAGAGCTATGGCTGTCGTGAAGACTGACCTAACCTCACCTCACATACTGCAGGTTCTAAGACAGACAGATGTTTGTCTTCTAGCCTGGAAAAAAACTTATAACTCAGCTAAGTGCACAGTAGCTAGCTCATAATGTTATTCTATAACAGGACTATAGTTTACAAAGTGCTGCTAGAGCGAAAGTCACGCTCGAGCTAGACCTAGAACGCGAACGGGGGTGATTCTATGTGTAAATTCTCGACATTACGTCATTTGTAATATACCTGTAATATTCAATAATATAAAATAAGATTACTGAATATAAAATAAGATTACTGTAATATACTATAAGAATACTGTAAGGAAATTTACACATAGAAGCACCCTAGAACGGCCATGCACCGCTTACCGGACACGCCATTACTACAGCTTCCTAGGGCACTCCGGCTACCACGCACCAACTAGCAAGCAGTACGATAATTAGATAGTTTTTGAAGCCGAGCCGATCGTAAGTCCATTTAAGGCGCACCTAATTCCCCAAGAAATACGACCGGTTATTTCGTCCGGCTATTTCGTCCGGTCATGCAGGGGAGAATCCGCGCCCTCGCTCGTGCTCGCTCATATCACGTCATGAGCGTATTTCTGCAGAGCCACGCCCAGGGCAGAAAGTGAGAGACAATCAAGTTTTGTAACTGTTGTAGCCACATTTGGGCTAGCCCTAGCCATTTTGCTTTACTGCAGAGCTAATATCTTTCAGTATATCCCGAAGTGATGATCTATGATCAGAAAATCAAGCCATGACTGCTTCAACTCTCATCACAATTTACTGATGGAGCTACTTATTGTTCGTGTTTGCCTGTGTTGTTCTACTATTAGTAAGTATAAGGATTGAAACTATCAAACTAATTATGCTGAGATAACTGTTTACAGCTTTAAGTTTACAAAATGACAAAAATTAATGAACTTTTCCTGAATGGTTAATAAAGCAACTCTATACTATAACTTTAAACCTCATCTTCCCCTCCTGGAAGGGTGGGGACCTGATGTGGGGTCTTTTGGGCAATTAACTACACAGCCTTATCCTTAGTTCCTGAGTGGGGATTAGATTCTCTGTGAGTTTTGGTGTGTCTAATTATATGGGGAAGAATACTAAAGTGGACTGAGACCTACAAATTAGCCACTATGTACTTTCATGGTATTATAGATATTATAGTGACATACAATAGTACCTTTGTACATGACAATAACTATTACTTGGGGCTTAATGCACTTGCCCCATACTAGAAAGAGGAGTTGTGTGACTCTTGCCTGTAAATAATTAAGATGTGTTGTCTGTTCTGAACTGGGAAACTCCTTCATGATACTATGCATTCTGGTGTTTGCCTACATTCAAGTGTTTCAAATAATAATATTTTTATTATAGAGGTATGACAAGTGAAAACTTGAATAAGGTCATGACTATTACTGAAGATAGAATTCTGATCTATAGTAGTTCGTGACAGTAAATCACATTTCTTCCTCTATTTAGAGTATGACTCGTAAATCTCGTTCCTCACTATCCCATGCTGCCTTCATTGGCCGCTACCTCCACAAGCAAACTCACTGGGAGATGAGACGTCCCCTCACCACAAGCCTGGATTCAGAGGGGACCACATCCCTCCCCCTAGATGAACTGGCCTTTTGGGGGGTGGTGATTATTCTCTGTGCCATCTGGAGGAGAAAGAAATCCTCATGTCCAACCCACTGCCGCAGAGTGAAGCTTTATAACCAAACATCTGCATCCAAACCTTACATGGCAAGGCAGAAAGTGTTACTGTTTAAGAAAATATCTGAGGATATTATAAGAGTGATTCAATCAATGTCTGGCTATATCTTTAAGGCAGAGTGTTTTAATGGTTCCAGACAAGTGAACATATCATGGTTCCATCTGTTACTATCAGGAGATGTGGAGTTAAACCCAGGACCTTACACTGGTGAAGGTAAAGTAACTATACAGAGTACCACATAGTAACAACAACACTTACTATTGCAATTGAACCTCTGAATAAAGGACACATTGGAATCAGGTCTATTGTCCCTTGTAGTACAGGGGAACCTTTGGATAAAAGACACACTGGGATCAGGTCTACTGTTCCTTGTAGGGAGGGGAGGAGAGGGGGTATCATTATATCATTTTTAGTTGTCCCTCCGGCCTTGTACAGAAGTTGTCCTTATTTCAGGGAGTTCTTTATCAAAGGTATTATGGTCATACTAACTCATGTTATTAGATGCTGGTGTAAAGGAAAAATTACTGACTATTTGTGACAAATTACTAAGTAAGTACCAATAATTAATACAGACCTGCGAAGTCTCACTCATTGGGAGTGATTCTCACACCTGGCTCCCTTGCTTTTAGTGCAAAATTTATGCTAGCCTTAAAGTACATATTTATGTTAGTCTTATGGACATCTCACACCTAACCTTTCTCCAACCTGTTATTATTATCAGAGAAAATAATAGTAAACCTCATTTATACAGACCATAGGGACTGGCATTAGTCTGTATAATATACAGTGGAACCTCAGTTATACAGACCCTATGGGACTGGCACTAGTCTGTATAATATACAGTGTAACCTCAGTTATACAGACCCTATGGGACTGGCACTAGTCTGTATAATATACAGTGTAACCTCAGTTATACAGACCCTATGGGACTGGCACTAGTCTGTATAATATACAGTGTAACCTCAGTTATACAGACCCTATGGGACTGGCACTAGTCTATATAATATACAGTGGAACCTCAGTTATACAGACCCTATGGGACTGGCACTAGTCTATAATAGCTATACGATAGAACATCAGACTATGAAACCACTTCTGGTCTATATAAGTGAATCATCCAGGCAATGTTAATTTTATTCTATTTAATGCACAGCAAGTTTGAAATGAATAATATGTTGTTTTTTCCCCATGAATTTATGTCTATATAATCATAGTTAACTGAACTTTAAGGTTCCATTGTATTCATTATTGTTCTTCTAAATAGCTACTTTGTAAATCATCATAAGTGGTTAGTTGTTGACCTTTATCTTTGACCTTTAGCAGTATATGAGCCAAAAACTTATCCTTCACAGAGGTGTCAAATCTCACTCATTGGGAGTGATTCTTATTCATTTTCTCTCTTAATATTGTTATACCGAGTCTCACTCTAAACTTCCCTTAACATAGTACATTAGAAGATTACCCAAAAATTTTTTTATTCTAATTAGCTATAAAGGACTGGGATGCTGTGGTTTCAGCTGTTGGACCACTCACAGCCCTATGGTACGACTTAGGTCGTAAACTAGGAATACGTCATGACACTTTGGCCATTATTGCAAAGGACAAAGATACAACTTGTCTTTGTCTCAATGAGACTATCGCTCAATGGCTTCAGCTAAACTATATCACAGATAAATATAGTCATCCAAGCTGGAGGAGTCTGGCAGAAGCTGTGGTTGATTTGAACAAGAGTCTATTTCTTAAGATAGCCAGTGATCATGAGGCAAAGGATGAGGAATCTATAACTATCAAGAACGAACAACCTAACCTTAGCAATCAAGCCATGTCCTCTGCCGAAACAGTCAAACCTAAACCATTACTTCATGAGAATACAGATGGTAAGGTTACATATAACTCCTTTAAAAATGATTCAATAGCTATGAATCACATCACTAAAAGTAGGCCTGCAATATATAAGTGTAGATAGCCTTATAGTTAAACCTGTTGCTTTGTTGCTACTATATTATATTGTTCAATAATAATGTAGAGAAAGTTAGTGGTTTGCATACTTTATGAGCGAATGTAGCAAGATATGTAGGGAGAAGGAAGGTTGTATTGTACAAGTACCACTCAATTATTACTCTACCATTATCAGATGTTAGTAACTCTTGACTGTCACTATCCATCTCAAGTTTGTATACTTTTTGTTGCATTGTGACCTCATCCACCTCTACATTCCCTTCATTTCCAAGAATCTTCTTCCTCTAACTTGGTTTCATTCAACAAATACATGACAGAATTTAAACCTGATCCCATAGAGAGGCTGGTCTATCTAGGAAGACTTTTCTGGAGCATGATAAATGATAGTGGCAGACATAGCTATTTGGATTTCAGATCTAAAGCCAGGAGGGGTTCTGATTTATCAGCTTTTAACCAGCATAATCAAACTCATGATGTTGTAATAAATAATTTTATGCTAGAGTTAATAGTGTAGACACAGTAGATATGTTTACAGATGTAGCATATTCTGGTTCTACAGTTCAAAACCATTATCAGATTTGGGTATAATATTTACATTAGATTTCAGCCTCAAGATCATACTTGAATCAGTGCACCAGTTCTATAGCAACTTCAGAAATCTCATCTGGACCAACTCTTTTCATTTCCAACTGTAGTCTATAGATGATAGCTAGTAAAAGAAACCTTTGTTGATTTAAGATGTTTCTATGATGGGAGTTCAAACAACTGGTATCCTCTTGTTTTCTTGCATAAAAGAGAACTAACAATGAACTGTTGCAATTAACTCTATGACTGTTGGTAGTAAGAACTGACAAGAAACCAGTTTGGAGACAAGTAAAGAAGTATTCAGATCATACCATCTTTTGGCCTGATGTTGTTTCTTCATTGCTGAGCAACCTATTTCTCTCACAATACTAGTTACTGGTATCACTAAATTAGTTTTCTAATTTACAAGTTTGCTAGAATATGGCACCCTGTAGATGACGCACCACACCCTCTGTTTTGTGTATAGATGGTGGCGACTCTTTACCTAATGCATACACTTTTTTGGAGAATATCTCCTCACACTGACAGGTAGTTTTCTTCATAGAAATACTAGTTTTGTTGATATGTCTGGATTAGGATATGAATTAGAATCTACATTACATAAATGCCAATGAATTATTGCCCAGATCTTATTGCATCTACATAACATGTGAAATTCTAATCTGACATTAGACATTTTTTGATCAATTCGTGCTTCTTTACTAATTATTTCTATATGGTACCCTATTTTCCTTAGTCCCCAGGCCTAGGCTTGTGATGTATTATGTGTATAATAACAATACATCAGTATTCTCTCCATGCACATCTGTTATGTTCCTCTTAGTTCATTCTAAAGTCAAGACATCTGCTGAAGAAGTGAAGTCTAAATTATTCACTGAAGATAATACAAATTGTAAGCTTGTAAAATTTATGTATTCTATTTATTAAAGGGTTCAAGTATGCTACTGATAAAATTTATTATTGTTATATACACTGTCTTTGAATAAAAATCATACCGATTATCGTGAAACTCATAAACTTTATAGTACCGTGGTTACTAACTGTCTAGCTACTTCAACTCAACACTCCCCTTTCTCTGACTATTCAGCTATTCTACAGCAGCACCTATCTATCTATATGTATATATTATGTATGTATGTATGCATGTACGTATGTGTGTATGTGTGTATGTATGTATGTGTGTATGTATGTATGTATACACACACACCATGGCTCCTACCAAAGCCCAACTCTACCAAGGCCTTTCTATAGCAAGGGCCATCTATATCTATTCCAAGGTCCATATAATGTATATCATGGCTATCTCTAGTGGATTCAAATCCAGATTGGATTTGAAATAATATTATTGTTTCCATCATTCAATGCTAACATCATTATTGTATGTAAACAATGTAGCTGATGCTATCTCAGTCCATTCAACTGTTAAAGAGCAAAGCTTTCCAAACTTGAAAACAGAGAACTTGACCACAGAACAAAGTGAAGAATTGATAGCCGAATTAACAGTAGAGAGTGAAGATATGCGATCAAAATTTGCAACTCTTGTTAGTATAATGAATAAATCACTGCAAAAAAATAAAGTTTCTGTTAGCGAGTTGACAGTAACATTTATTAATTTAGACTTGGATGAACTGGTCGAGATATTAGAAGACGTGACGGACATGAATAAGGCCATATTAAAAGCGAGTGATTTTTGGTCTTTCTTTGATTATGAAATAGTGAAATGCATTATTAATACTCATTGCAGAGATGATGCTGATTTACAGCAAGAAGTAAAATCATATGAATCAGATTTCAAGATATACTGCGAGAAGAGGCTTTGTGAGGTCCCTGTGGACAGTTTTAATGCTTCCATACCTTCAAAAACATCCAATTTACATCTTAAAATTGATGAAACCTTCAAAATTAAATTATGTAAAATAAAAAAAATTGAAGCTAAATTATCCAATTTGCTAGGCAAACGTTTATATCTCCTGAAAGTTGAAGATGGCTGCATAGAACTTGTTTTTAGCTATCTTGGTAAAATAAAGTTGACATTACCACTAAATAGCCAACAAGAAGAGGAGTTGTCAAAAATGAGAGTATTAAGATTGTATGATGATAATTGTGAATATTACCCTGCACCAACACTAGTACGATCGCCATCTCCATCGTCACAACAATCACAACTACCTTCAACAAAAGAGTTGTCAAGTAAACCAACTACTGGTGATTCTGATGTTCCTCCTTCAAGTACGTAGCTATTAGTTAATGTTATAATGAAATAATATTACAATAATTATTACAGAGATGCCAAAACTTTTGCCACCATTGAAGAGTAGAAGTTACTCTGTCAAAGCTGAATCTGCAGTGAGTGACAGCTACAAAGGTTAGTTCATATTGTAGAATATTATAAAGAAAGGTCTTCGACTTTTGAAATGAATTTAATATCATCTTATGGAATTGATATGTAAATAGAAGCATTTCTTTTATTTATAAACAAGTCAGAGTTGTGTGTAGTGTACTTACAATCTTTAACATGTAGTCCTCTGTTCTAATCCCTGCATAGAAGGTTGGCCTTGTGAAGTTTAGTCATCATAATGATAGGGGTTGAGTAGAATGTGTATTATAGAGAGTTGGTGCAGAAAAAAGTATGATTCCATGTTTATACATCTGTTCAGGTATTTACCATTTAAAGGCACACAATCATTGGTAGAGTAGTAATATACTATCACTGTAGTAGTATTCAATATACTAGCTATCAGGCAGTATTGGTATAATCTCAGTTTCAGCATCTTTCTCGACTTTTCTTTGATTTATGCGTCTCTAGCTCTCTTTAATTAGAAGGTTTTTCTTACCACAAGCTCTTTACTTACAAATGAGATGCTACAGGTCTCTTTAAGTTCACTGGCTACTCATCAATGGCTCTCAGGCATAGAGCAAGTTAGTTACTAATTCTATTTACTCATTTTCACGAACATGTTCCCTTCTGTCCTGGTGGGATTGCCAAATATAACATGTTTTATCATTGAAAATAGATAACATGTACACTTTTCACACATAGTTAGAAAATAATGCCCACATGGGAAGGCCAATTAACCACAAAAATCAATCAAATATTGTAAGCTACACTACACATAAACAGTTGCAATAAAAGTCTATACATGCTTCTTTATAGTGGTTGATTTTTTTCCCAGAGAGTGAGGAATAAAATATTGGAGCTTAATAATATTATTATCTCCCATTTTATCTTTCTTGTATTCCTCCTTCATGGATACGTTTCTGCAGAACTGCATAGATAGACTGGTTTATTGTTAGCTGTTCCATCTTCAAAATTCAACTGTTTGTTCAATATTTCCATTTCTCTCATACTCCTTCATCTGCTGATCCACCATCCCAATCACTGTCCAAATTATAGCTCAGTCAATGCACATTAACACCACTACAGTGAAGCCATACATGTCAGTTGGTGACAATGGTGGTCAAGGCATCTTTAAGCTATCAAGTTCTCTCTCTCTCTAGCTAGTAGAGGAGTATAGATAAAGTATGGGGGAGAGCCAAGGTTCAGTGTGTATATTTAGCTCATTAGAAAAAGAATACAAACTATTGTGGCAGGTATGAGTAGGCCATTATTTTCTTAAGGACCCATATTTTTCTTAATTAGTGATGTCATCAACAATAAGATTTTAACCACTAGATAGCTATCTATATTCTTGAATAACAGGATGATATGCAGTGAGAGAGGAGGGTTATGTTGAATTACTTATAGAAAAGTGGTTGAATGTTTCTTATTATTGGCTTCCCGTCTTTGAACCTCTTTATCTTGACAATGGTAGCACCTAGGGCTATGATATAACTTTTATCCTGAAGGCATTTGAACCTAAAACTAAGAACTAAATTTTGATATACCGCGCAAAGTGGTCCCTTTTCCTAAATTCAGTCACAATTATATATATTCCACTGTTGCGTGTTTGGCTCTTTTCAGAAGTTCCTTGGGTGTTTGTAATTTATAACAGAGATTGAATTTACATGATAGCAAAGCACACAGGCTGGTCAAGTTCAGATTTGTGATCTGTAAGGATGTTTCGAATCATGCTGAAGGATTGCTCAGAAGCATTTGATCTATAAAGCATTCCAATGAATAAGAAACCTCTTCACTAATGTGAAGAACTGGACTATTATTATTTTACCCTGAAGCATCATTATTATATCAAACAGCTCTTCTCATTGGTTATTCACAAACAGTTGTTTTCATTGGTTCATTTTATTTATCACCATGGCATATAATCATCGTGTTTGTTTATTTTAGTCAGTGTATTCAAAATCTTGTTCCTGTAAGTATCTATCTCCTGCATTTAAATAATAACATTGTTATTACAAAACACTCCTCTCCGCCAGCATTACTACACAGAGTTTCCTCACAACTACTTTTTCAAGACTCAACCGTGTTTTCACATGCAATATAATTTTCAAGACCTTTGTGTCAGTAAACTCCTGGAATTCCATGGTACATTTCTTTACGTTTAGTGCTTTTGTCAAAGGTCTACAGGTCGACAAAGAAATCATCAACATCAACCAGTAACTCTTTTACTGCTGCTTTTAGGAAAAGGTCTGCTAAGTGACAAATACATCCTATACTGAAAACATTAGGCTGTTTCTCCTTCACCTGTGAAAGAACTTGAGTTATGTTTTCCCACCATAGTATTACAAGTGTCAGATTCAAATCCTGATACCATGGAATATTTTTGGCATCATACTGAGTTAGTGCCCTCAAACAGCTTGCTAGTGGTAGTGATATTGCAGATTGGCATATCTAGAAATCGAGTACCTGACCGACCTTTCTTGTCCCACATGCAAACCAGAATAGCAAAATGTTTCTTATCACCTTTATTACTCTCGTCACAGAGGAAGGAAAAGGAGAGATTTAGCACAAACTAACAACAGGCCAGCTCCTTTTACAATGTGGTTGTTTTTGCTTGAGCAATTTTAGAGTCAGGAAACATGGCTGAGGTAGCTAAGGTTGGTAAAATGATCAGCAGTTACAAAGGACAAATCATGTTCAGCTACAAAATTAGCAAAAAGTACTTCAGCTCTTGTAATTTGATCTTCTGTATCCCTCTGAAATAACATCGACAGATTCTGATGTCCAGACTAAGCTTTTTGAATTGACTCTGCATTTAACAGTTGATACATGGTTTTTTTTCTCATTGTTCATTCCAGCATTTGCAACACTAAAATCTGTGTTACAGTGTGCTTAAGAAACTCCTTTCCTGCTAGCTGACATATATATCATTACTCTTCCACTCCATTTTGAAACTACTGAGCCTTGGTTTATTGTTACTTGGACAGTTTAGAAAATTGTCACCACGTCATTCAGTGTGGCAAGATCAACCAGATCCCAGAGCCTTTCAAGATATTGGTTTAAGTGCATATTTCGTTGTGGTGTATACTTTTCAGATTGCTTGTATGTGGCTCATGCAGCCACATGGAGCTATAGAGCCTTGAATTTTTTATTTTTTTTTCAATGGCATTTTTTGTATTACATTTCAGTAAAGAAGCTTTTTCCACTTACTTCCATGCAAAGCAGGATACCCCTTCCTCTCACACGCACACCACTCCAACTACAGTGGAACCTCTAAAGAGAAAACGATTTAGGACCAGGCCCCTCTGTTCACTATTCAGAGGTTGCCCATTTTTATCATGCTACTGCTCCCAATTATAGTGTATAATAATTCATTTACTCATTGCTGTACATTCTTGTGGCTCAATTCATTTTTATGACACTGGAGTATAAAAATTTCATAGCAAGTTTAAACAGTTGGATTAGAATCAAAAAGGGTAGCTTGCTTTAATGACTTTATATGGGCACATGCTATAGCATCTCTAGCTGAGTTGATCATGCCAGCTTCTTGATGGAATCCATGGTCCTCCAGAAACAGTTTAACATTATCTAGTGCATTAAGTGCTTCACTAAAGGTTTTCACTGTTGGCTTGGGTTCTTCATCCATCTCCCTGCACTCTTCAGTACATTCATCAACTTCCTCTTGCTCCTGTGCATCACTTTCACTGCCTAGTTGTTCCATAAACTCGATTTCCCAGTCATTGCCACTGCCTACACATTGAAGGAACTAGTTCAAGGCCTTTCAGCCAACAACCTTGTATAAAAATATTACTTTTTCATTCATAATCCAATATAAATTTGATTTCATTTGAAATTTTAGAGGTCAGTTTATCATTGCTAGAGCGCGCTAGTGCTAAGCTAGTGTTCACTATTTGGAGTTTAGAGGTATTCACTTAAAGAGGTGATCTGCTGTAAATTTTCTATGGGAGTTGCTCAGGGGTGTTCTGTAAGTTTGCTGGTGAGAGGTTATTCGCTCGTTAGAGGGTTCATTTTTAGAGGTTCCACTGTATTTCCTCCTTTTACTAATTCTTTATTACCTCCCTGTTGTTACTGGCTGAAAACATTTATTCATCACAATATTGTTTATGACTTCTATTATTTATTGTCCCATGTAGTTTCCCTTGACTTGAAGACAGTACGCAATGCTCTGTGGGTTGCCAGAAACCATTGGTACAGCATTGGTATAGGGTTGAACTTTGAGCCATCTACTCTTGATGCTATTAGGTATAGATATCATGGGGCTGACCGTTGCCTCATAGAGGTTATCTTAGAGTGGCTGAGTTGTGCTGTGCCCCAACCTTCATGGGGTGCACTAGTGGAGGCTCTGGAATCTAATTCAGTCAACTATCCTGACTTAGCTGCTAAGATTCGAAGAGAGTACATGAAGCAAGAGTAACTGTCTACTGTTGGTCTTACAATTCTTTCTATTCACAACTGTCACATTACATTAACTCCATTGTTGTTGTATTTGTAATAGTATTTACATTGAATTGTTTCCCATGAGAACAGTACCCGATTTATACATGCAGTTCATATGTATTATAATATATGCCAATTGTTGCCATGGAAAATAGCTGGTCATTAACAATTCTACTGGCACAGAAGTTGAAGTTTGCATAAATTGCATGACTTCATTTCTATGATAGCGATGACAATGATATATAGTATTTCCTGACATGGCTAATAGCTAAATGGTTACTCTTGTCCTTGTACATGTACAGTACATATAAGATATTTATTACATCACAGATTATCATATTTATCCCATGATGTACCAAAGAACAATAGTCCAGGCATTTTATGGAGAAATTTGGGTCCACCTTGGACTAATTGCAATATAAAGTTTCTCAACTGTTTCCTATACAGAAAAGTGTGCTCTATAACATACTAAAAGTCCTAAGGAATCCCTTCAGGCAAAAGTATAGAAAAATGGCCAACCGTTAACCCACTTTTGCCTGTTAATACATGTACTATTCCATAGTAGGTGGTAGCTATTGTTAACGCTTGCTGTTGTTTGCTCTTTTTTTTTTTTTTTTTTTTTTTTTTTTTGCTTTTTTCATATGATTATAAATGACACTTATGGGATGGCTTTTCTTTCAATTGTTATCATCTTCATCTCTTCATCATCTACGTAGTTCTTCATGTGTCAGTTGGTCTGAGTTCATGCAGCTCGATCCTTTGCAGTTACCACAGGCTAGGGAACATTTGACATCGTGCTTCCTGCATGTGCACCTCAAACTACAGCAATCACTCTGACAGTTGCACCTAATTACCCTCCTAGTAGCTCATCAGGGGCTGGAGGCAAATCAGTGCATGTATACTGGCATACGTAAGTCCTCTCGCTTTCCCTCCACCCCCATTTCTCTGGAAGGAGTTCATCCCCAGTACCTATCCACTGCTGTACCTGTAGGTATGTATGGAAGCTGTGATACTTTGCTGCAGCTGAAGTGGGTGGCAATGTCTGTTAACATTGGAAGTGTTCGTAGCCACCTTCTCACAAAATCACTTGTAGCGCAGGGAATCAAGTGTTTCACCAGGTTTCCCTTTGTAGATACCGACCAAAGCTTGCTCCCCTGCAGCAATAATTATCTTCAAGGGAAGCTGATTGTGAATCGAATACCTTTGCTTGCTCACAAAAGTGATGGCTTGACCGGAATATCTTTGGCTCTGGCCTGAAATATGTGCTGCGGCAGTGTACATGCTTGCATGATAGCACAGCAAAATCAGCAAATCTGTGTCATCACCAACCAGCACAGTATTAACTCTTGTGACTGTCTCCACTGCTTTCTGCACAATGAGAAGGTCAGTATCTCCTGGAGCGTGATGCACCTCACAATTTCTCATCTCTAGATGTTCACTAAGCATCTTGATCAACTGCTGCTTATTGGTTTTGTTTGCCAGAAACCTGTCTTTCTTCATTGTGAGCTGCATATCACTAGTAAATGTCACAGTTACCCCAGTTTGCCCTTTTGTTCGTCTTTGATGTGTCATGTCCTTTGTGGATTTCCCTTCATAGCCATCAAAAAAGACAACAGCTTTGCCATACTTCTTTGAAACATACTCTGTAATGAGAGCATATCTCTTTGTATGTTGTCCCTTTTGCCCAAGGGATGCGCTGAAGGAGTGCACTACAATCCAGTACATATTGGACCTCACCAGCTATTTCAGGGTGTCAGGTTTCAGAAGGTCCCAGTTAGCATTGGCTAGCACAGGTTTCTGTGGCTCCCAAAGTAGCAGAGTTGAGTCAAAGAGAGCTGGTGGGTAACTGCACAGCTCATACTGGAAGACATCCTTCAGGTTGTCAGTTGCCCTTGTAGCTATTGTGAGTCGCTGAAAAAGGAGTTGTAGATCAATTTGCACTGCAACACCGTCAATCTTGACTGCAGATTTCATGATCAGAGTGATAGCCTGTTGGTCCCTTTTGAAACAATACTCTACAGCCGTCTTCTCTTCCATGCTACTCAAAATTGCTTTTCCAACATCCTTTACCTTCTTATTTTATGTGCATGCACTCCAGTGCAGATATTCGATAGACTGGTATCAGAAGTGAATAGATTCCTCTATTAAAGGTACATCAGGACTACATGGGTGTCCTTCCAGTCATGAGCTTGCCTAGCCTTGGTCATGTCCTTGTTTTGCTCTCCTGTGTTGTAGCTCACCCCCCTCCCCCCCCCCCCCCCCCCCTTCCCACAAATAAAGTCTGGTACAATGACCCATGTAGTCCTGAAGTATGTACCTTCAAGAAAGGAATCCATTCACTTCTGACACCACGGTCTATGGAATATCTGCACTGGAGTGCATGCACATCAAACTGCAATAGTAGGGTGGCTTAGGGGCTTTATATTTACAAAAGTGACAAAAGCACCAAATTTTGGCAGTGGATAGATGGCTATGTGGACTATTGGAAATGGCATGGCTGCAAACACAAATATCAACAGGAGCAGACTTACAGGATTTTGATAATCAAAAAAAAGCGAAAATTGACACGAATGTCATCGTTGACAGAACAAAACCTATTCATGACACAATAACTAAAAATTCTCTGTCTTTCTTCAAGTCTCCTAAACGGAAAGTGAAATCAAAACAATTGGTAGTTCAAAGAAACAATACCAGTCTCTTTGGTCACCGCTATATTGCTAATCAACAACGTGAGGGTGACCCAGCAATATTTTCCTCCCATGAAAATCAAGTAGTCCTCCTTCTCTTTCAGAATTTGGCAAGATTCAGCTTGGCCAGAAGTCAGTTCTCCTTAGCTGCTCAGACTTCAGTAATCAGCCACCACATCCTGAGTTTGATTCCAAAGTGTTTGATGGTGCAGCTGTAATGCACTTCTTGCCTACAAGTACTGCCAATATGCTAATCACATCTTTACCTTTTCTCTTGCAACAGTTGCAAGATGCACAGTGGGTTGATTGCGTTTGGGAGTCAGTAGTATTAAAGATTCGACCACGGAGCACAGAGGTAGTGGGACACGAACCAAAGTGTCTGTGCAAACAAAACTCCCCAAAAAGTGGGGAGACTTTCTTTGCGATAAAACCGAGCTATTTGCTTTCTTCAGTGAGAGAACCACTATTGCTACCTGATGGAAAAAATTGTTTTCATAACATCAGGTAGGTTCATGTTTCTAATGAATGTGTGCATGTGTTATGATTGTCCAATTTCATTATAAAACCTGCAGAAGAGAAGGTAATCTTGATTGGGACTGAGAATACAATGGCCAACTGTAACCATAAAGAGGCTGACACTCAAATTGTTATTCATGTGTATGATGCACTAGAGAGAGGAGCAAAGACAGTCATGGTATGTACTGTGGATACAGACGTGGTCGTCATCCTGATCAGCCAGTATCACAAAATTGTGAGTCAGTACTCCGAAGCAGAGATATGGGTAGCCTTTGGTACAAGCAAGCAGTTTCGATACTACAGTATCAATCATGTTTGTGCTAATCTGGGTACTTATAGAAGCCTCTGTCTGCCCACATTTCACGCATTCATAGGATGTGATACAACGTCCTCATTCTTTGGGAGAACCAGGAAGACAGCATGGGCAACATGGACATACCCAGAAGTTACTGAAGCTTTTTTTATACAATCAAACAATCTGTATAGTCAAGCAATTTCCCTTATCCAATTGCTGGAGAGATTTACGTACCATTCTTCTGTATGATAAAAGTAGTGTCTTGGAAAGGAGTGTTTGCATCTTTTTACTAAAAAGAACAAGACTCTTGAGCATCTACCACCAACAAAGGTATAGAATAACATTATGCACAACAAACTTTATAATAGTATCATTAATTTTTCAAAATGCTCTACTTCAGCACATAAAACATGCTGTGTATCAGAGTGGTGTTTGGACAACAAGTCATCAGCCAACACAGGATAACCATTCACCAGAAGGCTGTGGTTAGACTGAAGAAGTCAATAGCTGGAACCCTGTATAGATGACAATTCCCAAAGCTGCAAGGGCTTGTAGTGAGCTAATTAAGTGTGGCTGCAAGTTGAATCAGGGGTGTACCAGCTGCAAATGTGTCAAGGCCAGACTTCCATGTACTTATCTATGCACATGTAGTTGCAAAATCTAACTCTAACACAGTCAAGTTTTTATCATTGAAAGTCACTAATATTTGGTTTTGAAAAAATAGGCTAATGTTCAAAATTGTCCTGGCAGGCAAATTCCTTTAAAATTTTGGTGTCATAAAAGGATTTGGAACTTTTATCAAGTATAACTAGCTTGTATCATTGAAAGTCACTAAAATTGGTTTTAAAAATAGCCATTTCTTTGGCTCATTTCAAAATTGCGCTTGCAGCCATAGATTTTGGTTGTCTATATGATCAGATAGACCACTAAAAAAAATTTGGCACTTTTGTTAAAAATGTAACTAAGTCCCGATTTTTTGCCTCTAAGCCACTCTACTACAATAAACTGCTGTATTTAAGTATATGATAGAGCTATAACTGTTCTTACTCAGGTAGACAGCTGGCTAAGGCCCATCAAGTCATTGTCCCTGATTATGATGCTAAACCCTGATGAAACCCCCCCCCCCCCCCCCCTTTTTAAATGGAGATATTATTGCTTTCATGTGAAGTACAAAGTTTAAATTTTGAGACAACCTTAACAATACCTCAAAGTTTGTCTGATCAAAATTTGGGGTGATATCATTCCTAGGGTGGAGTTATGGCTGAGAATGTGTTCTATTATGGTTATGTGGGACCTCTGCATAATGTCAAAATGTGTTTTTCGTAATTGGAGAATTTCTATACTTTTGCCTGAAGGGATTCCTTAGGACTTTTAGTATGTTATAGAGCACATTTTTCTGTATAGGAAACAGTTGAGAAACTTTATATTGCAATTAGTCCAAGGTTCAGCTATAAAATGCCTGGACTACAAATCAATTTAAAGGAGAAAGCACTGTTGTACTGCCTGATGTTGTCTGGAAGTTGCTAGACTCTGCAGTATTGCTGCCAGTGAAAAGGTCCTTCAATGGTGAAGAGTAGTCACCAAATGGTGGCAGGCTGACCTTCCCATAGGCCCCAGGTAGACTCTGCCACTTGTAGTAGCCACTTTCTCTCTTCTCCTCCTGTCCCTCTCTTCTTCTCCCATTTTGTTCTCTTCTCTAGTACATAGCAGTAATATTTTCAGAGTGATTTATACAATCATTCATATTGTTAATAATGTGGATAACAAGTGGATGATAACATGAACTTAATCTTAATGTCATACTGTAAGTCATACTAAACTAACACATTCCCATCAATAAGATTAAAAACAGCATCACTTTCATGTCTACAAGGTATGATATAAAATACTAATATCAGTGAATAGGACACTGTGGCTCAAAATTTAGGACTGTCCTTCAGATTTAAGGACAGTTAGAGCCTCTGAGTTACACATCCACATATCCTTCCTTTATCCTGACACATCTACAATTCTATCGCCTCAAAGACAAGAGACCACTTACTAAATCTCCTAGGTTGTTAGATAGTGAAGGAGGTTGTAAGAATATATCGGCTATCAAAGGAGAATTCATTGAGAACAGTAGTGATGTACTGGCTACTACGTGATCCATTAGCCTCTTGGAGGAGGCTTATATCACAACTAAATAAATATTCTATAGATTTATCATAGCTATTTAGAAGAAACTTCTATGTAATAACAGCCACTTTCTTATGTTCTGTCTTGTAAGAATTAACTAGCGCTGAACCAACGGTGACTACTGTTAATGAGTCTTCTCAACTCTGTGGTAAGTGTAATACGTATTATGGTTATCATAATTTCAGGCAGATATCTGCGTATGATTATTCTTGTTCCCAGACCCCTCCTCTAGACACTTAAAGGAGAGAGTCTGCAATTATAGTTCAAAATTATGTGGCCTTAAAATAATGCATGAGCTTCTTAGAGCATAATATTATGCTACTTTTAAGCTATCTGATTGGTCAGCTGGAATTCCAAACTATTTCACTTTAAACTCCAGACTCTCTCCTTTCCACTGTGAGGGGAGGAGTTGGGGGAATGATGAGGCTGGTCAATTGTAGCTATTTTATCTACACACCTGGTAATTATTACTGTGCTGCTTCCCAATATACTTGTGTGACTATTGTTTGCTGGATTATACTGTTAAAATTTTGTGCATTTTTAAGCCTTTGATGATAATGTTAGAATTATGGCCATCATTGTGATCATTAATAGTGAACTGCATGACCAGAAGAGTGAAATTATTATTATTATAATATTATATAGCAGTTTTGGGCTGCTTGTATTTTCCTTGGAAGACTATAGGGACATATCAGTGGTAATACTGTAGAGTAACTCTAAGAATTAAGATATACTGTCTATATTCTGGATAATTGAGCATTGTAGAAATATAATACTAATCTCAAGTGTTTCTTGAGCATTATGGGTACTTATTTAAACTAATGAAAATGGGGAATGTAGCAATGCAGTGCGCAATTAATAGAAAGGTTCACTACCCTAGGAGTGCAATAATTATCAACCTTGGGCTCCATCACTCAGCCATGGTTGGCACCAGGACATCCTTCTATGGCCGCCAACCTTTGACCACCAGCATAGCTTATTCCTTTAAGGGACAACAGCTCATATATAATATTTTGCTGTTTTGGGGTATTTTTAAGATTCCCTAGGTATTTACAGATAATTCATGAGCTAATGTGCTAATATCTATTTTACACCTAACTGTGGAGCAAGCTATGTTTTATCCCAAGTAACTTGACACCTAATTAGTACAACCAAAGCCTGTTTCCTATTTTTAAACTTCACCCACCTTTATGCAATACAACAGCACCTTCTCCTTTACTATTGATTTGTCAATTATTATACACAAGTGCCACTGTGTGGTAGGTACTTGCTTATTATTATTATTATTATTATTATTATTATTATTATTATTATTATTATTATTATTATTGCCTTAAACTTATACCATTACTATGTGTCTTTCAAGTTTGAAAGCATTTTGGATAAGCCATTTTCAAATTATGGTACATATCATTGAAGAAGATAGCTATGCGATGCCATGCCCCCTTTTTGTTCCAAGCCAAAACTACTTTCCCTATTCACTTACTTACATTCCAAGTTAATTTATATATTGAGCATAAATTTGAAGTACTGCCACATGGGTCAATACTGTGGTGTTATATGATCAAGATTAATAATATAATTAACAGTGACAGGCCATCTGCTTAGGCAATGATATAATATATGTATAATACTAATGATGATCAGTACCAAATGCATGATTGTGTATATACATATGATGATCAGTACCAACTGAATGACTATGTCCAAAGTACAATCCACCACAAATACAGTTAGCCATCTAGTAAACTTCGACCATTTTCTCAAATTTGTATCATTCAATTTTTTTTTCTATAATATCATTTTGAAGCTTGTTGTGTGCTCTGTGTTATGAATGAAGCAATTTGAGATTCTGATGTGGTATTCTCTTTATGCAATACATTTAGTGGCTCCACTCATAACAAACCACAATAATTATGAAGCTGTACCAACTGTGGTGGATTTTTTTTTATGTGTGTGTGTGATGAAGGTCAGAATTCATGATATTTAAATTGTATAATATAGCTAAAGCTCTTGAGTTAAGGAAAAGTTTATTAAAAAGGAAGGAAACTAAAGTTATGGTCACTTAAAGATATCTTGTTAAAAATGGACTGCTACCCCCTTAATCATTGTTACTAGTTAATTTTGTAATTGATTCTCAGATTACTCCACTACAGCTCTTAGGTGGGCCATCCATTCTCTATTACATAGTTCCCCTTCAGATGGTCAGGTGTATTCCACAGAGGTAACTCTATACCATAACCCTCCAGGTTTCTGGTTTTAGCTGCATTGATGGAGGTATAATGGGATTTTCCAGAGAAAGAAGTATATCTGCAGCACAGAGAAACTGATGAATCTTTGTTGCTTGATAAACCACAAGCTAAGTTATGCTGCTGCATTGATATGTTAGCTATCTCCTTATTTATGTATATAGAATTAGGCTGCTGGTGGTTTTTCTTACCTCATATGAGGTATCTTGTTTCAGAGGTTAATTGCTCACATTATTGGAAAAGGGCTTACTTCAAAGTCAGTTCACTAGTCTCTCATGAGGGGATTGACTGAGATATCTGATCTCAATGCGTCTATTCTATAACTCACATACTGGCATCATCTCGGAATTTAATCAACCACTTTATGAGCTTGTGTGTGTGTGTGTGTGTGTGTGTGTGTGTGTGTGTGTGTGTGTGTGTGTGTGTGTGTGTGTGTGTGTGTGTGTGTGTGTGTGTGTGTTTGTTTGTTTGTAGACTTATTCCCCTGATTGCCCAGAAATTTAACTGAAGTGTTTGGTATTATATATTATTATACCTTTGAAATGGTCAATATCCAATGTTAGATAGTGAACATTGTCTTTATAACATGGAGAAGTTTATTAATGATGTTATAGTTATACGATATTATGTATATCAATTATATTGCTATACAACGAGGTGTGGATCAAGCAATCAGCGGTTAACAAGTTTCAGGTGTGCTCACATATATTTGGTAAGGGTCGTCATCGAATATTCTCTATAGTGAAAAAAATTATTATGAACTGACACAACTAGTGAAAAATTATTATTAAACCACTATATCTATTGTGATGATTACACATGCATGCTTGTGATATGACAGTATAGTGAATTACCACATGAGAAGGAACAATCAAAGTTTCTGTAAAAAAATTTTTCAATGTGAAACAAATCTACTCCATGCTACTACTTGTAGAAGAGTTCCTCTTTCTGTGTAGAGTATACAGGCCTGGACCAGGGCACGTCCTGGGCATGTTCTCAGCATGTCCTGGAATCCACTGATGAGCAAATGACAATTATGCTTGTTCATATGTACAGTTTTTTCTTTTGCTATACTGATAGGCTATAAAAGCCATTATTATAGTTGTGCCCAGGAACACAAAGCAGAGAATAGACAACACTGAGGTGGTGAACTGAACTGCAGGTTTTTCAAATAGAAAATGAAGTGCATTAGTACCCGGTGGGTCAGTAAGAGGATCTGTGTTGGTTCTGGGAAGATTGGTTCCAGTTCTGGGAGGGTTGGTGCTGGGTGCAGTAGGATGTAACAGAAACCTCTCGTAATCTTCGACATCAATGGGACAGGTATTGACCCAGAACTTCAAGTCCACCATCAAATCTGATGCTATGTTCCGTACACGGAACTTCAAACTAGAACACTTCTGTTGCACTCCAGCAGAAGGACACAGATGCTCATGTTCAGTCACATCCACTAAAGAAGCAGCAATAGTCTGATTTTCGTCTTCATCAAAAGTTAATGTGCCATTTGCTCTTGGATGGACAAAATCCAAGTGTACAGAACCATTCATGTACAATAATCTATACTTCGGAGTCACTGTCTGATCATCCCTTACTGTCCGATTATCCCTTACAAGGATATTGTAACCAAAGAACATCTCATGTTCATAAAGATCCTTCACCTCAGGAAAGTCTCGAATGATTGTTACTATACAAAAAAAAAAAAAAACATTTTCATCAACTACACAGTTAAAAGATTATTATTAGCAGGTAAGTATCTCGGTTGAGGTTGCTTAGGAAATGAAGGACGTTCCAGTAAGAATGGATGTAAAATGTTTTGGAACAAGTGAGGTATTCATGGTTGCTGACAAAAGGTAATGTAAAAATTATCATGCTCACACAAAAATATTAACACTTGTTTTCATTCCAAACTTGCTAGCTTAACCATTACACTACACTCTAAGCTTAGAACTTATTACATAAACTATAGCACAACTAGCCCTTAGCTGCTAGACTGAAAAGTCAAAGACATCTCATTACCAGTACTCCTAGTTTAAAACTGCACCTGAGCTGGGACTCTAGTTAGAGCATATAGCTAGAAATGGTGCAAGTAAATTTTTAAGTTATTAATCTAATCAGAGCTATGGCCTTCATGAAGACTAACCTCACATACTGCAGATTCTTAAATTTGCCATAACTCAGCCTATAGTTTTCAGTAGCTAGCTCATGTTATTCTATAACAGGGCTATAGTTTACAAAGTGCTGCTAGAGCGATGCTGTGACTGCATCCTACAACAGGTCTTTCATTTCCAAATGACAGTTCTTACATCTGATTAAAGAGGGTATCTGAAACACTCCAATCTAAAGACACCACATTTACACTGCTAATCTTATAGATGACAATAGTAGCATGCAAAGTGGTGATATGCAGCGATCAGGTGTGTTCCAAATTCACACTCTAAATGCAACACTTACCCAACATGCCATCAGTATTACAGTTGCCTCCAAAGACGCTCTGGCTACTGAAAAATATCGCCACCAACGTTAACAGTAGGATTTTGATTAGAGACTCCATAATGTTCAACTAACTCACTTTTAGTTTGACTCGCTCTTTTTATGAGGAAGGCACGCAAATCTGCGACAGCTCCCGGGAGTTACCCACGGAAAGTCCAGGGGGAACGCCCGCCTCGCACTAAAAATAGACACTGATCTGACAACATTAACGGAAGACCACGTACTTTATATATCTGGACTAATGTGTATACAACTCAGCCTGAATCAGAGTACCTCTCAAGTGGATAGTCTATAAACCTCTGGTAATGATTATAATATATGATAATGTACAACACAACCCTCTCCTCTTGTAAGTATTACCTTCTCCATCTTCCAGCCCTACACACCTTCCCCTATCCCTATATACCTCCCTAGATACATTCCTCTCTCCCTACATATCCTGTTGAGAGAGATCAACAGTTGAATTGAATTATTATAATTTTAATGGCAATGCTGTCCAGAGCATTCACCTTCACCGCATGCTGTCTGCTTCACAGCAACATGTCAGACCAGGAAAGAATAAGTACTATTACATCATGTACATACATGTGGTGAATCTTATTTAATGGTGAGAGGGGAAGTGAGAGTTAGTTCTGGAGGAAGCATGTCCCATGGAGAAGGCATGGAGCGGTCCTATAGGAGACATCCCGGACTGTATAAGAGTAATGGGAGACTCGACGTGGCTCTGAAAATACCTGCAAATATACAGAATACACTCATTATTCTCTCTCTGCTTCTAATTTTGAGAGTCAAAATTGTAGTAATTCTAATTACAATGCCACCACTCTAATATAAGCACCACTCTAATATAAGCACCACTCTAATAATTATAATCACTACTCTAATAAATATAAGCCTCATTTAGCCCAACTCTAACCATCACTCTTGATATCCACTTCATTAAGGACCACTTACTTCCTGTTCTGTGGTTGGACTCTTGCCTCTATGTCAGCTAGTGATGTAGTGAGAGAGGCCAGGTCCAAGGAATTACCAGACTCGGATAAACCCTGAAACAGAGAAACAAAATTAATTAGAATGTAGCTATAAGTCAGAACATAATGAAGTTTTCTGTCACATCTTCATTACACCTAGTCTCTATAACCATTATCACAGTGGAACCCAATCCAGGACACCCTTCTATAGTGGGACACCTCTCTATTCTTCAATAGGTGGAACTCAATTCAAAACAGCCTTTTATTTAGCACTCAAAATTAACTTAAAAGTTATAATTGTAAAAGTAGTGGACAGATTAGAGAGATTTTACAATGAGTTTTGAGTTTTTATTATTATTATTATTATTATTATTATTATTATTATTATTATTATTATTATTATTATTATTATTACAGTCATCAGGGTGAGAGGCTTAGGGGGGAGGGGGATCATCAATGAATTGAGGAAATCTGAGGGGATAGGGGCATACCCACCCCCCTCCCCACACTAACTGTAACAGAGCCTGTGGAGGGGTACACGCTAACTGTAACTGTCATTAAACAAATGGAGTTGGCAGAGAAAGTTGTCATCCCTACCACTCATCTCCACCATAACACTCACTTAGCTAGTAAGCTATCTTGAGAGCCGACATGCATTTATCAAACCTGTCTTTCAGGCTTACCTGGCAGAATAGAATAGTCACATAGTCTACCTTCTTTCCCACCAACAAATTCACTAGCTATTGAAACAAGGTCAAAACCATCAGTTTTCTTATCAGAGTGTGTAATACCATTCAAGTTATTCTGAAATTTGACTCACAACAGTCATTAGGTAAGCATTATCCTCATAGAGACAAAGATCCTCCTTAGAGCAAAGGAAAAAGAATGCTCAGGTGTTGTATGATTGGCAAACATCACTTATTATACCATAAAAAGAGGAAATTTAACAGTTTCACTATTAAAAACTTGTAGCTAAGGAGACTCTATACATTGGAGAGGCTGGCTGAATAGAAGACATCTTTTTATTGTAGTTTAACATGTTATACAAACTCATTTTCATTTCATCTAATCCATCAAAGGACTTCAAAAGATGAAGAAACCTGATGTTTTTTAAAGAAAAAAATCTAACTCACACATGCTTAATGGAGCATAAGACTCGCTTCCATTTTTTTAGAACTCATAAAAAGGTGCTGTGGATAGTCATACTAGCTGTAGCTGGTAGTTCCAGACATGCAATGAGCATAGTCTTTTGACAACTGAAGTATAAAGTACAGTATTTACCCTAACACACTTTCCTCAGAAGCTGCTCATCAGCAAGATTAAAGGTCACATTAACAGAATCAAAGGTCACATTAGCAAGATCAAGTCACATTTATAAGCATTTATAAGCAGCATAGATTAGGCCTATACACATCATGTCAGTTAAAAAAAAAGGTATTTCAGGTAATCACAAGCATTAGGAATAATGCTAGCCCTTGATCTGGTGAGTTTAATGGCAGTTAGCTGGTTTCTAGGCCTTCCCTGGCATGGCCCTGTAATGACATGTCACTGTCCTCCATTCATACATAACCCACAGATTAAGAAGCTACATAAATTCCTGTCCACAGACAACTAATGTCAGAGAAAGTGCTTTCCCTTCTAAATGAATAAAAACAGAATTAGTTGATTTTTTTAGTGGTTATAGAAACCCCATGGAAGTTTATTATTAAGGGGACCCAGGGTTTCCACAGGTGGGAGGGGGGGGGGAACTCTGGTATTTCACACACCCAGAGAAAAAAAGAGACCTCCCCTGAAATTCCCTATCCTGAGGTGTGTGGAGGAGGAGATTTCCTCAGGCAAGAACCGGAAGGAAAAATTTTTTTCCAGATGATATTCTCTTCATAATGATTACTTTTTGAGGACATACGGGACAGAATAGAGACAATTGGACATATTTTGAAGTGAATTAAAGACATAGGGTTAGTTATGGTACATGATATTCAAATCCCAGGCTGTCTGAGTTTGCTTGATTATCATATCTAACCTCAATCTGTAGCAGAAGTCCTGTCAGTCTTGCTATCAAATTCAACACACTCGCTTCCTTTACTTCACTGCAGAATAATTTCAAGAAACTGGTAAATCAGAGATTTACTGATTAATGAGTTTCTGCACACACCACCATAAACTGGTAAACCAGAGATTTACTAAATATGAGTTTCTGTACACACACTGTAAGCTGGTAAATCAGAAATATGTTAATTCATGAGTTCCTGTACACACCACCATAAACTGGTAAACCAGAGATTTACAGAACATGTTAATTGTACACACACTGTAAACTGGTAAATCACTAAATATGTCATTAATGACATCCTGCAGAACAAAACATTCTGTTAATTTACATGCTGAGAACCTCCTAGTAGACTAGACATGTAAACTGACCTTCCTGACCCCTCCAAGCTGCTATTACTGCTCTCAGTGATTTTCTGAGCATGCTCATGAACATCCATACTGGGACCAATCTCAGTACCACAGCCCAGGACATCACAATGTTTCTTGATGGAGTCCAGTCGGAGATTAAGTTGCTAAAATGATAATCAGAGAAGGGAGTATAGAAGCATAGAAGACATCTGGACAAATCCTAAGCTACTGAAGAAAGAGATACTGTTACTGTATCCACTACAGCTTAATTAATTTATTCACATAATTATAATGACATTATGGACTAAGGGATAATAGCATGATTAGGCTGTATGTAGCCCCTAAAATGTAGTCCCTAATAGACTGCACATAGTCCCTAATAGACTGAACAGTTAGGATCATTTGGTAGTACAGGAGATCTTGCACTTTGACCCTAGCAATGACAAGGTATGTCACAGCAGTCTTCACATAGAACCATCATAGAGTAGATTTGGCATTCAATGGGGAGGTATATATGTCTATGTTCCCTAATAGACTGCATGTAGTCCCTAATAGACTATTATGCTGGGATTTATGCTAGTAGGTACATCTATAATACCACAGTTCTGGTTAATGTCTTATCAGACCACCCATATCAATTAATTCCACTATCAATATTGCATGTTGTATATAATAATATGGCTGGCTTGAAATAACTAGACCTACAGCAGCCTAGCATCCATAATAATTGCCTAGAATAAAATTATTATTTCTTCCTCCACCACAAAATTCCTCCAAACAAACAATCCAATTAAGACCTTATCAATACTCACTAACTGTTACTACTAGATCATTCCCAGACCATAATAGGTAAAGCTTTAGCAGCTACAAAGGGTGATGGGGGAACCCTAGGGGAAATCCAAGAGTAATCTAAGGGAAAATCCCAGAGATAATCCCTCCCACAAAGGGGGAATAAAGTGGCCTGCCAGTGAAATGACCATATTTGGACATGTGTGGACATGTGTGAAGACTGTAAACAACTCTGGAAGTCAAGTGTTCTCATAATTAGAGACACCCTCCACCAGTTGACCCTAATGGCCACATCACTAGTAATGAGTTACTTGTGGATAAGAATGGCTGATAATGGTGTTTCTAATATTACATCAACACCATACCTCTACCAACAATCTCTCCTAACCATACCTCTACCAACAATCTCTCCTAACCATACCTCTACCAACAATCTCTCCTAACCATACCTCTACCAACAATCTTTCCTAACCATACTCTACCAACAATCTCTCCTAACCATACCTCTACAACAATCTCTCCTAACCATACCTCTACCAACAATCTCTCCTAACCATACCTCTACCAACAATCTCTCCTAACCATACTCTACCAACAATCTCTCCTAACCATACCTCTACCAACAATCTCTCCTAGCCATACCTCTACCAACAACCTCTCCTAACCATACCTCTACCAACAATCTCTCCTAATAACGTAATGTAAAGAAATTGACACATAGAAGCACCCCTGATAAGATGGTATATACAGGTGTCCTCAGGAGGGAGAGATAGAATAGAGGTATATAAAGGAGGGGGAGGTGGAATAAAGATCTCCTCATGAGGTAGCATAAAGGAAAGGTGAGGTAGACAGAACAGATAATGGGGAGGTATAGAACAAAAGACATCCCATGAAGATAGAAACACAACAGAAGGGTTACCTTATTGATATCATCCAGGTCTATGATGATCTTAGCATATTTGTGCTGAAACTCTGAAGTAAGCCCTCTCTGCCTCGCTTGCTGCAATGGGAGAAAGAGGCAGTATACAGAAAACCTCACAAAGGACACTCCTCCTCCTAGACTATCACTGAATTAAGAACAACAGCTATATACTAACATCTACACAAGAGACATCACATTTCTGTTTCACAACACTGAAAATATTAATGTGGCTGGCTAATAACAAGGTCTATAGTATATTCTCTCTCCCCCTCCCCCCAAGCATTCATTATAATATCCATTATCTGGTCTGTTCTTTAACAAAAATCTCCCACTTTCTCTGGGTTACTTACCATTTTCTCTACATCTGTGTTGTATTGGTTCAGTTTACTCAGTCTCTGTTGCTTCAGTTGAAGAAGTTTGGACAACTGAGTCTGAGGGGAGAACACAACAAAGGAGAGACATGGAGGCTTTGTTGTAAGTATAGTTAGAATTACTATTAACCCCCTCATACACTGATTCCACATGTATCACTATACACCTGTAATTTGAGTTAATTAAAAACAATTAAGTAAGATAATGAGCATTGTAACACTGAAAGGTATTGTAACACTGAAAGGTATTAGAGATATTGTAACACTGAGAGATATTGTAACACTGAGCATTGCTGAGGGTATGTGGTCCTGAGTAAGTAATACAGCTGCTCCAAATTCAACATACAAGCCATTGATTTATACTCTTTCCTTGTCCAACAAACCACTAGGTTATATCATACAACTATGTAACTGAATGCTTTAATGCTGTTGAGGTGAGTTCATATGAAATTAATATATCGATCAGTCATTCAACTGTTTCTTTGATGGCTACAATAGGTGAAGTCCAGTTAGTGCTTCATTCAAATGTGCCTATTATTCCTTTATGCTACAAGTTCTACCAATATACCAATAAGAATACCAGAATATATGCCCACCACAGTTGTCATGTATCTGGTGGTGGCTCAGGACTGGTGGCTATGTACCCTAGATGATGGCTCTGGACTAGGGATGAGTAAATTAAGCCGAATATTATTAACATAATAGGCTACATTGGAGCATAATCCCTTTCAGGGTATAATTGAGCATAATAGGCTATTATTTTTTATTGGTGAATGGTGTGTACTGTTTAATGTTTACCAAGGTAGCTATCTTGATCAGCCAATCTATGACTCCCACACATTATAGTCTGCATGTGTCAAGTGTGAGGGTGCTGTGGTGCTAATGGTGTGTACTGTTTAGTGTTTACCAGGGTAGCTATCTTGCTCAGTCAATCAATGACTCTCACACAATATAGTCTGCATGTGTCAAGTGTGAGGGTGCTGTGGTGCTAATGGTGTGTACTGTTTAGTGTTTACCAGGGTAGCTATCTTGCTCAGTCAATCAATGACTCTCACACAATATAGTCTGCATGTGTCAAGTGTGAGGGTGCTGTGGTGCTAATGGTGTGTACTGTTTAGTGTTTACCAGGGTAGCTATCTTGTTCAACCAATCAATGACTCCCACACATTATAGTCTGCATGTGTCAAGTGTGAGGGTGCTGTGGTGCTAATGGTGTGCACTGTTTAGTGTTTACCAGGGTAGCTACCTTGTTCAGCCAATCAATGACTCCCACACATTATAGTCTGCATGTGTCAAGTGTGAGGGTGCTGTGGTGCTAATGGTGTGTACTGTTTAGTGTTTACCAGGGTAGCTATCTTGTTCAACCAATCAATGACTCCCACACATAATAGTCTGCATGTGTCAAGTGTGAGGGTGCTGTGGTGCTAATGGTGTGCACTGTTTAGTGTTTACCAAGGTAGCTATCTTGTTCAACCAATCAATGACTCCCACACATTATAGTCTGCATGTGTCAAGTGTGAGGGTGCTGTGGTGCTAATGGTGTGCACTGTTTAGTGTTTACCAGGGTAGCTATCTTGTTCAGTCAATCAATGACTCCCACACATTATAGTCTACATGTGTCAAGTGTGAGGGTGCTGTGGTGCTAATGGTGTGCACTGTTTAGTGTTTACCAGGGTAGCTATCTTGTTCAACCAACCCACACATTATAGTCTGCATGTGTCAAGTGTGAGGGTACTGTGGTGCTAATGGTGTGCACTGTTTAGTGTTTACCAGGGTAGCTACCTTGTTCAGCCAATCAATGACTCCCACACATTATAGTCTGCATGTGTCAAGTGTGAGGGTGCTGTGGTGCTAATGGTGTGCACTGTTTAGTGTTTACCAAGGTAGCTATCTTGTTCAACCAATCAATGACTCCCACACATTATAGTCTGCATGTGTCAAGTGTGAGGGTGCTGTGGTGCTAATGGTGTGTACTGTTTAGTGTTTACCAGGGTAGCTATCTTGCTCAGTCAATCAATGACTCTCACACAATGTAGTCTGCATGTGTCAAGTGTGAGGGTGCTGTGGTGCTAATGGTGTGTACTGTTTAGTGTTTACCAGGGTAGCTATCTTGTTCAACCAATCAATGACTCCCACACATTATAGTCTGCATGTGTCAAGTGTGAGGGTGCTGTGGTGCTAATGGTGTGCACTGTTTAGTGTTTACCAGGGTAGCTACCTTGTTCAGCCAATCAATGACTCCCACACATTATAGTCTGCATGTGTCAAGTGTGAGGGTGCTGTGGTGCTAATGGTGTGTACTGTTTAGTGTTTACCAGGGTAGCTATCTTGTTCAACCAATCAATGACTCCCACACATAATAGTCTGCATGTGTCAAGTGTGAGGGTGCTGTGGTGCTAATGGTGTGCACTGTTTAGTGTTTACCAGGGTAGCTATCTTGTTCAGTCAATCAATGACTCCCACACATTATAGTCTGCATGTGTCAAGTGTGAGGGTGCTGTGGTGCTAATGGTGTGCACTGTTTATTGTTTACCAGGGTAGCTATCTTGTTCAACCAATCAATGACTCCCACACATTATAGTCTGCATGTGTCAAGTGTGAGGGTGCTGTGGTGCTAATGGTGTGCACTGTTTAGTGTTTAGCTATCTTGTTCAACCAATCAATGACTCCCATACATTATAGTCTGCATGTGTCAAGTGTGAGGGTGCTGTGGTGCTAATGGTGTGCACTGTTTAGTGTTTACCAGGGTAGCTATCTCAGTCTTGCCAACTCTCACAGTTTGACCTGTGAGGGTTTTTGACCATTTCTCCAGGTCTCACAGTACATTTTCCATATTTGTACATATCTCACAGGTAGCCAGCTGGCCTGGCTATCATAATAATAATTATACCTACATAGTATACCTTGAGGCTTGTACATATGCACAATCTACTATCTAGATCTTGTAGAGCCATACTAGACAGCTGCTTCTAGTTGTGACAGCTAGAGTGGGAGTTTCTAGCTTTACTATAATGGCTGAAAGATTTCCTGAGAGGGTTGATGATGATAGTGATGAACCAACACCTGCTAAAAGATCAAGGCTAGGTGCTTTCAAGTATAAGACCAGGTATTCCAAAGATTGGGAAAGGAAATGGCCATTTCTTGCTCCTGTTCCTCATGATCCTCATTGCTTTCGATGCAATGTTTGTTCCAAGGATCTGAGTTGTGGACACCAAGGTGCATCTGATGTTAAAGACCATGTTTTAACTAAGACTCATCAGAAACTAGCGGCACAAATGACTACACAGTCAACATTAGCATTTAAACCTGCTAAAGCAGCAGATTTGTTGAATGATAAGGTAAGTTAAAAATTAGTGGTTTCTCCTCATACATATAGATGACATTTTATTTAAACCTAGATTATACGTGCTGAAGTTAAAGTAGCTAATTTTCTGGTTGAACATAACATTCCTCTTGCTGTGTCTGACCACCTCAGCCCCCTTTAAGGGACATTTTCCCAGACAGCAGTATTGCCACCAGATACAGTAGCTGTCGAACAAAAACTACATCTATGATCAATCTAAGCATTGCTCCCTATTTTAAAGGTAAGATTCAGTTAGTGATATAGTCACCATTTAATCACCATTCTACATGTTTGTCTATTCTGAAGCTTCTCTAATAGAGCACATGAAGACTAATCCATATAGCCTTCTAGTGGATGGATCAAATGATACCGGCATAGAAAAGCTGAACCCACTTACTGTTAAGCTTTATGATGCTTCTCAGGGTACTGTTACAACTCAATTACTTGATATGTGTACCACTACTGGTCGCAACTGTGGGACAGCAGCTGCTATTTTTGAAAAGATTGACTCCATTTTGTGCAACAATGGAATTCCGTGGACCAACTGCATTGGCTTTGGGGTTGATAATACTAGTGTGAACCTTGGCAATAGAAATTCAATAATGACCCGTGTAAGGGAGAAAAATGATGAATGTTACTTTATGGGATGCCCCTGCCATCTGATCCATAATATTGCTTGCCATGCATCAGAAATATTTCAGAAAACCTGTAGTTTAGATGTTGAGGATGTCTGCATAGACTTGTATTACTGGTTTGATAAGAGCACTAAGCGGACAGGAATCCTAGCTGAATTTTGTGATTTCTGTGATAATGAGTATAAAGAGATTGTCCGCCATGTAAATGTACGTTGGTTAAGTTTAGAGAAGGCTATTAATAGAGTGTTACAGGTCTACCCTTCTCTTGAAAGCTACTTCAAGTCAGAAAACGAGTCACAAGCTAGGTTTGGGAGGTTGCATACTGTGTTTGACAATCCGATGACAGAGGTGTCATTTTTGTTTTATCAATCAGTTCTACCAACTTTTAATAATATTAATCTCTTATTCCAACAAGAATATCCAAACATATTTCTTGTTGCTGGAGCTATAAGAGAATTTTTTAAACAGCTGTTGGGTAAATTTGTCACTATTCATGCCATTAAAGCTAAAGCAGATATCTTAGAAGTAGACTTCAATGACTTGGACAATCAGTTGGATGACTCAAAGCTAGTAATAGGGTTTACAACTAGACAGAAGCTACGGAAGTTATTTGATGACGGTGATATTAGTGAGTTGACAAAAAATAAATTTTACAAAGCTGTGAGGTCCTTTTACATAGATGCTGCTTCTCAAGCATTAAAAAAATTGCCATTTGATGATCCTGTTTTGAGTAACTCAGTTTTTTTGAATTTTGAGGAGAAGGAAGACTGCACAGTTAACTCAGTGGAATATTTTTGTCACAAATATTCCAATGTTTTGAAGTTCCAGAACTCTGATATGAATAAACTTCAAGATCAATTTTTAGACTATCAGCTTTTAAAGAAACAAGATATCCCCAAATCCACTTGGGAGGAGGCATGAGTTTATGAAGATAGAGAGCATGGAATAAAACACTATCGGATGGATTCTATCTGGGGTTACATTGGTAGCTTGAAAACAGCTGATCACTCCCTGAAATTTGGATTACTTAGCGCAGTTGCTAAGCTTGTTTTAACAATCCCCCACAGCAATGCAGGAGAAGAGAGGGTATTCAGTTTAATCAAACAAAATAAGACACCTGTGAGGTCTAGGCTCGATGCAAATGGTACACTCTCATCAGTGATACAAGTAAAATTAGCCATAAATACATCATGCATCAATTGGGAGCCACCAAGCAACATTTTGAAGACATCAAAGAAAGCTACTGCAGAATATAATAGAGCACATTCATCAACCAGTTAACAATAATATTATACTAGCTACTTCTTGCATTATTAATGGTCTTGGTAAATATTTAGCTGACAATCTATTATTAATTATTTTGAAGGGCTCTATTTTTAAGGGAGCTCCGCTGCCATGCATCAAGGTTTTTAGTTCGACCTCAAGGTTTCTTGATACTCCTCTCACAGTTTTCCACTACAGCAGGTTGGCAACCCTGCTATCTTGTTCAGCCAACCTATGACTCCCACACATTATAGTCTGCATGTGTCAAGTGTGAGGGTGCTGTAGTGCTAATGGTGTGTACTGTTTAGTGTTTACCAAGGTAGCTATCTTGTTCAGCCAATCAATGACTCCCACACATTATAGTCTGCATGTGTCAAGTGTGTGTGTGCTGTGGTGCTACTACTAGCAGTCTAGTACCACATAGACTGAATGGGTTTTAATAATTAACAGGCTGGAAAATGGAGGTGGTCACTTTAGAGAACTATGTTGAAGCCTCCATTATGCTACAATGCAACTCCAACTGATTTGTATTATATTGTTTATTGAAGCATAATTGAGGAATAATAGGCACATTTTAAAAAGCATAATAGGTAAAAGTTCAGGAATCAGAGCATTGCATAATAGGTAAAAAAAATAGCATAATTTACTCATCCCTACCTGGACTGGTGTGTGTGTGTGTGTGTGTGTGTGTGTGTGTGTGTGTGTGTGTGTGTGTGTGTGTGTGTGTGTGTGTGTGTGTGTGTGGTGTGATGTGTGTGTGTGTGATGTGTGTGTGTTTGGTACAGTGGTTGTATACCCGTCAAGCTGTATAAACACTACCAACGGAAATAATACTTCAGTCTAAACAGGATCACTTTAATCCTATAAACCACTCCATACTATAATAATAATAGTACCACCTTATTACCTTACTCTAATATTATACCAATATAATAATGCTCTATTCTGAATCAAAAACCCTATTCTTAATTATAACACTTAATACACTCCATTATACTTAATTAACCCTATTCTAACACCTAATTAACCCTATTCTAACACTTAATTATAAGCCCATCTACCTAATTCTACATACCATCTGTCTAAGGAGGGTGACTGGAAACCCTCCCACCTCTTGAGGGAGATCAGCCACCCAGTCAGTGTTATCACCTGATAACAATGTTTGGATTACAGGTGGTCCATGTAGCATCTTCTTCCTACAAAGTAAACAACATGAACCATAGAGCAACTGGTCAGTTAATAGAAGACAGTGGTAGATATTTGATGTCATTTCAGAGGGTTAGAGTAAAGGAGTTCTGTGTAATCATGGGCATCTTCTAATCATAGTTAATACTATACAGATGTGTCCTCATTTCAGAGGGTTAGAGTAAAGGAGTTTTTGAAGAAATACAGCAGAGAGGATGCCTCTCCCCCCTGCCCTCTCACGCTCCCTTCAAGAATATTGTAGTGACTGTACCTTGAAGTTGGAGATGAAGTGAGAAATGGGTCCATTTGCTACAACAAAAAAATTTACACACTGTGATTTTTTATACCTCTGACTATTAAATATTTGCTCCCACAGCAATTTTAAAACTCATTCTAGGAACACCCTTAAATTAAGAGAGAGGGCTAGGGGAGGATGTGAGGGAATATGGAGAAAAGAGACATGGGAGAGGGGGGACATGGGAGAGGAGGGACATGGAGACATGGGAGAGGGGGGACATGGGAGAGAGGTGACATGGGTGAGAGGGACCATAAATCCAGTCCTGTAGTGTCCTCCTTTGGGCTCCAGACTTCAAAACTTTCTCACATGTGGGAATTAAAACTCTTCACACACACACACACACACACACACACACACACACACACACACACACACACACACACACACACACACACAGAGCAAGGGACAGCCAACACATTTCACCCTTCAATTATTAAGAGTTAGTCAATTTACATTGTCTGGTGAGAGCAAGGCATGCATGGGTGGAGGGTCTGTGACGAGGGGACGTGGCCTGTAAAGAAAGAAAGAGATGTGAAAGGTCAGAGTGTGGGAAAATGAATTGACATACGGTGTAGCTGTGATAGGAATGGAGGTTTGATCCCGAGGAGGCCAATGCGAGGTCTGCGATGACTCTAGTGAAGATATGGAGATGAGCTCTGGTGGTTCGGCACTCTGTAGGGAACAGGAACTGAAATTATGAAGCTTACTAAATAAAACAGTGAATCTTGCCACTTCTGTTCCCACAGAGTATGGTACAGTGAAATCTAATGTTCATTGATTATAATGGACTCCAAATTAATGATATTCATTGCCACTGCTATTACTTGAACACAACTTCTATTCAAAATACATACCTTCACATACACTAGTTTCACATATACAGACTAGTGTTGGTCACAGAGGACTATGTAGCCAGTGCTGGGTCACAGGATCTGTATAGCTAGTGCTGGTCATGCACACCCTCCCCTCCCCACCACACCCCACTTTTTTGTGATATGGACTTTCACATGTGTACAGTGCACAAGTTAGCCAAAAGGTCATTTTCTTAGAATTAATGTTGAGTGTCTGTGGAAACCTCTCTCAATAACTCCATTGGCTCCAGGCTGGTAGCTGAATAACTCCCTAGGACCACACCTACTCCCATAGCAACTCCCTAGGCCACCCAACCCTATAGCAGAATGCCTCTGCCCATAGCCAAATAACTCCCCAGGCAGGGCCCAGAGGCCTAGACCCACTTAACATGTAAATTAACCTCCTACACTACCAATAAGCATACTGAAAATGACACATAAAATACTAATAGCACGCCACTTTAACATGAAAGGTGCAAAGCATACATGTGCCCCAACTTGGTCAAGTGATGTGTGGTCAGGAAGATATAAGCATCCTCTCCCCCCCTCACCCCCCCTCAAATATTAATATTCCTATAATGACAACACATAGCATTGTCTCAAGGTTTAATCAATCCCCTCTGGATGTTTCTAAGACAGCATACAAAAAAATATGCAAAATATCTGTTCAAAAACACATTAATTAAACTGGAAACACATTAATTAAACTGGATTGGAATTAACTCCCTAACATCTCCTACCTATTTCTAGTTCCTTTTCCTCCACATTGGAATTAGGTGTGCCTCACCTTGATCTCTGTGTCATTAATGAGGTGCTTCCCAACTCCTGGACGGTCAAAGGTCACCCAGTATTTATTACTCCTGAAGTCCACTGCCTCTATCTTCCCTGTGTAGAAGCCACTCTCCCGTTCTCTGTCGGAATGCAGCCGAGCTAAGGGGGAGAAATATATAATCTGTTGAACTCTACAGGCTGGGCTGGGGGCATTACATTTATTTGGAAATTCCTCAATCTCTCAGCTCTTACAACTAAGTTTTCATCACATTCCTTACAAATACCTTAACACAACATGTTCATTCCTGTGGGGAAATTTAAAAATAAACATTCCTGTCTAATTATACAGAATCCCTGTTTCCCTCATTCCCAACTACTGAAGTTAAAATCTGTTACAAAGAAGATACAGTCAGGGTTTCATCAAAGAGGCTTACCCCCCCCCCCCCCCCCCTCCAAATTTTGGATGATATATAAAGTATAGTACCCAATACAACTATTACACAACACCACAAGAACTCCTCCCCAATTGAAACATTGATGGTGATATCTGATGATACCTTTATTTTGAGTACTAACATTTTCCAACCTCATGGTTAGTGGTATTCTGAACAGTTTAAGTCTAGGATAGAGTGGTGTATCTGACTTATACCATGAACATATTGCACGGCAGTGGGTTATTTTTAGCTGCATAACCAACACTTTTGGACCAATCAGATTTTCCAGATGTGACTAGGTGTAGCATAAGGTAAAAAATATAATTTTTTCTGAATCTGGCTGAGTATTCAAAATGTTTTAGGAGGAGAAAATGGAACTAAGAGTAGAGAATAAAGGTTCAGATGCAGTGGTTCAAACCTTATCTCTCTGTTGGATCACATGATCTCATTAAATTTAGAAGTGTGTGTATGAACTGCTAATATATTAACTTCCTGTCACTATTAGAATCTATAATCTCTATCTCTTCTTTTTAGGGAATTATTTGAACAGCAGAAAACAAAATGACCACCATCACTTTTAGCTAGTTACATTGATGCTTATAATAATATTATTATTATAACATTCAAGACTTGAACATCAGTAAAATTTGCTAAAAATTAATGAGTATTCTTTTTTAATAGTGTCCAAGAGTCACTGACAATAGATCACTATCAAATCAAATCATTCCTTTTCTTCTATTTATAGTTTTAGCTTGACATTTAGCAAGTATTTTTAGCAAGTATTTTTACCAAGTCCTTGATGGAAGGTCTTACTCAATTGAAGAATATTTGATTACAAGCTTAGACTTTCATTGGAAAGATTTTTAATTCTGCATTCCATTATCTTTTTCTACCGCTTCAAATTAATTTATCATTACCGACAGGAGATTCATACAGGAAGTTGTCACCAAATAAACCACTCCTTACTTAAAAACTTATGGGGAGGGGGGGGGGGGGGGGTTGTAATTTTGAGGTCAGACGGGAGGTGTATTGTAATGAAAACCACCACTTATTTACCGTGATCTGAAACCCTGCAAAGACTGAACAGCCCATGACCAGAAAAGCCTACAACCTGAAAAGCCCATGGCCAGAAAAGCCTACAACCTGAAAAGCCCATGGCCAGAAAAGCCTAAAACCTGAAAAGCCCATGACCAGAAAAGCCTAAAACCTGAAAAGCCCGTGACAAGAAGGTGACCTGAAACCCCATGACCCAAAAAGTCCATGATCAGAAGATGACCTGAAAAGCACATGACCCCAAAAGCCTAGGAAAGCAGAAAAAGAAAAGCTCTGGGCAGTGATTAGCTCTCCCAAGAGTAATCCCATAATCTGGAGTTCCTGGTAGACACAAATAATACCCTCTGACTCTAATTAACATTCCATAACACTTCTATATTAATTTTATCAGTAACATTCCTGCTCTCATTAAAGGCCACACTTCTATATTTAGTAACATTACATCACTTGTTTATCTAGTAACCTCTCTAATATAATATACAAACCCACACTTCTATATTTAGTAACAATACATCACTTGTTTATTTAGTAACATTAATTCTCTACATATTATATATAGACAAGTCCACACTTCTATATTAATTTTGGTAACATTATACACTTGTTAACATTAACTCCTTACTCCACACAACTTGCGTACACATGTAGTATTTAGAGCATCCCCTGGGGCATTCCCTAATGGCAATGTATAATTATGTTTGACAGTTTGTCATGTATGTCACCATGTATGTCACCATGTCTGTTACAAGATACATCATTGTACTTTGCTTAGACTTCTAGATTGTTCTAGACTCTAGACTCTATATACATAGTACTAAAATCCTGTGCATGTGCATTAAGGACTGAATGGAACATGTAGTATGCAATTTTATGTTAAGTTGTTGACAATTCAGCAGTAAAAAAATTGCCTATTCTGCCACCATTCTGCTATCTGCTTTGGTATACCTATTCTGCTCAAAATTCTGCTGGCAGAATTTGCCTGTGCCTAGCTGTGAGCTACTACTATAAACTACAGAATGTAGCTACAAATTCTATAAGCCCAGAGAATATTATCCATTTACATGACTGTCACATGACTGTTACATGACACATAGTGGTGTTCCATTCTACATGACTGTCACATGACAAGCACATAGTGGTGCTCCATTCTACATGACTGCCACATGACAAGCACATCTATCTGTGTGCTATCATTGTCAAAAATCTTACATGCCTCCCCACCACATACCAGCTGTGCCTTCTTATGCCCCCCATATGTACACTTAGGCAGTTAATTGGGTAAAAAATTTTCTCTCCACAGCATGTCCTGTCCCTTCTCATGTCACATGTACATTTTGGCAGTTAATTGGTAGTAGCATGCAGGTCACTGCTATGCCTCATTCCAGGGACATTCAGTTAAATAGAGGATAGGGAAAAAAAGAAAGAAAAAGTTTTATATTACCTGTAACTTGTGTGCCAAGAACTAGGAGAGCAGGTATGTTATCAGGGAGGTCCTTATACTGACCAAAATCATCCACAGTGATCTGCAATGGAAGAGTCAGTTACACCATTTATCTCCAGACAATAAGCATACTGATACTGCCCCAGGAAGTAGAACAGATTCCAAAATTAACATCTGGTGATTTTCCCCCTAATGAAGGAGGGAGTGAGGGTCCTGCCCCCTTTTGAGAACAGATTCCAAAATTAACATCTGGTGATTTTCCCCCTAATGAAGGAGGGAGTGAGGGTCCTGCCCCCTTTTATAGTTATAATAGAGGTTATTAGTAAGACAATTAATTATATGACCTTGTCATCTATAAAACTTGGTGATCTGGACCTTCACTAATAACCTCTTTATCATTAATATTATTGGTGATTTTAAAATTGGAAATGCCAATTTAATCTACCAAATTAAAATCCACCAAATTAAAATATGAGCCACTATAGTGAAGAATATATGGCACTGTGAGGGTTAGTATTGCTCTGAAAAAATCCTCTTCCTAGCATAATGGTTCAATGGAGATTTCTCTTTGATATGGGTGTGGCTGATCTGAGACTCTACCCCACTATTACCATACAACAGATGCACATTATGCCAGCATAAAATTGAGCATAATAGGTTGTTAAAAGCATTGGGAATAACAAGGACATAATAGGGAGTTTTTAGGTGAATTTTGACTCTTTAATAGCAGCCTTGTTGACCTACCCTATATATGACTTGTTTTGTTTTACTCTGCTTGCTCTATCTGCTTGTTGACCTGCCCTATATATGACTTGTTTTGTTTTACTCTGCTTGCTCTATCTGTTTATTAAAATCTACACTATTATACTCAGTACTGTACCACAGTATAATATCACCATACTGTGACACCAGACAGCACAATACTATTTACAGCTGTGCCATAATGACTATTTTCAATGATATTTTCAGAGCATAATGGGGCATAATGGACAAAATTTTAGGGCATAATAGGGCAAGTGGCAAAGAATCAGAGCATAGCATAATAGGCAAAATTTAAAGCATAATGTGCATAGACCTACAGCATAACTGCCATACTGTATCCCTTCCATGTTAACATGTAACTCATGTGTTAGAACATGTATCAAAAGAGGTCAGGTACATTTTGACACAAAACTCACCACTCCTTGATGAACCTGCTGTTGGAGCATCCGAACCTTGTTCCTCCTGTACTCCATAAGACTCCGCTCCTCAGCAAAGAAGGTGGGAGAGCATCTGCGTGGCTTCCCCATCATCCGTCTGAGTTGGCACCATTGGACTCTTGTCAGAGATTGAGTCTATGGTAAGGTATTGGATAAGCAGGGAGGTTTGGTATGATGGGAAAATGGTAGAACAGATGTGTTACTGCCTCCACATTCCGGGAAATCTCTTTACAGGGGCACTGGCACATAAAAGGGTTTTGCTGATTACATAACTATGTTAATGTAATCAATGACCCTTTACCAACTCTGAAATTTTTTCACCAGAAAGAGATAACAAGATTATGCATAATTCAGCTTACAAGGTTTTTTCTGTAAACACAGAACCACAGGCAGTCATTCATTTTTTTGTGGGGATGGGATGGGGGTGTGGTGGTACACAATGTCTTGCTTGCCCATAACCACACCTTCCACTGAGCTATATCATAACTACCTCATCCAAATATAAACCTTTTTGGCATCTTGCATCATCAAAGAGAGAGCTCTAGATTACGTCCCTTATCAGCAATACTACTCTCTTGACCTAAAGGACACAACACTCACCTTTAACTCTGGAAACATGTCAGAGAGACACCGACAGAAATCATTCTCCCTTTCAAGCAGAGGTCTATAGAGAAATGAAAATAATAATCGTTATTGTTATTCAAAGTTTGAGAGGCTTATAGATGTTATGTGATAGCGAGGTGGTCTGCTTATACAGTGGCCTCTATAGTCACTGTAATAGAGAGGTTACTGGTCAGTATAATATAATTAGACTCACTGGTCAATGTCGGAGTAGAACCATTCATAATAACACCATTTGTGGGCCTTTGGTAGCTTTAAAAGATTACGAAGTCTGCTACTCACCATATGCTACAAACAAACAATTCACCTTAACAGATATTCCTAATGTCATCCCACAGCACTAAGAGCAGCCCACAGCAACTGATAGTAGTCTATGGCACTGAGGGCAGCCCATAGCACAGAGAACATCCCACAGCTCTGAGTAGCCCACAGCACTGAGAGTAGTCTACAGCACTGAGAGTAGTCTACAGCACTGAGGGAAGCCCACAGCACTAAGAGCAGCCCATAGCACTGAGAGCAGCCCACAGCTCTGAGTAGCCCACAGCACTGAGAGCAGCCCATAGCACTGAGAACAGCCCACAGCTCTGAGTAGCCCACAGCACTGAGAGTAGCCTACATCACACTGAAGTACATATTTCTAATACGCAAAGATTTCACCATAGGGAAAAGTCCCCAGGACTTTCCCAGGAATACATACCACCAATGACCTAATAAATTAGTCATTGTACAAATATGCACATGGATAAGTTATTGCAGAAAATGAATATAATTATGTAGCTAACAATATTGCCTTAAAGGTCTACCAATTCCTATACCCCCCCCTTCCCTTCTTATCCCCTCCCCTCCCCCTCTTCTCCCCATTTCTGGGCAGATCTATTTTATTCACCCACACACCCACTCAAAGTTTCTGTGCCTCACCAGAGTGGCTTGATCAGGGTGGGGCACTCTTGACAGAAAACTATTCACCACCTAAGAAAAAAAAATACAGTAGTACCTTACTATACCAACTCCCTGAAATGAAACCATCTTTGTGTTAAATGATATTAATAGAACTTCACTCCTTGAAATGAAGCTCCCTATGTATAAAAAATTATCAGTTGATGAACTTCACTCAGTGAAATGAGACTATTTCTCTAATCATGACACTTTTAGATATGTCCCAAGATGTCTGGATTACTGTATCACACTTTGTGTTGACCTTGGGATAAGTGTGTTTGTTTATATTGTTTGCTTGCTTGTTTGTTATCTTTTTGTTTGTTTATATTGTTTGTTGTTTTGTTTGTTTGTTATCTTTTTTTGCTTGTTTGTTGTTGTCATTATTTTGTTGTTGTTGTGAAAATGTTATGTAAGTCATTATTTTATTTTAGCAGTCATACCTAGGTAGGTGTGGCATGTATAATATTACATATACTAGGTAAAGGGTTTACATCTAAGAAGGTATATTAATACTAACCTGGTTAGAAGTGTTAGGTGATGTCATCCTAAGAATTGGATATAATAATGATAGTAGGAAAAGGGTTAAAGACACCTTACCTCCTTGGTCTTTTGATTGCCTATATAATCAAATAATAAAAGGAATTCTTCATTAATTAACTGGTTACTACATAATATGACTGTTAATATGTATATTCTGCCCCTATAGATTGTATTCGGATTAACCCCCCTGATTCTATTGATTGTCTTCATCCTTTTAACCCCTTACTTCTATAGATTGTCTTTGGATTTAACCCCTCCCTCCTGTTACTACAGATTGTCTTCATCCTTTTAACCCCGTCTTCATCACTCTTCAAATTTATGCCCTCCCCCTAGACTCCACCCCCACCTTATTTCCTGTCCTAGTTGATTCACACCCTTTCTTTTCTAGACTCCACCCCTTAACCAGGGGTTCCCCACGCATTAGCCAAATTAGCCATTGGCTAATTCTAGTAGCTTTTGGCTACAGTTGGACAAGCACAATTAGCCAAAATGGCTATAATCCTACTTTACCCAATGGCGAAAATGGCTAAAGAAAAATTAATAAATTAGCCATTTTGGCTACTATTTTTATTTCCTGTCAGGAACCCCTGCTTAACTCACCCCCCTGGATTCTCCTTGATTCAACCTCTCTCTATCATCCTCATCACTGCTCTCACTGATGCTATTCTGGAAACCAGAAGAATCGTTGGAGAAATCTAACCGTCTGCTACTATTTCTATGCTGCAAAGAGAAGATAAACAAACTGATAGTTGTAGCTACAGTGGAGAGATAACATCAGTTAGTTTACTATTAGGTATTCACAAATCAGTATTCTCTCTAGTAAACTATTAGTGGGCGGAGTTTCAGACCACATCCAAGCATAAGCCCCACCCTGTCAAAAGACCCTCTGTAACATCAGGTCATTAGCATCCTACTCACTGAATAGAGTAGGTACTTTGGAACTTCAAGCAAGGGGTGTAGTACAAAGGGATGTCTTTCATTTTGATGACCATTACCACATTTTACATTCTAGAACAGTTGGTTTTAAAGCTGGATTGTTAGGTAATTCCAGAGGATGCCCACCCCTCCATGAATCCCACCCCCAGGCGGGAAGAGCATTGTTCTAGTGAGCCCTTTTAAAGTGCCAAGTCCCCATCTCTATAATAATGAGCGAGAGGAAAGAATACTTCTTGGAAACGATGGAAAAGCATGGATGAATGATGTCACAATGCAAAAGATATGTAAACTAGAGAGGGATGGAAGCTTAAAAGAGAGATTTTAGAATCATTTGTGTATTTTCTGATTATCTGAGGTGGTGATGGATTCTGCATAGTTTGTCCTTAAACAGCTCCACATTAGGCACTTTCTCCATGTAACGGAATCCAGATTACATCATTGTAAATTACAATAGTCTAGTGCTAGGATGTAACCTGGATTCTGTTACATGGAGAAAGAACCGAACATTAAGTATGCATTACAGCTGGAAATTATTTTGTATTGTGCTATAGAGGTGTGGTCTGGTCATCTCTATTAATGGGACTCTCTTGATAGCTACTGAAATATCAAACTACTCCAACACACATTAATGGAAGGGGTCTTCTTTGGGGAGTGATCAGAGTAGGTTATGTTTGGGGTCTGTTTCCGCGGAGATGTACGAACCCTTACACTTCTTCTTCTCCTTGCTGATTCTGCAATGAAGAACATTAACCAAATATAACAGCCACCAAAAATAACTACCACCAAATATACACCAAAGCCACCATGACACCCACCAATCAACAAATCACCTATATCACCCACCAAATATAGCACCCACCAAATAACAGCCACCAAATGTAACAGCCACAAATAATATCCACAAACCAAAATTCCACACATTTATGACATTCACTAAATATAACAGCCACCAAATATATTATTTTGATGCTATTGTGGTAAGAAGAGTTACCTTTCAGATCAATGAGTACCCTAGCTGCTGGGATTGAAGGCTCTCCTATAAAAAATAGTAATATATTATTTTATTGATAGTTTAGCTCCTCAGCAAGCTAGACAATCATTCATGTAACCCCGGGAGTCTACTTCAAAGGTTAGTGCAACTTTCAGACTGTGATTAGTCAATCACCGAGGAGCTAGAAATTCCACACCCTCTGCTTTCCTGGGTCTGGGGGGAGGGGTCTAGGGGAGGGGTCTAAGGGAGGGTCTGGGATGAGTTTATATTACATACAATGCCCACTGAATTTAAAGGTACCAGTTACTACACATAGTCTATTAGTTATCACAAACAGATAACAGGCAGAAGCAGAATCCTTATTGCTTAGAAGTTGGCAGGCTCCCTAAGAGGCTCCCCCTAAGAGGCTCCCCCTAAGAGGTTCCCCCTAAGAGGTTCCCTCAAGAAGCATAACAAGAACAGGTGAAGAATATAACAGGTGAGAGAAATATAACAGGTGTGAAGTATAACAGGCTTTTCCATGTCTTTCAGTGTGCATAAATAAAACCCTTCACAGAAATATCTGGACCAGGATAATTTGCATGCATTTGTGAGCAGCACAGTTCCTTCTGACCCTTGCAGAAGGAAAGCTGGCAAAACCTGATTATAAGGTACATACAGTTCAAACTAGCACACTTTGTACCAAGCACTCAACTAACCATGCACAGATATACTATATCATGGCAGGAAGACAGGCTGGCAGGCAAGCAGGCAGGGAGGCTGGCTATAGATATCAAAATTGACTTCCTCTTTAGCTTATAACCTCATGCCTGAAAGCAAGCTTACTCTCTCCCCCGTTATAAGTTATGAAACTCACCAGTGCAGGTGCCGTCCAATGCAGAGTTTGAAGAGTTTCCTATGGCCGCCATTTTTTTGAGCATAGGGAATGGGCGGGTGCCAGAGACATCACGCATGCGTGTTTTGGTGCGCAAACGTATCTGCTGCATATGACACGTTGACCCTGCCGCCATGAAATGAGTGATTCAGCCTACATATTAGCTACATTTTTTGGTGATGAAAGGTAGAGTTAACGATCCAATGTTTACATATTTATGATTTTTCTTTAAATTATAGATATTCCATTCCAGACTCCCAATTTTCCATTCCAGTCAGTGCGACAAGAGTTGAGCTTAATGACTTGATTAAGCAGACTTCAAGTAAGTTATCCTAGGTTATGGGTACCTATATGCAGTATTTATCTGTATATAATATTTGTGTACTCCATAGTATTGCAGGGAAAGGAGGGAGGGGTTTAGAATTCCTGTTGAAATTCATACATTTTTTCCCCTCAAGCATTTATAATTCACAAAACAGCAGTTCAGTGCAGTCAGCATACATGTACACATTTCTTTTTCTAGTCAATCACCTGACATACAAGTAAGTGTTAATGCTATGTAAAATTAACAGGATGCTACAGGATTTAGTCAATACATGGGTTCTTCTAACTGCATACTAATAGACAGCACCATGGTGTTTCATGCAGTGAATACTAGAATCCTCCAGTGAATTTATTTTGCTCAGAATGGGTGCACTTTCTCTGCAACACACACACTCTGTATTTGTTGCCATGAATCCATGATTGTGCAATGGCTACCTATACAAGAATGAAGTTAGCTCTCTTGTATACATTCTACATTTGGTATCATCTTACCATGAAGTATTGAGATTCATCACTGGAAGTCTCTGAGGAGCCCCTGAATCAGTCACACTTGGTTCAAGACTAACGCCATTGGCATCAATGAACCATCACTAACACTCCCAGAGGAAATTGCTGGCTCAAAATCAACCCCTTCTTGGCTGCTCTGCTCACTCCCAGGCATACTCGCCCTAGCAACAGCCACAGTTTACCTTTCAGCTAGCCCAAAACCACACTATTGCAATGGAAGCCAAGCACATCCAAGCATATCAGTTCACGTTGTTATTATGTCATCAATAAGCCCCAGCCAAAAACAGGATGTATAGTTTGGCTAGCCATCTTTTGTCACACATGTCTATGGATATAGGGCTACTGAAAATGCAAAATAAAATTTTCCATGTCTGTTACCCTTTAAGGGTTGATGCAGATGCACTTCTACCTGAAGATTGATTCTTATCCTTGGGAGGTTCTTCAGAATCTTCCTGTGGAACTGTGGGTAAACCAAGACTGGTGTCCCAGTGTGTTTGAGGGTCCTAAAAGCTTCAATGCAGTGTTAATTCCAGTTAAAGGAGACACATTTTTGTGTAAGGACATTTAGTGGTGCAGCAATATCTGAAAATCGATGAATATAGTGTCAGTAATAGGATGCCAGACCTAGAAACTGGTGAACTTCTGTGGCATTGGTAGGCATTGCCCATACATAGGGACTGCACATTCATCCACTATATCTGCTGCTGGCTCATCCAGGGCTGTAATGTACACACAGTTCTAGAATCTCTTTTTCTAGTCACAGACAATTAACGAATTAAGACTAGAGTGTTGTTATAATAAATGTACAAATACAGTAAAACCTCACTAACTTAAACTTCACTAAGTTAAACCACTCTCCAAGTGGCATGCAAGGGGTCAAGGTTCAAACTCTTCTATAAGAGCAATGTACATGTACAATGATAAAGTAGCCACAACTGCAACAAAAGGTGTAAAACCATTAGCACCTATGCATGCTTTAATCACATGTACCTGAACATGTGATGTGACTAGCTAAATACTGTAGCTATTCAGCTTAGAAAATGGCTTTTTAAGTACATTGGTAAAAAATAGCCATGTACATAGTTGATTCTTCACTAACTTAAATAAAAATTGTGATCCTTCCTTGGTACGGGGTTATTCAAGTTAGCGAGGTTCTACTGTATTAACATTATTGACACAGAGTCACTACACTACACATTGTTATTTGAAGACTAACTTCATTACAATTTATCCCCTAAAAATGAGCCACACCTTAAACCACACTCTGAGTGGGTGTGGTGACCCTCGTAAATAGGATCTGTCCTGTAAATTTTAAATAGGATCTGTCCTGTAAATGTTATTTTAGCAGTTGTCTAGGTGACTTATGAGGACTTTGAGTATAATTGAATCCAGAACTTTTTGTTGTAGATTTCTCACTGAGTTCAAGTTTATCCCAGAATCTTGAATATGACTTCCTTATCCACGACAAGCTGATTAGAGGGACCTTGGAGGACCACATCTCTCAGCATCAGCTCTCCACAGAGGAGGTTTTGCTAATTCAGTGTATCCAACGTAACCCTCCACCTGCAGTTTCTGATTGTATTGACCACAAGGACTGGGTCAGTGCTGTTCACTGTCACAGAGAATTGTGAGGTTCCAATGATAATTCGTTCATGAGTTTCAAAAAAGGGCTATTTTTTATGCAGAATATTGACTGGTTGTTATGACAACAACGTGAGGGTGTGGACCAATAAAGGTGAATAAAAGTTCAAAGTCCTGGCCTCTATTTCAACCTGCTATTACTATTATAGGAGAACTGGTATGTATTGCAGAGGGACACAACGCGCCAATAAAAGATGTTAGATGGATTTCAGAAAGTAAGATAATTTAGATACAGTTCATATTGGTGAGGTTTTATCCTGTGGTACCTTGTAGCATAAACGGACTGTCATTTGTTTGTTTGTTTGTTTGTTGTTGTTTGTTTGTTTGTTTGTTTTAGATGATGGTGAATTTCTGTTTGTCAGTGCATCACAAGACCAAAATGTTCATATTTGGTGTCTTATTCTTGATTCGATGACCAACCACGCAACTAAAGGTCATGTGACTCTGGTTCATCGGTGCAAAGGTCATGCTGGATCGGTGGAAGCAATAGATGTCAACTCTGACAGATCAAAGGTCAGCATTGTGCTATTGCAGTGAAGCCTGTCTAATCAGACCACTCCTTAATAAGACCATCTCTCTATATAGACCACTACAGTGAGACCTGTCTAATCAGACCACCTCTCTATATAGACCACTACAGTGAAACCTGTCTAATCAGACCACTCCTTAATAAGATCACCTCTCTATATAGACCACTACAGTGAAACCTGTCTAATCAGACCACTCCTTAATAAGACCATCTCTCTATATTGGACATTACAATAAGACCATGTCCTGTACCATTGATGTCCACTTTTTTAAGAGCACTTTTTTATATCCCAGAAAGTGTTTGCTCTACACTATAATTATCATGTTTGGAAAAAAAATTCTACTCCTTAGTGTCCTCCTCCCCAGTTATTCACAAGTTCTGCAGTGTGTTCTGGGACAGTAGTTGATAGAGATATCTCATGATTTAGAGTTGTCCTGGGACAGTTATATAGAGATTTAGTGTGTCCTGGGACAGATATCTCATGGTTTTACAATAGTTCTGCAGTGTGTCCTGGGATAGTTACATAAAGATATGGTCGTCGAGTGAGTTCATTTTCTAAATAAAGAAAACTTTTACTTTTCACATTTTTATGTCAAATAATGAAGTTCCAGATCCCATTCCAGTGGATGAAGTGGAACAGGAATCAGACCTCCCCACAAAAAGGCAAAAGATTGAATCCGACGAGAGAGCATCCATTCGAACACCTCTGATGACTCTTCAGGGCCACACTAATGCTGTCACCACAGTGGTGTGGGCAGGGACTATTGAGGGAGTGGAAAGGGTGTCAGAACTAGGGGAAGACGTGATCTCTGGTGGATGGGACCATTGTATTAGGGTGTGGGACATGATGACGGGAGCTAACAAAACCACATTAGTGAGTAAAGGATGATTTAGGAAAAGATCTCCTGTGGATAGGACCATCTTGTCAGGGACTAGGTTACAGGGAGCTAATAATAAAGTTTAATTATTAATAATACTATTAAATATATTATTATTATTGTTGTTGTTATTATTATTGTTGTTGTTATTATTATTGTTATTATTATTATTATTATTATTATTATTATTATTATTATTATTATTATTATTATTATTATTATTATTATACTATCAAACTATTTACCATTTTTCTTGGACAGAGAAAATGCTATATATGTATGTATAGTCCTTGTATATCAGTGGATTCAAGTTCTCTATATGTAATATTATGACTCTTAAAGGAGATATGTTCCAGCTTGTGTTTATTTGTGTACATTATTATTATAGTTATTTTATTCCAGAATGGAAGTAAGGTGTTTCACAGCATCGACTGGAGTAGAAACAATTCTTTGATAGCATCTGGTAGTTCAGATAAAACAGTGAGGCTGTGGGATCCCAGGCAAACTGGTAAGTCAGCAGTCTAGTGTGTTGTAGGGCTGTGGGATTCCAGGCAAACTGGTAAATCAGCAGTCTAGTGTCTAATCACTGCTACTAAGTATCTAGATTCTTCTGCTTTATTATTATTATTATTATTATTATTATTATTATTATTATTATTATTATTATTATTATTATTATTATTTATTTATTTATTTATTTATTTATTTATTTATTTATTTATTTATTTATTTTGTTCCTAATAATACATCTGTCATTATCTCCCCTCCTCTCTCTGCTTCCTCATCCTCCCTCTTATCTCTATTCCTTGTCCTTCCTCCCTCTCTCTGTACCCTCCTCCAGAGAGCAGTATGATCTTGACATCTCTCTCCTCTCATACTGGGTGGGTGGTGAGTGTAAAATGGAGTCCCTCTAATCCACATCATCTCCTCTCTGGTTCCTACGACTCCACCCTCAGGCTCTGGGACACAAGAAGTAACAAGAAACCACTTTTCTCTATCATGGCACATGAGGGAAAGGTTCTGTGCTCTGATTGGTCAGATAAAAAGGTAAAAAAGCATTGCAGTAAAACTTCTCTAGTCCAGACACCCTGGGGCAAATCATAGTGTTCTGATTAAAGCCTTAGCAGGGAGTGAAGTTATATTATTGTTAAATACTCATCCAAGTGCCCCTAATACAGAGCTGTCCTCATTTCAGGGGGTTGAAATAAAGGGGTCCCACTATATACAGAGCTGTCCTCATTTCAGGGGGTTGGAATAGAGGAGTTCCACTGCATACAGAGGTGTCCTCATTTCAAAGTATAGGAATAGAGGAGGTCCACTGTATACAGAAGCATCCTCATTTCAGGGTGTTGGAATAGAGGAGTTCCACTAACAGAGGTGTCCTCATTTCAGGGTGTTGGAATAGAGGAGTTCCACTAACAGAGGTGTCCTCATTTCAGGGTGTTGGAATAGAGGAGTTCCACTAACAGAGGTGTCCTCATTTCAGGGTGTTGGAATAGAGGAGTTCCACTAACAGAGGTGTCCTCATTTCAGGGTGTTGGAATAGAGGGGTTCCACTAACAGAGGTGTCCTCATTTCAGGGTGTTGGAATAGAGGGGTTCCACTAACAGAGGTGTCCTGAGAGTTGGGCTATTATTTTGATTGTAGATGTTTGCAAGTGGAGGAACAGATAACAAGTTGAGAACTTATTCCATATAGAAAGAGAATCGAATGACAATCTAAACACTTAATAATTCTATTGATATCTCTATGAAATCATTTCAATAACTTTACTTTACACCTTCTAACACTCTACATAGTCTAATTCTCCCCACAAAAAACCTTGAAAAGATTGATTAAAAACAGTGAAACTTCTTTTCAGTGACAATGAAGGTCAATAGTATAAAATAGGTTTAATTCAAAGGTGGACAGCAAAGGATTAATTCAAGTGTTAATGGTAAATTCAAGATCATGAAATGGTATAATTATGTTGCAATGCAGTATTATAGTTGTGTACAGACCTGTCAAGTCTCACTCATTGGGGGAGATTCTCACTCAGTCCCACTCTTAAAATTATTATACAGACTCAGTCCCACTCTTAAAATTATCTACTAAAGTATACAGACTCACTACAAACCTTCCCTTAACAATTAAAGTACACATTCTATATAGAAAACAGCCAGTCACAGGTTAAGTCAAATCTTGACAGCTCTGTGTGTAGAGCCATCAATTCAAGAACAGTAACTCAGTAACACAAGACAACTCGTTAGGGAGTCAAAGACTATCTTAAAAACTCTAATTATGGTACTACAAAAGTGTTTGCTAATATTCTAAAATATTCCAAATGTAAAAGTTTATTGTCTCCATCAAGTGCTCATGGCAATTTGGATGAAGTCATCGTAACGAAGAGTTGCAGTCCCATTCCTCATCGTGTCACGAACTTGGAATTGAGCTGTAGAGGAGTATTGGATATGAATATCACATGACATATATACTTAATTACAGATACCCCAGGACAGGTACCTTAAGACAGGTGCCCTAGGACAGGTATCTTAGGACAGGTACCCCAGGACAAGTACCCCAGGACAAGTACCCCAGGATAGGCACACCAGGACAGGTACCTCAGGGTAGGGACTGGCTTCATGACAGAAAAGTAAACTCTTTTTAGGAGTGGGCTAGCATATAACAACAACAACAACAACAACAACAACAACAACAACAACAACAAAGTAATAATAATCCACCCACCACTTACTAGTAAGTATTCTCAGACGAACACACAAGGCTACGAAAGCATCAAAGGGCACTCTTCCTTGATTGGAGTATCTTCGAAGCATCACACCTTGTGCCTGGGGGGATAGGTTGTAGCCAAAGGTCACGAGAGCCTGTTGGAGTTCATGTGGTTCAACAGTACCAGAGCGATCTCTGTCAAAGTTCATGAATGTGGTCTGAAGAAAATATACACAAATGCACAACCACTCTACTCCAACCCCACCCCCTTAACTCTATTACAACCCCCACCCCCTCAACGCTATTACAACCCCCACCTCCTCAACTCTATTCCAAACCCCACCTCCTCAACTCTATTCCAACCCCCTGAATTGAGGGAACTGACCTTCCATTGATTTAAACAGGTCCAAAGTTCCTTAAACTCGTTGAATCCCATCTGTCCTGAGTAGTCCCTGTCCAACATGTTGATCATGATAATACATGTCTCCTTGCTGAAGGGCTGGTAACTGCCAGAGAAACCAGATGTTGTGAGGCAGCGTTGAAGCTCATCGGCATCTATCTGTCCATCCTACACGTAGAGAGAAGAAAGTGTAAGCTATTATCTGTATTGTGGAGGACATTATATACAGTGGAACCTCTCTATTCCAACACCCTGAAATGAGGACATCACTTCTGTATACACAGTGGGACTCCTCTATTCCAACACCCTGAAATGAGGACACTTCTGTGTATAGTGGAACCTCTCTATTCCAACACCCTGAAATGAGGACATCACTTCTGTATACACAGTGGGACTCCTCTATTCCAACACCCTGAAATGAGGACACTTCTGTGTATAGTGGAACCTCTCTATTCCAACACCCTGAAATGAGGACACTTCTGTGTACAGTGGAACCTCTCTATTCCAACACCCTGAAATGAGGACACTTCTGTGTACAGTGGAACCTCTCTATTCCAACACCCTGAAATGAGGACATCACTTCTGTATACACAGTGGGACTCCTCTATTCCAACACCCTGAAATGAGGACACTTCTGTGTATAGTGGAACCTCTCTATTCCAACACCCTGAAATGAGGACACTTCTGTGTACAGTGGAACCTCTCTATTCCAACACCCTGAAATGAAGACTCTTCTGTGTACAATGGAACCTCTCTATTCCAACACCAAATGAAGACTCTTCTGTGTACAATGGAACCTCTCTATTCCAACCCCCTGAAATGAGGATACTTCTGTATACAGTTCCAACCCCCTAAAATGAGGATACCTCTGTATACAGTAGAATCCCTCCATTCCAACCCCCTAAAATCTATTCCAAGGACACTTGGATAAATAACAGCTTGTGCATTAACAGATCTTCACCCCCTGAAATGCTACCCAGGACACTTTAAATTTGTCCAGAGGTGTCCAGAATAGAGAAGTTTGCATTGAGAAGAAAAGGGTTAAAATTGATACATCTTGTCCACGTTAATATAAAGAGGGTTACAGGGAAAACTCTGATACTGAATAATTTCCTAATTCTTCTTTATAGAGAGGTTACACTGTATATTACCTCTGAACTAAGGACAACTTCTACACAAAGAACAGTTTTATTTCAATGTGTAGATGTTCCTTATACTGTATAAATGACTGAACTCACTTGTCCTGCAACTGCTGAGAAGTAAGGCCACAGTGGATCAACCTGTACAATTCAAAACATGGAATAAAATAAACAGAGAAATTAATTTTCACAGGTTTTTACTCATAACTTCAGAATGGAATCTCCTATGAAGTTGATTTTGGTACCAAAATGTAGATCTTGAAATGAGCTTTCTAATGATATATTTACTTTGAATGTATCTCCTCTTGGATCATCGGACACCAGCTGTTATTAAACCAATTTCATCTTTAAAAAGTTGTTACTCATCATCGGTGTTGGTTGTGTCGAATGACATGTTGCAAATGGAAAAGTGCAACTCCGTCACTATAAAGACAAGTCAACAGAAAATACCACAGACCAAAAAAGCAGACACCACTGATGAGGAATGAGTTGAAAGTGGACCAATACCTGCTGATATCTGGTGATTCAAGAGGAGGTACACTCAGTGTAAATAGACCACTAGAAAGCTTATTTCAAGACCCACATTTTGATACAAAAATCAAGTTCACAGAGAAACACCAAAATACCGAGTGAAAGTAATGTGTGGTTGTGGGAAGGGTGTGGGTGGAGTGTGAGAGGGTGTGGGTGGAGTGTGAGAGGGTGTGGGTGGAGTGTAGGAGGGGTGTGGGAGAGGATGACCTGGTGATCTGTAGTTAGACACTATATATAAAAATTGCACATAAATAATTAAATGGATTCCCAGTATGTAAATAGTCTGTACTCAATCTTTGATGTGGTAAAGAATGCATAGATAACCAGAGAGAATACTGATATAACCAGAGAGAATACTGACATGAATGCATAGATAACCAGAGGGAATACTGATATAACCAGAGAGAATACTGATATGAATGCATAGATAACCAGAGAGAATACTGATATAACCAGAGAGAATACTGATATGATAACCAGAGAGAATACCGATATGAATGCATAGATAACCAGGGAGAATACTGAATGTGGTATTACCTCACCATTTCTGCTATCACTAATCCCCCCTCCCCTCCACATCTCATTAAGAGACTTTATTACCGAAATTACTAATACTGGAATATTCTCTTTCATCATGAGGACAACAGTTAGTCTTTAACAGTGAAAGTGACTGATCTAAGTGACATATTTTCCCATGATAAAAATAATATAACAGCAAAGAGAAATAGTCTAATAACAAGCTTTATACATCAGGCAGGGGCTGGATCTAGAAATTTGTAAAAGGGGGACTTCATCTCTGCCATGACACCTAGGATGGAGGTGTGCATTCCTTCTCCAGCACATAGTGTGTACTTATTTAGCACAGGGAGAGAAGGGGTTAGAAGCAGAAGGGGTTAGAAGCAGAAGGGGTTAGAAGCAGAAGGGGTTAGAAGCAGAAGGGGTTAACAGAAGGGGTTAGAAGCAGAAGGGGTTAGAAGCAGAAGGGGTTAGAAGCAGAAGGGGTTAGAAGCAGAAGGGGTTAGAAGCAGAAGGGGTTAGAAGCAGAAGGGGTTAGAAGCAGAAGGGGTTAGAAGCAGAAGGGGTTAGAAGCAGAAGGGTTAGAAGCATAAAAGGGAGGGAAGGGGGGGAGGGGTTGCATATACAACTTGACCTAGTTCCTCAGGCCCTGGAATAAATGAGAGTAATAACATAGCTAAAGACCAGCTCAGGAGAGATTGACTTCTCTAATCACTCATACAGATTTTAGTTAAGGACCAAGTCAAGCTTCTTCCTGAGAAAAACTGTCCTGTTCAGTATTGCACAATAATCAAAAATATATCAATATTTTGCTGCTCTGACAGATTCCCAAATAATTGATATATTATACACAAAGAGAGTTTTATTGGCCAAAAATTGCACTGCTTTATACAAATCACACAGAAGCCCAACTGCTCCCCACAGCCTGACTCAAGACAGAGAGGAACTCTGTCAAACTCGTGACATTTCAACATAATAATCTCAAATAGTGATCATTTTATGAATGTTTAGGTATCTACGTTTTTACAGAGCTTCAAAATTACCATTTTAATTACAAAACCAAACCAAAAAGTTTTCATAATAAATTAGAAGCAAGATTTGCTTAACAAATCCAGTACAAGCATTCACTAGATCTAGTATTCCCTAATAATCTGTCTGACATTTTACTTTGCATTTGAATTATTGGATCAATACTATTTCAGGGTCTAAATGTACCTCTTTGCTACACTACTGAGACAATAACCAAAATTGCAGGTAACAATGATTATAATAACTCTCTAACACCCGCTTATCCTTATCATGCTGAGTAGGCAGGGACTGTTGGTTTGATCAGACAACCTTCTCTGACCCTAGTCTGTTGAGGTGTAAGTAGAATAACCTGTAACCAGGGGTGGGTGCTCCATGGAGTATTATAAAAATTAATATCTGTAAGCACAAGAAGTTTATGTAGCCATCTAAACTTCTTAAAACATTTCAAATTGCCTGTTTACCCTACATGCAAGCCGAGTGAAACTCCTGCACCATTCACGAATGTAGGTAAGCTATTTACAGTGTGTAAACCTTATCTAGTGAGTTTAGCTAGAGAGACAACTTACTGCTTGTGGAGGATAGGCCATTTAGACTGAAGAAGTGTGAGATATAGTAGAGGTGAGGAAGTCCTTGGTTTTATGTAGCTAGCTACCTGTAGAAAAGTTCACAGTGCACGACTAAAATAAACACTGATATAATTATTATTACTACGACGGCGCGCGCCTCGCTACCCGCCCCACCCACCCGCCCCTCCCCCCTAACTCCCCTGGGGGCAAAACACTCAACCAAAAAGGACCTGTCCCCAATGTGATCCTTATTAATTTAACACTTACTGAGGTACATTCAGTACAGGAGTTATTGTAGAAACTAACATCAGGGGTGTAGGAAGGGGGGGGGGGGCTGGAACCCCCCAATATTTTGTAGGTGGGGGCTCAGCCCCCCCCCCCCCCCCCCCCCCAATATTTTGGCCAAAATGATTTACACTGTATTAATGCAAACTTTAGATGAAGTGTACCAGACTAACAGAGATGAATATGGATTGAAGGCTAAATGGCTTGTTGTCAGCTTTTAGAAAAACTTTCAACATTGTTTGGGCTCAAACTTGGGTTTTTGATTTTTAGTGCATCTAGCTAGCCTTTTATAGACAGCAAAGGACAGAAAAAGCCTTTTCTCAATTCTATGATGATGTTGTTAGCACAGCGGAGCGAAGGAAAATATAGGTGAACCTCAGCTACCTCAATATAGGAGAGCACCACTGAGATTGGATGCAGATGGTAGCCAACCCCACAGATTTAGTGACCCAAAAGCTTACTATCATCACCAGTATTTTGAAGCTTCTGATATGCTCCTTCAGGAACTAAATGATCGATTTGATCAGGATGATTTATTGCCTCCCCAGTACCTTGAAACTCCTCATGAAAGCTGCAAATGGAGATGTGTATGAAGAAAGTTTTGAAGCTCTAAAGTCCTCTGTCTACAGTAGTGATATTAGCTTTGAGAAGCTTCATCAGGAACTTCCTCTTCTTGTTACTTTTATTAGGCAACCCTTTCATACCATTTGTGAAGCTGTGAATAGCCAAGTTGTATACAAGTCAATGCTGTCAGAGGTGCATGACATTCTACGGTTATATTTAACAGTGCCAATCACATCAGCTACTTCTGTGTAGTTAATACATATCTACGCTCATCCATGTCTGAGCAAAGACTCAATAATTGCCTTTTGCTTCACATTCATAAGGATATTACTGACTCCTGTGATATGGAAAAAGTTGCTAAAGATTTTATTGCTGTAAATACTGAACGTAGGAACTATTTTGGTGTATTTCCATAAAATATTATAGTTCTTAATTTTTTATACAGTATTGTTTCCATTATGTATACCAGCAAAATTTTCTTTGTGCTCTGTGTGGGATGGAGGACATCCCCCTTCCCACAACCTCCACCTTGCCATGGTACTCAGCCCCCCTTTTGACCCTCATACGCCTCTGAACATTCAGCACAGTGAGTTATTGTAGAAACTAAATCTCCTATAAAATCATGTTGTAAAAAGATCCCTCAATTATTTTGATGACATGGAGAGCAAGATTACATTTTCAGTTTTGTCTCCCAAAAGATGTCTACTGGACATCTCTAACACTATCAATAAAAGTGGGTGTGGCATTTGAAATGTTCCCCCCCCCCCCCCCCCCCTTCATCTTGGTACAGATTCATTTGTTTAGGGCCATGGTTCAGTATTGAAGCAGCTGGTTCTCAGGAAATCTGGTTCTCAAATTGGGTCTGGGGTCATTATTGATGATGTCAGACTCCTGGTCTGACAGACTCTCTCAGAGGTATGACCAATAATAATAATAAATCATAATAGTTTTTACATAATACAATGATTATAAATTAATTAACTGGAGTTTAGTTGTCATAGTAACATGTATGGTGTCTCTCCTGGCTTAGTCAATCACCATTAGAATGCATCTGGGTTCAGATAGGAGATGTCATCCCATGGATGCCTGTACAAACCCTGTTTCAGTCTTCTCTGATCCAAGAAATGACCTATGCAAAAAAAACACATTTACTGTAGAAAACTACAATGGAGTCTCTCCTCTATTCTGGACACCTTGGGATAAATTAAAGCAGGGGTTCCTCATTTCAGGGGGTTGAAATAGAGGAGTTCCACTGTATACAGAGGTGTCCTCATTTCAAAGTGTAGGAATAGAGGAGTTCCACTGTTTACAAAGGTGTCCTCATTTCACAGTGTTGGAATAAAGGGATTCCACTGTATACAGAGGTGTCCTCATTTCACAGTGTTGGAAAAGAGGAGTTCCACTGTATACAGAGTTGTCCTCATTTCAAAGTGTTGGAATAGAGGAGTTCCACTGTATACAGAGGTGTCTTCATTTCAGGGGATTGGAATAGAGGAGTTCCACTGTATACAGAGGTGTCCTCATTTCAAAAAGTGTTAGAATAGAAGGATTCCACTGTATAAACTGAATTAAACTTAACCCCTTGTGGATAATTAAACATTTTTGTACCACATAATAAATAATTTGCAATCATGTCATTATTCCAATGCTATGGTAAAAGATCCTACTACTTAAACAGAAACACTGATCACATACAAGTACACACTCATCAGGACTTGACACGGAACATTATATCTCACTTACCAATGAAACCTATCGTCCTTCCAAGCACAAAGAGGCCATTAAGTGACCCAATCTCAATATATTCCACACATTCCTCTCTATTAAATGCAATAATTGTTACAACCAAACATATGGACATGAAACAGTAGACTCTCCATTAACGGACACTCCCAATAGCGGACATGTGCTTAATAACAGACAAGAAGCTATGCCCCAAAGTGTCTGTTATTCCGGAGAGTCTGCTATATAGGAATAATATAGCCACATAATTACAATATTATTGTAGACCACCAGTAACCACTATCAATAACAGTGATGTGGAGACCAGCTTTTTAACAGTGGGATGGATCACAACAAAATGAAGCAGATAAGGGGTTAAATACATTAAAACAATAAAAGAGGTAAAGGATTAAATACGAAAGACCTTATACCAATTTTATGGCCTTGTACACTAACTTACGGTGTGAATGCTCCGCTGTACCTCAGTAGATCGACAAAACTTGTAGCTATCACTCCATCAACATTCAGAATCAAATTCGGTTTCTGTAAAAATTGTGAAATTAATATCCCCACTTCAGGAACATGTACAGGTATAAGAGATGTGAACAGGTGTAGAGAGACATGTACAGGTATAGAGGGACATGCACAGGTGTAGAGAGACGTGCACAGGTGTAGAGAGACGTGCACAGGTAGAGAAGGATATGCACAGGTGTAGAGGAACATGCACAGGTGTAGAGAGACATGCACAGAGGGACATGTAGAGGGACTTGCACAGAATATCTTACTTTTGAAGTAGTAATTTTCTCCACCTCTATGGCATAGTCAAGAAGAGGTGTGGAAGGGAAATTGGACTTGACGTAATCCTTAAGAATCATAACTCTCATGTCTGGATTATTCAACTAGAGACAAAAGAGGGTTAATTGGGTAATACATTTTACTATTTTGAGAGGAAAGGGTTAATTGAGTAGTACTGTCTTTGAGAAAGGAGAGGGTTAATTTATGAGGAAAGGTTCAAGGGTTGCACAATCATTGCCCAAGAAAGGACTACAATGAAATCCCTCCATCCCAAACTCCTGAATTAAGAATAATTTGTTCCAAGGTGTCTGCCAACTGGTTTAGAGAGAAGAAAAGAAGACTAACACACAACATACAAATTGGGTAATAGAATAGATTTGGGGGGATAGATTTGGAGGAATAGATTTGGGGGGAATAGGTTTTGGGGGGAATAAATTTGGGGGAATAGATTTGGTGGAATAGATTTGGTTGGTGGAATAGATTTGGGGGAATAGATTCGAAGGAATAGATTAAGGGGGATAGCTTTAGGGGAATAGATTATGGATCCTCTGTATAAACATTACCGATTTCACTTTGTGTCCAATCCCCATGATAAGCTTATGCTGTTTCCTCATGCTATTGACAAACTCCATTGGAATCATGTTAGAATCGTAGGCATCTGAAAACTGCTTAGCTGCTCCATCCAATGCTCCTCCAAATCTGTCCCCAATGGTGAGCAATCCTGAAGCCAAGGATGACACAAGGTCCTTCCCAGCCCGTGCAGTGACGATGGTGTTGTGAGCACCGGAGACGGCTGGTCCATGATCTGCTGTTACCATCAGACACATCTCAAGGAACTTGCAGGCATACTCGGGAAGTCTGGGAACATGTAAGTGAAATGGTGAGTAGGAGAAGTGGTAGTGGGGAAATAGTGAGGAGAGAGTGGTGTGAGTGAGGGGGTAGTGAGTGAGGGAGTGATGAGTGAGGAGGGAGTGGTTCTTTTTCCCTTCAGTGAGGGTACATTGACCAGCAGACATGCAACTTTTAGTGATAAAAATTGCTGCATGCTTCTAAAAATAGATTGCTGCCGCTGCCAGCACAAGATTACAAACACACAGTTAGTACAAGTCTATTTTTAGTAACAATAAACCTTTTGTCATGTATGTCTTCTCACAGCCCGACACATCTCAATACACCTTTAGTATAGTTTGTCTATAAATCAAACCAGATACTATCACCCTCAGATATCACCCCTCAAGAAATAGAATACAGATTACCATAAGAGAAAACTCTTAAAAAGAAATCAATACACTGATGCTACAATAAATGATTTAGTTTGCAGTAAAATTTGGTGCATTAGTCTATCTACCATATTATATTAAGACAGTCAGTGGCGTAGCCAGCCTGTTTCCTGGTTGCCTGGAAACCCCCCTAGCTCTGAGAGAAGGGAGGGGCTGACACACCACAACTTTATAGGTGTATAGATAGCTATCAAAATCTACCACGAGAAGGACCCACAAGGTAGGCCCAGTCTAGCACTAGCAGCTGTATAGCAGAATGAAGAGATTGACAGAGTATGGATTTGTTAGCAAGCCCAAGTCTAGTAGGTTAGCAAGAGAAGAAAGTGTAGAGGAAAGTGAGTCACAAGAAGATCCATCACCAGAGCCTGTTGACCAAGAAGCAGGACCACAGCTTCCAGGCTTACCACAGCCACCACAGTTACCACAGCTGGTTAGAAATGATCTTGGTACTTACAGCAGTGCTGACATGAGGAAACTCTCTCAGTCTGACAGTGAGAGGCTTTGGGTTTTGAGAAATGCCTTTAGGCCAGATAAATATCCAGCTAAGGATGAATATGGCAAGAAATGCTCATTCCAGCATGCTTGGATTAGTCAGTTCCCTTGGTTATGTTATTCTGTGGCATCTAATGGGGGCTACTGTATTAACTGCTTTTTATTTGCAAAGCGGTTCTTGAATCCTAGCCAACTTGTGACATCTCCTATGACTAACTTCACTCATGCCAAAGTTACTCTCAGTGAACATGATAAACAGGCATCACATAAAATGGCTAGTGAAGATGCTGTTGATTTTATTAATCATGTTGATACGTAAGGGTGGGCCAAGTATAGGCCAACTGATTCAAAACGAGGCTTCAGCAAGTATCATATGTAATCGCCTCAAACTTAGGTCTATCCTAAAGACAATAGTGTTTTGTGGTAACCAAATGATAGCTCTTAGAGGGCATCGTGAGCAAGCTGTGCAGCTTGAACAAGGCTCAAATCCAGGAAATTTCCGTGCTTTGTTAGATTTCCATTCCATTTGTTGATGAACTACTTGGCCATTTAAAGACTCGGTTTTCTGATATCCAGCAGAAAGCTTTAAGGGGCATGACTTTAGTACCATCAGCCCTAATGGATAATACCATTCCTCATTCCAGTGTAGATGAGCTAAAAGAACAGTATAGAGAAGACTTGGTGTCTAGTTCATCGTTTGAGTCTGAATTTCACTTGTGGAAGTGTAAATGGAGCTCATTTAGCCAACCATTACCAGATAGTCCTGCAAGTTCATTACTGTATGCAAATGAAAACATGTTTCCTAATATACATCACTTGTTGCAAATAGTTTACACTATTCTAGTGACTAGCTGTGAATGTGAACGCAGTGTTCTTCGTCGTTTAAAGACATATCTCAGATCAAAGATGACTCAAGAGAGACTAAGTGGACTGGCCTTGATGCACATAAACTATGGTATCGAACTAGATTATGAAGCAATTATCAATATTTTTGCCCAAAAGCATCCTCATAGGATGGTATTAGGGGACATTTTGCAGGACTAATGTATTTTTACTATTAATAATCATGATGATTGTGTGTCAAAACAATTAAAGGGGCGTGGTTATGGTCAAAAGTGGGCGTGGTCAGGGCAACCATTTTCCTAGTGCTTCGCGCGCAATCCTATGGAAACCCCCATCTTCATTTTCTGGCTACACCCCTGACAGTCAATCACTCCACATACAAATATGCCTTAGGGCAGTCAAATCAAATTATGCCCTAGGGGCAGATAATCATTGTACATAAATCTCAATGCTTGAAAGCAGGACGTCTTCGTTGTTATTTCCCTCATCAGAACACACCCTCATCTCTATATCATCTCTGGTGACCGATGGGAGCTGCCGGTAGAACCAGGGAGGGTTGTTGAAGGAGAAGCATGTGCTGAATGAGCCACACCCAGCACCATCCCACAGGGGGTTGTCACCGAAAAAAGTCATCCTGTCATTGTAAAGAAATTGTCATTGTATTCCAGAATCACAAAAGTAATCTTGTCTTACAAAACTTGGAGGAGGTGGTACAACATCAGATATTTGAGTGTTCGAACATTGGCATTTTGAACCTAGATGTTGATAGCCAGACTCATCAACAGCAGCTGCAAATGTCCAGATGTTTCCTGGGATTGTTTCCATGTGTCAGACTTACACCATCGACATAGTTAGAGTCTATACTGGTGTCATTGGTTCTGAGTCCAAACGCATCTGTAGAGGCAAACTGATAAGCAACTCTCATCCACCCTCCTGTGACGTTACCACACGATCTGGTCATATCACAGTAAACACGGACAGTTAAGCCAGTGAAAGACCTCACCCAGTAGAAGCCAGAGGGAGAGGAGGGATACAGCGACAAGATGTGGGAACACGAAACAGCAGGGTAAATGGGCAATTGCCCAGATAAAGCTTTCGTTAATAATTCTAAAGTATTGGTGTGATTTGCTACCAAATGGACAATATTTGAAAAATCTTCTTGGAGGTTCAGTGACTTCACTTTGAAGCCATGAAAAATTAACTTTTTTTAAGCTGGTCATAAGATTATTGATTCCCACGTTAGCACCAGTACAGTTACAAGTTTCAGTATTTACGTCCTTGTCCTGTGAAATGCTCCACACAGCAGTGGCCACACTAGCACAAGTAATACTGCCTAGCACTACAATTATAATCAATGCAAAGATCAATGGCCTGGAAGAAATGACATTCTTTATGACTGGATCTTTCTTTTTAGAACTAACAGCATCAGGTCTGGTAGCAAAACCATAACAAATGTTCTCTTGCAACTCTATAGCTTCCATAGTAACACTGTACAATATTCTCTGGTCATACAATTATGAGCAGTAGAGATAAACTTGCTGGTATTTTTTCTCTAAGACCACCTTACTCGATGGCAGCCACTCTAATAACTAGCAGGATATTTGGTTACCCAGAGTAATTATGAGAGTGAAGTATGGCTTCTTTGACCTCACACTTGTGCTTGTGTAGTGCAGGGCATTTTTTAGTTAAAGAAGAAAGCATCCTGATAAAATTATTGGCCTGGCACAACTTAAACTTAAGGGAAAGGTTACTCACACCCAAAGAAAGGTGTATTTTGGGATGTGTTCACATAAAAGTGGTAGCTATCTTGAGAGGCATGGTACTATAAAAGATGTACATCTGAAGGAGACCAGCACACCTCATAAGGAGACCAGCACACTTCATAAGTTATCTCTGCTGTGTTGCATGTCTATTACCTAACTTCACAACACTTCACACTTAAAAAGATAAATATGGCAACTCAGTATTATATCAGCCAAAACCAAGTAAACAGTTTCCACCAGATCCCCCCCCCCCCCCCCCCCCCCCCAAGCATTGTCCTCTAAAAGATACTCCACAGTCAATGCATATTTACTTGGATCATTCATTCAGATACTATTAAAAGTCTGAGGCAAGATGTTTGTAAGTGTTGACTGTCCAATAGTTTGCTTTTTAACACCAGAAAACCTTCACGTTGCCGGCATGAGTTCAAGCTACAGAACTCCAAGTGGCATGGATCTTTCATGCAACCTTTATGCCACTTGTATATACATAAACAAGCTTTTCAGGAAAATCTCATATGAAAACATCAAACATTAATCATTGCAACCATGAAGAAGCAAGCTTTGTTTGTGCTGAGTAGCCATATTTCAAGGTTAGTAAGACCCAAAGGTTGTTAAGATGAAGTTTCAATTAAACCATCCTTGTCCAGGTACATGTTCTCTCCCCTCTACACAAAGAGGAACTTTATTGTGTGCTGAATACTTCAAATTCCAGGCTATGCCCCTGAAATAGATGACAGATGTGGCAGAACTCTTGCAATAGTCAAGGTGGTATCCATATAACTACAACAGAGAGTATTCTAGCCACAATGATTTGGAGAAACACCAGGAACAAAGTAATCGATTAGTTGATCACTGTATCAGCATCAACTCTCCTTTTGCACTGATATCAAGGCAGTTTCTCCTTCATATACTGAATTTAGCTAGTTGTAAGCATTAATCGGTCTATAACGTGATATTTTGCAGTAAAAGATTCTCTTTCAAGTGTACGACTGCCCTAGCATCATCAGTTATCCTTATTCATGCATGAACGTGATGTTTCTGGTATTTAACAAAACTGCATTCAAGGAACCTTAGCAATGTACACACAGCTATTAAGAAATGGGAGGAGGAAGTGGGAGGGATTTGAGCCAGAAGTGGGAGGGCTGAGCCTCATTTCATTTTGACGTAAACCTGACCTGTACACATTTAATGTGAGGTTTAGCAACCAGACACTTCAATATGGTGTTACTAACTGTAAAGATTACTTCAGTGAATACTATTTGTTGAGCCACAAACAGTAGTAAAAGGGGTTTCTGGTAATTAGATATTTTTTTGTTCCCACTTCTGAGAGAAATCATTTCAAATGACTCCCACACCTTCCTATATACAGTCTTCAGCTATGGTTATGTCTCAGCTCCTTCTATACCTTCAACTAATTAGCCATTTTCCTAGCCACCTATCTCTGAATATAGTTATTTTATAGCTTTTTTCCTTCAATTAGCCTTTTTTCTTACCATCAAACAATACAACTGCAAATATTATAATTTAAGGTTTTTCACAAGACAGTCAAATCAAGTGTGCTTCTATGTGTAAATTTCCTTACAGTATTCTTATTGCATATTATGGTATATTACAGTAATCTTATTATATATTCAGTAATCTTATTATATATTTACAGGTATATTACAGATGTAATAGTAATGACGTAATGTCCAGAATTTACACATAACATTGAAGCACTCCAAATTAATCTTCACTAATATGTTAACAAGCACCATAATTATTACTTCAGCATGTAGTGGTATTTCAATTTAGTTTTTAAGGGTTAAAGGGTCACTGGTTAAATTTATTAACATTAAAAGTACAGTTAACTTGAATGAGCTCACAGTATTGATGATTTAGATTCCCAGAAACAGTATTTGAAGAGAGAGCACTGAATTTATTAGTTGTTTTAAAAGTACGTGCTCTGATTCTGATGAAGATAGACTTTCTTGAAGTGGGTAAAGTGTTTAGAAAGATACTTTAGTTGTCACAATTTTCTTATGTACGATTATTACCAAAACTCCACCCCCATGCCAAATAGAGGATGAACTCCACCCACGATGTCATCCCAATAGAAGATGAACTGCAACCTTCATTGAAAAATTTCAGGAACTGAATTTCTTGGTAAATTGGATAATAGGTAGTAAGGGAGTCATTTCCTGGGAAAAAACCCTTGTTACTGGGAAATGATAAATTAGACTCCTGGGATGGGTCTCACACAGTGCACGCAAACAAGTGTTACAAGTTCCCGGAATATGTTAAATTAGATTCATGCCCAAAAACTTGCTGTCAATTAGATCCATTAATTAATTCCAGGAATTGAATTTCTTCCGATAGATTGGACAGTTTATTAGAATAAAGACTGTTAGTATAAATGAGGTTACCCCTGTATTAAGGACACATGAATGTCCCAAATAACATTAAACTTCACTCCCTGAAATAAAGCCATCTCTGTATAAAGGGCACTTTGCCTCAAATAACAGCTTGTGTTTTAACAGTAATAGAACTCACTCCCTGAAATGAGGCCATCTACCCCCTAAAGAGGCCACTCCTCCAATCAGGACACTTCAATTTGTCATGAATAGAGTGTACTATACCTTGAGGAGAACATGGTAATATTCAACCTACACACACCTTCTCTGGAACCACAACAGGCTGAGGACTCCTCCAATTCCAATATCATCTTTAAAAACATCCGAGATGGGCATACCAGCATAGAGCAGCTCCTCCCCCCTCTCGTCACAGATGGTAGACATGAAAGCAGGAGATTTACGAATGAGCCCTAGTTCCTGTGCCCATTTGTAGTCCATGGGGATAGTGGGAGGGTCTTTCTCGGGTTGGGGAACGACCAAACCTGAAGCTACCAACTGCTCATACACTTCACTAAAGAAAGGATATGACACTTCATAATAGTCAAATATAAAGGCTGAGTTACAAAGCACAGTTTAAGGCAGAAAGTAGTTCATGAAGTCGGGTTATTTCACAGATTAAGAAACATACTGTACTCAGAATACTCTTTTTTGCCAGTCAGGTCTGAATATTTGATTGAAATATCACAACATGTACAGTCCTAAAACATATATAATGTCCTAAAAAATCCTGAAATGGGAGGAGCCAACAATCCACCAGCTACCCAACCCACTCCTCCCACCCCAACCCAGCCTTTCTATTTTGGCCTCACACTAAACTCTGACCTCTGACTTCCTTCTACCGCTCTCACCTGCTTTGGAAGGAAAAGTCCACCCCCTTACCTTTTATTGTTCTTCACTCACCTTGTAATGGTGCCGAGAGTATCAAAGCTGTCTGGTACATGAGCCCCAGCTTGCAAAAGTGCCTGGAAAAAAAATGTAAACAAACAAACAAACAAATAATGTTGATATAAAAAGGCCATGGAATAAGACATCAGTGATACCATAGCAACATGATGAAAGCATGTCAGCCCAGGACCACAGCCTGTCAATGGATATTTAGGACACATTAATACCTTGACTAATGGTCTAATACTCTAAGAAGTAGTTTAACAGGAAGTCCCAAAACATTCAATTCTAGTTATTGTGTACTACAACACCTTTCTTCATGGTGGCAACAAGACAAGGTAATGTTTATTCACGAATTATTGTAACACCGACTAACAGTTGATTATGTGACTATCTAGTAGGGGGAACAGCTTGGAAGAGGTTATATTTTCATGAGAAAATTGATATAAGTCTGTGAACAGTGAAATTAACCCTTATCTACTGTCAATACCTTGTTCTTGGCTAAGGCTGTTTCTCTGTCAGCATTAGCACATGCACCAGCATGTCCAAACTGTACTTCAGCAGCGAACATGCGGGCACATGTCCCAATGCACCATGCTATCACGGGTTTGAAGAGACGACCGCTCTTGATAGCATCACATATGGCATATTCCTCTATACCTCCAACCTGAAGAACAGAAAAAATGACATTATACTTTAGGGAATACTTCAGAATTGGAAATGAAAAATTTCAAAACTAAAAAAATTTCAAAATCAGAACTAGAATTGGAAAATTTCATGAACAAGATTTTTTATATATTATTTTTATTCAATATCCACAAGTGAAAGCCAACACAATAATAATAATAATAATAATATTATTATTATTATTATTATTATTATTATTATTATTATTATTGAGGTTACTGGTGACTCCACATGTTCGTGTCCCCCAAAAAATCCATTTAGCACTCACTCATCACTAGATAGTGGTAAAAGATATCTTTGTATTTGCGATGGCTTAAGCAGAAGTTATAGCGTGTTCTGTGATATCAGTACATACTAACCTCTCCAAGTACGACAATTATCTTCACATTTGGATCATCGTGGTAACGGATCACATGGTCCATGAATGTGGTACCAGGATACCTACATGAACGCATAGATTACCAAATTTACACACACACACACAGAGTGTCCCCAGTATGTTGACATCAACCTACCCTTTACTTCCAATTCTTCATATCAGCATCTATAGATTCAAGACAAACTCCTCCCATAGCCACACCCACAGATTCCTTACTAATCCCAGCCACACCCACATTCACAGCTAAACCTTTTCTCATTGCCATGATGATGCACAGATTCTAGACCAATTTGGCACCACAAAATTTCAAATCCCAAACGCAAGATTCTAAACGACCCTGTCCTCACCTATAACCACACCTACATCCATATACCTGTCTCCACCTATGGCCACGCCTTCATAGACGCCATTTGTGGTCCTGGAGATGATGTTATTGAGTTCATTGGACATTCCTCCCGAGCGAGAAACATATGCCACATTCCCGGGTCGATAGAGCTTTGAAGATACAATATTATCCATCATTCCTCCAGTGTTCCCTATCTTGAAACATCCAGGCTTAATACCACCCACCTACAGGTCACATGAGAGTCATGTGACAATACATGTGTAGCAATATGCTAACATGCATGTGATCAAGGCATGGCAAACTTAATCCTTTGATGAATGGAATTAATAATGCAACTATTCTAGATAATATTGTCTGAACTTCAAATAATATTAGGAATACTAAAGATTCTACATTCTTCTAATTAGCTAAACCTATATTCTGCTTTCTTCTAATTAAATCTACAGTCTTTCTTCTAATTAACCCTACAGTTCTTCTACATCCTACATTCTTCTAATCAAGCAACTGCATTCTGCATTATTCAAATTAAATCTACATTCTTCTAATTGCTTCTATCTTCTAAGTACATTCTTATAAAGGTTGACGTCCATATGACCCTTACCGTGGCTGGTCCAATAATGGTGACACCTTTAGCACGTGACAGTTTTATCAGTTCCTTTGTTTTGTTCTCGGGAATCCCCTCGGCAATGATAGCTATTGTCTTGAACTGCAGGAGAGAGAGAGAAAAAAGGAATATTTTCTTGTAGTGGCATATAATAAGATTCGGTGTTCTCTATAGGAGACTGGATATACTGTGAGGGTGTGCATGACATTGTGAGTGGATGACATTAGGGGGGCGACATTGGTGACATCTTCCAACTAGGTCTTCCCGCTTTTCACAAAACAACTTCAACTGTGTTGTCACCTATATGTAAACCAGGCATTGGGGAGGGGGGAGGCAGGTCAGGTAGACCAGGCAGTTGTCTGATTAATAATTCTAAGCTACTCTGCCTCTGCTTACTCATCAATTTGTAAGAGAGACTCGCCACTATTAATAATAATGTGTGTTGGGGTGCATGTGTATGCATGAGCATGTGCATGCTGGGGGCCACCTAGCTACTCAAAGTGTTCCCTTCATCACTGTAAACACTATATTCTTTAATGGTCTGTTATCCTCAACTGAGCATGTTTTAATGTTCTCACTTTGTTAAAACTGATGGCCTCCACTGTAGCATCAAATGCAGATCTGAGAGAGGCAAAGTTTACTAGGACATCCACATCTGGATGTTTAGAGACAGCCTCAGACATCTCCTTATATACTGAGAGGAGAGGAGAGGAGAGGGGAGGGGAGGAGAGGAGAGGAGAGGAGAGGGGAGGAAAGGAGAGGAGAGGGGAGGAAAGGAGAGGGGAGGAAAGGAGAGGAGAGGAAAGGAGAGGAGAGGGGAGTGGAGGTGAGGAGAGGTGAGGGGAGGGGAGGGGAGGAGAGGAGAGGGGAGGAGAGGAGAGGGAAGGAGAGGGGAGGAGAGGGAAATAAATACATATAACTTCTCATGATTCCTATATAGAGTATATTCCCTTACCAGGTATCATGATTTCTTTGTGTCCCCAATAGAACTTCTGTTTGTGGTTTCCACTGGATAACAAAACAAAAATGAGCAAACATTATTTCATGTAATAACACAGTATCACCACACTACACAAGAATGGTAGATACACTTCTATTCTTAGCACCTCCACCCTCTCTCCTCCTCCAACCTCCCTCCTCTCCCCACTCTCTCTCCACCTTTTTCCCTCCCTCCGCCTCCACCCTCTGTCCTCTCCCCATCTCCATTCCCGCTCATCTCCCTCCCCACTATTTCCCTTGATCCTAATTCTGCCAACACAGCACCTCACCTGAACGGATAGACCATGGCCGCCACTGATGGGGTCTCTCTCGAACACATGTGGTCATAGTCTAACATACCCTGAAATAAATTAAGTAGAAAGAATGTGTGACATTGTGAGGGAATAACATTGTGAGGGGATGACATTAGAAATGGGCATGACATTGGTGACATTGTGGTGGGGTGAGATTGGTGACATTGTGGTGTGGTGGGGTGAGACGGGTGACATTGTGGTGTGGTGGGGTGAGATGGGTGACATTGTGGTGTGGTGGGGTGAGATGGGTGACATTGTGGTGTGGTGGGGTGAGATTGGTGATATTGTGGTAGGGAGTGAACATCCACAAGAATTTCCACCAGTTCAAAATAATAATTTCCTAATTCCTTGAAAGATCATTGAACACAAGTTGTCACATGAGAAATCCTACGCCCACAATGGGTTAAACCAGGGCCATAAAGGGTTAAAGTCCCACAATGGTAAACCTGGGCCCCACAGTAAGTTAAACTACACCCATAATGGGTTTGTCCCCCATAAACAGGTTAATTCTTCCTTTTCCCCATCCCAAGAAAAGCCAAGAATCTCTATATTTTCATCCTCCATAATTTCTTCCTCCATGACAATATTTGCTAGTGGCTAACTACAGATCACTAGGTACTGCCATCACTTGAAGTCATGAAACTAAACAAGGTACAAATAATGTGGAGAGAACATGTGTATCAGATCCAGCCAAGAGGCCTAGGTTCCAAGGGTAGTAATGATGTGTTGTGTCATCCCACCCATTTTAAGGCAGCAACTTACCTGGACTGCTCTTGGTTGCATGCCCCAAATGATGGCCACTGTTTTGTTGGTGAAGAGCATTGGAGAAGGAGGAAATGCTTTTTCTTGATCAGGTGTCCACAGAGAAACCTAAAGGAGATTCAATAGTCAATGAAGGGCAGAGAGGGATAAGAAAGATGAAAACATTTATTCCAACTCCCTGAAAAGAGGACACCTCTATACACAGTAAAATATTCCAAACCCTTTGAAATGAGGTGTATAGTGGAACCTCTCTATTCCAACCTGAGTTAATTGTATAGAGGACTCTCGGATATGTCCTAAAATGTCAGATAATGTCAACCCTCTCCCTGAATAACATCACCTCCTTTAGCCAAAAGACCTCATATTATGTAAAAAAACTCAACCTCTCCTGAATAAGGTCACCTCCTCTAGTCAAGAGACCTCAGGTTATGTAATAAAACTAAATTGTTGTCCCCTATCTCCTCTAGCCAAAGAGACCTCAGATCATGTAATAAAACTCAATCGTCCCCTGAATAAGATCACCTCCTCTAGCCAAAGAGACCTCAAATTATGTAATAAAACTCAATCGTCCCCTGAATAAGGTCACCTCCTCTAGTCAAGAGACCTCAGATTATTATGTAATAAAACTCAATCGTAAGGTCACCTCCTCTAGTCAAGAGACCTCAGATTATGTAATAAAAATCATCCCCTGAATAAAGTCACCTCCTCTAGTCAAGAGACCTCAGATTATTATGTAATAAAACTCAAATCGTCGCCTGAATAAGGTGACCTCTAGTCAAGAGACCTCAGATCATGTAATAAAACATCGTCCCCTGAATAAGATCACCTCCTCTAGCCAAAGAGACCTCAAATTATGTAATAAAACTCAATCGTCCCCTGAATAAGGTCACCTCCTCTAGTCAAGAGACCTCAGATTATTATATAATAAAACTCAAATCGTCCCCTGAATAAGGTCACCTCTAGTCAAGAGACCCTAGTTTCTCCTCCCAATATTGTCCTGTGTAGTCTGGAAGAGGATGATTTGATTACCAAAACAAGATAGGGATAAGCCAATTAGAAAGTGATACATCAAACAAACAAACAAACAAAGAAAAAAAAAAAAAAAAAAAAAAAAAAAAAAAAAAAAAAAAAAAGGCTAGGACTGTTTCACTAAATGAGGAAGTGGGGGGAGCAGTGGGAGGAGCAAGGGGAGGAACCAGGTTTATATTGACTTACTTTGACTGATCGAGATAGTTTTGGTGAAGCAGATATTGTGGAATAATCCAATTCTGTCATGGAGTTATTGGAGGAGGATTGAGACGAGGGGAGATTAGAAAACATCTGAAAGTAGATAAGTCATCATTTACTTTGCCAATTCCCCCCCCACCCCCACTGGTATTCTCCTATGAAAGCATGAAGTTCCACCCTGCAGGCCCGTTCAGAGACGTTTATTACAGGCTTATAAGAAGAGTTTTGAAGAGTTAATATGTAGCGCATTATCCATTATCTATGGGATACTGCTAGGGCTATGCACATTATGCCGGCATAAAATTGAGCATTACTAAAAACATTGGAATAATGAGGGCATAATAGGGAGTTTTTAGGTGATCGAACTTTGACATTTTAGAGTGGTGGTGGAAAAGCAGCTCTACCACATTGGTCTGCAGCAGCTAAAAATTATGTGCAACCATTCTCTGCTGCCTCAGATAGAGTATTCTCTCTTCTTAACAATTCATTCAGAACACTAGCCTTGAGGGCTATGTAGAAACTTTTACAATGTTATTATTATAATGACTATTAGTGTCTATTTTTAATATTTTCAAAGCATAATGGGGCATAATAGGGCAAGTGGCAAAGAATCAGAGCATAGCATAATAGGCAAAATCAAAAGCATAATGTGCATAGGCCTAGATACTGCCCCATGTATCAATTTGGTACCTGATAACAAAAAATTAATTAGACTCAATCATTATATTACCAATATAATGATATTATGATATTATATTATGAATTATTTGAAAGAGGGGTGTAACTATACCCTCTTGCACCCCCCCCCCCCCCCCCCCATGCACAAGCTTGCCCTGTACCCACATTACCTACTAAGGACATTATGTCTATAAACATTTCAAATAAGCAATGGAGATCCTGATCTTATGCTCTGCTTACACCAGCTCCTGGTGGCTTCAGCGAGGTAGCTCCTGGCACCAACTCTGTCTTTAGTTTTGGAATGGGACGTACACCAAGTCCCATTCCCACAATAGAAGTCATGTGTGCATCAGGTCCTAACACGTACATGGTCAAGCCCAACTTGTTCCCTGTATCCCTCATGTTACGCAAACCCTCTTGAAAGTTTGGGCCTCCACGCCGAACAAAGATACTAATACGATGCTTTAAGATTTTGTGCTGAAACTCCGTGAGAGCTCGGACTATTCCTTTGAAGGTGGAGGCGACATTTGTGAAGTTTGCGATTCCTCCACCAATAATGAGAACCTTCCCTTGAGGATGTTCCTCCCTGGTCATTAGACTGAGGATGGTCTTGGCATATTCAAATGTTTGGCTCTCACTGGGAGCTCCTATCAATAAACACTGTAATTATTAGTGGTAAAAACCAGAGTGATAAATTTAGGCTTGTGACCACACCTAAGACCACATGCTGGTTAATATAAACAATCATAATCATAGTGAAGTGAGTCTTCAAATCAAGTGTTAAATAATATTATGCAATGTAACCAGGGTCTCTTTGGGGGGAGGGGGGGGGTGTTTATATTGCCTTCCCTTGTGTTAATATTGCCCCCCCCCCCCCCTGGAGAAGCTGAGAACACAAGCATAATTTACTTATTCAAGCTTTTAAATATACTCATTTGGTACACTGATAGATACATGAGAGTGCATGATTACAGTCCCCCCCCCCCAACACACACACACACTTTACAGATAATCTTATTTTGACCCCTCTTTGGTAAAAACCTGAAAGAAACTATGTAAATGTATTCATGCCAACAATGCAATGTAATGTTAAGCAATATGTAATGTATGTAGCTACTCTATCTCTTAGTTGTTTATACTCAGTTGTATGCTTGAGTGTTAAGCTGTTAGTTTAATCACCTAGACCTGTTAACCTTGTCATCCTAATTATAATATGTTAACCACCTGTTTGTATGATGTACACTTTTAGAACATTCTATTATCTCACTATAAGTAAGCCATGTGTGTCATTCTTGTTGCTGAATAATACTATTGTTAAATTGAGAGCTAAACAGACTTTCGGATTTACCCACACGTTACATTGGTGTCAGAAGTGGGATGGCTGCCTTTGATGTGCCCCTTCCAGAGATCACGGTGGAGGAGTTTCTTCGGGCATGGACTCAATTCGAACTTGTATCTACAGCAAAGGAATGGAGTAGCGAGAAACAAGCATCGATCCTGCCAACACTACTGCGAGGAAAACTAGTAGACCACTATGTCGACCTCGATGCAGCGACTAAGGCTGACCTGAAACTACTGAAAGCGGCACTCATGAAGGAAGCTGGCCTTGCTCAAGACCCATTGACAGCCGGAAAGTTGTTCATATCTCGTTCCCAACACCCAGGTGAAAAGGCCGCAGATTTTGCGATTCATTTGAAGAAGCTGTACAAACAGGCATATCCAGGCGAGGAATTGACCTCTGGCATTCTACTACAACGCTTCTTAACTGGATTGGCATCCCCCATAAGTCAGCAAATCTTGCTGCGGGGACAGCCTACGAGCTTCGACCAAGCAGTCGAGAGCGCCAAAGAGGTTGAGTACGCACTGAACTTTGAAACTAAATCTGCTGAATCAGCACCAAAGGAGATTAACGTGATCGGAAAACCACACCCTATGGAGGATCCAAAGCTGGCTATTCAACTACAACAGGCCTTAGATCAGATGACGAAGCGTCTAGAGGCCCTTGAATCAAGACTTCAGTCGAACAGTACTGACCAAGCTGCCCATAACCGCAACCCAACACAAAACCGTCGTAGCAGAAATCATGGAAGGTATGCTTCAATAGTGGATGATGATCGTCGCAGTTGCTGGGGGTGTGGTGAGATTGGACACTTTCAATGCAACTGCCCTCATTTAAACTACGAGAGGCCAGCCCGACCGGTGGACGGCTGGCCAGGGAAATAAATTATATCCACCGACCAACCCAAAGTACTAGCAGCATCAATGCCATACTATATGCGGATGGTCATGTAGGAAAAGTGCCTACTAAAATCCTGTTGGATACTGGAGCGGCTGTGTCTGTCGCAAGATATGATTTCTTACAAGAGGAGTACCGCCAAAAGCTGGTCGAATCAACAGGAGCTGTGGGTGCCAGTGGTATGCCACTAGACATAGTAGGAAAAGTAAAAATGGCTGTATCCTTGGGATTGTTCAGCACTGAGGAAGAGTTTACTGTCATTCGCAACCTAACTGTGGATTGCTTGCTGGGAGCTGATTTTTTGAAGGAGCATGGTGCTGTCATGGACTGTCGAACTAGCACTCTTTCAATAGGGGAGAAATCCAGATATCATGTACCGATGTTCATGGCACAGCAGCAGACAAAATGTGATGGTGTGGCCGTCACAGCCCTAGTCGACATGGAGATACCTGGACGTACAATACAGTTAATACATGGAGAACTACAAGGGGAGTACGATGTCTGTGAAGCACTGGTTGAGCTAGCGAGTGTTGCACCACCCACAAATTTGTGCATTGCACGAACTCTTACCCCAATTCGGTCTGGGAAGGAGGTCATTCTACAGGTAATGAATGTTAGTCCCACACCAGTAACCATCTACAAAGGTATGAAGCTTGGTGAGGCAATTCCTAGGCACCATGTGCTGATGGTGAATGACGGGGAAAACAAAGTGGTGAGTGTGCCAATGAGCCAATTGCAAGCATCAGATTTTAACCTTGATCACAGTGATTTATCACCTTCAGAAAAGAGACAGCTCCAGGACCTTTTAACCCAATTCACTGATTTATTTGCACCTAAAAGAGGACCTGTTGGTAGAACACCGAATGTGAAACACTCAATTCCGACTGAAGGACCACCTGTGCGGCAACCATTACGAAGAATTCCTGAGTCCCTCAAAGGTGCAGTTGATACAGAGGTGACAAAGATGCTGGAACAAGGAGTGGTGCAACACAGCAGTAGCCCCTGGTCATCGCCAATTGTGATGGTGAAGAAGAAGGATGGTTCCTGGCGTTTCTGTGTGGACTACCGGAAACTTAATTCTGTCACCCATCAGGATGCCTATCCTCTCCCACGGATAGACGCCACCCTTGATTCTCTTAGTGGTGCTGCCTACTTCACCACATTAGATCTTGCCTCTGGCTACTGGCAAGTGGAAGTTGAAGAACAGGATAAGGAAAAAACAGCCTTCTCGACTCCTCAGGGCCATTTTGAATTCAACGTGATGCCATTCGGCCTCACCAATGCACCTGCCACCTTCCAGCGTCTAATGGAGTGTGTTCTTGCTGGACTTAGTGGAGAGCAGTGCCTGATATATTTAGACGACATTGTGGTTTTCAGCAAAACCTTTCAAGAACACATTGTAAGGTTAACCAATGTCTTCCAAGCACTACGTCAAGCAGGTCTAACACTGAAACTCAGTAAGTGCAATTTTGCTCAAAGAGAAGTGAAGTACCTTGGACACATAGTATCCGCTGCAGGTGTTCATCCAGATCCCACCAAGATTGAAGCAGTGTCCACATATCCAGTTCCTAAAAATGTGAAGGAGCTAAGGCAGTTCTTAGGACTAGCCAATAACTACCGACGCTTTGTGGCTGACTATTCCAATGTTGCAGCACCACTCCACAGGCTCCTGACTAAGGAAAATGGCTTCCACTGGGATTCCAACTGCCAAAATGCTTTTGAGGAGCTCAAGAACAGGCTGGTGAGTCCACCGATTCTTGCCTTCCCTGACTTCAAGGAGAAATTTGTTTTATACACCGATGCATCTGACTCAGCTATAGGAGCAGTCCTAAGCCAAATTCAGGAAGGAAAGGAAAGAGTAATAGCGTATTGGAGTAGACAACTACAGAAAGCAGAAAGAAACTATTCCACCACTGAGAAAGAGGCACTTGCAGCCGTGGCAGCAATAAAGGAATTCTACCCTTACCTGTATGGTTTTCACTTCACGCTTGTTACTGACCATAACCCGCTGACATCACTAAGAGGTCTGAAGGATATTGGAGGGCGTCTCGCCAGGTGGATGATCTATTTACAACAATTCACCTTTCAATTCGAGTACAGGCCTGGAAGGAGTCACGGCAATGCCGATGCTGTGTCCAGGCGCCCGGCCACAGGGAGTGTCGTCACTGTGGTTCACCGTCTTGAGATGAACCCAGATGATGTGAGCAGAGCCCAACTAGCTGATGAACACCTTGCACCTGTAATCAAAGCACTTAAGGAAGAAAAGCCGCTACCAACAAATTCAGCCCCTGGACTACGCAAAGCATTCATCCGAAATGGATTGCTGTGTAGAAAATTTCAACCCTCTTCTTCCTCCACCGCCAAAACACAACTTGTGATCCCCAACAATATGAAGGCAGCAATCCTACAGCAGCTTCATGATAATAATGGTCACCTTGGTTTGCACAAGACAACTGAGAGTGTGAAAGAGAGATTTTATTGGCCAGGGTATGAGCAAGAGATTGAAAAGTGGGTGAGAGAATGTCAGCAGTGCCAACAGCGTAATACCCCACAACCAAAACCCCAAGCTCCACTCGGAACAATCAGAGCCAACCGTCCATTTGAAAAGATATCGTGGGATATCATGGGACCCTTACCCACCTCCTCCAAGGGAAAGAAATACATCCTAGTTGTGACGGACATCTTCAGTAAGTGGGTTGAAGCCTTTGCTCTTCACTCAACGGACACAGAAACTCTGGCCACAGTACTATTTAATGAAGTTATTTGTCGATATGGAGTACCTTCATCCCTTCATAGTGACCAAGGGGCAAACCTGACAAGTCAAGTTATTTCATCTCTCTGCAAATGCCTGGGAATTGACCGTACTCAAACAACTGCTTATCATCCACAAGGGAACGGGCAAGTGGAGCGGTTTAATCGCACTTTGGAAGCAATGTTAGCTAAATTAGTGAAAGAAAACCAGAGAGATTGGGATCAACACATCCCCAAGGTATTACTGGCATACAGAACATCGCTTCATGAGTCTACAGGTTACTCTCCCTATAGGGTTAATTTTGGGCGATCACCGAACCTTCCGGTGGATGTAATGTTGGGAACAGTACCATTGCCCAGAGAGGGAGAGGAGAAAGAGATTCCTGAATTTGTTGCAGAGATAAACTGCTCATTGAAAGAGGTGTTTGACAATGTGCGACAGAAAATGAATGAAGCACACAGAAAGAACAAAGCAAGACACGATGAGAAAAATTCAGGAAGTCATCTCACTGTTGGAGACAGAGTGTGGCTTTATGTCCCTGCTGTGAAGCAAGGAAGAACAAGAAAACTTTCTTCACTGTGGCGTGGGCCATACACAGTAATAGACAGAGTTGGTGCTGCCGTCTACCATGTACAGCTGATGGGTTCTCCAAAGGCACTGGTGGTGCACAGAAATAGACTGAAGCTCTGCTATGGAGAACCACGTAGCCAAAGACCACCTGTACCCACTTCACAGGGAAGAGAAAGGGAATCACTCCAGACTTTACCCCCAACCCCAAAGCCCACATATGCTGATGTTGTTACAACTCACCCAGCTGCACCTGGTGGCTATACCACTTCATCAAGGGAAACATCAAGACCACAACGTAATCGTCAGCCCCCAGCACGTTATGGAAGTTATGTCACCCATTGACTTGGTTACTCAGGCAGTGATTTTTGTGAGGACACAAAACTTGAGGGGGAATGGTGTAATGTATGTAGCTACTCTATCTCTTAGTTGTTTATACTCAGTTGTATGCTTGAGTGTTAAGCTGTTAGTTTAATCACCTAGACCTGTTAACCTTGTCATCCTAATTATAATATGTTAACCACCTGTTTGTATGATGTACACTTCTAGAACATTCTATTATCTCACTATAAGTAAGCCATGTGTGTCATTCTTGTTGCTGAATAATACTATTGTTAAATTGAGAGCTAAACAGACTTGCCGATTTACCCACACGTTACAAATATATTAACAATGTAACATATAATGCAACAATATAATGTAGTGTAACATGTCATATAATTATGTAAATGTGTAATGTTTCACAGACACAGGCCTAAAGTAAGCTTGTTTAGATGATGATCCTTAACCTTCATGTGTGCTTTCTAATTAACTACCAGGAAAGAGGTCAGTTTAAGGGTAGCTAATGGAGATAGTTAATGTTTATAATGTTTGTATTGAGTATTGATGGTTTGCTTTCAGCAAGGAGTATTAATATTCTCCAGTAACATAATATATGCTGATAAACATCCTGAATCAGTAAACATCTTGAATATAATAATAGCCCATCACCAGCCAATTCATGATTAGGTCATTTTGGAAAAAATATATAAATAAATAAAAATAAAATCCCCCCCCACCCCCCCCCCCCCCCCAAAAAAAAAAAATTCAAAAAAAAAAATTTTTTTTTTTTAGGCCAAAGACATGAAGGCAGGACAATCCTTCTAAAAATAGAAATTTTATTTTGACTAAGCTTAGACAAGACACCTCATTCTCACCCTTAAACACCACCTCCTAGACCACAAACATCACCTCTACAGATAATTTCTGTCTGAGTAGTAGCAGGTGTTTTACTAGGGTAGAAACAGGTGTGGCTATGACAAATCTGGCCTGGAACTGGAAAATGCATGGTTTGTGGGTGCTGCTAACAACACACTCATGGACAACAACCAACCACCTATCCACTGAATTAACCACCCATCCACTGAATTAACCACCCATCCACTGAATTAACCACCCATCCACTGAATTAACCACCTATCCACTGAATTAACCACCTATCCACTGAATTTGTATCTCTATACTTTTACAAATTCCATTTGAAAAAAAGTAAAACTATAACCAATAATGTACTTTCCTTCTGGTCAGTCTGTATTTAAAACTGAATACCATGGAGTTACATTCAGTATACTATAAACATACTGGAATTACATTCAGTATACTACATACATACCTGAATACCATGGAGTTATAAGTATACTACATACATACCTGAATACCATGGATTTATATACACTACATACCTGAATATTCCCCATAATTGGCCAGTTCTTGTCCTTGTCCCAAGTCACATATAGTATCACTATACACCACTGAGGCTCCACCCCCAGCAACCATTGTCCAAATACGACCCTTTGGGTTGAGGACAGTCAGCTTCAAGGACGCTCCACTCTTGGCGTCCAAGTCAGTGATGTAGGCCTCTTCTGGAAGGGCATCTCGTCCAAACGGGGGAGGAAAGTCAATGTCTCCCCACAGGGACTTACAGATGTACTCGGCAGTGGAGTCTAACTTAGCTGCCAGATCTAGAATGTGTACTGTCTTACCCTGAATTACTGAGAGGGGGGAGGAGTGAGGAGGAAAGGGGGAAGAAAGGAGGGAGAGGAGAAAAGAGAGGAAGGAGGAAAGGAGGAAGAGGAGAGGGGAGAGGGGGAGGAAGGAAAAGAAGGGGAAAGGAGGTAAAGGGAAAAGGAGTGGGAGGGAGGGAGGAGGGGGAAAAGAGTGGAGGAAGGAGGGAGATGAGAAAGGAGGGCAAAGGAGGAGGGGTGGAGAGAAGTGAACGGGAAGTAGAGAGGAGAGAAGATTATGACTAGACTGGCTATACACATTTCTCTAACCTAGTGGGTTAATTTCCAGCATGGTGAAATAAAGATCAGAGTAAGCCTTATAGAGTAGCTTCAAAAACTCAACAAGAACCTCCTTCTTCTCCTCAGGAATCTCTGTCAACAAACCTCTGGCCTGTTCAGTGGTGAGAACTCCCTCTATGTCAACTTTAACACGAGCAGCTTTTGAGTCCACGTCTCCAACATCGACTCCTCCTTCATGATGAAAGAGGACTGTGTTACCGCTTCGATTGGCCAAGATACTGGATTTGGAGGAGAGGAATAAATTAGAATTTGTCGGTTTATGATAACACCTCACCAGACATAAAATTCTTCTTCGGGCAGATGTGGTATGAAAGGCTCCACTATAAAATTATTTAGCCTCCCTGTAGCTTTCTCTACAGTAAACTCTTGTTCCATTCGATCTCCAATCCATTGCCGGACCTCATCAATGGTGGCATCTACCTTGATTAGGTTGAGTTTGCCTCGTCTTTTGATCAGTTGATCCGGTTTAACAACCAGTTTCTGAAAGAAGACATGGTAACAAGGTTCTAAGAAGAACAAAGTAGTTTTTAAGGGAAGAGACATACCAACCCTTAGAAGGATTCCACTGTCAGGGATACCCATAAATTCCTGATCTAAGTCTATCTGTGTGAGTATATAAGCACAGCTGAAGTTTAATGAGTCTTTCCTCTACTACAAAACTTTGTCAATCACTTAATTTCATCACGCATCTAAGCAACATGTTAGTTAAAGCTTAAAATTTCTAGACACAGCAAAGGAGGTGAAGTTATCTCTCCACACACTTCCGACAATCACAATCTAACACATTATTTTAAGACAAGAGGATGTGTGTAAATTTCTTACATTACATCATTAGTATCACATATCTCTATAATTATAAGTAAGTTTCTACAGTATTCAAGAATAATTCACAAGCTAATATTCATGAATAATTCATGAAAAATATGCTAACACCTTCTTTTTAACACCTTTTTAACACCTAACCAAAGGATGATCGGGCTTCAGAAGCCTATTTTTCACACTTAACTCTCACCATTTTTCACACATAACTCTTAGGGCCTGCTAGAGCCTAGCACTGAGTATGCAAACTTAGAGCTCCCCATGAAGCGACACTGTGTGTTGGGTACTCAGCTAGTTTAATAATACTGTAAGGAAATTTACACATAGAAGCACCCCAATAAGTAGATACACACACACTTACTAATCTACTTATATCCAGTAATCAGTCCCATTAACCTTATCTAGCTGGACAGTTAACAGAGATTGTGCCAGTCTCTACTACTGGCCCAGTAGGGGGCACAAAGAAAGAGCAACTCAGTGGGAATAAGACCTCTTGATGAAGAAGAGCCCTTCCTTGATACTCCGGCATCATGCCATGATGATGCATAATGTAGCTAGCTAGTCCGGCATCATGCCATGATGATGCATAATGTAGCTAGCTAGCTAGCTATCCACCCAAGATTTGGGGTTTCCCCACATAATATTGTGGAAATCAAAATCAGATTATGGTAAACTAGCTACCCAAAGTGTAAATAAGTAGAAAGAGAGATCATTGCCCTTTATAGAGATCTTCCGTTAGAAGAGAACCAATCAACTAGCATTTACCTCATTTTCCAGCCACGGATGAGCTCGCACCAGCTGGTTAAAATCTGTCTTAGCAGTGACGGTGGCAGTCTTGGCCGGAAAAGACAATTTCTGTACAAAACCGTTTTCGGAGAGAAGGATTTCGAAGTAGCGCGATAGGATGCTCTTCCCAGTTGCCTCTCTAATAGGTTTAGCCATTGTAGCTAGCTATTGTAGCCTGTTACGGACCAGAAATATGATCCTTTTATAAAGCCGGGCACGTGTAAACAGTTGTTGCCCTGGGATCCACCACGTGTGCAGGATCTGCTTACGTGTGTCGTGTGTGTCTGAAGTGTGCATGCATGTAAAATTATTCTTTCCTGTGCATGCTATAGTCGGGCCCCCCACGAAATGACTTCATTGTCTTTGTGTAAGACACAATAACTTTGGAATCACCTGTTCTTGACACTTTGAAACAATTGGTAAAAACCACGCCACACCCTTTACCTAACCAGTCAACCAGAGAGCCTAGGGTGAAAGATTGGTCATAAAATCTTCCTTTCCACAAGCACACTCACATAGTTATAATTTTAATAGTGCCAAAATCTCTGATCACTACCTCTTACAAAATAGCAGAGGCAAATAAGCAGAGTAGCTTAGAATTATTGGTCAGACGACTGCTGGGTCTACCTGACCTGTTGCACCATCCCTGGAATAGCAATGGCTACTCTATATAACTCTACCTTCACTCAGTGTGTGGTTTATGATGACTTCCATCATCATCTCCTATTGTGACCTCAGCTAAAAATAATATTATTATTATACAGTATGTCATGTCCAATAACATGCATTATGATGATAGTTTGACTATTACATGTTCAGAAATCACTATCAGATCCGGACTCACTCAAATTCAGATCATTACCTGCGTATTACAAATACAACATCTAAATCCATTTCTCCCACATCACCTTCAAAATGTTTGATTACCACCTATTGTCCAAGAGGCATTCAAAAGTTTTTGGTCACATGATCTACCACAGTCATCTTATCTATAACCTAATCACATCCTTTTAAAACCATGTCAGCATATCTTAGCCACAATTAAGTATATCTAGGCATATTATATAGGCACTGGAATTGTTGCTAAATTGAGCAATGCTCATGCTTTATTTTATACAACATTGCAACAATGCCAGCTAATTTTCAGTTGTGTGAGGGTAAGATTAATTAATAATGGCCAAACAATCCCCACAAACAATACCGAATAACACTGGAACCAGTCTATTCCAACTTTCTGAAATGAGGACACCTCTGTATACAGTGGAACTCCTCTATTCCAACCCCCTGAAATGAGGACACCTCTGTAGACAGTGGAAACACTGTATTCCAACCTCCTGAAATGAGAACACCTCTATATACAGTGGAACCCCTCTATTCCAACCCCACGAAATGAGAACACCTATTATTATATACAGTGGAACTCTTCTATTCCAACATCCTGAAATGAGGACACCTCTGTATACAGTGGAACTTCTCTATTCAGACCCCCTGAAATGAGGACACCTCTATATTAGGGACACTTGGATATGCCCCAATAGAACTTCACTCCCAGAAATGAGGCCACCCCTCTAATCAGGACACTTTCAAGGTATCCGGCTCCACTGTAAAAATAGGATGCCCTTGAGAGAAAATGTTACTCTGAAGAAATAGCTATGTGTGTGCTTACGTAGAACAGACATGGACATCTGTCTGGCTGGTTCTTGAGGACGACTGAATGCATGTTCCTGCAATGAGAAACAACAATTCAGTTAAGTAATTCCTAGAGTCTATTATCTTTCTATCAAAACTGATTTGCCAGTGAGTTTTGCCAGTGAGTTTTGCCAGTGAGTTTTGCCAGTGAGTTTTGCCAGTGAGTTTTCCCCATAGTGACACAAATTAAGCATCTCATAGTATACTGCCAACATTCACACTAAATTCAGGTATTTAAGGGGGGGGGGGGGGAAGGAATCTAGGGGTGGTGGGGGGATTGTAAACTCCTCCTTTTGCCACCCCCCCCCCCCCCCCCCCAGCTAATGCTAATCACTTCTGCTTCATAACTTACTGTAAAGCAGTGATAACCATTGCTAATGCTTTCACACTGTGTGCTGGAGAAGGAATGCACACCCCCATCCTATAGGTGTCATGGCAACAATACAATGCCCCCCCCCCCCCGTGGACTTTAGAGACATTGTCAGATCTACATAGACTATAGTGGACCCAATGTTCCAAACCTCTGAAATGAGGAGAGCCCTGTATATACACTTAAATAGGTACCTGAAAACCAGCACCTTATTTTTTTTGTTCCTAAGTGTCTGGAACATAGAGACTCTATTACCAGCCATGAAATGTTCATATAATATTACCGAGTTTTCCATTAATCATTATTTTGATGATGAGAAGATGGGTAGGAGAGAGAGAGTGAGAAGGGGGAGGGAGAGAGGGGAAGGGAAGAGAGAGAGGAGGGGGGGAGAGAGGGGAAGGGGAGGGGAGGGGAGGAGAGAGGGGAAGGGGAGGGGAGGGGAGGAGAGAGGGGAGGAGAGAGGAGAGGAGAGGGGAGGAGAGGGGAGAGGGGAGGAGAGAGGAGAGGAGAGGGGAGGGGAGAGGGGAGGGGAGAGGAGGAGAGAGGGGACAGAAGGAGATTCCAGACTGTAGCCTTCTATAAAGGGTATCAAGTTAACGGTATTATGGGGAGGGGATGAAGGAGTGGACAAATGAGATTCATCCTCGCCTCCTCCAAGATATAAAACTCACCACTTCCTTATCATTCTCATCATCACTATCCGAAGAAGAGTCCGAAGACGAACTGTCTGAACTACTCTCACTATCAGATGATGAACTACTTGTAGCAAATGTCGATTGACCGGTCACCTGCTCACTAGACTTACCGGTCGGACCTTGTGTTATCGCCTGACTAGCAGGATGCTGGTCAGAGGAATGAGAAGATATCTGACCAGGTTGAGAGAAATGCTGTCTGTGATTCTGTGAAATCTGGCTGAGTGACTGAGCCGGAGAGTTGCTCAACTGAGGAAGAGATCTGCCAACAGTCTGACCAGATGACGTACGACTAAGAGAAGTTGAAGAATCGACTTTTCTTGAACGGTGGAGGGAGGCTGGATTAACTGAACCAGTTGATCTCTGAGAGTTTACAGTTTTGGAAGAGTTCATCTGTGAATTTGGAACAGATCTTGGGATAGCAGGCATTTGATTAGTGCCATGACCCGATGACAGGAGATTTTCCTCGTCCAAACCATCACTACTTGATCCTGAAGAAATTGATAATTTTGCCCTCTTGGACGGCACTGGTTCAGGGGTGGGGTTAGTGCTGGAACGAAGTGGACTTATTTCTTGATTAGGAGTCACTTCCATGCCAAGATCAAAATTGGATCTGGAATTTTGTCCAGTACTTCCAGCAGTTGATCCCGGTACCAAACTCGAAATTTTCATAGGATGAGAATGAGACTTGACCAACTTCGATCTTGGTTTTTCTACTGACTTAGACTCACTTTTATTAGTAGAAGAACCAATTTTGGGGGGTCCACTCGTATTCAGCCCAGCAGAATCCTGTTTAGACCCACTAGAAACACGTTTCAGAGCTGGAGTAGACTTCTTAATTAAAGATGAAGTTGATGATGTGGTAGAAGGCTTGGCTGAAGAGGGAGTGAGATAGGGAGATGATTGTGACTTTGTACTGTTAGACTTTATCTTCATCTGAGAAAAGGGAGATGGAGATTTGGAACGATCTCTACACACAACAGGTTTACGGTCACCTCTAAGAAAAAAATTTTTAAAAGTTTGTTTCACAACAGAATGTCTTTTTTCTATACACCTTGGGCCTCTCTATTAGAAAATTTAATCTAAAGCTCCTTCTATCATCATGATTATCTATATTAGGATCTCATTACTAAAGAATCCCTCTCTCCGTCCCTCCCCCCTCCTCCCCCCCTCTCCCCCTTCCTCCCTTCATAATTAACTAACAAGCTTTCAGCAGACATTCCTTTGGTCATATCATATTCATATCATATCAACTGTTATCCACTAGGCTTTGCAGGTGAAAGGGTTTGGGAACATGATACAAAGTTACAGATCTCTTTTAGTAATTTTATGAAATTAGACCCTTTACCAGACATTATGAGTCACTATACCTAATGGCCTTCAATTGAACTGTGTCACTAATTCTCTCCAGGATGGCCTCTCCAGTTACTTCATCTATAATCAAGATACACTCCTTGGTACAATTCTTCTTAGGCCCTCGAAACTGAGCGTACTCATCCCCCAACTCTCCCTGAGAAAGAAGTAACTAATGATTTGTATCATTGTTAGACTGTGCTGTTGTAAACTGTTGATACAAACTGTATCTGATGTGATGTTAGTATTGACAGGCTTTGGGTATAACCCCAAACCCAGGCTCATTTCTGAAGAACCGAAGAAACGAGCCTCTATCAGAAGAAACCGGGCTTCTACCTGAAGAAATCAGATCTCTACCCAAAGAAACCAGGCCTCTACCTGAAGAAACTGGGCCTCTACCTGAATCTACTTGAAGAAACCCTTCTGGCAGGAAAGAAAGGCATATACAGTTAAAATCTGAGAAGTATATTTTTCATCTGTTTATGTTCCACCATGCCATCTAATTTCACTGCTAGACAAAATAGGACAGGGGGCCCAGTGCACCACTGACTGACCACTAATAAACAAACTAATGCCCACCACCCACATATCTTACCTGACCCACTGGAAGAGACACATTCACTAAACCATCCTCTGTAATATTTAGTCGACCAGGTCGGGTAGAATCCACAGAGAGAGGTTTAAAATCATCTGCAAGAGTGAGAGAGAGAGAGAAAGGCTTAGCATTTAGTAGCTAAAAACACTTATCTACATTTCAGAGCATGGAACGCGTTTTTCTCGGGAAAAGTGAAGGTCTTCCCCAGTTTCACGCGATATTCCTGTCCATAATTAACTGACAAGCTTTCAGCAGACATTCCTTCGGTCATGTCGACTTGTTATCCACTAGGCTTAGCCTTGGCACCGAGTAATCGCAATGTAAACTGAAGCAATGCCGCCATATTTTTGGCCGCGGCGAAAGGTCAGACAGAGGTTCAAGGTGCAAGATCGAGATTTCTTATTAATTAATGATGAAATTGATTAAAAAAATAATAATTATTATTAATGATGAAGAAATCTAGCCCACTTTCTACACTACACCTCACCCTTAGTCCCCCCCCCCCCCCCCCCCCCCCCCCTTCTCCCAAATGCCTTAAAATTAAATGCCTCAAAATTAAATGCCTCAAAATTAAATGCCTCAAAATTAAATGCCTCAAAATTAAATGCCTCAGCTGCCTCTGTGACTATAGCTAATGGTTAGCTAATCTAGGAAAATGAAGAGATTTTCTGGATGTCATAGCTAATGTTGTTTGGACTAAATTCACAGAGAAATTGATCAACAAAATTGGTAATACCTATCAAAAACAGTTTTCTCCCTTTAATTCTCTTCCTTAGGAGCTTTCTTGACAGTTGTCAAGAAAATGAAGGACCCACTTAGGCTAGCTACTATAATTCCACAGTATCATAAAGGATCCCATGCTTTTGAGACACCAAAACCTAAAACTATTGTAGTTGTTGTGGGCCACACAATAGTCACATAGATTTAGGGACATCACTTAAATGCTTACAAGAGAATGTTGGTTTTGTAGCTGACTTCTTCAATTTTACTACACACTATTAGCTAAATATCACTCTCATTCCTTGAAGCTTATTTCATAAACAGACTTTAACCGCTCAAGGAATGACAGGGGCCAGGGAAGCCAGTCGCCCCCCAAAATTGAGTCACTGCTCTGACAACTGACAATAGATGGACACTAGGAATCATAATTATTAGTTCCCAGGCAAATCAATGTAGGCATCCCCATTAAGCCTCTCTTCAACATTTGTCAAAACCAGTTGATATAATAATCAACATACCATTATCCCACCACCTCCATGTTTATAACACAGTAATCACTAAACTCTTCACCAGCCATTCTTCTATGCAATGTGAACCTTGATTCATCATATTTTTGACCAGTCTTCAGATGTCCAACATCTTTGTAAAATTTAACTGAGCTTGTCTGTGTGCAGGAGACAAGTAACTTGCAAGGCTTCTTCCTAGGCTTGCTACATAAAAGCCCAGGCTCTCTTAGTCTCCTCTGGATTGATATTTTCATTCCATACTCTTCTTTTACGTCTGTCTTGATCTCAGGAGCTGTTTTGAATCAATTTCGATTTACTTTTCCACACAATCTGTCTGTTTTAGTGACAAGTTGTTTTTCTTTTCCTTCCAGGAATTTTTTTTTATCTACCACTAAATTTAACATCTTGTTCTTTTTAAGAACTCTGCGCACACCCTTTTGGCTACAGCCAGTAATCTGTCTCTGAGTAGGTTTAGCCTACTTCAGAGAATATGACAATTTTTCCTCTCAATTCTATGCTAATTCTACACCTAGCTATTTGTTATAGGGACATAAAAACATTCAAAATTATTAAAAAAAAATTATAAGCAGCAATACCTTAGTGTGACTAGTACAAATTTTTGTGAATTTTCACTTTGAGTACCTGTAAATTTAAGATATTGAGGTTGGTGGTAAAGCCCTTAATAATAATAATAACAACAACAACAACAACAATGCCATTTAGTAGCTAGTGGCTAATAGAGTTGAATTACATTGATTTGCACGATCTAAGAGTTAAGGGGTGTGTGTGTGAGAGATTTGGAGGTGTGTCTAGATCCTGTAGACCTCTCAGAAGGAGGAGGGGTTACATGCCCAGTTGCTGATGGATGTGTACAATTGCAGAGAAGTTATCTTGAAAGGGTGGAAGGCATTCAAGGAGTTGTTGCTGGTTCTAGCTACACTACTTCCACCTGAAGACTCATATCAAGCCATATTTTAACCTGTTCTATTTGCTATTATGTACATGTGGTAAAAATTAAAAATTGTACCTGAGAATAATAGTCACACTAAGGTATTACATCACCTACAACAAGACATATAGCTACCATGCATCAATGCTCATGTAAAAATTACACAATTTTTGTTACTGAGCTATATAGAAGTGCATCTTTCCATTACAGCCAAATATCACACACTTAGTAACTATTTTAACTATCCCCAGGGGAGTTTAGGAGATTCAATTATTGCATCTGCTTTAGGCCTTTTATATAACAACAACAAAAAAATATGGATAGTTTGTTCCTTATTGATACAACTTAGATTTGGCTCTTTGGGCACTTAAATTGGACTGCCAGTGTATAGCTATATTATTCATTTTTTGAAACATCAAATTAGCCTCAGAATTGATCTCAGAGCTGCATTTTTCAAGTTTTTTTTTGGGGGGGGGGGGGAGGAGGAGGTAAGAAGGCATGCCCCCCCCCCCCCCGGGTTTCATGGTTACTCACATAGCTAGTTAGTGTGATATCAAAACTTTACTAACTGGACCTTATGCACTCAGATTATATTATGAACCTAGTTGATTAAATGAGTGAGAAGAGATTATAAGTTTGACCAACTTAACAACAACAGAAGCTGAGGTCGGGCTTAGATACGACATTCTTTGGGTTACTATGATGTTATTCTTACTATAGTCAGTTCTCTTTCATTCTAATTGCCTCACTGAGAGTCTCAGTAAAGAATGCATCTGACAAGAACAATTATTCTCATCCTGGGTTGCCAATGTCAACTCTGGAGCTGATCATTAGTGCTACAAAAAAGCTGCTGGGATGATCCAGTTATAAGACAAACACCTTGAAACTTAGAGACTGTTTTGACATCAATGCTGCATCAAATGTACCTGGACACACAGGTATCATGGCTGTAATGATGGAAAGTTTAGGCTGTGGCAATGGTTCTCAGCATGAGTCCAATGTCTGAATGACCTGTCTCACATTGTAGTGATGCTTCGAAAGGAAATCACGGAGCACCCTAGCACAAATCTTGCCATCCCTGGTATATTCCTTCCAGAATCTTGTACATACAGCATGTTTAACCCATTAGCCAAGTATGCAAGGGATGAGGACTCCCTAAAGAGTGTACAAACTGTGGGATTTGGGCTCTTGCAAGCCCTATATTATAATAAACTTGTAAGATCTAGCAAGGACAACATTAAAAAGGCTCTGCAAGCCAGCACAGCAGTGGAGGATGCCACAGTATGTGTCTGTGTACGAATTGTAATTTGAATAATGACATAATGAATAATAATAAATCACGCTATAGATGACATAATGAATAATAATAAATCACGCTATAGATATTATAATTTTATTATTGTATTATGAAACCGCTCGCGCGTGTTGTGTAAAAGCGCAGCGCAGCGGCTCGAGCGCTCTTTTACCGCACGTAACTCCGCCCAATTACCACACCTAGCTATGTTTCAGGGGGAGGTCAAGAACAGTTGAGTTTACGGTAACTGTCCGTAAATTTGGTGTGGCCGATAATGTGGTCGATAATTAATTATTATGATAAAGTGGATGTGAATACTAACTTATAATCTTAATAGTCAGTTCTAAACCTATAGACATCTAGCTATGGTACAAAGTCGTAATAAAATTGTCTTCTATAACTTGATTATTGCCTCACTGATAGTCTCAGTATATTTTTTATCCAGGAAGAATGTAATTGGCAAGAACAATTATTCTCATCACATGAAAGTAGGAAAAGTAGTCAGTTTGATTAGAGAAGAAACTGGAAAGGAAGTATCTGTTGCAATTCAAGGAAAGCAGAAACATCATCACATACTTGTTACAGCTCTGGAATATGCTGGACAGCAGGGGGCTGGGATTAATGCTCTTGCTTCACTCCAGTGCTGGGCAGGTCACACTGGGCTGCCAATGTCAACTCTGGAGCCGGTCATTAGTGCTACAAAGATGCTGGGATCATTCAGTTATGAGAAAAGTACCTTGAAACTTAGAGATTATTTCGACATCAACGCTGCATCAAATGTATCTGGATACGCAGGTATCATGTCTAGGGAAGACTTTCTTGAACAAGGTCCAATGGATATAGTGTACATAGATACATGTCCAAAAATTGATAAACCAATGACATTTTCCAAGGATGAATCATGTATGACAGCAAAAAAAGAACTTTTACCACTGACGACAAAAGGTTACTGCGTAAAAGGAGTTGGATCCATACACAATAAACACCTCACAACAGAAAAAATTCAAGCTATATTGAACAGATGGCACAAGAAAAGTGTACTTGTAGTGTTTTCTCTGTGGCAGGGACCTTATTTTACACATCCTGTATGTGAAGGTATAGATAGAGACGGCAATACACAGATTCATCCCAGCCCCAGACTATTGAAGGATGCAAAGAATTATGATGATCTGTATACTAATAACATTGCAGCTTCAGATGGTGGAGTAGCAGCTAAAAAATTAGCAATCATGATTAGATTGGAACACACACTTCTTTTCACACAAAAAAACTCAAAATATTCAGTCAAAAATTGTCTCCAGCAACTAGTTCAGAGTTCTGCAAAACTGCTAGGAGAAAGTGACAGAATACCAATTCTGACAGCCGACATTGGAAAATATGGAAGTCGGACATGGAGCTGGTCAATTAAGAACAAAGTGGAACTAGCCAGGGCTAAGAAACAGACTAAAGATACAATAGAGCTTCTTCTTGACAAAAAGATGAGCTTTGAGAGGTGGGAGGAAAGTTTTATAAAGGCAGCTGATGGTGTAACAAATGAAGCCTATATTGGGGCACTACAGAGAACTGTAGCTAGTAGAGCAGACTGCTTGGTGCTGATGGGAGGTGGTCACTTCCAGAGTCTAGCATTACAGGATTATGTTCGTCTCCACAGCAGGAAGAAATGGTGTGTAAAGTTTATATGTATTGATAAGGGGAATCACTTCGAGCATATAATGAATTTAAAAGATCTTGTATATATAAATTAAAAAAAAATCACATTTTAAACAATTATGGTACTGCTAGCCATTAGCCATACATGATAATTATGTATTTCAAGTTAATTCTTTCTAAGCCTCTTTTAAAGTTATGACCATATGAACTTTGAGACCATAGTCAGTAGCTACATAGTTATTTTATCAAAATTTGGAACATGTCCAACTCCACCCACCTCTATCTAACTACCCTTGAGAACAAAGAAAGTTCCGAGAAAAACCAGGCCATTACTAAGACTGCCCACTTAGTTATATATACCCCATAGAGCTTGTACCAATGATTAATTTTTGATCTCCATATAGGATAGCTACCAACTCTCACTGTTTCTGTGATATCTTTACCTTTACTGATATCTTACTAGCAGAAGACTTAATTCTTAAAAGTAGCTACTGTTTTTGGTAAAGTATGACTGTGCATGTGGCATGAAGTGTTAAACCACGATAAAGTCTGTGGTGTGAGGTGTGATATAATGATTAAGACAGTTTACCATCAGTTTTAGCCCTTTTCAACTTCATTTTTCTCACTGTAAATAGCAAGAAGGATATAGGGATGTCCACATTATGCTCACCCCAGCAATTCCAGGAATTTGTTCATAGAATTATCCATTATCCTCACACATAACCAATGCCTATTATAACATGATATTAGATTCAATGTAGTCTTCAAGTGAATTGTTCTGTGGGTGTGAACTTTGAAGTAGTGAAAAGACACATTCAGCAGCAGCTGAGCTTGGCTGCACAAGTAGCTATGATAGCTTTAAAAGCAGAGGCCCAATTAGAAATCCTTCTCATGATTTTTCCACCACTGAAAAATGTCAATATCAGGGTCAATATCTTCTACAGCTGCTCTGTATGAAGGAAATTCTGATTTCAATGCAGAAAGAGTTGTGGGATTGTTCAGAAAGGGGAAAGATCGAAGTTCATCAACTGTAGTCAGTGTAGTGCTCATTTCGTTAAGCTTGACTGGAGAAAGCATTCTAGCTCCCTTAAAGAAAATCAAAACAGGATTGAGTTCACCATCAAATTTGTTCTTCTATATCAGATGATTTACTTTCAGGCTCTCTGGCTGAAGAGTTACACTTAGTGGATTGTGAAAACGGTTCTAGAAGGCTAGTTTTTTAGCACCAGGAAGCCTTGGACCTTCACTATCAGCCTTTGTACCTAACTCTAGCTAATACTGAGCAGCTGCTACACGCATCAAGAGAGACACAATAGGGCACAAATGTTGATACTAAGTATAGGGAGTCAATAAGGACTTATGTAAAGTGCCTATTCCAGGGGGGTAGGAAGATGATTTTAGGTGGGGGGGCACCATTTAATCTAAAGACCCCCCCCCCTTCTTATCCGGCCATCTGAGATTACAGTTTCAGAATGAAGTTACAAATTATAGATAGTTAATAAATTTTTCCAAAATAAAACTGAGATGTAATCTTCAGCTATTTTCTCTAGGTAGTTCTTGCTGTATGAACAGATAGTAGGTCAACCTACAGTGAGTCCTTGTGCTTCTCAAATCTCATCAGAGAAGAAAATGACCTTTCAGCAGTCACATTTGTCACAGGAAATGTGAATTTAACACCTTATCCAGTGGCGTATCATGGAAGGGGGTGCTATACACATACTACACTCATGCCACACCCACATCATGCCATATCACACCCACTTAATTTTGGCAAAGATTATTATAAAAATTATTGACTAATCTAGGGGGGTCTGGGGGCATGCCCCCCCCCCCCCCCCCTCCCCGGAAATTTTTGTATTTTAGACTTCTTTGATTCAATCTGGTGGCATTTCAGGCTGTCTAATAGCCACAAAGAATAATACTACACATTACTAGCTAGGCTGTTTGTGGCTTTTGCTGACAAAGCCACTAGAAGCCAGCTAAATTGGTGTTTGCAGTTAAGTGGCTTCTATTCTTTTTGACAAGGGAATTACTGTGACCTTAGCTGAATAGGCTAGTTGTTACTATCAACCTCCAGGGGGGTGTTCCAGCACCCTCAGCTACCCCCTGAATACGTGCCTGAGCCTTATCTACTTCACTCAGCTTATCCTTATAAATAGCATTTCTTTATGTGCCATGCTATTCTCATGTTCCTGAAAGTGCTACAGAGCCTTTCTCCAGGTTCCAAACCTTAATGTAAAACTTTGACACTTGCAGGAAGTTTTGCCACAAAAGAAATATTTTGAACTTAGATGTGCACTTATGTATCCAGGAATACTTTTCATACCAACTAGGCTTTATTTTCCTTGAGTAAGCTTTAAGCTTTCCTTCTTTATACTCTTTACTCTGATGTGCATGACTCACCTTGGAATCAGACATATCGAATCGATGTTAAAACTATATTCATACAGCACTGACAATCACATTTACAAGGAACACAAGAGGAAATACCACAGGGTTGCTAATCCCCAAAGGAAAAAAAAGGAGACTTTTTACGTAGGAAGATCAGTTAATTCTATAGTTATGCTTGAGATCCACCTCTAGTAATAGAGCAATAATTAATAGCTATTAGCAAAAAAGGAGGTTAATAGTGGAATATAGTAGTGAGGCCAGGAGGGGACCCTTAAAATCAGGAGAATTGGCAACACTGATACCATGGTTTCGAATCTCTTTCCCTTAAACTCAAACACATGAAGCAGAGGTTCAGAAGTAGAAGCCTCTCTTGTATAAAAAAAGGAGTTTAGCTTCTTTTGAACCATGTCATGTGAGCCTAAAGTAAATACATGTATGATCATGGATTTTGTGGTTAGTACATGTCAGGGTTTCTTTCAGGTTTTTATCAAAGAGGGGGCAAAATAAGGACATCTGTAAAGTAGGGGGGTCGGGTGGAGCAAGCATCCTCCCCACATTTTGTGCCTTTGGGGGGAACTGTGATCATGCACTCTCATGTATCTATCAGTGTACCAAATGAATGACAGTATAATATCATCATACTGTGGCACCAGACGGAACAATATTTTTTATAGCTGTGCCGTGATGACCATTAGTGTCTATTTTCAATGATATTTTCAAAGCATAATGGAGCATAATTTTAGGGCATAATAGGGCAAGTGGCAAAGAATCAGAGCATAGCATAATAGGCAAAATTTAAAGCATAATGTGTATAGGCCTACTACTAAGTAACAAAACACACTGAATTGTCAGGTAACATGTTTCTGATCCAGAGATATCTCTTCTAGTAGAAGGCTTATCTAGTGGTGAGCTTGAGGAACAAAAGTAGCTACGAATGTCTTTGCTCATCAGTGCAGAGACTTACAACTTGTAAACTTGGAAGTAGTATTTAATGTACATTGAATGGACATGCATTAGTCTAAGAAGAAGAGTCTGATATTGAGCCAATTGCTCCTAAAAAGCAGTGTCATGGTTTGATCTCTCAACAATCTTCTAGCAAGAAGCACCCTTAAAAAATGGGAGAGTGATGTGTTCTTAGCTTCCTCCAAGGGGGGGGCAAATGCTCCCCCCTGCCCCCCCCCCCTGAAAGAAACCCTGCATGTATTTTACACTTTATTGTACAAGTGAAGTGTAAAATAGTGAAGCACTTACTATCACCACACACATGCACACACACACTAGCTATACACAAACTGCAAAGGTCTGTGAAAAGTGGGGGGGCACCAGCACCCGGTGCCCCCCTGCTTCCTACCCCCCTGTATTCATCAACTAACTTTAAGTGGTTGCTTGAATAGGACCTTGATTCCCTCAAGCAACCTGCAAACTATTTTGTCAGATTGGGGGTGGCACTGGGATATTATTTGTATTAGTGATCCAAAATATTGGGGGGGCATATGCCCCCAGTACACCCCCCCTCCCCCCAGTTCCTACACCTATGATAATTCCCAATGCTCACTTAGGTAAACCTATTATGCTCAAAATAATTCCAGCATAATATGGCATAGGTCCCAACTGTCCCGATATGAGCTGGACAAAATTTTTATCTGACTGCACTCTTTGAGAACTTAGAAAATATTTTTGACAGCAGATCATTGCTTTTATGTATGAAAATTATATCCCTCACAAGGTATAGAATTCAGCATTGCATGAATCACTAACTCAATTCCAGTGTTCACATAATGACAAAATACAATGTCATAAGAATTAAGGTCAAAAGTTACTACTAAATGTAACCAGTAACAAACAGCTATTATCATGATTCATCTGTTGCTGTTATATACAGGGTGGAGGATATGAAACACCCTTGTACAGCACCATGTCTCCTGTATGTACGTTTCTTCCCATGGAGATGTTAGTGTCTGGACTCAAAGTTGATACCATTCATCCAGGTAGTTTAACCAAAATTCCATCCTTTGACATAATGACCCAGGCAATAAGCATGCTGTGTAAGAAAAGGGAGTGTGTAAGCAGCAATTCATTTCTGCATATAAAATTCTCATTTGGAGTCTTAGACATTAATAGATTTAAAGTACCATCAGTATTTAAAAACAAATTAATTTATGGCTATCAGAATGTGAACATATTAGTGGAAATTTAATTGAGGTCTGTAAAATCAAAGAATACTTTGAAGAGTATAAGTCAGACCACAAACCACCACTAGCTAACCTAACTGGAAGCCACTGTGTTACAGAAAGTAAAATGAGCTGATTGTTTAGCATTCTGAACAGAAAATACAGTGAAGTCATGTACTTGGTATGTACTCCAGATCATTATATTAACAACAAAGACATAAAAGAGAAATCTGAGAGCTTCACTCATGGCAGAGTCCTCATAGCTCTTAATGTTGGATGTGACACCATTTCAAATTCTGTTCTGATCACTGATGGGGTTAGTAATGGAAATCATTGGACATTACTTGCACTGATACTGAAAGCATATTATGGTTATTCACTTAGTTGGGCCGTTCCAAGTAATTTAACACAAATGGTTGAACTGTTGCTTAATAAAACTGGTATTCAGCTAGATTGTTGCACTCTATCACCAATCAGTAGTACAAGTGGTGCAAGCACTTCACATTTATTTAAACCTGCTCCAATATGTGTGGTATTATAGTATTGTGCATGGCAGCAGTAATGTGTGGTGTATGGAACAAATGGCCAGGATGGAGTCAAATTAATGCACCTAACATCCTATCAAAGCCTTCAAATTAGCCAAAATTTATGACTCCAGATAATTTCTTGGATCATAAGAAGACAAAATTAACTTTAGGGGCATAACCAAAGACATTTGGGAAAAATTATAGAAAATGAAAATAGCTGGACCACTCCTGAGCAGACTGATATCAGCCTTTCTAATATCCATAGTGAAAATGAACATACATGTAACTATGATGAAGACAAACAAGACCATGAAGATGAAGTACTGCTAAGGCATACATAACTGCTATGCTATGAATACAGGTTTGATGAAATTGATAGCAGTGATATTGATGTTATAACTGATGTTATAGCATCAATATCAAACATAAAATAACTGATATAACAAACAAACACATATATAAGTGATGTTATATACAGCTATAAGGTTATTGGACTATTAACATTCCAAGAGAGGCCCCAGAAAAAATTGTGAACCAAGTAGGTTTATATTTAATTCCAAGGGCAGATATCTATTTGCCATATTAGCTCAAGGACAAGATAAGGATGGAGCTGAAAGATTTTATGCTAACTTGCAGGAGAAAACTCAAGTACAAGAGGTATTAGTAAATGAAGCTAGCCCACCTAGTACACCTCCCTGTAATGAAGATAATGACTCTGGGGCCAATAATTTAGACATTTTAGTTGGTATGGAAGAGCATCATAAACTCATAGAGGAAGTAACACAACTATGCAACTCATTTATAGGAGATGTAAGTGAACAGATGAAACAAGTTGACATCCAATACCTTTTACAATTAAAGAAATTCTTCACTATTACATGAAAACTATTTTCACTACAGACCCAACAATATCTGTCACACCTAATCATAGATAATACTAAAGTCCACTAAGGAATACTAAAGTCCACTAAGAAAAACTAATAAAACATAGTAGTTTATTACATACTTTTTTCAAGAGGAAGCAACCAAGTTCTGAAAGCTGGGTGTCACCACATGAATGTTCAGCCAACAGCCATTTCAAGGAGACATGAGGGCATATCCCGAGGAAGCAGCATGGCTCCAAGTGGACGACCAGTAAAAAGTGGCTATTCAGAACCAGATTCTATTGTGCAAAAAAAAAAAAAAAAAAAAAGGCATGATAGAAAAGAACACACTAAGTGTAAACAGAATCTAAGACAGAATGAACTTAAAAACCAAACCAATCATTTCAAACATGGTCGTGCTCACTAATAATAAAATTGCTGCTAATGACATAGACACTTAATGCATGGGTCTCCCTCACCAATGAAATAGACACTCAGGTCTCTCTCACCAATAATAAAAATATGTGATAGACATAAGCTAATTAATACCAGGGCTGACCCTAGTCAGGACCAGAATCCCAACACTAGGTAAGATGAATTTCGACACCTAGCTATGTACAGCATATAAGAACTCACCCGAGAGTCTCACTCCACATATAGGGATTGCCCAAATATGCTAGCATAATTTGCCCTAGCACAGGAGAATAATGTCAGAATAATAGGTAAATTTCAGGAGGAAGTGGGTGGAGATAGTGGGTGGGGTCTACAAAATTTACTGAGTACTGTTACTACTGTACATGTGATGTGAGTTCTGAGTAGTATCATGCATTTACAAACAAGTCATGTAACACAACGTGACAAGTTTCTTTCTGCATTCAAGCATCCTGCTACTTAAGTTAATGAAATGAAACTTGATAGTTCTGATATTGACAACCTTAAAGCTTTTCTTTTCTCAAATAGTGGTACTATTATTAACTTAAAAGCAGAGTTACCTTATCCAAGGCCGAGGATGTTTCAAGTACAGTTTCAAAGACAAAATGGTGAAGGGACCATTTCTATTCTGGTCTGGCGCTTGTAAATCTATACAACCTTCTTCTGCAGCTGCAGAACGTGTTTTTTCACTCCTTGCTAACTCATTTAAAGAACAACAGTGTAGATCTTTAGAAGACTATATTGAAAACTCAAAATGTTCACATGATAATTTTCTTTCTAATTAGCTATAGCCTATGATTAGACTGATAAATAAAGAATAATAGGATAGGCAAAATTTTAGGTGGAAACTGTGAGAATAATAGGCAAACTTTGTGGCATAGGAGAATAGAATAATAGGCAAAAAATTAGCATAATTGGGCAACCCCTATGTCTACGTATGATAAGAGGGGTGTGTGTTTGACGCGACGTCGTTTAATGTGTGACGTAATGCACATCGGCCATCTTGAGAGGCAAATGCGTTGCTATAATTATGGTTGTACATACAAATAGTATGTAGGGTGCTCCAACAGACAGGGCAAGGACAAAGCCTTCTCTTTTTTCTTAATACCCAAGGTAAGTGATGAATACAGCTAGGAAAGAGAGGTGGTAGAGAGTGCAAGATTAAATATAATGGTTGCTATAATCATTACAACTGTAACTAGCCTACCGTAGCTGGGTGTCAGGTCCATCCTGGTTATTAGGTCATTAAGCAACATGGAGCAACAACACAAGAACTCTCCTCAGAATGCCGTTCTTCATAGATAAAGGCTATCAACAGAAAAGCTTACTGGAATCCTGGTTCTGGTGCAAGAGTATGTTCTATTCATTTTATTTCCTTCACCTAGTGCCCCTCCCCCTTCACCCAGTCTCCCTCCCCCTTCACCTAGTCTCCCTTTGGCACCTAATCAGCCATGTCTTACCGATGAATCTTGTCAGACTGAAGTAACAGGAGAGTATATGAAAGAGATTTCAAAATCTCTGGAAGATTATTCTTCTTTAAGGTCGGAAATGATTGAACTTTAAAATGACAAAAGTAGCTATTATAACACCTGAATGTTTCAAGGACAATGAAGGAATATTAAAAGTTTACCAAACTGGACTATTTTTAGTGCTTTAATGACTCATCTCTATCTTTACCCAAAATGCCCAGACAGAGAAACATTATGGAAGACATTACCTTCCAGTTTTAGGCACTTTTTCAAGTCTTGCTGTGCGATTATAGATTGCACTGAAGTATTCATTGAGCAGCCATCTGATTTAAGAGCACGTATACAGACAATTTATGTTGTTGGTGAGGTTCATTATTATGCTTGATCTGTCATGTCTCTACTAAAATATAACACATTATAACCTAACTATTATACAATATGAGAACAATTCCTCTAAATAAGTAAATCAATTCCTTGACATACAACCCATGGAACCAGTGGAGTTTCGCTCATCCTCAGGGAGTGTTTCACCTTCATTTGTAGTAGTTTATGTAAACAATTAAAATTTAATAGACATAATTATACCTTTCCCATCACAAGCCAGCTATCACCATCAGGATGTTTAAAGCAGCGATCTGAGACTGTGCAACCAACCAGTTTACAAAACTATCCCCACCTAACATTTCCTTTCAACTCTGCATGATGAATAGCACTATGCATGCAGCTTAGCATGATAGATTATTATAGGCTTACCTTAATCTCCTCCTTGGTGGTGTACTCACTAGGAGTTGCAATCGTGTAAATAAACATCGCTCCATGAAACATTTGGAGCTTTATCTGGCTCATCCACCCACAACTCATTTGGAATTGCATATGGGTCATTCTTCAGGCTAACTGCAGAGACCTTAGCAGCGTACCTATCCTTAGTTTCACCAGAAATACCAATGAAGTGCTCAGATATCGGGCGCCACATCACCCGTAAACAACTAAGCCCAACCACGATTAACAGCTGATTTGTTTTGCGTGCCTCTCAACATGGCGGTTAGCAACTGTTGCTAAGATTTGATGACGTAAACTCACCCCCTCTACTATCTTTAGGACATCCAAAATATTGTAACAAGAGGTCAGAGGTTGACTATAGGTCAAAGATCAATCTGCTGTCAAAAATATTTTCAGAGGGTGCGTCAGATAAAAATTCGCGAGTGGGACAGTGAATCACTTTGTGCTTGCTTCTCTAGTGACAAATTCTTTAGCAATGTCCTCCAAGTTTATTGTATCAGTTATGTCCTTGTGTACATGTAGAAGTAAGCAGTCATTGAGACGCATTTCAGTCTTTGTGGATCTTGGATAAACAAGTAACTGTTCTAGGACTTCATTGTGGATATTAGATAAACAAGCAACTGTTTTAGGACTGAGAACATTCTGCATTTCAGTCATTGTGGAACAAGCAGTTGTTTTAGGACTGCATGATTTTAATTACTGTGGATCTTAGATAAACAAGCAGCTGTTTCAGGCTGAAAAAGTTTTTTCAGAAGTGGCTGAAGTAACTGGAACAACTAGACAGAGTCTCAAAAGCTTGTGTATCTTTGAAAATATCTTTATTTCATTCATGGCTTCACAAATGGTTTGAATAGATGTTACTGCACCAGCATCTATCATTGATACTTCACACTGAAAATCTCACCTTTCACATGTAATCATGACATCAGAAAGTTCATATTGCATGTCTTGAGTAAAATTATTTTTGTATTTTCTAAAAATAAGATTTCTTTTAAAATACATAGTAGGGTTGTATTGAACCCCCCCCCCCCCCCAAAAAGTGGGGGTGCATTGCACCCCCTGCTCAACCCCCCTGAAATGTTTTATTCAAGTAAAATGCATAACATCCTGGACATGATCAGCTATCCTATGGCACTATGGCAAGTGCTCCAACAAAATGATGGTCCCAGAAACAGCCTATCCCCCTACCCTGCAAGTCATTGAGTAGTGAATCCAGGTAGATGGAGAAGAGTGATAAGACGCCACCCTGTCTAACCCCATTAGAGACAGTAAACTGATCAGAAAACACACCTCTCCATTTGACAGTTTCTGCTCAACATACCAAGAGTGCAATAATCTAACGACAACAGAAGGCAAACCATGAGACAAAAGCAGTTCAAATAGAATGTCATATCTTACCAGATTAAATGTGCTAAAAGCAAGCAAAAACAAGGGAACCTCTTTGATTATACCGAGCAACAAGATTCCATGTTTCATTTAAAACTAAACTGCAGACCAGAACTAGTAAAATGAGGAGCATATTGGATGAGGAGACACCACTCCAAGACTTTACTAAAAGAGTTGAAGCCAGAGCAATAGGACGATAACTAACAGAAAATGTTGGATTTTCCCCCTGCTTATGAATTCAGAAGACAATCAATCAATTAGCCAGGGAGATACCCATGGTGCAGTAACACTAAAAAATACTGAAAGAGAGTCAGCAACCACAGGGGCAACGAGATGAAAATAAGTAAAGTTAAGAGTGAGTGATCCTTTTTTCCAGCCTTGGAGCCACAGTTGAGAGAGGTGACTGGGTGAATCATTGTGAACAATGGCTCGTCACAGACAAAGTTGGTTGATCCAAGAATGAGTTCCGCTAGCATCACTCTCATAAGTATGATCAATACAGGAAGAGGGAAGCAAAGCAATACAAATAAAGTTCCTTTCATGAAAAAAGTCTTTAAGAACAGAATTGTGATATGAAGAGAAATCAACATTAAAATCGCCTCAATAATGGTGTGCTGAAAAGGAACTGAATCAATGAAATCCTCCAGCTCACTGAGAACATCAATAAAGGCATCACAGGATGCTGAGGTATGGTAATTGGTTGGAAAATACACACAGATAAGTAATAGATAAACTGTTGAAATTATTATTACCCTATAATGCTTCAATTATGCCTCATTTAAGATTATGCCAAAAGAATATGCTGTTTATTGTACTCAGACCTACCCACCCTCATCTGATCTGAACATATTGATCGAGTGACCGCCCTAATATTTCGTGCTGTTAGCTGTTGACACCTGCATGTAGTCTGCAAGGTGTATCAAAGCAGCAAGCTGTTGGGGGTTGGAAGAAAGTTTGAGTCCTACTCCATGTTTCATGCTCTTTTTATGCGAAAACAGGGAAATTTGTCGGTTTTCGAAAGGCAGGTTTCAAGGTCGAAGTAGAGAAAGCCAGCTGGTTCATTTCTGGTGTGCAAGCTAATTATATGCAAAATTGAAGTATTAACAACTTTCGGTTAGCGTCCGAAAACTCGATCATCCGGGGATTGGTCAGTGACTCTCTTTCAACTCTAGTTACTTGAGCGCTAACTTTCCACAGGTTATGGGCCCAGGAGCAACTATCTGAAGTTCAATTATTAGCAAAGTTAATCAAAGTGTGTAGTTCAGAAGAATGACATGGCATCAGAAGTAAAACCTGTATCAATTATTGTAGCACTGAATGGTATTAACCTGGAAGGTCAAGTCTGTAGGCTGACCCTGATCAGAGAAGACCTGTGGGGAATAATTGCTGGAACAGAAGCATGTCCAGACTGAGATTGAGAAGCATGCTAAGTATGCTAAGTATGGCATGAAGAGATCAAGAAATCTAGTGTTGGCTACCATAGTCCTAGCAGTTCAGCCTTCCCAACTCTATCTCAAGAGACTTAGAGGATCCAGCAATATAGTCTGGAACAAACTGTCTGGACAATTTCTACATGGTCTAACAAGCTATGTCTCAGGTGGAGGCTGCTCACAATAAAGTTGAGTGACAGTGGATCAATGAGAGAGCATATTATCAAGAAGATGATCAAGATCTTTGATGAACTATCAGTAGTAGCAGAGCCTGTTTCAGATGAGAATAAAGTGGTGTACCTCTCTGCAGGACTGCCAGAAAGCTATGAGGTGTTGATGACAACTCTGGAGAGTGGATCAGACATGGTGCCACACCAGGAAATTGTAATTAATTATTGAAAGATTAATGAGAGAAAAGAGAGCTGCAGACAACACCATCAGTAAACTCCTCTTGGCAAAGGAGAATAAAATTCTTTACTTGTTTTATGTATTGGATGCACGCTTGTAGCTGTGTCGTTGATAGACACACAAAGATTAATGAACTGATTGACAACTATACAACACAACACTGAATGAATTGCACATTCACATATTAAGGTTTGAATAAGTCTGTGTAAAATAACATAACTATACACAGGAGTTCTACTTGATAACTACACCGTCATACATCATATACTGGTGTTTACAAATAGTCTTAAAAGTAGATACAGTAGAACCTCCGAATAAAGACCACATTGGGGACAAGGGGGTTGGTCCTTGTTGAGAAGTTGGTCTCTTCTCAGAGGTTCTTTCTTATACTCAATGAAAATATAATTTTGAATGTTAGCTAGTTTACACAAAATCATACAGGATTGTTTGGTGTAATGAAGTCATTTGTAAATTTACTAGACTGTCCATAACAGTTCCTAGTTGTAACGATTCTTGTGTGCACCCTCTATTATTGGGTCCTTCATTTCCTTACAGTATTCTTACAGTAATCTTATTTTATAGTCAATAATCTATTATTGAATATTACAAGTATATTACAAATGACGTAATGTCCGAGGATTTACACATAGAATCACCCCTATTATTTAGAAAAAGCTGCACTTCTTCCAATGATGATATAGCTTCCTTATACCCCTTAACTTTTGGGTTAGCTTCAAGTGGGCCTGATTCATCACTATCATCATCTTCTGCAGCTTCACCTTCCTGGGAATCTTGGCCAAGACAGTTAAAAAACTCTTCTTCCCAAACTGCTAGTGTCCATGCATACTGGGACACCTGTAGCTAGCTATATCTGAATCAGTGATGGCAAGTCAGGTAGTCAGTTCCACTAGCCAGCTGGAGGTGTTTGAGATGTCAATCATATGTGAGGCTTACATAGACATTTGGACTCATATAGTTGGGGAAGTACTGCTGGTGAAAAGAGAGATAAACAACTCTCATGATGTCAATGCTGTGGCGATATACAGAGATGTTATTGTAGGCCACATTCCATTCAACCTGGCTCCAAGATTATCTACCTTCATGAGGAGTAAAAGTGTTTGCAGAAGTTGCAGGAACCAAAGTGAACAGGGGAGCAGGCTATATGGTCTTGAGGTGCCATATACCTACCGGTTATATGGACCTAAGGTCTACATTGACAGAATGGTTGACTCTCTGCTTGCTGCTGGACTTACTTAGCAATTAATCCAATAATCTAGCTGTCTCAAACAAAATTTATTGTTATTATTATTATTATTATTATTATGGTTTCTGGTCGTTCTTGGAGGTAAATTTGTACAGCTTCAGTTCATAAGGACCTTGGCTGCTGGTCGGAGTTGAGAGGTGGTTGCTACTCGGAGGCTAGAAATGTACTAGTTCAATGGAAGAATCAATTGGGGACAATTGATTTGGTCTCTGTATGGAGGTTGGCCGCTCCTTGGAGGGTCGCTAATAGAGGTTTTACTGTACATCATAATATTATTATGTTTACAATAGTCTTAAAAGTAGATACATCATAATAATAATTATTATGTTTACAATAGTCTTAAAAGTAGATGCATCATAATATTGTAGGGACATTGAAGATAGAGGTCACACCATGGAATGAAAGTATATTATAGAGGGTACACCCTGGGTAAGGTGTATCCAGAAGGAGATGTATACGGTGGAACCCCTAACGGCGACCCCTGATGGGCGGCCACCTTGTCTATTACGGCCACTCACCTTGGTCCCAACTGCACCACCATAAGGATTGTACTTTACAAACCCCTGTTTCGCGGCCACCTTCCTACTCCGTATTACGGCCACTATCTCACCACCAGCCAGGAAATTGACCTTTGTATTACGGCCAGATGCCCCGCACACAGTATTATAATGGCACAAAAATGTGTCAATGAATGCAGTGTGTACAATACTATATAGCTATAACAATCCTTCTGAGCGCTGCCTGTCCACTATAGTTTTCATTCTCTCTATGTATGGGGTAGATTCAAAGAAATGATACTTGCATGGAATCTCCAATCCAGGTAAGTCGGAATAGAACTTTTTCATCACATGACTTTCCGCAACGTAAAAACTAATTAACGCTTGCGCATTTACCAAGTGTTTAGTGCTGGTGTACAGCTGTTTTTTGGAGGGGAATCCATGCAGCTCTCTACCTACCCTGAAAAGCTGTCAGGCGATGCCAGGGACAGGTATCAGGAAAAGATAAGTCTGGTAGGAGGCTGGGACCCCTTCCTTGGTCCTCAAGGGTAAAATACAGACTGTGTGCCACCAGTAGAGTCAAGTGATCTTGTATCATACATGGTTCTGCAGACCAGTTTCTTGACTGCAAAGCAATTCAAAGCATAAAAGGGACTGGAGTCCTACAACCAATTTGTGTGTGGTTGGGTAAAAGAAGTCAAAGTGTGGAGAAAAGGAGGAAAATACATAGCAACTGGAAGGGTATGTTAGCCTCAGTTAATTTGAAGTAGCAATAGCATTAATAACTCTTGCATAGGACAGGTTCGACATTCACAGCGCTTTGGTGAGACACCACTAAGTTGCTGGATTATCATTGAAGAGAGTGGGGAAATATGTTGTGCCCATTGTGACTGCATGGCGGGGCTGGGAGAAACATGTACCCATATTGGTGCTATTCTCTTCTATTTGCAGGCACTGCACAGATTGAGAGGTACTGAAACTTGTACAGAGAGAAGGTGTAAATGGGTAATGCCCAAATTCCAAAAGAATATGGACTATTTGCCCATTGCAAGTATTGACTTTACTTCAGCAAAAGGCAAGAAGAAGAAATTGGATGCAGCAATAGATAGCAGCTTAAGTGAGGAAAGTTTGAGTTCCATAAAAGATCATGCTTGCAGACCCCCTACTGAGGAAGAGAAACATGCTTTCTTCAGAGAATTAAGCCAGGCTAGTACACAACCTGGCATTTTATCTTTGATTCCTGAATATTCCCACCCATATATCCCCAAAACATCCCTACCTGAATTTCCACAGCCTCTCACAGCATTGTATGATCCAAACTTTTTGAAGTTGGGTTATGATGAACTACTACAGAAGTGTGAGTCTGTAAATGTTGTTATAACATCAAGTATGGCCTCATCCATTGAAAATGAAACCAAACAGCAATCTAAGTCTAAACTTTGGTACAAGTATAGATCAGGTCAAGTGACGGCATCAAAAATGAAGTCTGTCATACAGACCCGGCAAAACCATCTCAGAGTTTAATAAAGCAAATTTGTTACCCTCAATATTACACATTCAGAAGCAGACAAACAGATTGGGGTTGTAAGCATGAACTTTCTGCCAGAAACCACTATGAGCATCAGATGAAGCCGTCACATGCTAATTTTCAGGTAGCTAATAGTGGATTTATTATCAACTGCCAGTGGCCCTTTTTTGGTGCATCCCCTGATGGGAAGGTATCATGCGAATGTTGTGGAACTGGGTTTGTGGAAATAAAATGTCCCTATTGCCACAGAGGTGAAAGTATTGAGCATGCTGCTGAAGATAAACAATTTTGCTTAAAAAAGTGCTCTGATGGTAACTTGCATTTAGACCATACACATGCCTACTATTATCAAGTCCAAACCCAGCTTTTTGTTGGGAACGTTTCTTACACTGACTTTTGTGTGTGCATATTTTCACGGGATGAACAATTTGATGTACACATCGAACACATTACCAAGGACTTTGAATTCTGGGAGGATTACATTCACAAAGCTGACCATTTCATCAGAACCTGTATTCTCCCAGAATTGCTTGGAAAATGGTATACACGTTCAAATAAAGTTTATGCCATTTCATTCAATACCAGTACCCCCAGTTCAAGTGGAGCTAGCAGTGATCTAAACTCAGAGCCAGTCTATTGCTACTGTAAAAAACCAGAAGATCAAATGATTTTTTGCGACAACAGAGATTGTTCCATTCAATGTAAATGTCTGAAAATACACTCTGCTCCTAAAGGGAAGTGGTACTGCCCAGACTGTAGAAAACTCCCACAGTTTATGAGAAGAAAGAAAGCAAAACTCAGTAACTAATTCAAGTAATCAGTATCATCAATCAATCAATATTAATTTTATTTCAATCAAAAGGCACTATAGAGTCACATATGTTACATAAAGCACAACACACAGACACAATACTATCAATAAGGGGAGGCTGCCTTTCTCTTTTATGAACATAATGAATAGGCAAAGTGGACTATAATATTTTTGCCTGACCATCCCTATCACACGCTCAACATGTATTCTCACATTGGCAATACTTCTAGTTTCATGTACTTCCATTGCTGTTAGCTGTGATTTGCCCTTGGTGAAAGCAGGTATATGGAGGGAAGCCTGCATCATACCGACAATATCAAACCCCCTATCAGCCAAAACCACATCACCAGGAATTAAATTATCCAATACTCCAGAGTGATCAGTAATGTATTTGTCACTCACACGACCACCCCAAGTACTGGATACAAATGAGATGACTCCCTGTGGAGCAATTCCTAGTAGAATCTTCACAGTGTTGTGATGCTTGTAATTTGACCATGTGCATGCACGAGCATGGAGGTTCGATGGCCTTTCCAAAAACACCTCAAAGCAGTCAATAACGATTGCAACTTTCTTCCCAAATGACTCTTGGAAGCATGCTGGCATTGTCCTTATTAGTGAGTCGCGATTTGGCCAAAGAATCAAGTGTTTCAATCTGTGGTTCATAGTTATAACCCATTTCAAAAATAGTCTAGATACAGTAGAAGATGAGATACCAAAACGATAAGCTAAATCTTGCATCTGAGTATTTAAATGAAGTTTCATAAGCACCATGATATATTCTTGGAAGGGTGTCAACTTGCTCTGATTATGATGGGATATACCTGGTTTAATGAGGTTAAATGTACCTTACAATTTGGTAACCCCGTATAGAATTTTATGTACTCAGCTGGTAGCACAGCTTCTTCTGAGAAGAGAGGTGGATGGTTTATATGTAGGTAAGTTTGAGTAGAAGCATCCATCATACTTGAATCTGTTTGAGTGGATGCAACATCATAACTTACATCAATCTCAAATTGTGTGGAAGCATCTGCTGTTGCAACTGCTACCTGAGTTGCTACATCAACATGGGTATCATCAGCATCTGATGTCTCAGTTAACATGGTGTCAGTGACTTGATGTGTAGTATCTTCCCTGTTTGCTTGCCTGGCATTCCGCTGCTCCCACCTCCCTGTAGCTGTGGGTGGCAGCCTTGCCTTGTTGTGACCCAAGTTCAGTGTAGGAAGCCAGTCTGGATTTGTATCATCAAGGAGATCAGCTGGTTTTCCTGAGATGTAATGCCTGGAACAAATCCTGTCATTCTTCAAAATGTTATCTGTGAGCCCAACTCTGGAAATGGCAGCCAAAATCCCATCTCTCCATCTTTTACTTAAGCTGTGGACATCTACACCCTTGTTCTTGATTATCTTTGGTAGCCTGAAGAACGAAACGTCCTTGTCCCTCCCTGAACGCTTCCTACAGCCTACAACTACACACAACACCATTGCTCGCTAGTTGTTACTTGTACACCAGCTCTACGCACAGTGCGTGTAGAAAGTATCACGTGAGACACGCAACAAAACTAGCTATACACCTACCTGGTAATTCGGAATAAACAGAGAACATTGATGTACACATTCGACGCTCCAAGCTTCTACACTGCACTAATCCTTGTGCAAGTAGGTATATCCAAGAACTCCTGCAGCAAACAATCCCCGTGTAGTTGCAGAGCAGGTTGACGGGTACACCCTCACTTTTTTATTCACTAGGTAAAGCATGAAAAGTATGAAGATTGCTACGAACTTTGCAACCATCCAGCAGAGACAATACCAATTTGCACCGGAGCATTCTACAGCTACTTAGCAGTCTCCCAGGGCAGTCTCCAGCAGAAATTTTAATGTGTGGGTGGGGCTGGTTCAGCCACAGCTCAGTGTATGCAAACTAGGTCAAAGGTCAAATTTATTGAACACTTATCCCTTTCGCTCCCAAAAGAGTGTAATTTTACACACTTTTCAACCGTCCGTTACTCGGACCCCGTCAGCACCAGGACGTCCTCCTGCCGCCAACCTTTGACTGTCGGCATCGGAAGTCAGAACAATGGGTTGTGGTCCGTCAGTTCTCAGATGTTTGACCACAGGGAGGAGCTTCCTTTGATCTTCCTTTGATGTTCGCTTTATATGGACTTTAAAAAAAAAAAAAAGAAAAAAAATGAAAAGAAAAGGAGAGTGGCATAGTGCATGGGGCAGTGCCGTAGAGGATCGTCGGTGTGAGAGAGGCCACAAGCAGGCCAGCAAGAGTCTCCAAGGAGCTCATTCTTTGTGCCTTGATCTGCTAGCTGCCAGCATGACGTCACGCCGACCTGCGCGACCTTTTACTGCCTGGGGCGCGCGCCGGCGCCTAGTGACGACCAATGCCAAATCAAAAAAAAATCCAAAATTAGTGTAGCGAAAGGGTTATACTGCACACAAATATGCATGTCTAGATAACAAAGTACCAAGATGCCATAGCTGCTCTTGAACACACCGCTAACCTTTCCTGTGGTAGACAGAGCACAATTAAAGGCCAAAGTTTCATTCCCGATGGTACCATTATAGAGGGGTTCCACTGTATCCATTAAAATCACAGTGCTTTCTTACACATCAGTGGTTTCTACCTACATTAGAGTTGCTAAATGGTTTCAGGAGCAGTTATGTATACATCTCTTTGTAGAGCACTGGCAAGAGGACCTCTTCAATCTTGTGTCATGCACAGACCATAATTTTGTTTGATGTTTGTCACAGTTCTGGCCAGTCTTAAAAATAGGAGTTATACCTCAGTTATTGTCAAATCTTCACTTTAGTTGGAGTTAGCCACCCAATCTGAGAGTTTTACCAGCTTCTGAGCTAAAATAAATGGAACCTGGTATAAATTCAATTCCAGTGGTACCCATAGTTTTATACTAGTAGGAGAGGTCCTCTAACAAGACACTAATAATCAGGATCCTTTACAATGTCTATGTAACAGGCCTGAACTGTGTTAAAAACATAACAATATACAAAGCAGTTAGTCACACATGTATTATTGCTCCATTTACATGCCTAATATACTGTGGAACACAATGAAGGTTTCGAACTGAATAACATTCTCTACCAACATGTAAATGGGCATACATGTTGAGAGTTTGCATTTGGAATGTTCCACCTCCAATTATTATTACACACTCAGAATGAGCCACTAACAGTCTGTGAAGCAAGGCTATCTGTACTCGATCAGTCGAACCTGTTATTTCTGTGAGGGCAGAATTGACTTCATTCAGAGTCATCTTTAACTTCAATAAATTTTCCAAATACTGAGAAAATTTATTAGCAGACTCACTGTTCCATGTCAAGCTACCAAACTCTCCAACATCAGTGAAAAATAGAGTTTGTGTCAAATTATGACCGGCTACAATTTTTTTCCAGTCTAGTATTATTTCACCTATACATGAGTTACCTTCTGGTTGTGTTGAAATGATAGATTGATTCATCTTTTGAGTTCTTAGCATCACTGATACGTATTTTGTACCCATTAAATGCTTCATTTTAAAGATTTCCAGAAAGTTTAAGATACGTCTACTGGGCATATTAGGACACGAAGTAAATGGAGAATATGTTATCTTTGATATTGGTTGAGGAGCAGTATTAACATTTGCCAGTTTGTCTAGTTCATTATTACACTTTGATCCTCTTATGGCTACTCTCTGAGAGCCACTGGTTCGGACACCTTCCCAAACATTAAATATAATGCTTATATTCTGTTCTGTTCCTTGGAAAATTTTATCTCGAAATGTCTCTTTTTTGAAATAGTGTGATGCTTCCTTCTTGTAATCAATACATACAGTCTTCTTTATGTGAAATCCGTTTTTACTCAGGAATCTAAACCAGTCTCTGTTAGCAAATTCCTTCAGTGGTTTACATCGGAAGTAATACAAAGTATAGATGATCTGAACTAAAACTACATCTTTAGATCCATGTTTTAAAAAGTACTCCAGAGATACCAATCGAGAAAAATTAGAGTTTGAACTCATTAAATTCCAATGAGTAATATCAAACAAATCCCTAAACTTCAGATATTTTTCATCTTTTAAGAACTTCAGCACAGTCTTACCTAAAGTTGCATTAACAGAAGGTTCAACTACACTCCTGATGCCAACAGAACTGGCCCAACACTGTAGATCAAACAAATTCTTAACAGCATTGCCTATTTGTTCCCAGTAATCAAGACCCATAACCATAGACTCCTTGTTTGTTGAAAGTTCAGTATGTATCACTTCACGTGTCCTGAAATCTTCGAGTGCGGCTGTTAGAGTCACTGAGTTAGTGTTTATGCTACCTTCCACTCCAAAAACTATTATCGATATCACAGTACATACAGCCAATAGCACTAAAGGTATTGCGATTGCCGACGAAACTCTTTTATCACGACAGTCCCTCATTTCCAGCGATCAGCTTAGATAGTACTAAGTCTATGGCCATCAGTAGGAAATAGTTTGTTCCGGGTTGCCCTACCTACCCCATTGTTGAGAGATTGCAAAAAAAATTTTTTGAATGTGCTTTATTTGGGGGAAAGTGCGCGTTATTTGGAAATCATCTACACACATGGCACAATGATTTGGCTGCTGGTCTTAGTTGTGCTTGGGCTTGCAGCTATTTTTGGACCTGGATGGGTTGAAGCGCAAGAACAAATTACTTTAGCAGACCTACTGAAACAACTGTCAGGTGAAAGGTACCTAGAAAGTAGTGTGTGTGTTAAAACTGGAAAAGATGAACACTCTTCTATACATGCTGCTACTTTGAACCAGCCTTTGTTTACATTTTATAACTATGGTGATCGATTTGTGAAGTTTATTATCACTATAGAAGAAAGACTGTCATCTGAGCCTAGAAATGCTTTTGTTATTTTAATGAGGCCTAAGTCTGCTGAACATCTCCCTCCAAAGCATGATCCAATTCATAACAACAAGCAGCTTTTATTTAATGATATTTGTTCAGTATTGTTGAATAAACGAGTTGGATTTATGCATGATGAAATTGAAGGTGTGGGCCATCGATTTGTACAGGTGTTAACTGATGCCTTATGGTATATTGATGGTCAATATCACAAGTTTGAAAGTAGGTGTAAGCATGCAAAGGTCCCTCCTATACCCAATATGTTTTTGAAGTTCAACAAGGGGGGTGAAAATAATAAAGGTGGCTATAATGACTGGACATCAAAGAAAAGGAAACTCCCTCAGTTAGATAGAAAGGAACTTATGGAACTTGGCAATAGAATAATTACAATTGTTTCACATCCTCGGTTATGCACAGCTCAATGGGGGGAAGTACGGCGAGAGGTTGAAGGTTTGGCAAAATCCTTACGTGGCTATGCAGAAGATATGGAAGATAGTGCTAATCGCAGTAAAGAAAGACATAGTAGCCAACAACTCCTACGGTGTCCAGACCTTAATACCGAGTCTCGTGATATTTCTGCAAGCAAAGTACCTATGAAACCTGTTTATGCTAAACTAATGGGTATTTTGGAGGATACTGAGTTTTACTGCCCCATTTTAGTGGATAAAAATCTTTCTTCTACTGATAAATATGCCAGATACAGGTTCTTCAACAATTTGGAACTACCTTGCTGTGTTCATCTCTTCATATATCATGCTGGTAGTCAGCTTGGGAATATCTGCTATGTTTGGAAAATACCAAGTGAAGTGAAGGATAGGTGTTCACAAAAGTATGTTGCAGCTATTGCCAAGGTAAAGAGTGAACTACCAGTGTATATGTCACGAGCCATGCGCAAAGAATTTTTAGATCGATATGAACATGTGAAAAAGATTACACCAGCTGTGCTGCGAAGTATGTATCACTTTCTTACAGATGACTGTACTTCAGAGTTGCAGAATGCAGATATTGACAAACGTCTTGAGCTGATGCTTGATGACCCAGATGTTGATTTGGTTGTAGACAGGAGAGAACTAAATCCTGGGAGATGGTCACATTTTGAAGCCTTCTGGAAAGGAGTAGATGCTCTGTTAGAAGAGTATGGGAAGGCTGTAGATGATCATAGACATGGTCCTGATGTAGCACACTTACCAATAGCAATATCAATATCAGATCTGATTAAAAAGGTAGCTGAAAAACTTTCCTCAGGAACTCCAATACCCTCCGAACCATGGGTTCGTTTTCAATTCTGGCCCCGAAACAGGTTTTCTGAGATTGCTAAACATTACAATTGTCGTTTTGATGTCAAGTACAAAGTTCAGAATCGCCAACTTCGAAAATCACACATCGATTCTCGATATTGTGCTGTCCTTCTGCGCTACTTAAAGGAAATGGCTGTCAAATTTCGTGATTTTGCAGCACTTCTGTTTTTGGATGATAAAGGCAAAATACCAATAGGTAGGTTTCTATCAGTCAGTACATATTGTTGTATGTCTAATCATGTTTTATATTGTTTTGTTTTTTTAGGGGAGCCAAGTGATCCCGCTAGTGCTGTTGTTCGTAATTCACATGCTTTAACAACCACGGGTGCAATTCTGGGAGCCTGTGACCATGACTTTACAAAGTTCAACTTAACACCCTCAGTGTACTTGGTATGTGACATTCCAGAAAATCCTACCCGATCTTTTTATCGTGGCAAACCAGTAGTAATATTGAAAGATTCAGTGTTCTACCCTTCAAGTCCTTATCAACATATGGCTGAATTTGTTAAATTGGCAAAAAAAAGATTCAGTGATTGTGTGGTGCCACCAATAATGTTTTTTTATCATGATGGAGGACCAGACCATCGTCTCAAGTATTATTCAGTTATGATTAGCTATGTGTGTGCATTTCGATGGCTTGACCTCGACTTCCTGGTGGCTGTTCAAACTGCTCCTAACAATAGCTGGATAAATCCCTGTGAAAGGTTAATGTCAATACTTAACCTAGAACTGCAGTGTGTGTCTACTTCACGAGCCAAGTCTTCTGCTGACATCGAAGCTACTTTAAAATCTTGCAATTCTATGGCTGATGTTCGTAAGCAAGCAGTTTCCAACCCCATGCTGAAGTCAGCTGTAGCTGATTCACTAGCACCCGTGATCTCACTTGTTGAGAAAAGATTCCAGAGACTGTCACTGAAAGAAGTGAAGTTTGAAATTGGAGACATAGCAACTGAGGATGATATTGAATGTCTTTGGAGTTTCGCAGACATGATTGATAGCAATCTATCTATGTCCAACACCACCAAAAAGGATATTTCAAAGGCTACAAGGTTCCTTGAGTTTGTTGATTCACATTGTCGCATTCGGCCTTATGCCTTTCAGGTGAAGAAATGTGAAGATCGTACTTGCTGCGCACCTCCAAGATTGCCTAGTGAAACATTTTCAAGTCTATGCTGGCTTCCAGATCCAACACTGAATTCAGACAAGTCCCACTTCAAAACATTTGAAGAGCTACACGGACAGGATACAACGAGTATTGATTGCCCTTCTGCAGCTCTACAGAGAGAAAAAGAGAAAGAACCTTCAGCTTTTTTTACTGCAGCTAAAGTACGTGGCTTAGCACACTGCATGGCCTGTGATAAACCAAGATGTCTGTATAGTGAAAAGCAATCTACTTATATTGAAAACAAAAATATTGTACTCCTTGCTATTGAGAGCTGCTTTTATATTTGTGGCTCCCCTTTATTTCCAGACAATCATCCTCTTTTTGATTGTATTAGAGTGTGTACAAGTGTGACATGTGAATCACCCATTGAAAGATGCTATTATTCTAACGAAACCCTGAAGTTACCACCTCTTTGTGTTCATTGTGGTGAGAAGGAGTGTTCTATTCCTTCCGAACTTCAAGAACGTCATAAACAAGTTCTTCCTATCTGTGTTGGCTGCTGTTCAAAGAAATTGAAGCCTATAACGTACATGCCAATCAAAAGTTGGAACAAAAAGAAAGCGTCCTGACACACAAAAGTAATTTCATTTTAACACTCATTTTATAATGCACATCTTTTTGGCATTTATACCAGTTGATTGTTCTTTAAAAAATTTTTTTGAAAAAAAAATTTTTCCTACCTACCTACCCAAAAATTTTCAACCCTTGCCACCCGGAACAAAGTATTTCCTACTGATGGCCTATTCGTGTTCACTTGCCCACGGTAGTAGTAGGCTGTAGCGGTAGAGTGTGATTACGTAGTAGTGCATCATTAGTTGATTGCTTGTGGATGAAGGTATGTGCAGGTAACTACACCCGTATATTGATCTAAACTGCTGCATGGAATTGAGCTAAATAACGCACACCACATACCTGTGTGTGTGTGTGTGTGTGTGTGTGTGTGTGTGTGTGTGTGTGTGTGTGTGTGTGTGTGTGTGTGTGTGTGTGTGTGTGTGTGTGTGTGTGTGTGTGTGTGTGTGTGTGTGTGTGTGTGTGTGTGTGTGTGTGTGTGTGTGTGTGATAACGTGTACGCCCGTGCGTTTATCTCTCCTGCACATACAACCAGTGTCTCCGGCCATATATATTTAGGGAAAGTCTCTAGATCTGGGGAACAATTTAGGGATCAGGGAGAGATTTCTTGAATAGTAGTGAATCTAGGGAGATTTGCATTAGGCTTCAGCTTAAAAATATTTTGTGATGTTATGTCAGTCAAAAGCCATGCTGAAGGCAATGCTGATTCATTTACTAATGCTAGTTGGAAATGAGATATACTTCTTAGTGACTACTAACAGGGTAGGTTATGCTTCTGATACCTACCAATGTCATGTTGACCAATGTTACGTTTGGGCTCATCATTCTGTAGTTACAACGCTAAGAGACCTCATCTCTTTGTGCTGAAGTGTGTATGATGTCACTAAGCATACTTATGTGTGTGCTGTGTGTTAAAAACTTTCTTGTGCTATAGATTATTCTTTCACATCAACAAAGCAGAGAAATAACTGTTGATGTCCTCTTTATGACAAGTGGGTCATTACTCTGTAATTGTGTTACTTTTAATCCAAACTCTGACATGTGTAAAGCTGTTAATTCACTAATGTATGATAGTAATGATTGACAGGATGATATATGGAAAAAAACAGGATGTGGGTTTTAGGGAATTCTAGGGACAAAAATGGAATTTACTCAAGAAATTTAGTTCATGTGATCTGGAGACAATGACGTACACACGTATATATATATAAAATTATATAATTATATATATACGTATGCAAGTGCAGCAACTTATACTAGACAGCAGGTAGCTAAAGGATGGAGCCTTTAGTGTGCTCAAAGGCGGGAAATGGGACTCTTATGGGATGTGACAAACCAAAATTGAAAGGGGTGTGATTACTTCCTGTATGAGAGTACCATTCCAAAGCAGAGACCTTGTACAACGAGTCACCAGACTCACCACCAATATTATACTGTGCTAATTGGCTGAGACTCTTCCACATCAATCTAACCAAGTGTTCAAGTAGTACCACCCACCAATTTTAGACTCTGTAATAATTAAAAATTAGCTACAAGATGACGTTTGTCCTCTGTGGAGATGTCACACACACCGTTATTGTGTGTGGGGTTAATGGGTACATAGGTAAAAATACTTCAGTATTAAGCACTGGTATATCAGTCTGCAGGGGGGTAGGAAGCAGGGGGGCACCGGGTGGTGCCCCCCCACTTTTCACAGATCTTTGCAGTTGTTTATAGTGGTGTATGTGTGTGTCACTGTGTGTGTCACTATATGTGTGCATGTGTGTGGTGATAGTAAGTGCTCTACTATTTTACACTTCACTTGTACAGTAAAGTGTAAAATTCACAAAATGCATGATCAGCTAGCAAGCTACACATGTAATTTCAAGTGTGACCACATGGCTCAAAAGAAGCTAAACTTTTTTGCTACAAGAGAGGCTTCTACCTCTGAACCCTCTGAGTCAGAAACTTCAGTGTCTTTAGAAGATGATCGTAGTATGAGTTTAAGGGAAGGAGATTCTGAATTGTTACCCTCTTGTGTTCCTTCTGAATGTGATTGCCAGTGCTGTAGGAATATAAGTATTCCTTATCATCCATTACATGTGTCTGATTCCAAGGTGAGTCATGCACATAAGAGTAAAGAGCGTAAAGAAGGAAAACTTAAAGCTTATTCAAGGAAAATACAGCCTAGTTGGTACGAAAAGTATCCCTGGATAAGTGTCTGCACCTCTAGGTTCAAAATATTCTGTACTATATGCCGACATGCTAAGCAGCAAAACTTCCTGACATTTAGCAAGTGTCAAAGTTCCACTTTTATTGAAGAAGGGTTTGGAAATTGGAGAAAGGCTCTGCAGCGCTTTCAGGAACATGAAAAAAGCATGACACATAGGGAAGCCACAATGAAAATAGCAGCATCTAGTTCCACTCAAATAGCCACTAGATTAAATAACGAATGTGCAGAACTTCAAAAGTTTCACAGGATCATGTTAATGAAGGTCCTCTCTTGTATCCGATACTTGGCACAACAGGGTCTACCTTTACGTGGTCATAATAATGATATTGAAGGTAATCTTCATCAGCTTCTGTTACTTCAAGCTGAAGATAATTATCGCATGAAAGAGTGGGTTATTAAGAGAGAGTACATTTCTCCTAGTGTAGTGAATGAAATTGTTGTTCAAATGGGTCAAGTGGTTCTCAGAGAAATTCTTGGAGATATTAGGACTGCCACATGGTTTTCTCTGATTGCTGATGAAGCTACTGATTCTTCACATAATGAACAGTTATCTCTATCGATTAGGTGGGTTGACAGTCATTATACAATCCATGAAGATACACTTGGCCTTGTACAGTTAGAGAATATGAAAGCAAATACTTTGTATAGCATTATTAAAGATATTCTGATTCGTTGTTCATTGCCCATTGCTCAGTGCAGAGGCCAAGCATTCGATGGAGCCTCAAGTATGAGTGGTGCTCAAAATGGGGTTCAAGCTCTTGTTAAAAAAGAAGCTAATCGAGCTCTTTATGTTCATTGTTTAGCCCATAGTCTAAACTTGTGCATACAAGAAGACTTAGTGTCTAAGAAATGTGATTTTGTACGCAATGTTATGGACCTTATTTATGAACTTGTGCAACTAATAAAGTTTTCCCCTAAAAGGCAAGCTCTTTTTGACCATTTGAGAAAGGAAGTAGATTTACAAACAGGTGGAGAGGTACTTGCTCCTTCTTTGAGGACTTTATGTCCAACAAGATGGACAGTGAGAGGTGGTTCAATTGAGAGTGTTTTACGTAACTATGAACTGCTACAGGAAGCTCTGTGTGAAATTCAATGAATATGCAGCAAAAGCTCATGGAATTCTCACTAGGATGGAATTATTTGATATATTATATTTTGGGTTTAATCTTGCCTTACTTGTGTTTTCTTCGGCAGAACAATTTTCCATAAATTTGCAGGCTAAAGATATTACTATCCAGGAAGCAACCCATGGTGCAGCTTTACTTATTTCTCATATGAACTCTTTGAGAACTGAATCCAAGCTTAAGTTTAACATTTTTTATGAAGAAGTTTTAGAGAAGTCAAGTTCATTAACTGAAGAACCCAAGCTTCCACGGAATCGCAAAGTGCCTAGACGATTAGATGGAGGTGCAAGTCCTCATCAGTATATAGTTCCAAAGGATCGATACCGTCATGCCTATTTTGAAGTCATGGAGCTTGTGGCTGATGAGGTAGAAAGAAGATTTAACCAATCAGATCTTCATATTATCAGGAAGATAGAACAGTTACTGTTAGATGCTTGTAGTGGAGATGACTACACTAGTTTTGATGATGTAATGGGCTATCTCAAAGATGATGTTGATTGTGAATGCTTCAAAGTTCATCTTTCAATGCTTCCAGACCTAATTAAGACAGCATTTAAAGATAGTGTTCCAATGAAAAAAGTGACAAATGTGAGAACCATTGCTGAAGCTATGGAGCAAAGTACCATCTATAAGGATATGCTGAGTGAAGTAGATAAGGTGTTGAAGATCTTCTTCACATTTCCTGTAACAAGTGCAACTGCTGAAAGATCATTTTCTTCTCTGAAGAGACTGAAGACATTCCTGAGAAGCACAATGACTCATTGTAGACTGAACAATCTGTTTCTGCTATATATTCATACAGCAAGAACAGATGCACTCAACCTAGAGAAGGTAGCTGAAGATTTCATCTCAGTTAATCAAAGAAGAATAAATTATTTTAGAAATGTTTGACTTTTTTAAAATTTATTCACCACCTATTATTTGTAGCTTCATTATTAAAACCCTGAAATTATACTAGAGATAATCATCTCAGATATATAATGATTTTTTTTTTGAGGGGGGGGGAGCTCTTAATTAAATGGTGCCCCCCCACCTGAAATCATCTTCCTACCCCCCTGTTAATTGGTGGTATAGTTTAGCATAACTATTTTTGGAGGGTTTTTCTATAGCTATTTAGGACCTGCAGGATTCAGAATTTTGGCAGTTGAAAGCAGCGGGCATTTGCTGGCAAATGTTTATCATTGTGATTAGTAATTACACAGTTGCTGATGTATTTGTAGGCTGGCCAATAATGAACCAATAATGATAATGCTTCTATTAACCATGCTTATAACAAAGTTGTAAGTAACTAGCTAATATTGTTGATTTATAGCTAATATGAAAGAGAGAGTATTGTGGGAGCCATCACTAATAGTACAGAATAGTGGCAGGATTGACTGATTGACTTTGGGAGAATTATAAACCACATACAGTGTGTATGTGGGAATCACAAGATTAGGTTAATTATTAGTTATTAACTTTTTGTGTGTATAATATGCAGCATCAGCAATGGTGCTTTCGTTAGGATGGTACCCACTACTAATACCAAATGCTAATGAAGAATGACACAGGGAAAGTGACCATCTTAGGTACATTTGCTGTACATATCATGGTCTAGTCCAACTGAAATCTTTGTAGCTACATATCCACACCCAGTGATACTTATTACAGTTATAAAATTATTATCATAGTCTCGGGAGGGGAAGGGGTGGTACGGCTATCTAAAGATAGTCTAAGAATCCTGTATGCCTGAGTCTGTGGATGTGCTGAGAATGGATGTGGAAGAGGTGGGACTTGTAGAACCACAAGAGCTGTCAAGAGTATGGTATCCCTCTGAACCAGTCTGAGTATCAAGGAAATATTCATGATGCAGAGCCTTTTCAGCAGTTGTTCGTTCAGTGCCTTCAAATTTCAGCATAATCTATGCACAAACAGAAATAAACATGCAGCTATAAATACAAGTTTGCTAATTAAAAACCACACACACACACACACACACACACACACACACACACACACACACACACACACACACACACACACACACACACACACACTAAAAATGTGAAATTTCCAGACAAAAAACTTAAAAAAAGAATTATAGTAATGTCAACCTTCCAATCTACTGTAAATTTTGGAAGCTAAGCAGATGTTAGAATATTAGTGTTGTATACCAAATAGTATATCAGATCATCTAAAAATTCTGTAGATTCCCAGCTTCTCTGGGAATCTTAATGCATAAGGTACCAAGCTCTTTTCCTTTCCTGTCAATCTAAGTTTAAGGCTACGATGTTGTATACCAAGAGTAAGTCTAGCATGAGGGATATATGCATGCAGGGTTTTAATACAGATTGGGGAGGAAAAACTGGGATTCCCCCCTCCCATTCCTCTCTCCCCCCCCCCCCCTTCAAGAATTTGTTATTATTAGAGAAATCAGTACAATGAGTTGATAATTCGTGGGCATGAAAACTCATGAGCAGTTGCATGTTTGCATAGGCATTAAATTTGTCAAACTTAGCCAGAGAGGCCAAATCCTCATTTCTAGGGGAACCCCTCCAACCCCTCACCCCTCCCATTTGCTAAGTAATAATTTTTATCTAATAGCCTTTACACTACAAAGTATTACCAACTGACCGACAACAGATCATGTGTGTCTTTGCTATGCTCTGCAAATATATTTGGCCATGGGATGGGCTTGTGGTTTATAAACTGATCTGGAGTCACTGATGACTGAGGTGGCCACTTTTCTCTTGCTGGAGTACCTATGATACTGTATTTTGTATAAATTAATAGCATAACTCAGTGGATTTGTTATAAAATTCCCTCCATAATCTCATATATCACTGACTTAAAAGTTTATTATGGGTTTAAGGTAAATTCTTATTATATAGGCCAACTAAGCATTTCTAGGCTCAATGAATATTAGTGGATAAACAATCTCTAAATGTCACTAGAAGTAGCTCAAATGCTTGGTGACTCCACTTTATATCATTATTTTAGTTTAGTTGCTAGCTTTATAGTAAAAATTTAGATTCCACTGTCTGACAGAATCAACAATGATAACATGTTACCTGAATATTTTATCTAACTGTGACTTTTCTCCTGGTCTACTGGAAGCAAATAGTGGTCTATGAATGTAATACAACATAGATAATCAATGGAAACAATAATGGTCTCGAGTATTATAGAGATATAGTCTGATAAAGTTTATTAGTCCAATTTGTTACTGCACAGTCAGCACCCTTAAATTATCAGTAGTATTACTGTTATTATTCAAGGGCATAGCTAATTAAGGGTGGAGTAATTCAGTGGAGCCACCATAGCTGCCAACTTTTCAAAGTGGGACAATGACCGAACCTCATCCAATCACACCCCAAATGATGTGATGTGATGCCAAAAAAATAATCAATAATGATGAAATAATAGTTATAATTATACACTTCATACCATTTAATAAGTATATTATGGGACAGGAGGTACAAAAAGTCCAAATGTGTATAGAGACAACATTTTGACCTCCATCCTCACCTTAGCCCTCACAAGAAAAAAAAAGGGGGCTGGGAGTTATAACAGCAAAATACTGTGTAGTGACTCCACTAGAATTAACTTCAATGTCCTTAAATTTTGTCATGTTGGTTTCTTTGTGGTTTGTCAGTTTGTGTTGGGCTGAAGCTATGGTCGAACTCAAGCTCATGTAGTGTGTGTCCTGATTTATAATATCCTGATACACTCGGTATCCTGACTTACTAATACACTCAGTTTTATGACATTATTTAGCTACTCATTTCCTCATGTCGTCAAAATTATGTCCTTAATCCTCACTCTCTTCCCAGACTTGCATACCAGCCCTGTATACTCTGAGTATACAAAATCTCGGGTCAACATTTTTGATTGTATTATGTTTGTTGTTTTTTTAATATTATTATAACAGTTGTTAAATTTTTACATGTGATTTTTCTATATAATAAAAGTACAAAATAATCATTCTTTAAGAAATAACACTTTCCAAATTATAGGATGTTTCCCAAGCTTATCGCAACTCACAAGTCTTGGACTCAACGAAAAATACATAATTATACTGAGGGAAATGCATGTACATTATATTATATAGCACAGAATACCAACAGTATTATGCTGTCATATTCAGTAGAACCATTAACAGCAGTGTCATGGCTAGAGATGTAGTCCTAATTTCAGGAGTGAAGTGGCTTTACCAATAAGTCATGATTAATTTGCAAGATTTAAAGTACATAGAATACACATGATAGTTATAATGTATAGCAGCACCTTCCAGTGATCATTTCAGCAAAAATGCATCCTACGCTCCAAATGTCCACGGGATTGTTATAAGAAGAATGTAGTAACACCTCTGGAGCTCTGTACCACTGTGTGATCACCTGTTACATATGTAATATCAATGAGTCTACACTCTACAGTGAAGTCATAAATTAACTAACTGTGCATGGCTACATGATTACATTTTGTATAACTTAAGGTACAAAGAGAATTAAGGGTTATATTATACACAGTAACTGTAAACTTCTCCAGATGGCCTTATAAAAGATATAATGAAGGCATGTAATTAACAATATATAACAACTATCAATGCCCATAGGAAGTTCACTTGAACCAATTATGCCTTGTCCATAATTCCACTATGCCCTTATCAGAGTTTCCTTAGATTTAGTCTAACCACAAATGTATCATTTCTTCCTCTTACCTGTGTTGATAAGATAACATTAGATCCTATTAACCTAGATAAGCCAAAGTCAGCTATTTTAATCCTCTTTCCGTTTCTACTGACAAGTATGTTTTGTGGTTTCAGGTCTCTGTGTACAATGCTATTGACATGCATCCAGTCCACACCCTGAAGGATCTGTCCTAGGAAGTCCTGTATGAGTTAACGTACATAACAAAACAGGTAAGAGAAAATGTAGGATTTGGGAATAAGATGAGAAGGGAAGGAGGGATGGGCGAGGGGACATTAGTGGAAGGATATCAAATGGAATGCAAGTATGACTGCTTCCTTTGTGGGACTTTTGTCGTATCTTTTTATACACAGGATATATACAAATATCAACTTTACCTTGACAGTACTCTCGACCATTCCAGGTGCTGGACACTGCCGAATAAAGTGATCCAAGTCCTGCTCCATGTACTCAAACACCATGTAAATTATCTGCTCATTCTCAAATCGCCCTTCAGATGTTTTTACATCTAATAATCTATCAATTGGTAACAGTGGAACAAAAATTAAACATCACATGTTCCAATACAGTTCACACAACAAAAGACTCCCCCACCCAACCCCCAGTGATTCCATTATGTCAGTGCCATCGATTTTAACAGACAGAAGTTCAGCTAGTGGGCATGCATTACATTAAATTTAAAACCTAATAGTTTAGTATTAGTGAGTAGTATACTTTACAGTTCACTGTTATCTTATATTCAATAGTTTATCTTAGGAATATGTATTTTACCATCCACCTACACATAATAACTATTATCATGGTTAACTAACTTACCATTGGACAGGTAAAAGTTCACAAAGCTCATGGAATTTTTTCCATAACAGAAATCATTTTTTTCTTTCATGTGGCATTTTAATTGTCCTTGTGGTGTTAGTCCAATCTCAATGATTAGGTTCCTGAAATTTTTGGTTATAAAGTTTTCTAGTACTATTCCACTACTATTCCACTACTATTCTATTGGCCACACTCCTCCTGGTACTATTGATTTAACTAATTATGGACACATGTCACTACCAAGTTCTTTTTTCCTACATCACTCACACCACTTTTTGGGATATTCCTTCAAAGGGAACAAATCTGTAGTACATGCATAGGGCAAAACATTCTCAAAGTACATTTCACTCCAATTAGACTCTACATCTGAAATTTAATTATTAACTGCATACAACAGCTATCATTTTACAGAAACTGCAGAGAATTTAAGAAGATTGAGACATTCTGTCAAAAATCCCCCTACAAAAACCATTGCTATTTGTGATAATACACTCTATTAAACGTGGTTATTAATTATTGTTGACAGTCATGTGATGAAGCCAGTCTAAGACTCTGATGTGTAATTGAGATGAAAGAAGACCACACAGTAGGGAACATAGCCACAGATATAAAATGAGCCAAACCTAGCTTACTTCCATAAATGAGAATAGAGATGATAGCAGGAAGCATGGAAGTGCAGTAAGTGATTTGAGAGAAATATGATGATCCACACAACCACATGTTAAAGCTAACTGTAATGACCACCAGACTAACCAAGACTATTTACTGTTCTTTCATTGATTTAAGATGACAGAAAACTGGCAGTAATAATTCATATAGGCAGTCAGAGAACACTTACTTAAATAACAGGGTGGGTCCTTGCACAGAATCTGAGCATATGGATAATGACCAGACAAAAGTGCAAAGATTTTATAACACCAGCCTTACTTCACCTACTTGGGTAGAACCTTGGTAGTAAGAGAGAGATCCATTGTGATTGTAGCAGGATGCATAGTAAAACAAGTAGTGAGGCCTGACCAGTGTCACACTCTATAGAGTGTCCACACAAGCTTTGATAGGGGTAAAGATAGAGGCTTCCAGAAAGCCTACGTGTGGGCTAGTGGACCTGACCCCCAAGTTCAGGTCATACAAATGGACTTAGTGTAACATGACCTTCCAGTTTGATCCAACCAATATACCTGTCTTTTACATGTTTGAGGTTGTAAAGCTTTTTTAGGATGTGTAGGAGAGCAGTCCTCTAAATTCATTGCCTACAGACCGTAACTACTCTCTTCCTACCCACACAAAACCAAATATTCCACTTGGATGGATGCAGCTTCAATGAATGGTAGATAGACATCAGTAACATTGTAATTCTTTCAAAATAACAAACTCTGCTATTAAAAAAAAGTGAATAATAATAATTATTATTATATAGTGAGTTCTCAAGATCTTGAAAGTGATTATATCTTAAGTTGAAACATAATGTTTAAAGTGCATGTATATATATTTATCTGTGTAGGTTGGGTAGAGCATCATCTATTCTCTTTAGATGTGAATGTATATAACCAAAATCAATAACCACTGAATAACCTCAGACTTAATGTAGGTAGCTGAAAGTCAATTTGCACAAGTTTACTTTCTGGATATGTTACAAAGCTATGTGTGAGAGGGCTACTTTCTGGTATTCAAATGTATAGACAACTTGGGCTTCAATTTAAAATTGCTTCTACAAAATCTTTTGAGAATAAATTGACTCCATTAACTCATGGTGACAATATGATCATCAATATTCCAAAACTATGGCAACAACACTATGCAAGTAGTGCAAACCCATCCTTATTGATTAGTTGTCAGAAACACTACACTAAAAATTATAGGTGATAAAAAATATGACATCATCTTGTTTACCATAGCCGGCCAGAGCCAGCCAGCCTTGAGCCCACCCTCGACTCCCAGACAAATTATTATTATTATTATTATTATTATTATTATTATTATTATTATTATTATACACTTGATCATGTAATTACACTGCATTATTATGGGCACAAATAAAATTCAACATGTACAATACTTTTATTGTTATTATTGTTTGTAGTAAGTACCTATACATACCAATACTGACTCAATGCTGTTACTAAATATTTTCAACTAAACTTTCTCTATCATTCCCACATTGTAACCACAGTGCCCACATCATTCCAATCAACCCCACATACAGCTATATATGATCAGATCCACCTAAGAGTTGTCTATGTATTGTGGAAATGATGCACACCCTTGTACAAGGGAGGATTCCTCACACTTGATATTACACATTCCTTTGAGGATGGAGGCAAACAATGAAAATCCACCTGTGATAGCTTATTGTAATTGCTTAGTCATACCTACATTCATATTAGTTATACCTAGTACCTTTGAAAGTGAAATGGATAATATGCAAACCACATAATATGGACCTAGCTACACCCTGGGCTAACAAAGAAATGGTAATAGCACTATGGAGTAATATGTAGATTTCTCACCTGACTATGTAGGGTTCCCTTCCATCTGGGGGTTCTGATAGCCTTCTGAGATTGGCCACCTCCCTCAACACAAATGGAGGAATACCAATTTCTGGGTCCTCTGTTATGTACATCTTTTTTAAAGCGACTATCTGGCCTTGTTTAGTCTTGTCCTTGGCCTTGTACACAGTTCCATAGGCCCCACCACCAAGATCACCAAGCAGCTCGAATCTTTCATGGGTGCTGAAGGCCTCATCATCAGAGGATACTCGTGGTAGCTGGTCAGTGGCCTCCAGGTCGACCAGCTGACGCACACCTCTCTCTGCACCCAGCATTACCTATAATCATTATGTTATCTAACCCTTTCGCTACACTAATTTTGGATTTTTTTTTTGATTTGGCATTGGTCGTCACTAGGCGCCGGTGTCACAAAAAAATCGATCCGGGTGAATTTCGATCCGGGTGGATCATATCCGCTAGCATAATCAATCCGTAGGAATAAAATTAATACGCTAGCATTATCTATCCACCCCGGTTTGAATTCGCTAGCAGATTTATTCCTCCTCCGCTAATATGATCCGGGGTAGCAAATGGATCCTTGACAAGTAGAACTATAGCATATTAATGTATCTGTTAGCAGGACTGATCCCTTAAATGAATGAGTCTGTTATAGTGAAGCATCTCCTGGAATGTTTCTGCTAGCAGAACTGATCCCCCTTAAATGCATGAATCTGTCATAGTGAAGCATCTCCTGGAATGTATCTGCTAGCAGAACTGATCCCCCTTAAATGCATGAATCTGTTATAGCTAGTAAAGCATCTCCTGGAATGTATCTGCTAGCAGAATTGATCCCCCTTAAATGCATGAATCTGTTATAGTGAAGCATCTCCTGGATTGTATCTGCTAGCAGAATTGATCCCTCTTAAATGTATGAATCTGTTATAGTGAAGCATCTCCTGGAATGTATCTGCTAGCAGAACTGATCCCCCTTAGAATGCATGGACGTATCTGTTATAGTGAAATATCTCCTGGAATGTATCTGCTAGCAGAACTGATCCCCCTTAGAATGCATGTAGTATCTGTTATAGTGAAACATCTCCTGGAATGTATCTGCTAGCAGGACTGATCCCTTAAATGTATTATAGTGGAGCATCTCCTGGAATGGATCTGCTAGCAGAACTGAACCCTAAAATGCATTATAGTGAAGCATCTCCTGGAATGTATCTGCTAGCAGAACTGATCCCCCTTAAATGCATGAATCTGTCATCTCCTGGAATGGATCTGCTAGCAGAACTGATCCCTTAAATGCATGAATCTGTTATAGTGAAACATCTCCTGGAATATAGGACTGATCCCTTAAAAATGCACGAATCTGTTATATATCTCCTGGAATGTATATATCAGCTAGCAGAACTGTGAGATGTCTACCCACTTGCCAAGGTAAGCCAAAGTCAATATATCTTAATATACTCTTTTATACACACAGAGATAAGACCAAGAACAAATCAGAACACACGAGTCAGTGAGGTCTATAGCGCAGGGACGCTAACACAATCACAATGACTGAGATGAGCATGCTCACATAATAATAATTATTATGCTGTAATGATGATTAATATACTACACTTCTCCATACTTAAGATGATAAGTTACATACAGAGTTATGAGAATACCAAGGTGGGCCATGATTACTCCTTTTAGGGTAAGTTTTATAGGAGGCAGTGTAGAGGATGAATCATGTGGGAAGTTCATTAGAGGTAAGGTAAGATCAGCAGAAACTGAATTCTCAATAGTAGGCTGTATGGGCTCAGCAGCATCTTCACATGTAGCTAACAGGAACTGGAGCACTCACACTAATATTGGGAATTACATTTCTAGGACTTGCTACTAAATCATGAGCATATGGTATATCTTCCTGCTCATCATGGCTTGTTTTATCTATAGACTTCAAATGATCCACATGATTCTGTATTACATATTTTGTGGTTACTGAATTTAATCCATAGAGACACTAAGTAGTTGTCCTTCTAGTTGTTGTTGTTATTAATACAGTTATCAAACTAACTTCGTGCTATCTCTGAACACCACAGAGTACAAAAATTGAATAAGGGATCTCCATCTTCACTGCATCTTCACTGCATCTAGATGGTAGTGTCCACGCTTTTTCGCTCATGCTCTCCCGGATAGAATCTGCGGGTGTAGGATAAATTCTGCTAGCGATTTCGATCCGGGCGGATCGTTTTCGCGGGGAATATGCTGTGACACCGGCGCCTCAGGCAGCAAAAGGTCGCGCAGGTCAGCGTGACGGCATGCTGGCGGCTAGCAGATCAAGGCAGAAAGAATGAGCTCCTTGGAGACTCTTGCTGGCCTGCTTATGGCCTCTCTCACACCGACGATCCTCTACGGCACTGCCCCATGCACTATGCCACTCTCCTTTTCTTTTCATTTTTTTTTTTTTTTAAAGTCCATATAAAGCGAACATCAAAGAAACATCAAAGGCAGCTCCTCCCTGTGGCCGGTCAAACATCTCAGAACTGACGGACCACAACCCATTGTTCTGACTTCCGATGCCGACAGTCAAAGGTTGGCGGCAGGAGGACGTCCTGGTGCCGACGGGTCCGAGTAACGGACGGTTGAAAAGTGTGTAAAATTACTCTTTTGGGAGCGAAAGGGATATAATTTTATGCATGTGTGTGTGAAGCCGCTCGTGTGAATGACGTCACGATGAACTTTAACCTCCCAGAATAAGGGGAATTGTCCTTTGACCCCTCCATTGCAAGGACTTAGTTTACAGGGCAGCCAAATAATCCTTGTACAGTATCTTTGAGTGTATTTTAATGATCTTTGTAATTGATTCTGGCATTAGTCTTACTGTTAGTGTATTGAACTTTGAACATCTGCATTTTTGAAGCATTTTTACTTCTTTAAAATGCTTCAAAATCTCTAATATCAGTAATAAGACTTTGGATTGCATTAAGATTTGGTAGCTCTGCTTTTAGCCCTAGCCCTGACACACATCCAACCCAACTATTGGCCTTCACTAAAGTAGAAACACTGCCGATGGAGTAGCATGGGTAATAGTAATGTAGCATGAATTTTTTTCTATACAGGTCCATTTAGTGTGCACATTACTAGTAATTTTGAATGGATGGTGCAGATTGGAGGAGACACTGTGCAAACAATAAATGAGCTCTTCTTTGTGTGCTTCACCTTGGCACCAGGTTATGAATTCTCTTGCCACTGATAGAGCCTTTTTGCTCTAGGTGAGGGAACTTTGAATCCCTTATCATCCAAGACCATAGCAAGTGACTTAGACAGTAAATCTGAGGGGTCTACTGAACTCATGCTACTGGAAGTTTCGTATATTGGAAGTTCTCACTCATCCAGCTTGTTTTGTCTGTTGAGTCTTCCTTTTAGAAGACCCTGAATATCCTGTAGCTAAACTGTCTGATCAATTTCAAAAGAAGACTTGGTCAAATAAACTAGAGCTCCGTTGAAAGCTCTATTCATTGCATTTGAAAGAAGGTGAATCAGTTCAGCAGCACATTAAAGCCATGACAGAGATTTGTGAATATTCGATGATACTGTGAAAGAGTAGGACCATGTTGTTTACTTGTTGGCCAGCTTACCTGAGTCTTTAATATGCTGGTTACAGCTCTAGAGGCTAATACAGAAGTACCAAAGATGGACATTGTGACTGAGCATCTGTTACATGAGGAAAGAAAATTGAACAATCGAGATGATTCTGGAATGACCAGCGAGAAATAGTCCACATTGAGACCCCTTGCCCACTGGTGGACAGACTGTAGTCATAGCTTTGTTAACACTTTTGTTTCTATGGCAATTAGACCTCAACTTCTGTTCTTGAAGACAGCAATTTCACTTAAATTTATCACAGTGATAACATTTTAGGAACTTTCCTTTTGAACGACTTGTCATCACTTAGGGAGAATGGACAATTAGAGTGACTACACATGAGGCCAATTATTTACATGTCCATAGGTTGCTCAATGTTACTACTACTACAAAAAAGTCTCTAGTAGCTAACAGTTTGCCTGGAGTTTAAGGCATATTTTTCTAAACTTTTGTTAGCATATCTGCAATGTCATCTTGCAGGGAGGAAGTAATGCTTAAGCTTTCATCAAGATTGGTTGAGTTTTGAATGTCTTTACAGCTAAGCTGGATATAGATTCCTCAACTTCTTCATTGATATCATCATCAAGATCTGTTTGATTCAGTTACTACTGGATGACTATGCTGCTCTTCTTCATCCAAAGCTGCTTCATTGATATCATCATCAAGATCTGTGTTTGATTCAATTACTACTGGATGACTATGCTGCTCTTCTTCATCCAAGGCTACTTCAACTTTACTTGTTGGTGTCTGTTCTTCCAAGGCCATTTCAATTTCATCCATTTGCAAACTGGTGATAATAGCTATCTTCCAAAGTTCTGATGAAGCTGGGTTTTTATGAAGTAGAGGAAGAATGTCAGATTTGAGCCAACAATTAGCTAAAGTGGCTTGACTCAGGGAATCCCATGCTTGATGGGCTAGGAAGGTTTGGTGGGTAAACATGATTCAAGCCTTGAACACTAGCTGCAATAGTTGCCCCAAGCTGGGTTTGATTGACCTAATTCAGAGTTCTTTCCCCATTTTTTCAGGCTGGAAACCTCTCTTCTTAGCTTCATCAATGATAACACACTTCAGTTTGATAGGCTTTTTAGCTTGTAGTTCTAATGATGTTTGCTTCCTTCCTTTTCTGGCGGAAGGAAAATTGAGCTGGTAACCTCTGACTCATGGCCAAGCTACACAGCTATATAACTAACTAGAGAGCTATCACAGACTTTCCAACCCTGGTTGTAAGAAATGAGGGTGATTATGACAGAGTGTCAAAACCTGAAGGCCACTGTGAGGGGGAGGATCCTCCCCTCCCTAATGCAAAGCAAAAACATGTGAAGTAAATGAGAGGTTTAAAAGTAGTGCAACAGGTGACTCATAGCTTCATATACACCCTGTTACTTAGCCCATATGACTACATACTAACTACAGAACTTAGGTAAACTATTATTAGAAGCATGTAGGTTATTAGCTAGAATTTGAGCATATCTGTTTGAAGTATCCTTTATAGAATCTTGAAGTAACTGTTCTGTGGGTTCAAAGGAATAACATGATTTACCTTTAATTACAGGAAGATTACTTATTAATAGCCCTAAATATTCATGAGTCATTAGCTAAAATGAGGGTGACCTTGAGGAATATGAGGGTAAGAGGGTGAGTATAACTAAATGAGGGTGACACCCTCGCAATGAGGGTGAGTTGGAAGGTCTGCTATCAGCATGCAGCTACCAGCATGCACTGCTGCTGCTGAGTAGCTACGTATGTACAAGGTACACAGTGCTACAAGTCCAGCTGAAGCATGACATGGCATCATGCAAGCATAATGAAAAGTGGGTCAGGCTGGTCAGGCTGGACTATTATAGAGAATGGACTATTAGGGAAGTGGACTATTAGAGAGAACAGACTGTAGTGCTACTTGTAGCTATGGTGATAAAAGTGATTCCTTAATTGTCTGTCATACTTTGTCTGCCTATTCAACTACTAACAACTGGATAGTGGATTCAGGGGCAACATGTCATATGTGTGGAGACAGCAAACCTTCAAAATTTAGAGCAACCAATAAAAGTTTTACTGGGAGATGGACACACTCTACATGCTACTGGCAGAGGAAATGTTCTACTACAAATGAAGTTGTCAAATGGTAAGCTGAGGCGATGCAAGTTGCTTAATGTACTCTTATTCCCCAAGCTGTATTACAATTTGCTGAGTGTTTCCAAAGCATTAGAATCTGGCAAGACCAATGAGTTTAGTGAGTTTAGCTGTCAAATTCAAAATAAATGTTTATTGCTGTGGCAACAAAAGTTGGAAGTCTCTATTGCTTAAACAGTTCAAATCAAAATGAGTTGATGTAGCCGACTAGCAGGCAAAAGAATGTGTTTGGCATCGATGATTCAGACTTCTTGATCTATAGAAACTTCAGAAGCTAGCACAAGAAGAGCTAGTACATGGCTTTGATTTCGATGTAACAAGCAGCTTGATTTCTGTGAGACGTGTGCTCAAAGCAAGCACCACAGGAGTCAGTTTCCTACTGTCGGTATATAGGAGTAGAGTCATGGAGCCTTGCTTTGGTACACACTGTGGCATGTACAATCTACTTTCATGTATCTGTTATATTGCACATAGAAGTGTCAACCATAATTACATTGTACAAGTGTGTGTTAATAGTTAGCTACATTCTATTAGCATTCTATTCAGTCTTTGATTTGGTTCTGTCTGTGTGCAATTCATCAATAATATAACTACAAAGTCATGTAATACTACACACACTGATGTATGTATGTCGAAAAATCAATGCAAAGTCTCTTGGTGGTGTTAGTATTTCTGATATTGATGATTTTACTCACTACCCATGGATCTATATATGTTCTAAAAAATGAAGATGAAGTTTCCAAGTGTTAGTTGAAAAGATGAAAGCTCAAAACCCTACATTCTGACAATAGTGGTGAATATGTATCCATTGAGTTCAATGACTACTTGAAGTCCTCTATACCTACAGTAAAACGCCTGAACAGAATGGTATTGCTGATCGTAGAATGCTTGTTGATGCCAAGTTGCCTCATAGTTTTTAGGATGAAGCTTGTCTACAGCAGTTTACTTGCGTAACTGAAGTCTAACTATAGCTCTCCAAAACATGACCCCACATGAAGCCTAACTATAGCTCTCCAAAACATGACCCCACATGAAGCCTGGATCCAAAATTAAGCATCTATGTGTGCTTGGATGTGATACATATGCTCATGCTGCTAAAGATGAAAGGAAAAAGTTGGAATCAAAGTCAAGAAAATGCATTTTCTGGACTATGGGGAGTTGGTTAATTTATGACCCTGATTGAGGACGAGTGATAATATATAGCCAACACATTCTTTTCAATGAAAAGAATGTGAAGCTGGATGAGAACTGACTGGTGAGAAGAAGCAGTGTGTAAAGTTGGAATATGCTACTGATCATCATGACAATGAAATCATCTGTGATGACCAGGACAGTGATATGGCACAAAGCAACAGTAGAACCAGTTGCTAGGCACTCACAACAAGTGAGATGACCTCCAGATTTTTATGGAGTAAGATTGAATGTCACTAATTCTCACTTGGAGGAGCCAACTACTCTGGAAGAAGCTATTGATGGTCCAGATAAAGAGAGATTGTATGAAGCTAAGATGAGATCTCTCAAGGAAAATGAGTTGGTAGAGTTGCCAAAATGAAGTCCTGTTGGAAGTAAGTGGGTTTTTAAAATAAAAACTGCTGCTGATGGTTTTGTGGAACGATAACATGTAGCTCAAGGTTTCTCTCAGAAGTTTGGTACTGACTATGATGAAACTTTCTGTCCAGTAGTAAGGTTTGAGTCGCTTTGAACCTTGATTGTAGCTGCTGTACAAAATAGGCTGAGGTTACATCAGATTAATGTTACTTCTTTCTTCATAGGAAGTTTGGTAGGTTAGTGGCCTAACCTATAACCCATCTCTTCAATGCACTCTGCTAATACCAGTACTAGTATCCTACATTGTTGCCAGGACCAGGTCTTACTTCATTTTTCACAAGATAACTTCTTTGTATTAGGAGCCGAAGATGCCATGGCCAGCAGGCTGAAAAGTCCAAGTTACCTGCTGGCCAGTCGTTTATAGTGCGCGTAAGGCTCCCGCTGCGAGGAGTCGATTACATAATTAGTTCGAGATGCAAGGCCAAGGACGGATAAAACAAGAAACGAAAAGAAGCCAGAAACGAAACACCTCGTTTAAAAAATCCATCAGTGCGCATGCGCTTTTTGCCAACATCATAGCTAGGATGACTTATTTAGCAGCCTAGCTACTGTTTTGGGGTGGAAAAAGTAGTGTTTGGTATGTGTAGATTGCTGCTCGTTTGTATGTTGCTTTTAGCTATTGTAGCTAGAGCTAGGGATAGCAAGGTGGGTGGAAGTGGGTGTGGTTGTGTCAAGTAAGAGGTCTGTCCAGTAAGAGGTGTCCAAAAGGACATATAAAGAAAGGAAGATTGAGGGTGTGATACAATGTGTTGCTACATGATTGCAGGGTGGTGAAGTAATAGCTATTTCACCAGATTCATCTTCAGATGGTGAATTTAACGAGTCAATCCTTACCTTATTTGTTGTGAAAAATGGTGCCAGTGCTGAGTCAGCTGTCACTAGTTTTCTAACAAGCTGGTTGTTAAGCATAGGTGTGGTAATTAAGAAAAAGGGCACCTAAAAGCAAACATTGCAGTGTATTTTTGTGGGCAGGGCTTACTGTTGCTTAACAAAAGTGATGTATAGACAACAGCAAAACCAGTGCTTAACAAAAATAGGTCTTTAACAGGGGTGTTCAGCTTAATCAGGTATACTGTATATCCCATCCACCACAATGAAGTGAATTGCTGCCAAAAGTGTGTTAACTGTTGCTTGTTATTAATGTGTATTACCATCCTAATTTTGCTTGTATTTGTTGGCAGAATGCTTCGTTCCTGGACCTAGAGATCCAAGTTTCTGCAGATATCCCTCTACTTGGTGCTCATAAGTTGAATTGCTTGTCAAACTGGTTTATTATTGCTCATTGTTGTCAAAGTTCATTTTTGCGCACGCGTAGTTTGCAGCGTGACGACTCTTTACCGTTTTTCGCTTCTAAAACATGATGAAAGGGATGCAGTTGACAACACAGGTGATGAGGAAGTACACTTCTCAGGAAAAGATGGAACAAAGTGAGACAAAACAAAGAGGTATGTAGCTTTATTATAAGTATAATTATTGTTACACTGAGAAATACAAATGTGACTAAATAAAAGTTCTACCTGCCCACTTGGTAGGAGTAAAATCCATTAGACAAATTATTGATGACCCATGCATAACTGTAGTTTGGTGAAATTGTTAGTTTTCTTGTATACACATTACTTGGAGAATTAATAGGTTTTGTAATTTTTTTCATCTATATAATAACAAGAAGTGGGAATTTTAATGAGGGAAAATCTTGATGGTGGCCAATGGTTGTATGATGACCATATGAAGCTTGTTCAACAACTGTTGAATGAACATCCAAACCTGGATGGCTTTCAGTGTACCAGAACATGACCTTTGTCCTATTAAAGGAGATGCTTTCCAGATTCACTGGATGACTTCTAGCAGTAACTATTTGAAATGAGGTGGTTATTTATGATAGCAAGTTTACTGGAGATCTTAGTTCTTCTTTAAGTCACCAGTTAGCTCTTCTATATAGAACATGGTCTGAAGAAGATGAGGGTGATGCTGTACTTCATGTTGTTGTACCTAACATGCAGCAGCAACTTGGAGGGAATGACTGTGGATTATTTACTATAGAATTTGCTGTCCATGCCAAACTTGGAGAGAGTGTAGAGATGACCAAGCCCAAATGCGAAATCATCTCATTAAAATTAATGTTTCACAAAGGAGGAAATATTGCCACTTCACACTCTTGAAAAGTGTCATCCTCGAAATAATTTTTTTCCCTATTGAACTATACTGTGTGTGCCTAATACAAGACAGATGATAATGATACAATGTGATAACATCAGTGAGTGGTTTTTAACTGTATAATAGCAAGCAATTTATATGTGTTTGATTATGTATCTTGATTATCATTATTCCTTCTTTTATAATGACTTAAATTATTTTGAAGTATAGCTAATAGCCAAAATTCAAAGAAAGATAGCATCTCTTATAATATTTTAGGGACCAGCAGATACAACAGGGTCCACATAATAATACATGGGGCTGTAGGTCCCTAAATATTCCCCAAGGACAGAAGGGGGGCCCTATATGTATAAAGGGGTCCTCATTTACATGGAGCTAGGGGTCCCTATAATTATATGAATAATATATGGATGGGGGTACCCAATATTATGGGGACGGGGGAGCCCTAAAGTTAGGGGTCCCCAATATTATATGACACCGGGACTCTAGACAGTGTTATTTTTAACATCTATCCCTGTTGTATCTCATTTAGCTTATTACATACTGTGTAGGTCATGGTAAGACTGAGTGAGCATATAGTGGTACAGAGAACTGAGGCACTGACAACTCTAGACTCTAAGACTGACTGCACAAATTTCTAGCTATTGGTACTTATGAAAATGAATACAATAATTATAATAATTATAATAATTATAATAATTATAATAATTATAATAATTATAATAATGGTCATGAATAAATGCCAACTGGTATGCAATATTACAGTCCTATAATAAGATACCACACCCCCAAAATAGATTGATCCCTTCCATAATGTATGCAAGTATGCTCACTACTTCTGCAAAGAGAGTATATGTTATCCTATCTATAGAAGGTACACTTTGGGCAAGGTGTCAAGACATACATCCAAGAGGAGATGTAGCTACAAGCAAAATATTCCATTGGAACCAGAGTGCTGCCTCTGCAACATTATACACATCAGTGGCTTATATTTAGAATGGCTGGATGGCTTTAGACACATTTCTCTGTACACTGGCAAGAGGACCTCACCAATCCTGTGCCATGCACAGACCATTTTTGTTCAATGTGTGCCACAGTTCTGGCCCATGCTGGAAGTCTAAGAATAGAGGGATTTTTTTCACTTTCGGATAGAGTTAGCCAAACGAACCTGGTATAAATTCGATTCCAGTGGTACCCTAGTTATATACTAGTAGTAGGGGTCCCTCTAACTGGACACGAAAATACTCCAATATCAGGATCTCCATAAAAGAGGCTTGAAGTGTATTATAAAAAATACCATTTTATACAAAGCAGTTAGTCACACATGTATTATTGCTCCATTTACATGCCTGATATACTGTGGAACACAATGAAGGTTTCGAACTGAATAACATTCTCTACCAACATGTAAATGAGCATACATGTTGGGAGTTTGGCTTTGGAATGCTCCACCTCCAATCATTATCACACACTCAGCATGAGCCACTAGCAGTCTGTGAAGCAAGGCTATCTGTACTCGATCAGTTGAACCTGTTATTTCTGTGAGGGCAGAATTGACTTCATTCAGAGTCATCTTTAACTTCAATAAATCTTCCAAATACTGAGAAAAATTATTAGCAGACTCACTGTTCCATGTCAAGCTACCGAACTCTCCAACATCGGTGAAAAATAGAGTTTGTGTCAAATTTAATTTTTTTCCAGTCAAGTATTATTTCACCTATACATGAGTTACTTTCTGGTTGTGTTGAAATGATAGATTGATTCATCTTTGACTTCTTAGCATCACTGCTACATAATATTTTGTACCCATTAAAATGCTTGGTTTTAAAGATTTCCAGAAAGTTTAGAATACGTCTACTGGGCATGTTAGGACATGAAGAATTGTTATCTTTGATATTGGTCGAGGAGCAGTATTAACACTTGCCAGTTTGCCTAGATCATAATTACACTTTGATCCTCTTATGACTACTCTCTATATAAGACCTTCCTACACCTGAACGGTTACTGGAAAGATTGTGGCAATATTTGGATTTATGAGGGAAAAATTTTATGTTTCAGCAAGTGATGTACGTAGATAAACTTTAAAATTTGTTGAACTGAGTTGTGTTGGAGGGCCCTACCAACAATAACTTGAACTTAAATTTTACCACAGGAAAAAGCATCAAATTGTGATTAGCTAGCTAGTTGCTACTAGGTGAGTGCATCACTACCTAATGTGACAATCTTTTCAAAATAAAAGCAACACAGCCATATTTCGTGCACAGCAAGTTTTAATTTATGTTCTAATTTACCTGACCTCAGGTGGGCCAGGCAGGGACAGCCAACGGGTGAAAAGGGCCCCCCCCCCAATCCAACTTGCCATATCCTGTGAGTTGACTTCACTCAAAACTCATGTGTCAGCTTCACAATTATTCAAGGTACCTCAAAAATTCACATGTCAGCTTCACAATTATTCAAGGTACCTCATAATGTCAAGGACACTGCTACTGCTATTGTCACGACAACAAGTAGTCCTAGTAAGATAGACAGATATGCTAATTCATTTTCTTTGGCATTCCTGAGCAGGATATTTTGCACTTGATTGATGAAGCATGTGTGCATCTGGTTGGTAAGGATAACCTTATCAATAGATCTATATAGTCTTGGTATGTTGGTGATCACATTCTGATATTAGTAAAGATGTTAACTACCAAAGACTTGTCCTTGTGAAGTTCTTGACTATGGCTGGAATTCTGTCTTAGTTTTTTACAGGATACTTAATGCACCTTCTATTAATTTATGCTTAATTCGAGAACCATTATCATCAACTTAGCTACATTGCTTAATTTTGATCCTGATTTTGTTTCTTGTAGTGTCAGTGGCATGGAAGATGATCAATTCCACTATTGCATTTTGGGGTGTGTGGCTGGCTTGGGAAAAAGTTTAATTTCTATCCACTTGATTAAATTTCAGTCAAAATGTGTTCTCATAAAGTGCTACCCAAAGACTATCTTATCTTCTTGATTGTTATACTTGCCATCTAGAGTTTGCCTATAGCTAGTTAGCTAGCTGTGAGAAGATTAGCTCTCCATGGATATAGTAAAATAACATAATGGATTGCTAATAATAATTTTGATATGTTGGAACTGCTGGATCAATTTATAGTAAGAGTGGAAGCAAATTGTAGCTCTACTACTAATGCTACTTTCCCTGTCAGACCTAGCCACACTCACACTTCTTTTAGATATAATTATAGTTGCTAGTTATGGTCAAATTTTTGCATCAGTGAAGAGCAATGAAGAAGTATATAGAATCTTTAAGAAGTCATGGCGTCCCTAAGAAGACACATGAGGATACCAAATATTGCTTGAATTTATGGTGTGCCTATAGGAAGGAGGCAAACAATGACATCTATAGCCACTCTCACCAAACCAGAGCTAAAATAGTGGCTGGCAAGATTCATTTTAGAGGTGAGAACTCAGTAACTTTAGCTATAGCTAATAATACGGCCAAGGAGATCTATGTTTAGTGTGCATGCATGTTTTTATGATTCTGTACTTCTCACAGGTCAGGAAGAACTACAGTGATTTCACTCCCAATTCACTTTATTGTATTGTTTGTGACTTAATGAGACACCTGTGGAGCACTGGTAAACCAGAAATAGACTTCTTCACTGATCCAGAATTTTCTACTTTTAAGCATCACCGGATGCAGAGATGAAAAGATTACAGGGACAGGGAGTGAGTTCCAAGAAAAGACAAGCAGAAGCATTAACTTCTGATGAAAAGGAACTTCTCTGGAAGAAGGGGTTGTTGGGTGTTGCATCACCCAAGACTATGATAACTAGCTTGTTTTTTGTCTAGAAAGGAACACAGGAAGCTGGGACTACGAAATAGTCCAATAAAACCAGTAGAGAGGGAGGTGGAAAGACTTACCTCAAAGATACATCCAAAAACAGACCAGGAGGGATCAAGGGTAGAAATGTTCTGAGTAAAACTGTTTATAGGAATCAGTGGATACAAGACAAATCACTCTTTAATGAGCAACAGCTGCCACACAATTATACCAACTAATACTGTCACACCTCCAGTACCATCTAACACTGCTATATAGCTATGCATCCAATGGCTATTTCTGATAGTGAAATGGACCTGAAGAATTCTCCCTCTGTGAGTATTCAACTTTAATGCATGTTCATCTGTCTCTTTAAACATTAAACATTAAGGTAGACAATTCAGTCAAAACAATAACAAGTCATAAGGTAAACAACACACTATAATAATTATTGTTATGGTTAACAAAAACAAAATTATTACATACCAAGTAAAGCAACAACAAAACAAAAACAAACCCTGAGAGAATATGACCCCAGAGGATGGACTCTAAGTAGAGGGCACTGAGTTGGAGGCTCTAAGTGATTTAAAGACCTCTTTTTGATCAATCAGAGTGCTTTATTCAGTACAGCTATACTCTAAATATTTGTTTTGTAATTCTACAATAGCAGTGCATATATGTGTGCTATGTTACATTATGTGATTATAATAATTAGTATGATACAATGTGCAATTGTGTAACAAGATCCATTTGTTTACTAGAACAGGAGACAAGGGTATATAGGAAGGACTGTCACATAGGGTTAATATTGCCCTAGGAAATAGTAAATGCACTCACTATGGCTTCTATTAATGTGATTAATAACTAGCTACACCCAGAGCCAACAGAGTATTCAAGCAGCTGGTCAGTTATTTATAAGTGAGTGTAAAGGGCTTGTCCACAGCAACAACTATTATTATTGAGATCAGCTAGCAATACCCACGAATTTTGACTGCACACAAAAAGTGTTTACTTGCACCAGGGGGCCTTGAACCTTCACTATCAGCCATTGTACCTAGCTCTAGCTAATACTGAGCAGCTGCTACATGTATCAAGAGTGTCACAATAGGCCACAAATGTTGACTTAATACTAGGTACAGGGAGTCAATAAGGACTTATGTAAACTTCATATGCTAACTTTAAGTGGTTGCTTGAATAGGACCTTGATTCCCTCAACCAACCTGCAATCCATTTTGTCCGATTGTGGGGAAGGGCACTGTGGGATAATATTTATATTAGTGACCCAAAATATTGGGGGGACACATGTCCCCAGTGCCCCCCCCCCCCCCCCCCCCCCAGTTTCTACACCTATGTCAACTACTTCTGTAAGGAGAGTGTTTGTTTCAAGAAATGCATAAAGTCTGTTTAGAACAATTATCATAGCTAATAATAGCAATTAGCTAGCTAAGACTAGTCTGAGGTCACTGGTTGCTTGGGTGACATGAGTGTGGGTGACATGAGTCTGGTTGCCTATCATAGCTAAAATTGAGTAGGTTTTCCCATAAAACCCTCAAGCCTATGAATAACATTAAAACCAGTAAATAGGATTATGCTCAAAATTTCCCTCATTATTCTATTCTGCAATGCTAAAAAAAGTTGCCCATTATTCTTGCTAATTCACCCATTATTCTCACATTATTGATTATTCTTCTTTAAAAGAACAGTTACCATAACTGCAGCATTACTTTCTGACATATAGCTAGCAGATGGACAAGTGGTAGAAGATAGTTCTGCTGGATAGTCACTATTAGTGCCAGCTGAACTAGAAGCCATTTTTGGCTGCACTGTAAAATATATAGTTGAGTCACCAATAGTACATAAAACTACTAATGGAATTAATAGAGTAGATCCATTAGTCCATAGATAGTCCATAGACTACTCAGAGGACTTCAAAATTAGCTGTACAATGACCAGGTGCAAAAAGAGCTCAAATTATTCCCAAAATGTGCCCCATTATTCTAGCATTATGCCTGATTTCAGGCAGTCCCTATTATTCCTAAAATTATGCCTACCTAAGCCTATCAGTAAATCCAGGGCTTACATCAAGTTCTAAATACACTTAGTGATGCCACATTGTTATGTGTAATTGATGCATTGAGACTCATTATAATGATAAAGCTATACATAATTCTGGGGTCTTGTTATACAGCCAATACACAGAGCACAATGATGATGCACTTATTGTATCTACAGAAATATCTTATATAGAAAGGTACGTACCTGTAAGCGGTTTAGTAACTGTAAAGAGGATGTTTTGTAAAGTTGGCTACAGTTACTGTGTACACCTTCCAGCTTCTGAGCTATACTGATATAAATTCAATTCCAGTGGTAACCTAGTAGGAGGGGTACCTCTAACAAGACACAAAACTCCTCTAACATTACATTGTCCATGGAACAGGCCTGAAGCCTGAAGTGTGTTTATTATTAATTTTATACAAAGCAGTTAGTCACACATTAATTATTGCTCCATTTACATGCCTAATATACTGTGGAACACAATGAAGGTTTCGAACTGAATAACATTCTCTACCAACATGTAAATGGGCATACATGTTGAGAGTTTGCATTTGGAATGTTCCACCTCCAATCATTATCACACACTCAGCATGAGCCGCTAGCAGTCTGTGAAGCAAGGCTATCTGTACTCGATCAGTCGAACCTGTTATTTCTGTAAGGGCAGAATTGACTTCATTCAGAGTAATCTTTAACTTCAATAAATCTTCCAAATACTGAGAAAATTTATTAGCATATTTGCTGTTCCAATTCAAGCTGCCGAACTTTCCAAAATCAGTGAAAAATAGAGTTTGTGTCAAATTATGATCAGCTACAATTTTTTTCCAGTCTAGAATTATTTCACTTATACATGAGTTACTTTCTGGCTGTGTTGAAATGATAGATTGATTCATCTTTTGAGTTCTTAACATCACCGCTACATATTTTACACCAAATAAATGCTTGGCTTTAAAGATTTCCAGAAAGTTCAGAATACGTTTACTGGGCATGTTAGGACATGAAGTAAATGGAGAATATGTTATCTTTGATATTGGTTGAGAAGAAGCCATATTAACTCTTGCCAGTTTGCTTAGATCACCATTACACTTTGATCCTCCTATGACTACTCTCTTAACACCACTGGTTCGGACACCTTCCCAAAGATTAAATATAATGCTTATATTCTGTCCTGTTCCTTGGAAAATTTTATCTCGAAATGTCTTTTCTTTGAAAATGTGTGATGCTTCTTTCTCATAATCAAAACACACAGTCTTATTTATGTGAAATCCATTTTTACTCAGGAATCTAAACCAGTCACTGTTAGCAAATTCCTTCAGTGGTTGACATCTTCTTGAGTAAAACATAGCATATTTGATCTGAACTAAAACTACATCTTTAGCTCCATGTTTTAAAAAGTACTCCAGAGATACCAATCGAGAAAAATTAGAGTTTGAACTCATTAAATTCCAATGAGTAATATCATACAAATCCCTGAACTTCAGATATTTTTCATCCTTTGAGAACATCAGTGAAGTACTACCCCTCTTTGCTAAAACAGAAGGTTCAACTACACTCCTGATGCCCACAGAACTGGCCCAACACTGTAGATCAAATAAATTCTGAGCAGCTGTGCCAATTTGTTCATAATAATCTAGACTCATAACCAAAGGCTCGGTGTTCGTCGAAAGTTGAGTCTGGGTCACTCCCAGGGTACTCAAATTAAATTTTTCTAACGCAGTTGTTCCAGGCTTCTTTATTGTTAAGTGAGTGTTCAGGTCACCCTTCACACCGAAAACTATTATCACGACCACCGTACATACGGCCAATAGTACTAAAAGTCTTGCGAACGCCGACATAACTCCCTTAGCCTCTCGGGAGCCCGAGTAACCACTCATCTCTACTACCTTTAAGGTGGCGGTTACCGCTGAATGCATAGCTATCGGATCGTCAATAAAATTAGTATAAATAGCACGGGCAGACAATTGTTTCATTAAGGTGAAATGCATCCGTCCATGTAGACAATGGTGCAGAGGTCTTAAAAACCCTTCGATACTCTAGTAAATAGTAAGTCTTTAGTGATCATACAGATCTAAATATAACTCCGTGCTGCCTTATAGCTTGCCCTTCCAAGTAGCTACATAACAGCACTGTTTAATAATCCAACTTTTAATTGATTGAAATTTTGTACCAGTATGGAAGCCGAGAAGTGCACTTTTCCTTCCGTTGCGAAGCGAAATTACGATAGAAACGAAATTCCGATGCGAAATTAAAAATATTACGAGCGTAAAGATTTTATTCTAATTAACACACACCGTGCTTGATAGTGCTAAGTGCTGTGGATCGTAGGCTAGCTTAAACAGGATGGTGAGTTTGATAGTAATTTTAGTGCCTAGATATCCTACAACCATTTTTTACCTCAGAGATTCTTATTCTATACATGAAGGCCATAATTAAACGTACATATACTTGAAGTGAAGTATGAAGTTGGCAGGGGAGAAAAGCTTTATGCTTCATCCAAGCACCATGTGGTAGGTAAATTAACTCTATATATAGAGTTGGAGAATGTGTAGCATCGTAATAGTTGGAAAATGTGTGAGGATGTGTTCAGATGATTATGGTACTACAGTGAAACCTGACCACCTCTAATAACTAATAGTGTCTCATCAATACTTGTACAATTGATTTTGACCTCTGCAAAGAGACTATATACCTCCACCTTTTTGTAGCCAAGAGGTGATTGCTATAGACAAGTTTCACTACTAGTATCTGGAATGATCAAACTTTGTAGTACCATATAGTCCATGTAAGTGAATAATTTCCATGTGCAACATGCAAACAGCTAATAGATTTCAATATGTTAAGCTACTTTTTTCCCACTCAGTACATAATTTGGTTGATTTTATAGAAGGCTTTGTACACATTAATTAGTTTTGCTTGAAATAGTCAGTATAATCAGTATGTGAGATTCCACTATACTTATCTGAGATCAGTATCTTACCTTGGCTGTTATGATTGCACCTTAAGTCATCTCCTGATCACTATACCCTTAGGTATTTGCAATGAAGTTGTTAGTCTTAGTTTACTTAAACAAATGACAAATGTCCAATTTTTGTTAGAGAATTGAAGGTTGGTGGTCACAGATACACAGAAAGACTGGATGGTGGATTGACTTTAAGGTACTAGTATGATACTTAACATTAATACTATTGTGCATGCATATAGACCCTGGAAGAAGAGTGTCTCTTTGACATTTTCAGAGGTATGGTATTTGTGCATAATTGAGATAAGGAATGTGGAATACAGAAAGAGCAGACTAACCTATTATAGACTCCATATTCTCCCAGAGAGAAGGTATAGTGAAACAACAATTGAGCACATCTTGGTACATGATTAAAAGTGAATTTGAATCCTTAATTAAATCAATCACACAGTCAAACTTTAGCTACACCAGCTTATGTCTCAGCACAATGATGATGGTACACAGGTTGTAATTGTGAGTAATAAGTTTAGGTTTCTTTACACATGCAGGTATTGCTTGATCTATATAACCTTTCAACAAGAGCTTAAATGTTGATCACTGAAATACCTGATCAGAAAAAACAAGCAGATAGGGTCACCTAGTGGAGTCCCAAATGAAATGTATGAGCTACCAGTTTTATATGGTAAGTTTAATTAGTGGAGCAAGTTCAACAACCTCTTGATTTGTTCACCCAATGTCTAATCCATTTATCACTTGTGGTTAGCTAAAGTGCTCTCATATGACAATGACCTGAATACCATATCCTTCATCAAACAGTTGTAGGTACTTTAAAGGTAGCTGGGAAGAAATTTCCAAATAATGCCTGGGTGGTGACCATTACAAATTCTTGACAACCAATTCAAGAATGTAACCCTTTTTGTGAGCACTAATTAGAACTACAAATGTTTACATTTTAAGTTTCAACACTATAATATAACTATTACATGACTTTATTATAGTGGTATATTTACCTGTAGTTCTATTTCTTTTAGGAGCATGTGACAGGTTAAACTGAAATATGGATAAATGCCATGCTTAGCAAGAGCTGGAGTCCATACCACCATTTTTTCCTCAAAACTGGGCAGATGGCATATATCACATGCATTACAAGAAATGACATCACTGCTTCTGATGTCCATTATTTTTATATCTACTTAAGCCAGAACGTCCTTCACTATTTCAAGATTGATATTCATAAGATTGATATTCTAATTCACTATTAATATTCACTTCACTATTAATTTTCAAGATTGACAATGACTAGGAATAATATTATTGATGATAATTCAGTCACATAAAGTTGGTTAAACTCTCCCCCCCCACATATGCATTCCTGGATGTGGTCCATCTAAGTGAACAAAATGAATGACACTATAATAATAGAACCATGTATGGCAACATTTACAATCGTTAATTCTATTTAATGTACAGTAAAGCAGATAGTGCACCGACCAGCTTCTTGTCACTCCTTGATGGGTCAAGAAGGTAAAAATTAATTGCAGGTAAAAAATAATTGCATAGGCACTAAAATTACCATCAAACTCATCATCTAGCCTACGATCCACAGCACTTAGCACTAGCAAGCACCGTGTGTTAATTAGAATAAATGTTTACGCTTGTATTATTTTTAATTTCGCGTCGGAATTTCGTTTCGCATCGGAATTTTCCGGGGGGGTGAGGGGGGGTTTGGATCGATAAGCCTACAAGCGCGTGCTAATTTACGTGCATTCCACAAATTTCTCACTCTCTCATTTCTCTCTGCTAAGGTGAACTAGATAGGGCTAGAGCTGCTCTAGCAGCTCCCTGCAGGTCTTACATGCATTTTCTACATTACATAATCAAAATTCATCTCAATTTTCAGGTATTAAATATGGATCTGAACGTTTGTATTGAAGTTGTATGAAGGATCTTGCTTCACTCCAAAATTGAGCATCATTCATGACTTATCATCAGAGTACAGCATCAAAAATAATATCTTTATTTCTTCAACACTCCATGGATACTGTTGTCTTTTCTCTTTTGGAAACAGCTTCCTTCAGTGTCATCCCTAGTGTGGTGATTCCAGTAGAGGTAGTACTACTACACTAACCTGCATTCTATTTTAACACTTTAGACCTTCCACATTCAGGAGGTGAATCACCCATATCCTCATCTATTTGAGTTACCGTCCCTTTCTACAAAGGTTAGATGAGGTTCGACGAGGTTCGGACCAGCAGATGCTGCCATATACTCCAAACACCAGATTCAATACCTAAGAAACCTCTAAACAGCCTTAAGATCACTCGAAGAAGACTCAGAATTTTTATGTAAAACCCAAACTATATACATCTGAAGCAGAAAAATTGTAAGTGGTGTCATTCACTATTAGCTATCAAGTTCAGAAGGTAGGAATTCATGAAGACATCTTTGCTCCATTTTCAAAAAGCTGGTATAATCCTAAGATGAGTGCTTAGATGATGAACCATGAAGAATGGCAAGATCCATGGGTCATTTATTTTCAAAAGACAAACATTGACAACCCTTTTTAGTACATACCCAATCACTGCATTTTCAAGTGTAGCTATATATATATGCCTTTGCCAAGATAGTCATTGATAATATATAAACCCAACCATCATTTACTATCCTGTACATTCCTAGTGTCTACCTATGTATATACTGTACTGATGATACTGTGAGAGCTAGACATGCAAGTCATAAAAATTATGTAGCTAACATACTTAACATGTTCATTGACACTGTACCATGAATGTAGCTATATAACACTAGTGCCAGTTAACCCCCCCCCCTCCCTTACAAAATTCTGGATTCGCCTCTGATATCTATCAACTGTATCCCAGTCACACAGGGCAAAAACTACTGCTTTCCTGGTATCCCAGCATTTCTGGTATTTTTTCATCTCCAAGTAGCTCATAATTATTATTATTATTATAGGCAATGAATTTAGGGTGTGGCCATGGTACCTATAATATTATAGCAGCCTTTATGATACTACTGACAATTAACTTTTTTGTCCATCTTCAATAGCTCTAGCTATGCATTAAAAAAAAAAAAACTACTTCAATTCAAGTTGGCAGGTATGAAATTAGTGCTGATATTTCTGTGTTTAGCTTCGTTTTAGCTGATAGCTGCTTGCTAGCTGCTACTTCAGAATAGATAGTTTTCTAGATCAAGATGACTTTGCTAAACTACACAGAATAATCCAGTTCATCAAAGAAAATTGTACTGCATCCATTCATAATAATGACATAATGAATACTAATCACCTATGCCTGCTAGGTTGTGAAAGGATATCCTTATCAGAAACAAGAATATCATTAACACTGGTCTAATAGGTAGATAGTGGTCAATAATCTGGAAACTTGTAAGTTTTCACTTCCTAAGTTTACAAAAAGCTGTTTCCATTATCATAAGCAGTTGCAAAAATTCAAAATGGCCACCATAAATAAGATATTTTACACATTTATAGAGATAATAAAAACATTTGCTTGTATTAAATGATAGCTAGTTAATGTGAGTGATACATGTAATAGTCATCCAAGTTCTTTATTTTCCTATAGTCATCACTTGAATTTTGATCAATTGCAACATTGTTGCATGTGTCCTCAACTGAGTCTGACAAAACTTACAACACCACTGGGGATAAATACACTTCAACACCAAACCTGGTGTCGTGTGAAATTTGTCACCACGTTTGGTTACCCAGGTTGACTACATACCCTCCACTTTTTTGAAATCAAAATCAGGGACAAACCACACCCACCAATTAAAAATGCCTCCCCCCCATCAATGCATGAAAAAAATTTCTGTTAGTTTTTTTTGGCTAGAGATGTAGCTTTTTTACACTTGGAAATAAGTTCTAGTGAAAGGTCAGCATCAAAACAACAAGTATGAGGATTACTGTTAAACTTGACTGACATCAGAGACACAATTGTGCTTTGATTGAGAGTTGATCTCTGATCTGTGTGCACTTTTCTGAGGATGGAAAAGCCCCTCTCAGCGTCAGCATTGGAACAGGGTATGGTCAAGAGGCCAGTCATGAGACGACACAAGGTACCAAATCGTAGCTCTCCATCTAACGTTTTAATTTTTCCAACTTTATACCAAAATGATCCAGCGCATGGCTTTTCTGTCGTCTTTGTAACATGGTATGTATCAGGTCGAGGAATATCATTTGGAGAAAGAAGGAAGTCGTTAAATTCCTCTTCAATGAGGTCAAGTGATTCAGGTTCAGACAAACCTACCTTTTGGCCAAATTTAAAACAGTAGCAGGTGAATAGGAGGATGTTTTGTCAGGCTGAAGAACTCCTAGAAGATCCTTCATAAGGGAATCTCCAAAAGGAAACTTCTTGATCATTTTTATAATGGTTGCTAAATAGAAGTTTCTAACAGCATCAAAAAATGGCTTAGGATCCCTTTCTTCTTGCAATTCTGCAATACAAACCCAAGTCTCTGTACCTATTCCCAAATTTTCATTTGCAACCTGACTGTCTGTATTAAAGTTGAGAAGTGTAAGATTATCTCCAGCAGCAAGTACAGCTTCAGACGTCTAACCCTTTTTTCTCTAAAGAATCTGAAAGGGCCTGGAAAATATTTTGTGCAAGTGCCAATATTGACCACAGGCATATCCAGGAACCTTGTACAAACATTTCCCACATTGTGGTCAAACACTCTGATAAGAATGATGCAAGACTTATCTGTGCTATCATTGGACTCATCAATCATAATTGGATTGTTGGACATATTTTCTGTTGTAGACTTTACATAATGAGGTGCAAGAACTTCTGTTATAATGGCTGTAGTCTTAGTATGGCCACAGGCAAATTTTTTGGCAATATCGGAATCTGGAAACATAGCCTTGAATAATTTAGTGGCATGATCACTAGTTTGAAAAGATAGATATGTTGAGCAACAAATAGTGACCACCTCAACTCAGCTTCATTAACACTTTTTAAAACTTGTGGACCGAAAAAAGACCTAACACTTTGGGAAATAGAAGCTGCCATTGCCATATCCCTATGGCGTTTTCCCTTGACATGGGTAGTGACATCATTTTTCCCTCCATGGGAGACACTAAAATCAGATGAGCACAAGGAGCAGTGTGCATATATGTCACCTATAATGATGACATTATTATCCATCTACACACAGTTGAAGTGAAAAGGTCAATATTTACCTCTGTGACTCCTTCCTATTCCCTGGAACTCCTGGATCCATGCAGAATCAAAATGACTTTGCCTCTTTGTTTTTTTACATGGAGGGGTTACAGGATCCTCAGACTCAGCCATAACAAACCAACATTGACTAACTAACTAGCTAGAAGCACTATCAAGGAGTATGGCATGCACCTTGAAGTCATGTGTTGTGTATGTGATAGAGGTCAGCCCATTAGCTAGTGTCTCTGTGAGTATGTATAGCTAATTCAGTAGCTACACACAAGTGACCTTACCTGAGGCCCTAGTGTCTGGAAAGTGGTTTACAAACTACTGAAAGCTGCTGGGAAGGTCAGCTGCCTGTGGTCTGAGCTGGCTGCACTCTGTTTACACAGTGACTATTCAGCTATTCAGGCACTTCCGGGACAAACAATAGCCTTATGTAAATCCGTTGCGGGACAGATTTAGCTAGTGTAAATTCGGGACTGTCCCGGAGCTTCCGGGACTAGTGGAGGGTTAGTGACTAATCTCACAGCTATTATCGTGTTTATGTCCTTTTGACCTACTTGCACATTATTCAAGGAAACTCTTGATCTTGATATAGCTAGTTTGACTATTAAGATACTTGGGGGTGACATTCACATATATTTTGGTCACCTGGGTTAACCAATATAATATTATCTTAGTATGGGCAACTGAGTGACCAAAAGTATGACAATGTACAGTAATGAAGGTAAGAAAGTCAACTAGCTAGTAGCTACAGGATGAATGGGGGGGGGGGGGGGGCAAAGGGGGCAATGGCCATTCCTCTTTTCATGACATAATAAGTTCATATTGCTAGCTGTGCCATGCAGTGATTAAAAAAATTTGTACATTGTATATTGTAGGCATGTGCTTAGTGTTTATAGCAGACTTGGGCATTTTACAGCTGGTAAGCCACATCCACCTTCTGCCTGGCCCACCTAAGAACATAAATCAAAACATAGGTTGCTGTGTACAAAATATGGCTACCTTAAGGTAACATTTATTAACAGGTACAAAATTTAGCGGTTCTGTGCTTTGAGCCATTTAACTGGTAGAAATATTAGCTATTTTGACTCTAATAGTATACGGATAATTATACACCATCAGTCCACGATGTTAATAAATATATAGTACATAGATGCTTCAAAACAATTGTAAACACAAGTAGCTATAATGATCTTTTAAGACTATTGTAAACAGAGAATATCGTGATGTATCTACTTTTAAGACTATTGTAGACATATATCATGATGTACCATGATGTATCTACTATTGTAAACAGAATATAATGATGTATCTACTATTATTAAGACTATTGTAAAATGATGTATCTACTATTATTAAGACTATTGTAAACACCAGTATACAATATAATTAATATATACTAGTAGAACTTCTGTTTAGTTAATTATGTTTTTACACAGACTTATTCACTAGCTCTGTATTAAAATGTTCATTGTTCCAGCAGATTAGCATAACTCTCTTTGCAGAAGTAGTGGGCATACTTGATGGCAGAGATTGATCTTGAATGAGTGCTTCACAGAATGTTAGTGACTCATGCTGAGTGTGTGATAATATGGAATGCAAATTCTCAACATGTAAGCCCATTTTAGTGTCTATTTAGAGGGACCCCTCGGCTCCTACTAGTATAAAAATAGGGTACCACTGGAAATTTATATCAGGTTCCATAGCTCAGAAGTTGGTATGTAAAGCTCTCAGATTGGGTTAGCTGAGAGTGAAGATCGAAAGTAACAAACTTTGTCTGATACTCTGATATCACTAGTAATCTGAATTACAATACCTACCCACCTACCCATCCACCCACCTACTTGCATGCATGCATACATACATAGATACATACATACATACATACATACATACATACATACATACATATACATACATACATACATACATACATACATACATACATACATACATACATACAAGCGTACATGCATTATTTTATTCTACTAGTCTTGGTTTACTTATAACCTGTGTTCTGTGTATCTTTAACCCCTTTGTATATGTGTGCACTGAATGGTACTAACTAGCTACCCAACCTGGAAGGTCCATTGTAGGCTGACCCTGATCAGAGAAGACCTGTGGGGAATAGTTGCTGGAACAGTGAGAACCATCACTTTCAATGAGAGTAGGATGAGATAACAGTGCAGAGCAAGATAGACTGTTGAAATCAGAAGCCCTTAATTCAAATACAGTGTATTGTCCCTGTCAGTGGCCAGACACATTTTACCAGATGATTCACATACGTACCATTCAAGTTTCAGGGACAAACCTTACCTCACCCTCCAATTAATTATGACCACAGCCACTATGAATTTCATTATAACCAATGAGTCCTTGAATCCTTTATGTGCTTGCATGTACAATTCAATCATGTGTGATGGTTAGGTTGACATTTCACTATACAGAAATGAATACTCTAATTTTCTCTGTGGTTTATAGATGAGTCTAAGATCATGAGATAATAGATATTATACTACTATTACAGGTTGTGGGATTTGGTTGACTGCTCTAGTTGAGTGATTACATATGCATACATCAATAAGCTATTCATGCACTTCAGTAACAAACTGCTGCTTACTACCAATCTGTGTAGGACAGATATTGATAATGGCAAAACAAGGGACAGTCCTGGAGGTACTGGGACACTTGGAGGGTATAGAACCAGTTGAACAAATGTGATACATATGGAGTTAGCCACCCAATTTGAGAGCTTTGCCAGCTGCTAAGCTAAATAAATGAAACCTGGTATAAATTTAATTCTAGTGGTACCCTAGTTTTATACTAGTATGAGGGGTCCTTCTAACAAGACACAAAACTCCCCTAACATCAGGATCTTTTTGCATTGTCCATGGAACAGGCCTGAAGCCTGAAGTGTGTAAAAAACATAACATTAATTTTTATACAAAGCAATTAGTCACACATGTATTATTGCTCCATTTACATGCCTAATATACTGTGGAACACAATGAAGGTTTCGAACTGAATAACATTCTCTACCAACATGTAAATGGGCATACATGTTGAGAGTTTGCATTTGGAATGTTCCACCTCCAATTATTATTACACACTCAGAATGAGCCACTAACAGTCTGTGAAGCAAGGCTATCTGTACTCGATCAGTCGAACCTGTTATTTCTGTGAGGGCAGAATTGACTTCATTCAGAGTCATCTTTAACTTCAATAAATTTTCCAAATACTGAGAAAATTTATTAGCAGACTCACTGTTCCATGTCAAGCTACCGAACTCTCCAACATCAGTGAAAAATAGAGTTTGTGTCAAATTATGACCGGCTACAATTTTTTTCCAGTCTAGTATTATTTCACCTATACATGAGTTACCTTCTGGTTGTGTTGAAATGATAGATTGATTCATCTTTTGAGTTCTTAGCATCACTGATACGTATTTTGTACCCATTAAATGCTTGGTTTTAAAGATTTCCAGAAAGTTTAAAATACGTCTACTGGGCATATTAGGACACGAAGTAAATGGAGAATATGTTATCTTTGATATTGGTTGAGGAGCAGTATTAACATTTGCCAGTTTGTCTAGTTCACTATTACACTTTGATCCTCTTATGGCTACTCTCTGAGAGCCACTGGTTCGGACACCTTCCCAAACATTAAATATAATGCTTATATTCTGTTCTGTTCCTTGGAAAATTTTATGTCGAAATGTCTCTTCTTTGAAATAGTGTGATGCTTCCTTCTTGTAATCAATACATACAGTCTTCTTTATGTGAAATCCGTTTTTACTAAGGAATCTAAACCAGTCTCTGTTAGCAAATTCCTTCAGTGGTTTACATCGGAAGTAATACAAAGTATAGATGATCTGAACTAATATTACATCTTTAGATCCATGTTTTAAAAAGTACTCCAGAGATACCAATTGAGAAAAATTAGAGTTTGAACTCATTAAATTCCAATGAGTAATATCAAACAAATCCCTAAACTTCAGATATTTTTCATCTTTTAAGAACTTCAGCACAGTCTTACCTAAAGTTGCATTAACAGAAGGTTCAACTACACTCCTGATGCCAACAGAACTGGCCCAACACTGTAGATCAAACAAATTCTTAACAGCATTGCCTATTTGTTCCCAGTAATCAAGACCCATAACCATAGACTCCTTGTTTGTTGAAAGTGCAGTATGTATCACTTCACGTGTCCTGAAATCTTCGAGTGCGGCTGTTAGAGTCACTGAGTTAGTACCTTCCACTCCAAAAACTATTATCGATATCACAGTACATACAGCCAATAGCACTAAAGGTATTGCGATTGCCGACGAAACTCTTTTACCACGACGGGAAATCAAGAAGTCCCTCATTTCCAGCGATCAGCTTAGATACTAACCCAGAGCCTCCAACCTCACGGATTTATCCGTATTTTTACGGATTTACACCTATAAATACGGACTACGGAAATTGATTCAATTTAGGGTAGATGCCTATATTATGAGTCAGGGGGTATTATGGGTCACTTTTATAAAACGCCTCCAAACTCAAAAACAACCTTTCTTTGACCTACCTTGAACTGATAAAAACCTTCCAGCACAAATTATTACACTTTCTAGCTCATGCGTTCAAATGACCTTTGACCTGTCTGCAGCTGCCTAGTCAGCAGCTTCCTTGAAAGTGCTGCAAACTAAGCCAAAAGGTGAGAATAAGAGTTAGTCTAAGGTGGTAAATGAGCAGTTGAGAGAAGTCTTCAGAGTGAGAATGAGTGTGATAGGCTGAGTTCTGCACTTGGTTCATGACCACATTCCTTTTTTACACCACACTACTTTTTACAGATGTCTCGAAAGCAATGGTCCAAGGAAAGTATGGCTGCTGCCCTACAGGATGTGAAAGATGGAATGAGTGTCCGTGAGGCAGCCAAGCTGTACAATCTGCCATACGAAACTCTTAGACGAAGAGTCATTGAGAAGGTAGATTTAGAATGCAGACCTGGACCACCAACAGTTCTGACTGACCATGAAGAAGCAGAGCTGGCTTCATACTGTGTCAAAATGGCGGACATGGGTTTTGGGTTGTCACGAAGTGATGTCATGATAGTCGCTTTTAAAATTGCTGAAGTAAGTGGACGAAAGCATCCTTTTGTCGATGGTACTGCGGGTCGTGCCTGGTTTGACGGGTTCAGGTCAAGGCATCCTCGACTTACCTTGCATTCTACCCAAGGGTTATCACGCGCACGAGCATCCTCTGCCAATCGTGAAGTCATCTCGGACTTTTTTGGGAAACTGGCATCTTTATCTGCAAGACTGAATGTGTTGATGAAGCCCATGAATGTTTTTAACATGGATGAGATGGGTGTGACGGTTGTCCACAAAGGTGGAAAAGTGGTCACTGAGGTTGGACGCAGGAACGTCTGGCATATTACATCTGGTGAAAAGGGTAAAACCCACACAATCCTCACATGTGTATCTGCAGCTGGGTTTGTTCTTCCCCCATTTTTGATTTACCCCAGGAAAAGAATTACAGAGAGCTTGAAAGAAGGAGCTATTGCTGGAACTGTATTTAACTGTAGTGATTCTGGGTGGGTGAATACAGAGCTATTTCTCACATGGCTCAAGTTCTTTGCTCAATCTATACCTCCGTCAAGGCCTGTGCTACTCATTCTCGATGGACATTCCTCACATGTGTCAATTGAAGCAATTGAGTTTTCCAGGAGCAATGATATTCACATGCTTTGCATCCCAGCCCACACAACACACATCCTCCAACCACTAGATGTTGGGGTGTTCAAGTCTTTCAAGTCTTTCCATGCAAGAAGCGTATAGCTGAACATCCAAATAGAGTGATTACTACTGAGCAAATTGCTAGCCTCATTGGGATTGCATGGCCACAGTCTATAACACCTGTGAATATCATGGCCGGGTTTAGGAAATGTGGAATATATCCTCTCAACCCGGGAGAAGTTACTGACAGGCAATTAGCACCATCTGCTCTCTTCACATCTGATGATGCTACCCCTGACACTCCGTCAGAAGATTCTTCCGCTTTGGCAGATTCCTCTTCAGTGGTCAGTGATCGCAAAAGCAATGCCAGTTCACTCAGTGACATTTTGGTACTACCAAAGCCACTTCCTCCTAAAAAGGGAAAGCCTGCAATAAATGCGAAAGCAAACTGTATCACAGACATTGAAGTATTGGATGATTTAAAGATGCAAAAGGAAGAAAAAGAAGCAAAGGAGGAGGAGAAAGTGATGAAACAGCTAGAGAAAGAGAAGAAAAAGGAAGAGAGAGAAAGAAAGAAGAAGGAAAAGCAGGAAGAGAGAGAGAAGAAAAAGGAGGAGAGAGAGAAGAAGGAGGAGAGAGAGAAGAAGGAGGAGAGAGAGAAGAAGAAAGAGGAGAGAGAGAAGAAGAAAGAGGAGAGAGAAAGAAATAAGAAAAAACGACAGGAAGAGCAAAAAAATAACCCCCCCAAAAGATGGGCTAAAACGAATCACAATGAACAATTTTCCAGTGCTACTGTGACTGAACTCCAACAGTCAGTCTTAAGCCTGAATATTGAATCTGAGGACAGTCCCAGTGGAGATAAAAGTGAAGCTGAATGCCCAGGTTGCGGACTGGTGTATGGCAGTGCAGTGGATGATCAGAAGTGGGTACAATGTGATGAATGTGAAGCATGGTGGGACATGGCATGTACTGGTACTGATGAAAAAAACATTGCTCGTGTTGCCTTTGTCTGTTTCAACTGTATATAATTTGTTTGTGTCAAAATAAACATTTTGCTGGCATTATAGTAGACCTGATTATAAGGTGTTTGGATGAAGTGGTTAATTTAGTTATGATAATGCATATTTGTGGTTGATAAGTGGTTAAAAGAATGCCGGTTTGATTACTAATTTCTTACACTTGTGATGAGTACTTTACCAACCATTTTATTTTTGGAAAACAGGGGTACCCATAATACCATCACAACCCAAAATTTGTACTTTGTAAGTCGCTGTAAATAAAACAGAAAATAAGTGACATTAATAGGGAATATTGCAAAGATAACTTGATTTTCAGAATCACCATGTTTTAATTGTATAGCAGCAGTCTTTTTACTTTATCCCAATTACCCTGTCCAGAGAAATTTATTGTCAAGCTTAGGTGACTCATAATACACCCACCTACCCTATACGGAAGTATAGCTAGCTAACAGAACAGCTGTGAAATAACATTGTCCAGAGGCTTAAAGAGTTGTCTAAACAGTCAAAACAGGTAAGTATATTATTTATTGTCAGTTAATTCATGATATTTGTTTACTGATGCATTGTTAATATAGCTATAGCTTATTCCAGTGTCTCCTGTCAAGCACTATGATAGCTAAGACTCTCAATTCTAGCTCACAATCTAGTCTATTTTTTTATCATTATTAATCACAAGATACCTGCACACGTAGGTGTGTGTCTTATAACAATAATATTAATTAAGAATGATGCAGGTCATTAAACTAGCTAGCTCTACGGAATTTGCTACAAAAATACGGAAAGTGAGCAATTTTTGTACTGAAGTTATTCACTTCAAGTTGGAGGCTCTGCTAACCTGAAGAGATGAGGCTTAGCCCGACCCATGCAGTTTAACGAGGGAGGGGCTAGGGAGTGGCCAGCAGGAGAGTCGCCCGAAGGAGGGGTGAGCAGGGGGGTAGGAAGATGATTTTAGGTGGGGGGGGGGGGGGGGGGGGGACCATTTAAGCTAAAGACCTACCCCTTCTTACCCAGCCATCTGAGATTACAGTTTCAGGGTCTTAATAATGAAGTTACAAATTATAGATAGTTGATAAATTTTTCCAAAATAAAATTAAGATGTAATCTTCAGCTATTTTCTCTAGGTTAGCTAGGTACATCAGCTCTTGCTGTATGAACAGATAGTTCAGCCTACAGTGAGTCATTGTGCTTCTCAAGTATGTCAGGAGTATCATCAGAGAAGAAAATGAGTCACATTTGTCATAGTAAGTGCACCTTATCTACTTCACTCAGCTTATCCTTGTAAATAGCACTTTGCTCTATTTCTTTTATGTGCCATGCTATTCTCATGTTCCTAAAAGTGCTGCAGAGCCTTTCTCCAGGTTCCAAACCTTAATGTAAAAACTTTGACACTTGTAGGAAGTTTTGCCATAGAGTATAGTAAAGAAATATTTTGAACTTAGATGTGTAAACACTTATCCAGGAATACTTTTCATACCAACTAGGCTTTATTTTCCTTGAGTAAGCTTTAAGCTTTCCTTCTTTATACTCTTTACTCTGATGTGCGTGACTCACCTTGGAATGAGACATATCCAATGGATGGTAAAAAAAATAGTTAACTATATTCATACAGCATCGACAATCACATTTACAAGGAACACAAGAGAAAATACCACAGGGTTGCCAATCCCCAAAGGAAAAAAAGGAGACTTTTTACGTAGGAAGATCATAATATTATTATAGTTAATTCTATAGTTATGCTTGAGATCCACCTCTAGCAATAGAGCAATAATTAATAGCTATTAGCAAAAAAGGAGGTTAATAGTGGAGTGAAAACAGGAAGCCAGGAGAGGACCCTTAAAATCAGGAGAGTTGGCAACCCTGATACCATGGTTTCGAATCTCTTTCCCTTAAACTCAAACACTTGAAGGTTCTGACTCAGAGGTTCAGAAGTAGAAGCCTCTCTTGTATCAAAAAAAGGAGTTTAGCTTTTTTTTGAGCCATGTCATGTGAACCTAAAGTAAATGCATGTATGATCATGGATTTTGTGGTTAGTACATGTCCAGTGCAATTAAGGCCAGGTTCCTCATGTTTTTTGTCAATTTTTACATGTAGGTTTTGAGACTCCTCACAGGCAAGTAAAGACACTGGAGAACCTTTATTGGACTCATATGTGTAGTATACTTTCAGCACATTCTGTTTTTTGTGAGTGTTTGTTGTTAGTGAATATTTGGCAGCCAATCTTAGAGACACACTTATAAAGTGAAAAATTGAATATCACCGCTAATGCAGCACCCCTGGAGCTAAGATTTGTAGGGGAAATGAATTAACAGATGGCCATCTAACTTTTCCCAGAACCCATTGTTGATATCTCCTTTGGTTCGAGCTAGAGCCGCAAAAACATCATTTTTCTACCCACTTGGCACAACTAACCTTGTACGCTACAGCCCTTCTGCTCCGTTTTATCACAATGGGTTCTGAGGAAATGCTAGTCTCCTTAGATAGATCATTTTCGATGCAAAGACGGAAGTGTAGCACCGCGGCGTCTGCGTTGGCTGCCAACAAAGGTGCCAATGGCTGCCATGGCTTGCGACTGTGCGGCCTCAAGGCCTTAAACGTTAAACCTAGGCTATGACTATCAGAGCTCACATGATCCAAAAGATCTGATCGATCATCGAGTCGAGGATCTAGGAGTCTAGTAGCATTATGTAAGCTCTACTGAATCTAAGATGATGATGACAATGATATAATGAATACTGTTCTAGATATTCTTTTGTTCTCCTGGTTCTTTCTGCTCTTGAAAGTGTCAACACGTACTTTACTCAAGCTTCTATTTCCAGAACAGGTACTCTAAAAACAAAATAAGTACTTTTTATTTTACATTTTAGTTAAAAGGGTATCATAAGGTGATGCTGGAACAGTACACATGCATAAAAAAAATTGTGGTATAGTTGTGATAAGTGAATTTATCTGTGAGCATGACCTGTGTCCATCAAGTTGCTCTTATTGTCAACTGTGGGTATGCCAGTGTGTGCATCTATCAAAATTCTAACCCACAACGCACTGGGAAACAGGCTCGCCTAACTATTGACATGACACTTCCAAGTGAATAAAACTTCAGAGAGCAGTTTAGTGGCACTTACTGTTTTCCAGAGGGCTACTTCAGATCTAGGGGGCAAGGAAGTCACATAGTAACTAACTATAGCAATACAGTAATGACTTGCTGTTTCAGAAGTACCACCCAAACCCCTAGTTGTTAACTATAATTATTATTATTCTATAATTATTATTATAATAATTATAGATAATAATTTATTATTGATTATACTTCAAATTGTTATCATTAGGTATCCTGTTTTCAGAGACGCCAACACTGTAGAGCTTACAAACTCTAGACCAGCAAACACGCCCATCTATGCCACACCTGACCCATTGCCTCACAGCTTGGCTCACAAACCTGCATAAATGTAAAATAAGAGTGCACTTTAGATAAGATACAGTATAATAATGGGACAGAGGGTGATTTGGATACTCCAAAAGTTTGGACAAATGAGGTCCCATCTCCCCTGAATGAAGCAAGCTTGTTAAAAAAGGCCACACTGATCTCCCTTAATTATAAGGATTCAGTACAAGGTACAAGCTGTGAAAAGCTGCCACTAGTACTTCAGTCTAGTCCTGTCTGGTAGCTAGCTAGCTAGCTAGCCTAATAGTAACATAGCTTTGCAAGCAGCTGTAGCTTGTGTATGCCAGCTGCAGGGTAAGTTGAATGCCAATGCTTGTACTTATGGTAGGCAGTTAGGATAATCCAGTTTGCCGGTTTACTATGCATGGTTAAAAGAGCTGAGTTCATCGACCCCCTTTTCAAGCAAAGTGCACAGATGGTATTATACACTAAGTACCTGTCTTAACTTAGATGCAACTAGTGTAAATTGTGTGGTTAGAGGTCAAGATTGATGTCCTCTCCTATCTTCCTGTATTGGTATGAGATACAGAGTGTCCTGTGTAGGGTAGGTTCTACTGTATAGACCTTACAAACTCTAGACCAGCAAACACACCCATGTTATTGTATGCATCTAGACAGTTTCTCACACCTTTGCTGGCATGTCTCACTGCCAATAATGTCCCTCACAGTTGGCACCCTACATAACTACAGTTATTAATATAGTTCACCTGAATCTGGTGTTTTGGGTATATGGCAGCATCTGCTGGCCCGAACCTCGTCGAACCTCATCTAACCTTCGTAGAAAGGGACGGTAACTCAAATGGATGAGGATATGGGTGATTCACCTGAAACTCCCGAATGGGGAAGGTCTAAAGTTGATATAAAATGTTAAAATAGAATGCAGGTTAGTGTAGTAGTACTACCTCTACTGGAATCACCACACTAGGAGTGACACTGATGTAAAGAAGGAAGCTGTTTCCAAAAGAGAAAAGACAGCATTATCCATGGGGTGTTGAAGAAATAAAGAACTTGATATTATTTTTGATGCTGTACTCTGATGATAAGTCATGAATGATGCTCAATTTTGAATTGTTCAACCTTTTCTCTGTCATATAATTATAGTTGAACAGAAATGTGAAAACCTTTTTAAATTAAAAACTGAAAATATTTGCTCAGCTGTAGATGATGTTATGAATATGGTCAAGTATAGTTTATGAACTTCTGAAAGAACTGACTTGTAAGTTTCATTAGTGTTCATTGCATCACACATGTGGTCACTTTTTGACAGTTCTTGTGAGCTTCCTTTATCAGATCACTGAAAAGGCTTCACATCACTTGAGTAGCAAATATCTCTGCAAATAGCCATAGGTTTAGCCTTTGTAATCTCTAGTGCAGGCTCACTATTGGAAGGATCTTAGTCCACATGGAATGCAAATGGTTCAGTACCAGCAGAGAACATATGCTCACTCTAGCCACATGGTGTTGGATATAATTATTATCTCAGAGACACTAGAAGGGCCCCCTACATTTTGTGTACTGTATGGTCACAATATCTAACCCTCCCGAAACTAGACAGATCCCTGCCATCAACTACTTCTGCAAGGAGAGTGTTTGTTTCATGAAGTCTGTTTGGAACAATTATAAGTCTAATCTGAGGTCACTTGTTGCTTGGGTGGACGTGAGTCTGGGTGACACGAGTCTGGTTGCCTATCATAGCTAAAATGTTATTGGTGTCAGGGAGTCATCAGCAGGCATGCCTCCCTGACAGACAGGCAAGCAGGCTATCAGACAAACTCTAACTTATTATAAAAACAGGAAGTAGCTAATAATAATTAAGTGTGTGGTGAGAGACCTCGTTGTGTGAACGAGAGAGTTTTTGATTTTATCTAGAATTGTGATAGAGTCTGTGTGCAGATTATTAATTTCAGCCTTGAGTATTTATAAACAGTAATCTATAATTAGCTATAGTCATGTGAGTAGGTTTTCCCATAAAACCCTAAAGCCTATGAATAATATTAAAACCAGAGAAGGTCAGTAAATCCAGTGCTTTTTTTGGCATACTGATACATCAAGTTCTAAATACACTAACTGGCGAAGAAGGAATAATGTCCTCAGTGATGCCATATTGTTATGTGTAATAGATGCATTGAGACCCTATAATAAATATTATTAATAATAATGATAGGAAGAAGAAAAAGTTATACATTCTGGGGTCTTGTTAGCCAATACACAGTGTACATAATAAGCACAATGATGATAGTATCGTGAACCTGCTGTATCTGCAGAATTATACCTTTTCTTTACCTGTAAGTGGTTTAGTAACTGTAGGTATTTGGTGTACTAACTTATAACATGTAATCAGCCAATGTTAATGACATCGTCATACAACATACTGGTGTAGTTTTAAAGTAGATTCATCATGGTATTACAGAGACAGTGAGGGCAAAGGGTTCACCATGGGATGGGAGTATATACCCTGGGTAAGGGGTGAAGGCATCCATAATGTACAAGAAAAATATTCCATTAGAACCAGAGTGCATTTTTACCTTGTACACCTCAGTGGCTTATACTTAGGTTATAGGGTGGCTGGGTGGTTTCAGGGACACATCTCTCTGCAGAGCACTGGCAAGAGAACCTCATTGTGCACAGATCATTAATTTTATTTGAAGTTTGCCATAATTCTGTTCCCTAAGGATAGAGTTGCTTTGTAAAATTGGCTACTGTTACTAATCTTTATACACTTTCACTTAGAGCAGTTCTGAACTATATTAATTGAACCTTGTATAAACTCAATTCAAGTATACTAGTAGGAGGGGTCCCTCTAAAAACACAAAACTCCTCTAACATCAGGATCTTTTTAAATTGTCCATGGAACAGGCCTGAAGCCTGAAGTGTGTTAAAAAGCATACTATTATTAATTTTATACAAAGCAGTTAGTCACACATTAATTATTGCTCCATTTACATGCCTAATATACTGTGGAACACAATGAACGTTTCGAACTGAATAACATTCTCTACCAACATGTAAATGGGCATACATGTTGAGAGTTTGCATTTGGAATATTCCACCTCCAATTATTATTATGCACTCAGCATGAGCCGCTAGCAGTCTGTGAAGCAAGGCTATCTGCACTCGATCAGTCGAACCTGTTATTTCTCTGAGGGCAGAGTTTACTTCATTCAGAGTAATCTTTAACTTCAATAAATCTTGCAAATACTGAGAAAAATTATTAGCAGACTCACTGTTCCAGTTCAAGCTGCTGAACTTTCCTAAATCAGTGAAAAATAGAGTTTGTGTCAAATTATGATCAGCTACAATTTTTTTCCAGTCTAGGATTATTTCACCTATACACGAGTTACTTTCTGGTTGTATTGAAATGATAGATCGATTCATCTTTTGAGTTCTTAGCATCACTGCTACATATTTTACACCAAATAAATGTTTGGTTTTAAAGATGTCGAAAAAGTTCAGAATACGTTTACTGGGCATGAAAGGACATGAAGTAAATGGAGAGTATGTTATCTTTGATATTGATTGAGGAGCAGTATTAACACTTGCCAGTTTGCCTAGATCATTATTACATTTTGATCCTCTTATGACTACTCTCGCAACACCTCTGGTTCGGACACCTTCCCAAAGATTAAATATAATGCTTGTATTCTGTCCTGTTCCTTGGAAAATTTTATCTCGAAATGTCTCTTCTTTGAAAATGTGTGATGGTTCCTTCTCATAATCAAAACACACAGTCTTCTTTATGTGAAAACCATTTTTACTCAGGAATCTAACTGTTAGCAAATTTCTTCAGTGGTTGACATCTTCTTGAGTAAAACATAGCATATTTGATCTGAACTAATATTACATCTTTAGCTCCATGTTTTAAAAAGTACTCCAGTGATTCCAATCTAGAAAATTCCAATGAGTAATATCATACAAATCCCTGAACTTCAGATATTTTTCATCCTTTGAGAACATCAGTGAAGTACTACCCCACTTTGCTAAAACAGAAGGTTCAACTACACTCCTGATGCCCACAGAACTGGCCCAACACTGTAGATCAAATAAATTCTGAGCACCATTGCCGATTTGTTCATAGTAATCTAGACTCATAACCATAGGCTCGGTGTCCGTCGAAAATTGAGTCTGGGTCATCCTCAAATTTTCTAATGCGGTAGTTCCAGGCTTCTTTAGCGATAAGTGAGTATTCAGGTCAACCTTCGCTACGAAAACTATTATCAAGATAACCGTACATACGGCCAATAGTACTAAAAGTCTTCTGAACGCCGACAAAACTCCCTTACCCTCTCGGGAGCCCGAGTAATTACTCATCTCTGGCATAGTTAGTCCCTGTAAGAGCTAAGGCCAATCTAAGTTTAATTAATTTTACTGTTGTGACTGTACACTAGCTTATGCAATTAAATAAGAGGCTGGCCAAACTAGAGAGGTAAATTGAGTCCTATAGTAAATCTTGGAACAAACACTGAATGAAGTGTGACACACAAAAACTGCACAGGTGTGAACACAGCTGCACACGTCTAAAACATTTAGTACAAGAAAATTAACAACACAAACAAGATCAAGTACAAAACAGTAACACATCATTCATTTTTTTGTGTCTTGATCCAGTAGAGGCCTGTCCACATTCTGCCAAAAAATTACCTATTTTGCTTTTTGGCATTGCCACCTATTTTGCTCTATATTAGCATAGCTATGCCCACTTTGCTCCCATTTATGCTTTAAAAAATATATGCATTTAATTATTGTAACATATTGTCCCTTCTACATAATCTTCTTCAACATGGACAAGAATACAACCAACACATGATAGATCATGATCCACCAATAGTGGTGTTATTACATGTTACAAGTAACAAATATATGGTAGTAAGTACATACATGCATACAGTGTTTACATTAAGTGTATTTTACAAGTTACACATACAATGTACTAACAAGTTACCAATGACAGGCATAAGTGGCCAATAACATTCAATGCAGGTTATAATTTATAATAATAATTATTCTAACATTTAAGGTAAATAGCTAGTAGCTGGAGTCTGTCCATCACATTGTGTATGTTTGGGGGGGGTGAGCATTTTAAGGAGAAAGCCTTTGCCTCCCACCAGATAGTTGTTTTCATACTTCTGACTTTGATTTCTTATTGTGTTGTATTATTTTCACAGGTGTGACTGAGAGGGTGTCTGGAAATGTAGAGCATTTGTCTAGTACAAAAAGTACACACAGCCAAAGGTATCCTCATTTGAAGTGCTACAATGAAGGATACAGCACCTCTAAATGCAGAGAGCAACTGCTTAACCTTGACTCAATAGGATTGCCAATTTATTCTATTACCCCAGACAAGAGTATTCAGAGCATTATGAGTCTCCCACGATCATGTCAGGAACTGGATAATTGGAACATCACAATTTCAGTAAATAGTGATGTCACTAATCTCGGTAATGCCCCTTGATAGCACTATTTGAAAAGCATCTCATCCTTCCTCTCAATAGTCATTTGATGAGCATGTCCAGCATCTGTCAGGAGATACGGCACTTGTTACCTACTACCAGGTCCCTTTATATTGTGTTACTAGTACTGATGGTAGCTCTTACCACTGGGAGGTTACCAGTCCATTGAAATGCCAGGCAATCTCTTATATTGTGAAGTACCAATACAGAGTGATTATATGCAGCTAGCAGCTCCTAAGCATACACTTCGTCACCCAGTCTCCTTCACCTTCAATAATCTCCTGGAAATATAATTCTTCCCAGAGGCACGCAAGGGGGGGGGCAGTGTTGACCAAGGGAAAATAATTGCGACGATGCATACTGTATTTTTTCCAATTACAGCACCAGAAAAAAATATTCAAATTTGGAAATGGTCCGCATTTGGAACAAATTAAAAATTGACCTTTGCTGGTTCTTAATTTAGGGCGGGCCTTAGTTAATAGAACGAATTCGGAACTGACAGATCCCAACAAAGAAAATTTAAATATGGCTTCAGCTGGTGATGTTGATTCCTCTGAATTCCCAACCGCATAAATATACATTCTAATTATCTTAGCACCACAAAAAAATAATTTCACGATTAAAATGGTCCATAAATAGAACAAAAAAAAAAAATTAGATTTCGCTACTGGTTCTACCATTATGTGGTGCTGTAATTGGAAAAAATACGGTATGCATACATGCAGCACAAGCAGTAAGCATTTTTTGGTGCAGTCAAAATTCATGAGTATTGCTAATTTTATTATTATAGTTGTTGCTGTGGACAAGCACCTGTACACTCACTTATTAATAACCCTGACCAGGTGCTCTAATATTCTGTTGGGCCAGTTCTCTGGGAATCGAGAGTGTAGTTATTAATCACATTAATAGGTAGTGGGAGAGCAGACCATGCAAGGTTGCTTTATTGCACAGGTACCTGCTTGATTTTTAAAGGTACAGTGCATTTATTTCCTAGGGTAATATTAATCCTATGTGACAGTCTTTCTTATCTCCCGTTCTAGTAAACATAATGTATCTTGTTACACAATTGCACATTGTGTCATTATTATAGTCTACACTGCTATTGAATATTTAGAGTATAGCTGTGCTTAATAAAGCACTCTGATTGGTCAAAGAGGTATTTAAATCACTTAGAGCCTCCAACTTAGAGTCCATCCTCTGGGATCATTATTATTCTCTCAGGGTTTGTTTTTGTTTTGTTGTTGATTTAACTGAATTTTTTTGTTTTTGTTAACCATAACATTGTGTGTTATTCACCTTATGACTTGTTATTGTTTTGACTGAATTGTCTACCTTAATGTTTAATGTTTAAAGAGACAGATAAACATTTGTGAAAGTTGAATATTTCAGAGAGAGAATTCTTCAGGTTCATTTCACTATCAGAAACAGCCATTGGATGCATAGCAGTGTTACATGGCGATGGAGGTGTGACAGTATTAATTGTGTGGCAGCTGTTGCTGTATCCACCGATTCCTACCATTTCACATAAACATTGTTTTACTCAGAACATTTATACCCTTGATCCCTCCTGGTCTGTTTGCAGAGTCTTGGGTGACAAAACACCCAACAGCCTCTTCTTCCAGAGAAGTTCCTCTTCATCAGCTTTGCTTGCCTTTTCTTGGAACTCATTCCCTGTCCCTGTAGTCTTTTCATCTCTGCATCCAGTGATACTTTTAAAAGTAGAAAATTCTGGGTCTATGAAGAAGTCTATTTCTGGTTTACCAGTGCTCTGCAGGTAACATTAAGTCACAAACAATACGATAAAGTGAATTGGGAGTGAAATCACTGTAGTCCTTCTTCCTGACCTGTGAGAAGTACAGAATCATAAACAAAACAGTGAATATGCATGCACACTAAATCTCCTTAGCCAGCATAATTATTATTAGCTAGCTATAATTATTACTGAGTTCTCACCTCTAAAATGAATCTTGCCAGTCACTATTTAAGCTTTAAGTGGCTATATATATTATGATGTCATTGTTTGCCACCTTCCTATAGGCACACCATGAATTCCATAGATTCAAGCAATATTTGGTATCCTCATGTGTCTTCTTAGGGATGCCATGACTTCTTAAAGATTCTACTTCTTCGTTGCTCTTCACTGACACAAAAATGCGACCATAACTTGCAGCATCTATATATCTAATAAAAGTGTAGGTCTGACAGTGTAAGTATAATTAAAGTCTATAATTTTGCGTTCACCTGAGACCTCGAATATCTGCAATAACTTCTTCAATTCTTGACCAATTTCAAAATTTCAAACAGTAGTGTATAGCTAATTATCCAAGGATTCTTATGATATTTTTTTATGAAGTGCTACACGGTCTGACAGTGTAAGTATTATAATTTTGCGTTCACCTGAGACCTCGAATATCTGCAATAACTTCTTCAATTCTTGACCAATTTCAAAATTTCAAACAGTAGTGTATAGCTAATTATCCAAGGATTCTTATGATATTTTTTATGAAGTGCTACACCTTACCAGTCCAAAGATAGCTGTATGTCCCATAAGCAAAGTATTGGCATGCCAAAAACCATGAGGAATGCGCAGGTGCGCATTATTTTGATGTCGCAACAAGTGAAAAAGACAAGGTCGAATGGTAGTATGTACGTGCAGGAGGATCGCTGACCATCGCGACCTTTGACCTACAGTTATATAGCGCGCGCAGAGCGGGAAATTCATCAATGAAGCTAAAGGCGTGTGTTAGAGTTTATGATGGAAGAGTGTGCTGTGGATGATTGTGTTATGGAGGATTGTGCACAACTGGTAAAAATACCACCAGGCAGTTAAAATGATTGTGCAAACTGTACATGATCAAGGCAGTTCAGATAGGTTCAAATGTCCACAATGCCACTGTACTAAGGGCTCAATCGACACTGGAAAGGGGTTCATGGGGTTCTCTTGACATTCTTGCTGTTCCAGCCTGCAATAGGAAAGATGCCATCAAAAGGGGACAAAGTATCAAGATTTACACCCCCACTGTGGTTGTGTTGCTTTTATACTGACCACCTATTGCACCAGGCCATGGTCTATTTTTTAGTACTTGGTGATATCACACATTATTTCGATGATTCTACTAGGTATGTATGTTTACACTCCTGCTTTTGTGTTATGGACAGCATAACATTCTTGTGGCAGTGAATTTAGATGATCAAGTACTTAGTCTCCTTTAGGTGTAGGGACACAATGCTATGAGGTATGAAAAGGGGGAAGAGGGAAGAATTATAATGAAAGGGAGAGGGAGGAGTGGAACGAGAAAAGTAATCATGCCATACTTTTAGAATTGAGAGCATTTGAGTGCCAGTCTTTTCAGCAATTCTTAGCCTGGAAAGAGAAGGATGAAGAAGATAACGACACATTTTATGCACAATCAACTAGGAAAAAGCCTTTTAACCCTTTCGCTACACTAATTTTGGATTTTTTTTGGATTTGGCATTGGTCGTCACTAGGCGCCGGCGCCCCAAGGCAGCAAAAGGTCGCGCAGGTCAGCGTGACGTCATGCTGGCGGCTAGCAGATCAAGAATGAGCTCCTTGGAGACTCTTGCTGGCCTGCCTATGGCCTCTCTCACACCGACGATCCTCTACAGCACTGCCCCATGCACTATGCCACTCTCCTTTTCTTTTCATTTTTTTTTTTTTTTTTTTAAAGTCCATATAAAGCGAACATCAAAGGAAGATCAAAGGCAGCTCCTCCCTGTGGTCAAACATCTGAGAACTGACGGACCACAACCCATTGTTCTGACTTCCGATGCCGACAGTCAAAGGTTGGCGGCAGGAGGACGTCCTGGTGCCGACGGGGTCCGAGTAACGGACGGTTGAAAAGTGTGTAAAATTACACTCTTTTGGGAGCGAAAGGGTTAGTCTAGTCACTCCAAGGTCAAGAGTTCACTGCTGAATGAAATTGACCCATATCTCTACGCAAATCCCCGCCCACATCTTCATTTCTTGCACAATTTCAGACAATGCCACAAGCTTCAGACCACACACCCTTATGTGACATCACAACGCACGTTATACCCTTATGTGACATCACAACACACCCTTATGTGAGACCATCAACAACAGGTCATTTTTGACCTCATGTTGCTTTAGTCAACTAAAACTATAGTTTAGTACCAGCTATTAGTCACAAAACTGATCTCAATTAGTCAAAAACTAACTAAAAGTTGTCATACTAAAGCTTACATTGACCATAACATTAATCACTAAGGTTGACCAAATCTTTGTAATACTCTTTGTGACAAGACTTGTTGCTGGTTTCACTAACAGTTACATTATTAAGAAAATAATATCATCTTTGAATCATAGATGTTTTGGAGCATGGGGGCACAGCCTGAATGGGAATGAGGTTAGGGGTGGGCAAGGACTCCGTGCTATAGAATACCATTGGGTAGGAGACTATCTAGCATGATTCACTGTAGGCTTTCCAAAATAGCTTAGCTTACCTAAATTAACAATCAATTTTAGCAATACAGATGTACCTAGTTCACCAGTGTGTGTATGAAGAAGCTCGTGATGACATTCTTGATTCTGATCATAGGTATGACTCTATGTGATGAAGAGATGAAAAGGCTATGTGCTCTGCAGTCTCTGTAATTGTAAAGAAGCTATACCAAAGAAGAATGTAAAGTTAAGAATATTCAATGAAATAACACATTTCAGAAATTGCTTGCACATGAAATTACTTTAGATGCTGAAAGGTTATGTAACTAAATTTGGCATATAGGCTAGCATGTTCCTTATTGATCTGCATGTTTAACCATGGGTGGGTGGATGGGGCATTTCTCCCATGCTTCCTATGCCTATGTGAATTCACGCAGTCTTCTCAAAAGTATTATAACATAATAATCTTTATTAATATAGCTAATCTTCACTAGCTACTGAAGTTAGTTTTGATTTGAATTTTTGAGTCTAGAAACTTTTGGGGTAGGTGCAAATTCCTTTATCTCCTCATGTAATCCATACCTACATAATGATAATTGAGAGAGCTTATAAAATAAAAGAGGAAAGGAAGGAAGGTGGGGGTAGGTGCCCCCACACTCTACCTATAGAGTCTACAGGCCAGCTAGATACACATCTGGTTCCACGCCCCTCTAAACACACCCAGGGTCTTCACACACCCCTTCTAGCGGGCCACAAGGGGATTCCTCCTCCTCCTTCTGAGAGGTCTACAGGATCTAGACACACCTCCAAATCTCTCACACCCCTTAACTCCCTAGGTCAAGTGGGGATTCAGCTGGACACACCTCCACTCCCACGCCCCTCTGGACACATTCAGGGTCTCCACACACACCCTTCTAGCGGGCCACAAGGGGGTTCCCCCTCCTTCTGAGAGGTCTAGACACACCTCCAAATCTCTCTCACACACACACCCCTTAACTCCCTAGGTCAAGTGGGGATTCAGCTGGACACACCTCCACTCCCACACCCCTCTGGACACATTCAGGGTCTCCACACACACACCCTTCTAGCGGGCCACAAGGGGGTTCCCCCTCCTCCTTCTGAGAGGTCTAGACACACCTCCAAATCTCTCTCACACCCACACCCCTTAACTCCCTAGGTCAAGTGGGGGTTCAGCTGGACACACCTCCACTCCCACACCCCTCTGGACACATTCAGGGTCTCCACCTTCTAGCGGGCCACAAGGGGGTTCCCCCTCCTCCTTCTGAGAGGTCTACAGGATCTAGACACACCTCCAAATCTCACACACACCCCTTAACTCCCTAGGTCAAGTGGGGATTCAGCTGGACACACCTCCACTCCCACACCCCTCTGGACACATTCAGGGTCTCCACACACACCCCCTTCTAGCGGGCCACAAGGGGGTTCCCCCTCCTCCTTCTGCAAGGTCTACAGGATCTAGACACACCTCCAAATCTCTCTCTCACACACACACACCCACACCCCTTAACTCCCTAGGTCAAGTGGGGGTTCAGCTGGACACACCTCCACTCCCACACCCCTCTGGACACACCCCAAGTCTACACACACCAATGTCGAGGTCGAGGGAGTCTCAGGAGGGGTGTTCCCCCACAACACTCTTTCCTAGCTTCTACAGGCAAGATAGTGATTCTGTGGGCTGGACACACACCCTAGGCTCACACTTCTCAGCTCAGATATTAGGTTAGCTTAGCTACGGAACTTACAGCTGCTATCAATGTCACTGTCCACTCCTTCGCTTAAAAGCCTGGAGCCCCAGAATTCCAATCCATATTGCTAGGTCCTCGATACTAACCCTTTCGCTACACTAATTTTCGATTTTTTTGGATTTGGCATTGGTCGTCACTAGGCGCCGGCGCCCCAAGGCAGCAAAAGGTCGCGCAGGTCAGCGTGACGTCATGCTGGCGGCTAGCAGATCAAGGCAGAAAGAATGAGCTCCTTGGAGACTCTTGCTGGCCTGCTTATGGCCTCTCTCACACCGACGATCCTCTACGGCACTGCCCCATGCACTATGCCACTCTCCTTTTCTTTTCATTTTTTTTTTTTTTTTTTAAAGTCCATATAAAGTGAACATCAAAGGAAGATCAAAGGCAGCTCCTCCCTGTGGTCAAACATCTGAGAACTGACGGACCACAACCCATTGTTCTGACTTCCGATGCCGACAGTAAAAGGTTGGCGGCAGGAGGACGTCCTGGTGCCGACGGGGTCCGAGTAACGGACGGTTGAAAAGTGTGTAAAATTACACTCTTTTGGGAGCGAAAGGGTTAATGACAGTACAAATGATGAAACTGGTACATTTTCATGCACTAGAGATGCATGAATTATTGTCGAGTGCTATGCTAGATACTGATGTCAAGATAGAGATTCCCACCAGAATAAATGGACTAAGTGCAAAACTGACAAAAAAGGTGGGGAAGGTGTTAAGAAACCTTGAATGTAACGTACATATCCAGTTACCACTAGTGGGTAATAATGGCAGGGTTAAGGTGATCTATCTTCCAGCACATACAAATCATTCACTTACAATTGAGAAAGAAGCCAAGAGCATCCCTTTGACATGGAACACTCGAGCAGAGATCTCGGCCTAGTTGCAGAAAGGAATTTCAGTTGATAAGATAATGATGATTTATGAAGGTGCAGGTATAAATTAACTGTCTCCCACCTGTCAGAACTTTACATTTCTCCTTCCTCACCACTACATAGTAAATTATAGTGGATACTTTTGAATCATCCTTTACATAGGTATCCCTTATTCAGAGGTAAAATAATACACTACCATATTAGCATGGGCAGAAAAAGTCTTTTATAGAGAGGTTGAGTGTCTTTATTCAGAGATTTCACTGTATAGTGGATCTACCTAATCAGAACCTCCATAAGTACAAGGCACCCACAATAGTTGATACATAAACTGTCTTTATTCTGATAGTCTATTAACTTAGGTTAAGCAACCACTCAGCACAACCAACGGAAGTTAGCCATAATATAACAGTTTGGAAATCTGTACTGAAATAGTATTGAAATAAACAAGCCCACAGTAATCAGCTGCCAAAATAGAGAAAAACACCCATATTCTCTTGAAAAAAATATATTGTAGGTGACTTAATACAATAGGCCATTGGCAGCAATCAACTGAAAAAAACACAGTAAGCTAGCAAATAATATAATTATGATACAGCTACTCATATCATATTATAGCCACTGAATCCTCTTACAAGTTTTCTACATAGAGAAGGTCAATGGTGCATCAGATACTAGGCAACTGCATCAAAGCTTGACTCAATTCTTTGAGTCACCCACCAAACACCATGAAGTTCGGTCTCTGCTAGTACAATTTGAAGCTAAGAACAGCAGCTTCTTCTCTTCCCTGTTGAATGCATCTGACATGAATTCACATATAAGACAGATGCTATGGCCAGGGACCTGAGGCACATACATTAAACTCCTAGCAATAACAACTTACTCTTTCATGTCCCACTGTATATTGTTTCCAAACCAACGGAAGTGGGAAGTAGTCTACCGTCCATTTGGACCAATTCTGTACTAGACTTGACAACTTTGAACTGCTCCACAGTTTTGACTGCCACTATGACAGCATAACGTTCTTGTCTGCAAATCCCACTGGAAAGAAACGAGCCATAGAAGAGACCTGCACACATAATGCCAGCTAGCCAGCTTACTTTACTTCCATGCATGACCTTAGAGGTCAAAGGTGACAACCACGCCCTTAATTTAAAGGTCAAAGGTTGCGATGGTCAGCGCTCCTGCACATACCAACATTCAATACTAACTGTAGCGCTTAACCTCGCATACCTCTCTGGCCACAAATATTTTTGCTAATTGATTTAGTGACAGGCTCTTGCGTAAACTAGCTTCCGGTGCAATTGGCGGTCTCAGGTGAAAGCGAATAGACTTTAGCTATAGCATTAGTAGTAGAGCTACAATTTGCTTCCACTCTTACTATTGATCCAGCAGTTCCGAACACAGTTCATTCAAAGTTGCTGTTCATTAAAATTAACAATCCATTATGCTATTATTAATTATCCATGGAGAGCTAATCTTCACACAGCTATAGCTATCTAGCTGCAAGTAAAGCTCTGGGTGGGAAATGCGCATGCGTAGGTAGAAGCGAGTTGGTTAATGGGGCGCACACTTTTGATTGACTTGTTATTGTTGTTGTTAACAACCAAAAATAAGTGTACAAAAAAAAACAATGGAATAGGTGGTTGACATTGACAAAGAAATTACAACTGACTAAATCAAGTTTCTAATAATGGATAAAATATGATTGTGCAATTCTAAGATCTCTGATAACATAGGAGCAGAAAATGTGATGATTAGAGTAGTCTTTACAAAATTGTTTGCCATTGAAGCCTAAGAATGTAAACAACAATTTGCATAATTGTGGAAAATATGTTTGACCAAGTTAGAGGGACAAGCCTGAGATTTGAGGAGAGCAGCACAATGATGGAAGATTAAGTTAAACAAGCTTTGTAGCTTGGCAGTGCAGTAAACTACGAATAATAGGGAAGTTTCCATATACATACCACTGGCGTTTCTAGGATAGTTTCTGCAGTTTCTGGAAAGTAGTCAACGGTTTTATCTCTAAATAAAGCACACTACTTTATGCAAAATTAGCAAGAAGCAGCTATCTCTTAGTGAGTTTTGTTGTGACCACGGTGAGGCTTCTCTTCCAGAGAGTCAAGCATAGTAAGTATAGTAACTAGAATTTAAGCCCAGCTAGCCAACACTTAGTTAAGGCTAAATATTTGTCAGTAGCATCCACTTTGGATGCCATTTCAAACCTTGATTGTTTTCCCAATATTCACTACTTACTTTCTGTGTTAGCAGTTATGCCTTTGACCAGTAGCGTCGTGAGAGGGGTGCAAATGGGTTCATTTGCACCCAGAACAACTTAACTTGCACCCATAACACTTACTTGCATCCCTGCAGAGTAGCTCAGTCTTTAGCTACCGGCTAAAAAGCATTATTTAACTCCAGGCCATACAACTGTGGCTACACACTAGAACTTGCGGCTGCTGCAGCACAGCAGTCATTATGATCACACAAAGGTTCAAAGTTCACTGAGGTAATAAGTATTATTATTATTATTATAGAGATTAAGTAGAGAATAAGAATAAGTATTATGCATACAACTATAGCTTGCACCCAGTATCCAAAGTGGCTAGAGACGCCACTGCCTTTGACCACTTGCGAGGCTGAACGAAACATATCATGTTTACGTCGATTAAAGACTTATATGAGAAGCACCATGAGTGAAGACAGATTAACTGGACTAGCACTTATGCACATTCACAGTGATATGGATATAAACCTTGATGAAATTATTGACAACTTTGCTAGAGAACATCCAAGATGTATGAAACTAGACTGTATTCTTAAAGATTAATGTGTTTTTAATTATTCTGTTTGACAACACATTATATAGTGTGGTGGGTGTAATTATACAAAAGTTGGTGTTGTTTCACAAAATAGGTGTGACCAGGTAAAATATTTGCAAGAATGAGCACACATCTTGGAAACCTGTCACTATTATTTCTAAAATCGCCCCTGCATACATCTATATATTATTTAAAATCGATTTCTAGGGCAGTAGAAGAGAGAAACCATTGGGAACTCCCATAAAGTCCTAGACAAAATGAGCGAAAGAGAAATGTTAAAATTCCAGGTGAAATGTTTGGAAAGGAGCAGAAAAGGGAGTTTACCTTACGGATCATATCTTCTTTGTATCCTTGATTGTAAGTGAGAATATGTCCTAGATGAACAACTTCAGAATCAACTGGCAGTCTATGTCACAGAAGTGTATCAGTTTTCAAGTATGAATAATGGAAGAATTGTATAAATTGTGTCTTTGTGGAATTAAGGAGAAGACCATGGGATGTAGCAAATAATTTACAACAGAGTAAGATCAATCTAATCAAGACAATGTCATCAGCGTAGGCAAGGGCTCCAGCAAATTCTCCAAACACCAGTGTTCTTAAGATTAATATGTCAAGATAAATGATAGCACACCACCTTGCCTTACCCCATTGGACACACTGAACTTATTAGAATAGGCTTTTCCCAATGAACACTAAGCTGTTGACTTGAATACCATCTAGATAACAATCTGACAACCAGATCAGGAGGACCTATAGAAAACAATTTCTTAAAATGTAGACTGGGTTGAAAGGCTTTAGAGGCATCCAGAAACAAGCAAAGGCAAATGAACTGAATTAAAGATAATATTAGACCACACCTTTCAAAACACCGGTACAAAGAGTAGTAGACAGACTAGGTTTGAAGATCATTCTGAAGTTTGCAAGTAACTATTAAACTAGCTATACCACTCAACTTAGTGTAGAGGCAAGGACAATAGGCCTGTAACTATTGCCACAGGAGGAATCTTTTTGCCAGGCTTAAGGACAGGTACAAGGACACAGTCCTTCAGACAGGATGTGAGATAGCCAACTAATTAACTGTATAGTGGGAAATTTTTTAGGGGAACATCTTCGTGGTTTTTTCAATAATGAAATTTGTTCGTGGAAAAAAATTCGTTGGTTTACAGCTCAGTGCTGTCTCAATTAAACTATAAAATTAAAAGTTTGTGGTTTTATTCTAACCAGAAAAACCACAAAGATATTTTCCCTTGAAAATTTCCTGCTATACAGTATAGTAAATAAGGAACAAAGAAATTCATCTATTAGCAGTGCCATAATAAGCTGAGAAGAATTCAGATCAGAACCGTCACTTATGAAGTCTTCCAGAAGACAGTTAATGGTACTGACTCAAAACTGTTAATATCAACTCACTGAGCTGCAGGCATGATTCATCAAATGTGTCAGTATTGTGAGAATTCAGAGTCATAGAGAATTTAGAATTACTGACCGTCTCCAGTGTAAGTTGATGCCAATGGTTCTTGAAGGTGCATTATCCTGTAAAAAACTAAGACCAGAGTTCCAGCCACAGTCAAAAACTTCACAAGGACAGGTCTTGGGTGGTTAACATCTTTCAGAACGTGATCGCCTATCTATATAATATAATATTATATAGATCTTATTGATAAGGATGTCCTTACCAACCAGATGCACACATGCTTCATCAATACATGCTTGGGGTTATGGGAGGTGGAAACCGCCAAAATTACCTCCTTTTTTTGAGAGGGGGTGCTTTTCGAGCAGAGGAGGTACTTCCGACGTGCAACGGGGGTGACTTTTTTTGAGAGGGGGTGCTTTTCGAGCAGAGGGGGTACTTTCGACGTGCAACAGGGGTGACTTTTTTTTGAGAGGGGTGCTTTTCGAGCAGAGGGGGTACTTCTGACATGCAACGTGACCTTTTTTTGAGTGGGGGTACTTCTGACGTGCAACAGGGGTAGCTTTTTTGAGAGGGGGTGCTTCTGACATGCAACAGTGGTGGCTGTTTTTTTGAGAGGGGTGCTTTTCGAGCAAAGAGGGTGTAGTTCGCAGACAGCCATCAGGAAAGGGGACGTTATTATTGTAAAGCTAACTACGCATGCGCACTATACTAAGGACGTGGAGTAAATTCAGTTTATTTCTGACCATGATGGAGCAGGACACAAACCTAAGGAGTCAGGTTATACAAGCCACAGATCTTCTGTTAAAAGCTGTTGAGAGGTTAGAGGGCAGGCCTGCCAGTCCTTCTGTCTCTAGGGCGATAAGTGGACCTTCTGACTCTTTATCAATCTGCAGCCCTTAATAGAGCAAGTACATCTGAAATGAATAAGCTGTTTAACTGGACAGCCACTAAAAGGCGTCCTCCAGAAGGGAGCAGAAGGGAGAATAATAAGAAGAAAAAGCTCCAAATGTGGACCCACAATTTTTGCTGTTTGGCAAGAAAGATGCAAAGGTATGGTATTGAATGATCATGGTAATTATAATTTTTGATTGTAATTATTAATAGTTATGTTCCGGATCATGGACAAAAGACTGCTCTGGCCTTAGCAGGCCTTGGAGAAAAGAAACTTTCTCTCTATTTTCATTCAGATGCCAAGGAGCTCTGTGATCAGCTGTTAGATTATTTTCCAAAGCTATTAAAAGCTGGGGGGTATGAATTATTAAGATGTGGTGACAAGGGGGAAAGGAACCTTGTTTTAATTGATGTTCCTCCTGCTGGATATACAGTCGAATACTTGAAGGCAGTGGTTAGTTCCGCAAAAATTTATATTCGGCCATTACAGAAAAATTTGGACCTTTCTATTATTGAGAGTGTAAGTAGTTTTAGGTATTTGTATGCATGTGACACATGAATGGGAGAGTTGACAGGATGAATGGTTGCAATTAATATTTATTCCATGGTATGTATCATGTAGGAATCCAGTAAGAATGTTCAGCAAGAGTGTCTTGACTGTGGCGAAGTTCTCTCCATGAATCTCCTCAAGGATCATTTGGCTAAATGTGTATCAGCAAAAAGGTATTATGACCTTTAGCTAATTCTTGTAATTGTCACTTTTTGTTTAATTCAGGAGTGGTTGGGACCCAGACCCTGATTTTATAAATGAGTGGGGACCCAGTAAACCTCCTACTCCTGATGACAGTAGCAATTCAAAAACAAATCCAATTTTGATAGACGAAAAAATATGTGACATTACTGATGTAAGGCACATCTGCTTATATTTAACCTACAATAACATTTTTTTTTACAACTCTACAGTCAGATAGTGATATTGAAAAGATTATTGAATCTATAAAACTGTCTAGTAAAGATTCAATACCACAACGAGTCAACCTAGGTATTTAATAGTCTCATTTTGAAACTAACATTACTACTTTTCATTTCTAGTTGTAGTGAAATTATCCAGAACCTACAGAGGTTTCTTAATAAAAATGAGAGCTTCACATTTGTAATAAGAAGAGGATATTGCATAAAGGATGCAATAAAAAGGACAACGAGTATTAATTTCTCTCCAGCTAAAAATATCCAGGTATAGTGATCTTGCAAGACTAAAGCATGACAGTTGACTAAGTACAATGAAACTGGGGCAGTAGCTTGTAAATTTTTTGTTTTTCTTTTCTGATTAATATTGCTGCAAGCTATCTTTGCAATTGTGACCAAAAATGTTAAATTCTTATAGGTGGAATTTTTGGGAGAAGGACAAGATACAGGTGGCCTTACCAGGGAGTTTTTTACTCTGGTCTTTAAAGATGTAGCTGGTGAATACATGACATGTGGTACATTCAGACACAATTCAGTTGCATTGCAGGTAATAAGCTAATGTGACCATGACCTAAAATATAAACCATTAACTGGGATGTATTAAGAGAAGCTATTCTTTTAGCATAATAGGCTACATTGGAGCATAATCCCTTTCAGGGCATAATTGAGCATAATAGGCTTTTTTTTTTTTCATTGGCAAATGGTGTATAGTCTATAATACTGTTTAGTGTTTACCAAGGTATCTTGTTCAGCCAATCAATTATTATAGTCTGCATGTGTTAAGTGTGCTGTGGGTCAGGGTGCTGTGGTCCTACTACTGCACCACATAGACTGAATGGGTTTTAATTAAATTTAATAATTAACAGGTTGGAAAATGGTTGTGGTCAGCAAAATACTTTAGAGGTAGCCCTGAGTAGAGTCCAGTAAATTATGCTCAAATTTTTGCCCATTATGCTTTGGAGCATTGCTCAAAATCTAACCTTATTATGCTCTGAATTCTACCCATTATGCCCTACTTTTTATGAACAAATTGAGTCAGTATCTTCCTTTTTCAACACAAATCAGACTTAGTTGGGACTCTTAATCTACTTAGCAATGAAGCAGTCCTTTTTTTGTTGAACTAAAGAGCGCTCACTCTATGATTCACTGCTGCTACTACTCTCAATCTCAGGATTAGAAGTAGTAGAGCAGGAAAACTCCACAGGATTAATTCAGCTAACTAGCTACAACATGCACTTAGGTCATGTATTAGTCAGTAAAATGATCAATTCCAAACTATGCCAACCATAATGGTTGAAGCTCCCTATTATGCTCCATTATGCCCAGCATAATGGTTGAGCCTATTATGCTCCAATTATGCCCAGCATGATTTACTGGAGCCTAGGCCTGACAACTTTTGGCATAATAAGCTCCATTTGGGCATAATCTTAAAAGGGGCATAATTGAAGCATAATAGGTCAGAAGTTTCAACTATTGCTCTCAGCACAGGGCAGGCAGCATGTTGATGTCATGCATGACTGGTCACCTACACACCTAGTACATATAGCTAGCTATCTCAGCTCAATAGTCACATCACATGTGACATGCCAGTCGCATAGATAATGATTTAGAAGTTCAAGAACCTAGAGTGGTCTCACTTTTAAGGCAGTTTTCACCCATCAGAATACATGAAATTCAGTCAACAGTGTCTGACCTTGATAAACTTTTCCCTTTTGTAGATAATTCTGTTATCCAATCTGAAAGATGAATTAGCTAGCTATCTTGCTAAAGCTTCCCAGCTCAATTCTGATAACTCTAACTATAAAGTGGTGGAGTGTGCATGCTGGTGAGCACCCTCACTGGTCCAGAATGATTTTACTGATAAAGCCTTCATCAGCTGCTTCAGAAAGAGTATTTTTACTTTTGAACAACACTTTTAATGAACAGCAGCAAGGCTGCTTAGAAGACTATGTATGTAGAGACATGCTACAGTACAACACTCCAAATGTAAGAATAATGGGGAATTTTAGGGAATAATGGGAAAGAATAATAGGCAATATAAGGAGAATAGGAGCATAGCATAATTAAAAGCATATTGTACTCAGGCCTATTTAGAGGACTGTTGAAGCCTCCATTATACTACAATACAACTCCCGCTGATTTGTATTATATATATATGAGAAAAGGGACCTTATCACGCAGAAATTCATTCCGAGATATAGCCAATTATAGCTCACGGGTCACTACCCACTACCCCGGGCAAATGGGCAAATTTTTTTTATTACATCATAATAAACTACGGACTTTCCCCTACCTTCTGCTAAAATTTGGTGTCCTAAATCCACTTCTAACCGGTCGAACACATTGTTTAAAAAAGCCCACTCCAGGAAAAAGTTGCTCGTGGACGGACTATTATTTAATACAATACGGACAAATTACTAGATAGTATACGGTTATACGTATGTCGCCATGGTAACTAAGTTTAGTTTTATATCTAGCTAGCTAGCAGTTATCTAGCCTTTAGCTAGCCTTCAGCTAGCCTTTAGCTATCGTAACTAAGTGAGCTAGCCAGTAGAAAGTAGCTAACATTTACCTACAATAATTATCTAGCTTATTTACTTATACTGTCTAGCTAACTACTTCATTTTAGTCTTCAGTTACAACTCTACTTGACAGATAGCTAACTAGACGAATGTAGGGGAAGAATCTCCAACCATGGGAGCCATAGAATCCATGCTCCAACCCTTCGTTTCTACTTTTTCTTCGTTCAGCCTGGGGGCGTGACGTGGACGGAGGCGGAAAAATTGATTTTTAGCTTGCAGCTAGACTTCAAACGCCGTTTCCTTGTAATGTTGATTATGCTTATGTCAACTTCTGACGCCTATATCTCCGGGTCTGTAGGTCATTAGATAATGGTTTAAGGTTCATTACAAAGCTGGAGAAGTGCTCTTTCCAACTGTACCAATAACTCAAAAAATATTTTTTGCCGATAAGGTCCCTTTTCTCAGGTCCCTTTTCTCAGGTCCCTTTTCTCAGGTCCCTTTTCTCAGGTCCCTTTTCTCAGATACGGTCACATATATATTTATTGCAGCATAATTGAGGAATAATAGGCACATTTTAAAAAGCATAATAGGTAAAAGTTCAGGAATCAGAGCATAGCATAATAGGTAAAAAAAGCATAATTTACTCATCCCTAGTCATTTCATTTCGAACATTGTTTTAATTAATTCTTATTACAAGTGTGAGGCCAGATAGGCAGGTGTCTTTGTGGTTTTGTCTTTGTGGTTTTGTCATTGTATACACTAGGCTTAGGTAGATTATGCTCAAAATTTCCCCCATTATTCTATTCTGCAATGCTAAAAAAAGTTGCCCATTATTCTTGTTAATTCACCCATTATTCTCACAACATTATTGATTATTCTACTTTAAAAGAACAGTTATCGTTTGTTAAACTGATGTTTCTACATAGTCCTGTAAAGTTTGTCCCTGCTGATCTCCAAAAGTGGCCTTCAGTAGTGAACTAGAAGCCATTTTTGACACTACCAAAAAAACTGAAACATGCCACATGGCTGATCACATGCTCAATCACTATATAGTCACCAATAGTTCATGAAACCACTAATGGAATTAATGGAGTAGATCCATTTCCATCAGGACCACTTGGAGGACTTCAAAATTAGCTGTACAATGACCAGGTGCAAAAAGAGCTCAAATTATTCCCAAAATGTGTCCCATTATTCTAGCATTATGCTTGATTCCAGGCAGTCCCTATTATTCCTAAAATTATGCCAGCATAATCTACCTAAGCCTAGTGTACACACTAACTATTAAAATATGCATGTGGAAATGACAGTTTACATAAGCCTATTCTTCTATTGTGATCTCAGACTCAGAAACCTTAAAACCCTCCACCTCCAGCACTGAATAGACTACTATTATGTTCATGTATCAATATCCAAAATCTATGTGAGCAATTACCTCCCTGCTTCTTACCCTTATGTAAGGGGATCCCTAGCCCTATGCAATGATAATTTAACAATAATAATGTTTTATATTTTTAGAATGGTGTATTTATCAAGATTGGAAATTTAGCTGCTATGGCTCTAGTTCAGGGTGGTGCTGGGTTCCACATTTTATCTCAGTCAGTATTTAATTACGTTAGTGGCATGTCCATATCTGAAATTGTGGCCAGTGTGGATGAGGTTCCAGATTCAGCCGTAAGGGAAGCTATTAGTGAGGTATTATAAATAATATAATTGTCAGTTAATTATTATTATTATTATTATTATTAACATTATTAACTGTAGATAACTAATGCTAAAACCAATGAAGTTCAAGAAATTGCTCAAAAACATTTTGGATTACTGGAAGGAAGTGGATTCATTAAACCTTTTGCCAATGATGATATAACAGGCATGGTTCAAGCTATTACTTTGCAACATACACTGCTACAGTGCAAAGCAGAGCTAGATCAATTTATTGAGGGATTGAAGGCTCTAGGTGTGCTAAGTGCTATTAGAGAACATCCCAACATTTTGAGGCCATTCTTCAGTCAAACAGCAAAAAAGCTCAGCTCTGGTAATAATCCTCTTGCTGTTCAACCTGTTTAAGTCATTTTGTGTGAGAATGTCTATAGTGTTATTTATGCATCATCTGCTTAGAGATTTAATGGTTCTATTGTGTTCTTATAGCTGTCTACCATGCAGCATAGACTCTCACAAAATTCAACTTACTCACACATTCATTGCTGATTAAGCAAGTACACAGTAGATACACTTATTGCTGAAAAGTATCTAAAAATGGATTCTTGACAATACCAGTAGTACCATAGCCCCATAGTCTATTTACCATAGATCAGTTGTCTCTGAGCATAATTTGCAGTCTGCTTTATTATTTTCTCACACAGATGACATCCGTAAGATATTTTCAGTTGCATTTTCTGAGAAAGGCTCATCTGCTCGCCAGAAGGAGGAGGCAACATACATGCACTTTATTGAATACTTAGATGAATGTGAAAGAGGTACAATACTTAGTGTGTATGTGTTACTTTGATTATGAAATGAAATATTCTTTATTCAGTAACATGTACTGAAGAAGATTCAGACGAAGGTAAATCAATAATGGCGCTTGTATACTAACAATTCTCAGGATGTTCAATCAATACTGTTTTCAAAACTTTGATTTCATTCTTTGCTATAGGAGTTGTGACACTTTCCAGCATACTTAGTTTTTTCTCGGGATCAGAGGAAGTGCCGCCTTTAGGATTTCCATCCCCTCCTGAAATCAATTTTAATTCAACAAATATTTACCCAACCTCCTCTACATGTGCTGTACAATTGACCTTGCCCACCATGTATCATTCAGACTATTATAAATCATTCAAAAATGCTATGGAAATTGGTTTCCTCTGTCATGGTGGATTTGGATTGTTTAAGGCCGTTATCATTCTATGTATGTATGTATGTACCATTCATCATTTGATTTTCAATGTTCAGGGTGTCATTAAGCATTGTTACAAAAAAAATGTTCATGGTAAAGTTTAATTACAAATGAGCACACACATAATATGAGAGTGTAGCAAGATATATGTCTATTCCATGGTTATGACTGTCTCCTAAAGGTGATATTGTTTGAGACAGCTCATAATAATCTTCTGATAGGGGACAATAAGGTGGTTGAACTATAACAGAATCTGGTTCATCAGGATCAATTGAAATGGGACCATCCCAATCAATACCATATAGCTGAGCATCATCCTAAAAACAATAGATGTGTAACAGCTAAATATCCAAACATCTGTGTGTAAAAAAGCTATTTTCCTCCCTTAAAAGACTTCTATCAGATGCATACAAGTAGGGCTGGTTTGCATTTTTTGTTGGAGCATTTTAGGTAGGGTAAAGTATCAAAATCTATAATGCTGTCAAACTGGAAGTATTTTGGGGGTTGGATTGCTGAGTTTATTTGTCATTGACTAGTTTTGTCAAAGACTAAACACTCAGCATAGAGCTGCAAACTATAAATGACTTGCATATAATAATGGACATGCACTATATATATCACTTAGCACTAACTCAACAATGAGTCAATGTTAACAGGACGTGATGCACAGACTTATATACTTATTTTTAACAAGAATTTTGGGCTGAATTTCACGCAATATAGAAGATTATGTATGAGAATTACAGAATAGCATTATAGGGAACTCTACATACAAATATAGATACCTCAGTTTGCGGTTCATCTCTTATATTTGACCTTGCCAAACCAATTATCCACAGTTGATTAGGAGAAAGGGAACCTTGAATTGATAATGGATGGTTGTTCCATGCAGACTTAAATCCAGCCAGAGCTCGATTGATACGTGCAATGAAAGTAATGGAGACAAAACATGTGAATTTCATTATCCACATCAAGAATACCATTGGCTTCCATGTAAGAAAATAAGCGATAAAAAAGAACTATGCATTGAGAGAATACATCTCGCCATAGCCTTTCAATTCGTTGATTATGCACACTTCGTCCAGTGATAAAGCTCAATATATGTTCCAACATATATTGAGCTATTTTGACATTTTCTCCTCCTCTGTCTGAACGCACTCTACTGGGTAGCCCAAATTCCTATACTCCCTCCAAAAATAGGTTCAAAACTGTTTGGGATCTGTTGTTATCATGACATGAAACATATATAACACATCTACTATAACCATCAATGCAACCATGTATGACCAACTTCCACCTAAAATGTAGAATTATGTATTATAATAAATGATATATACCTCTGGCACCTACCTTATAAGTTTATGGTTACTATCAACATGCCACAGTGATCGAGGTGAAGGAACATTGTATTGATGACATGTAACTGTCTCATTATACAACCTTCAGGATCTACTGTACGTTGAGCCTCACGAATTCTATGTTGCTGAATTCGATATCCACGAGAAAGGAGATGTCCTCTCATCTGTTGGTTACTGCAAGAAGGATACTCTTCCTGAATCTCAGAAACAATTCTATGTAGTTCAGCATCTGTGAGATCAGCATATCTGGCTCTAATATAAATTCCATTTTCACTCAGCCTTCTTTCTATAGTTCTACTTGAAACACCAAGTATCAGAGACATTTGTGGCACTGTAAAGTTATTTTCAACCAGGAACTCTAATTGTTGCCTGGAGATGACAAATCGTGGTCAGCCAACTGTTCCTAAACGCATCATTGGAGGGTGGTAGTCAGACAATGAATTTTCAGTAATTTCTTTCATGTGTGACAACTTTCTGAGGGCAGTCAACACACACTGGGAAGCTTCCTCCTCAAAGTCAGCTAAACCAGAAGAGTAGTTCTTCACCAAAAATTCTCTATAAACTAACTCTAGTGTTAGTACACAATAGTCTAGTAATTCAGGAGAGTACCTCCCGTCACGAAGTACATGAATGCGAGTAATAACTCTTCTTAGTGCTTGCATACACCACAAACTCATCTTCCCGATTCTAAGTGCTTGCATGGAAACTCGTAATTCTTCCCGTGGTGGATGAACAGCTTAAAACCACACCTCCCAAACGTGCCATTTAAAACCACGCCCCATACCCAATCAATAATAATACTTAAAGGCAGTATAATTATAGCACAAGCCTGTTGCATGGATGTAAGAATCCCCCCGTTGCATGTCAGAAGTACCCCCTCTGCTCGAAAAGCACCCCCTCTCAAAAAAGACCCACGTTGCATGTCAGAAGTACCCCCTCTGCTGGAAAAGCACCCCCTCTCAAAAAAGTCATGTTGCACATCAGAAGTACCCCTCTGCTGGAAAAGCACCCCCTCTCAAAAAAAAGTCACCCCTGTTGCACATCGGAAGTACCCCCTCTGCTCAAAAAGCACCCCCTCTCAAAAAAAGTCACCCCCTCTCAAAAAAAAGGAGGTAATTTTGGCAGTTTCCACCTCCCATATGGGGTATGTAGGTATGTATGTTAGTAGGTATGTAGTAAGGTAGGGAATTATATCAAAACTAGTGTTATCTGATATCATAGTGACTTCTAAAATAATAATAATAGATAGCTACTACATAACATTTTGTGTTCAAAAAAATAACTTCACTTCTTTTCAAAGCTTCAAACAGAGCAGACTCCTTATAAGAAGGCTGTTTGTGGACAGGTCTATGCACAAAGTTAGCTGCATGTCCCATAAGCAGGTACCATGACGACATGAAATGCAAGCGGTTCAGCACCAGCAGAGAACAGATGTTCACTCTAATCACATGGTGTTGGATATATTAGTTTGCCACAATTCCAGCCCATAAGGGTAGAGTTGTTTTGTAAAATTGGCTACTGTTACTAATATTTATACACTTTCACTTAGAGCAGCTTCTGAGCTATATTAATTGAACCTGGTATAAACTCAATTCCAGTGGTAACCTAGTAGGAAGGGTCCCTCTAACAAGACACAAAACTCCTCTAACATCAGGATCTTTTTACATTGTCCATGGAACAGGCCTGAAGGCTGAAGTATGTTAAAAAGCATACTATTATTAATTTTATACAAAGCAGTTTTAGTCACACATTAATTATTGCTCCATTTACATGCTTGATATATCTTGGAACACAATGAAGGTTTCGAACTGAATAGCATTCTCTACCAACATGTAAATGGGCATACATGTTGAGAGTTTGGCTTTGGAATATTCCACCTCCAATCATTATCACACACTCAGCATGAGCCACTAGCAGTCTGTGAAGCAAGGCTATCTGTACTCGATCAGTTGAACCTGTTATTTCTGTGAGTGCAGAGTTTACTTCATTCAGAGTAATCTTTAACTTCAACAAATCTTGCAAATACTGAGAAAAATTATTAGCAGACTTGCTCTTCCAATTCAAGCTGCCGAACTTTCCAAAATCAGTGAAAAATAGAGTTTGTGTCAAATTATGATCAGCTACAATTTTTTTCCAGTCTAGTATTATTTCACCTATACATGAGTTACTTTCTGGTTGTATTGAAATGATAGATCGATTCATCTTTTGAGTTCTTAGCATCACTGCTACATATTTTACACCAAATAAATGCTTGGTTTTAAAGGTTTCGAAAAAGTTCAGAATACGTTTACTGGGCATGAAAGGACATGAAGTAAATGGAGAGTATGTTATCTTTGATATTGATTGAGGAGCAGTATTAACACTTGCCAGTTTGCCTAGATCATTATTACATTTTGATCCTCTTATGACTACTCTCGCAACACCTCTGGTTCGGACACCTTCCCAAAGATTAAATATAATGCTTGTATTCTGTCCTGTTCCTTGGAAAATTTTATCTCGAAATGTCTCTTCTTTGAAAATGTGTGATGGTTCCTTCTCGTAATCAAAACACACAGTCTTATTTATGTGAAATCCGTTTTTACTCAGGAATCTAAACCAGTCACTGTTAGCAAATTTCTTCAGTGGTTGACATCTTCTTGAGTAAAACATAGCATATTTGATCTGAACTAAAACTACATCTTTAGCTCCATGTTTTAAAAAGTACTCCAGTGATTCCAATCTAGAAAAATTAGAGTTTGAACTCATTAAATTCCAATGAGTAATATCATACAAATCCCTGAACTTCAGATATTTTTCATCCTTTGAGAACATCAGTGAAGTACTACCCCTCTTTGCTAAAACAGAAGGTTCAACTACACTCCTGATGCCCACAGAACTGGCCCAACACTGTAGATCAAATAAATTCTGAGCACCATTGCCGATTTGTTCATAGTAATCTAGACTCATAACCATAGGCTCGGTGTTCGTCGAAAATTGAGTCTGGGTCATCCTCAAATTTTCTAATGCGGTAGTTCCAGGCTTCTTTAGCGATAAGTGAGTGTTCAGGTCACCCTTCGCTACGAAAACTATTATCAAGATAACCGTACATACGGCCAATAGTACTAAAAGTCTTACGAACGCCGACAAAACTCCCTTACCCTCTCGGGAGGCCGAGTAACCACTCATCTCTCGCATAGATAGATGCTACCTTTAAGAGCTAAGGCCAATTTAAGTTTGATTGTTTACATTCAGTGGGAAAGATTGGAGGAAGTGGGATGCCAATCATCTCGCGCGCGTTAGACTACCACACTGACAGCTAAACTTTGAAACTATTAGCCAGTGTGAAAACACTACATTATTAAATAATCCAGTGCCACCAATTGTTAAAGATATGAGAACACAAAAAGAGACATTACAGACTTGAGCAGACAGATAGTAAGTGAGAGAAATAGCTATACTGAATTGGAGTAGTCCTGTCTGTAATTGGCATACATTAATATGGTGGCCCTGAAGGTCATGCCTTGCTCTAGTGGCACCCCTCCAGTGGAGGTCGCGTAATTGGCATCGCATAATCAACATCGTTCCACAGTAATTGATGGCCCTGAAGGTCGCGTTATCTGATCTGTACCCCTCCAGTGAAGGTTGCGCAATTGGCATCGCATCATTCCAGTAAGCCCCACCCCACCTAATAAGGCTCATGCATAAATATTCAAGTCGAACTTTGGACTTATAGTCTTTGCAGCAATGTCTTTTCACTGTTGTGTGCTTCTTAGGCTGCTAGTATGTTCGTATCTAGCAGTTTTACCCTGTGGTGCTTTATCAAGAAATGATCCAGAAGTCGAAGGTAGGTAGAAAAACGTATCAGGTACTTTGATGGCAAGCTGTTTGTCATTGAGTTAGCTAACTAGGTACGTAGAGGTTTATACCGTCAGTTTTTAGCTGGTCTACATCCAACCATTTCTATATGCCATTTCTAGTACACTTATGTGTAGACCATTGGTATTTTATTTAATGATCTTCTTGTGTGCCATTCATTATGTAACATCTGCTGACAATTAAAGGATCTGGAGTTTATAATTTCACACAGGGCTCATAAGGCACTATTGGGTTCAACACAAGAAATATGCTGTGATTTTAGCTTACCTTTACTTGGTTCATGGTGTCCGTGCAAGGTACTAGTGTATTCAATTCTGGATGGTAGGTAGGTTAATCGAGGTGCTTATCATAGCATGACATGGCTGAAGAAGAAAATTAGAGAAATGGGGTTGTTTAGAAGAGGCATCGATGTAAACTACACTCAATTAGCGACACTAAAAGCTACTGTTCGGGTATATTTATTCACCAATGACAAAACTATTATTAGTGTAACAATAATTATGTAGGTGGAGATAAATGGTCCTAACTGTAATATAGGCTACAGACAAATGTGGAGAATTTTGCAAGATAAATGTTATACCACTAAAAGGTAAGAGGCTTCAACATGGAATCGCTGTAGAAAAAAATGTCTTCCCTGTTAGGGTTCATAATAATGTTTGTGGTCCTGATGAGTTAAAATACCTCACTGATCTGGGGCTCTGCTAAGCCTTCACCTACTAAATATTGTACCCACTTTTTAATATTGCAGTTCAGCTTCTCATAATTCCTGGTAGCCACTATCATCAACATGATGTGGCCACCTTAGCAATATTCTGATATAGAGAACCCTGCCAGTACAAGAGCTAGGTTAAATATGAGGTGAAAATTGAGCAGAGTCAGAGCGCTATAGTGGTTTGGTTTCTCCTTATCTCACCCTATATTATTAAGGTCAGCTGTGATGATGATTATGAAGATCTTGAATCCAGATGGGATTGAGAGAAGGCATAGACATAGACTTAAGCAAAGAGTATACCAGAACAAGGTAAGTAGTTAGCAGTGATTAGCAGTCTTTCATTAATTAGAATTTTTTAGGGACCAAATTATGTGTGGCATCTAGATGGATACGACAAGCTGAAACCTTACGGTTTTGCAATCCACGGCTGTATAGATGGGTAAGAATATAATTCTCTTTCAAAAAATATTGTGGCTCAAGCTGGCTTTAACAAATAACAATCCACGAGTAATATTGTTGTATTATCTGTTAAAAGTGCTTATTAGCCAAGGTACTGGTGGACCCCCTTATACATGTGCATATAATGCATGGAGAATATTACTATGAGAACAGGTGTTCCTACAATTGTAAGAAGTGACCGTGGTGCAGAAAATTCATCTTTAGCAACCTGCCATATGCTGCTTAGGCATAGTCATAGTGACGAATTCAAGGTTTTCACTATGGATCATCTACCACAAATACTGTAAGCTTTGAATGGGTATAGTGACTATAGGAGTGACAAATATACATGCATGCAGAGAATAGAAAGTTGGTGGGCTCAACTTCAAAAATTTTGTTACTGATTATTGGATAAATACATTCAAGGTCAGACATCTTGTTCAACAACTTTCACTATAGCTATGGTGATAAATATTACTCTAGGATATGATAGGTAGGGGGGAATTCAATCCAAGTTCATCTATACACAACACAGGTAAGCTGGCCATTGCTAAAAGACAAGATTTTCTGACCATGCATAATATTATAATAATATATTATAATTTTATACATTTTGAATTATCAACAGGCACTGCTTGGGTTATGTTTATGAAACACTGATAGAGAAAGCACTTGTGCTTTCTCTATCAGTGTTTCATAAACATGTACTAAGTGCTTTCTCTATCAGTGTTTCATAAACATGAACTGAGTTCAAAGAAAGATGGAATGCTCATACAATTTGCCCTAATTGCTTATCTGGCTGCCCATCAGGAGTACCTAATGACTTGTACAACCTTCCAGAAATAAATGGTACAACAGGGTGAGGGGTGCACATAAGGCAGAGGGTTGTCTTTGTCAGGGAAACTTGTATAATAATATAATTTTATGTGCTCATAGGAACATGTGACTACAGGAAAACCTTGGATGGGTTTATTGCTATACAAACAAATGTTGTAAGCCTCCTCCACTATATCCAGAAGAATATGCCAGTGCAGCAAAAAGTATATTAGCTCAGGACTTGCATTTGAAAAATGTGACATTACTCCAAATAATGCAAACCCAGTGTACTTACATTTGTTGAGCAAATTCTCTGTGTAGCTACATATGAAAAAAAGTTATTATAGCTACATAATACTGGGTGCATGAAGCTATAAGGAGTCAAAAGGAAATACAATAGCTGTAGCTAGTTTTCAGTGGCTGTGTTGTTAGCCAATATAATATCACTAATCTGTTTCACAGCCACCAGAAATTCTTTACTGTTAGGACAGGACATAGCCTCCAAAGTGCACATCTTGGAACATATATCACCAAACATTGGTGTGAGATGAGGAGTGCTAGGTACTCGTGGGGGGTTATTGAATGATCCCAAAACTCTCATCATGATTTCTGGTCCCTCCAAGTTCAGCCAAATCCTTTTCCTGCCAAACAACTTGATGTAGAGGCAACCTAATAAATAAATATCTGCTGCTGGCCCTTGGTGACTTTTGGTAAACATTTCTGGTGCCATGTAAGGGTATGTTCCTGCTCCCCTTCTGTCACAAGTTACTGTAGCTTCAGTCAGTTGCTTAACTCAAGCAATTCCCATGTCACAATAACCACCTCTTTGTAGCCTATGCCAACCTGCATATTTTATACACAAAGGAGAACCACTGCATACATAACATCAAAATGTTGTGAAAACAAGTTTCCAGATTTTCAAACCTCAGTGCATGCCATGTCCATGCATGCATATGTAGTCACATACATACCAAAACATTTGCTGGTTTAAAGTCCTGATGAATGACAGGGTTATTTGAATGCACATAGTCCACAGCATCAATGATCTTCAATGCTATATAAAAATAGCCACACTGTCAGTAAGCTATGTAAAAAATTATGAACAAATTTAAAGTTAAAATTAATTATTAATAGCTAAGAATTGAAATGCTTGGAGAAAAAAAATTTGTCTAGATTATTTCCATTAACAAAGTTTGTCACCAGAAATATCTCTTCATCAGTTACACAATAGCTTGATAATATTTGGGTGATTCGGTTTCCTGATTCAATATAATTTTAGTTGTTAAGAATTACAAGAAAACTCAACCAAGAATATCTTACGTAAGTGTTGATACTTCTTTAGGTGTTGGCAGTGATGAAGCATCAGTATATACCAGGTGGCAGTGGTATACATTTGATAGCAACATCAGTTCCCTTATGTCGACCCTTATGAACTACTCCAAAACTTCCATGACCTATAACTTGATCAAACCCTAAGTCTGCTATGGAAATACAGGAATTAAGAAAATTAGTAAGAATTATGATGTTGTCTTAGTGAAGCTATAGCTACCTTCACTTTCCAGATTTGTATTCGATTCTGCATAGTATAGTGAATATATTATATTATACATGTACAATTATTTATAAACACATACACACAAGTACACGTACCTAAAGTTTGGTACATGTAATTACATGTACAGGAGAAGCTCAGAGTTATGAACACCAGACTTACAAACTATTCAGTTAACCAAACAGAAAAAGCCTCACTACACCCCATAAATCACTGCTAGACCATAACAAAATACAGTGAAACTTTTGGGTGCTTCTATGTGTAAATTCCATACATTACATCATTACTATAACATCTGTAATATACCTGTAGCTAGTATTCAATAAAGATTACTATAATATACCATAATATACAATAAGAATACTGTAAGGAAATTTACACATAGAAGCACCCAAACTTTACCACAGTGCATTCTTGCACATAAGGAGCAATATACACTGTCAGAAGACACATTTAAAATGAAAAAAGCAGTAATGCAAGTTGTAAGTCCAATAGATTTCAAAGACACAACGGTTACCAACATCTGCATTCCCGAGGGGTACATAACTCTGAGGTCCTACTGTATACATCAAGCATGCAATAGCTGGTGTTTTATTCATACCTGTACATGTTACTTCAAAATTGTACACTACGCCAGAAACTATGTGAAAAGTACAAAATCATAAACAAAACAGTGAACATGCATGCACACTAAATCTCCTTAGCCAGCATAATTATTATTATATTTATAGTTACTGAGTTCTCACCTCTAAAATGAATCTTGCCAGTAGCTCTGGTTTGGTGAGAGTGGCTATAGACATTATGGTGTCATTGTTTGCCTCCTTCCTATAGCCATACCATGAATTCCATATAAATTCAAGCAATATTTGGTACCCTCATGTGTCTTCTTAGGGATGCCATGACTTCTTAAAGATTCTACTTCTTCGTTGCTCTTCACTGACGCAAAATGCAACCATAACTTGCAGTTAAGCAACTATATATATATATATCTAGTAGAAGTGTGAGTAGGGTTAAGTCTGACAGTCGAAGTATATAGCATTAGTAGTAGAGCTACAATTTGCTTCCACTCTTACTTACTATTGATCCAGCAGTTCCGAACACAGTTCATTCAAAGTTGCTGTTCATTAAAATTAACAATCCATTATGCTATTATTATCCATGGAGAGCTAATCTTCACACAGCTAGCTATCTAGCTGCAAGTAAAGCTCTGGGTTGGAAATGCGCATGAGTAGGTAGAAGCGAGTTGGTTAATGGGGCGCACACTTTTGATTGACTTGTTATTGTTGTTGTTAACAACCAAAAATAAGTGTACAAAAAAAAACAACAAACAATGGAATAGGTGGTTGACGTTGACAAAGAAATTACAACTGACTAAATCAAGTTTTTGAGCAGAAAAGGGTACTGATCATATCTTCTTTGTATTTAAATTGTATATTCTTGTCATCCAAGAGATTGTAAGTGAGAATATGTCTTAGATGAACAACTTCAGAATCAACTGGCAGTCTATGTCACAGAAGTGTATCAGTTTTCAAGTATGAATAATGGAAGAATTGTATAAATTGTGTCTTTGTGGAATTAAAGAGAAGACCATGGGATGTAGCAAATAATTTACAACAGAGTAAGATCAATCTAATCAAGACAATGTCATCAGCGTAGGCAAGGGCTCCAGCAAATTCTCCAAACAGCCAACACCAGTGTTCTTAAAATTAATGTGTCAAGATAAATGGAAAAAAGATTTGGAGATAGCACACCACCTTGCCTTACCCCATTGGACACACTGAACTTATTAGAATGGGCTTTTCCCAATGAACACTAAGCTGTTGACTTGAATACCATCTAGATAACAATCTGACAACCAGATCAGGAGGACCTATAGAAAGAAATTTCTTAAAATGTAGACTGGGTTAAAGGCTTTAGAGGCATCCAGAAAACAAGCAAAGGAAAATGAACTGCATTAAAGATAATGTGAGACCACACCTTTCAAAACACCAGTACAAAGAGTAGTGGGTTTGAAGAAATTCTGAAGTTTGCAAGTAACTATTAAACTATACCACTCAACTTAGTGTAGAGGTAAGGGCAATAGGCCTGTAACTATCACCACAGGAGGAATCTTTGCCAGGCTTAAGGACAGGTACAAGGACACAGTCCTTCAGACAGGATGGGAGATGATACTATCATAATTGTGCTTATGTACACTCTGTATTGGCTAACAAGACCCCAGAATCCTATCAAGAGTCTCAATGCATGAGTAGTAAGTAATAATTATTAGCTATAGCCACATTAGTAGGTTTTCCCATAAAACCCTCAAGCCTATGAATAACATTAATATTAGAGCAGTTCAATGCTTTTTTGGCATACATAAAGTTTTAAATACACTAATTGGTGAAGAAAGAATAATGTCCTCAGTAATGAGACATATAATAATGAATCTACTGTTTTTAATCTGCACACGGACTCTATCGCTGAACCACTTGCATTCCATGTGGTCATGGTACCTGCTTATGGGATATGCAGCTAACTTTGATGTGCACAGACCTGTCCACAAACAGCCTTCTTATAAGGAGTCTGCTTTGTTTGTAGCTTTGGAAAGAAGTGCAGAGTTATTATTTTTTTGAACACAAAATGTTATTTATATATCATTATAGAAGCCATTAGAATTTGATATCAGATAACACTAGTTTTGATATAATTCCCTCTACCTTACTACATACCTATATACCTACCCACATATATACCTATATACCTTGATTGATGAAGCATGTGTGCATCTGGTTGGTAAGGATATCCCTATCAATAGGTCTATATAGTCTTGGTACTTGGCGATCACGTTCTGATATTTGTAAAGATGTTAACCACTCAAGACCTGTCCTTGTGAGTTTTTGACTGTGGCTGGAACTCTGGTCTTAGGGTAATACACCTTCTATTAATTTATGCTTAATTCAAGAACCAATGGCATCAACTTACATTGCTTAACTTTGATCCTGATTTTATTTCTTATAGTGTCAGTGGCATGGAAGATGGTCAATTTCGTAGTGGTCGCCTTTTGGGGACTGTGGTATCATATTGAAGAATTCTACAAATAGTAGCTTTTTCAAGTACAAATTCACTCACTCACCTGAACACCAAGAGGTGTGCTTCAGGATAAAGATGTGAAAAGAACACCTGATACCCTTTAGCTATAAGAAACCTTAATCTGCTCTACCAGGTAACATCCTGTGAAAATGGGCATCCACTGTCATAGGATACTGGGGGGGGAAGGTTATACCTTGGCCAGAGACCACACACCTAATAATATGGGGGGAGTGTTGTAAAGCATCATAACCTTTCCCACAACTGTGCTGAAGAGGAAAGCAGAGGGGGTTAAAAGCAGAGAGAAAAAAGTGTGTGTGTGTGTGTGGGGGGGGGGGGGGGGGGGGGGTTAGGCCTATTTTACTTGCTGGCACTATTATCTAATGAGCAAGGTTGTATTACACATAGTTGCCAACTTTTTGGAAGAGGCCACACCCCCTAACCACACCCATCACGTAATGAATTTGATTGATTATTATTAGACAGGGATTTCCCCGGCCAAATGGGAAGGTTGGCAACTATGACTGCAACATAACAGAGTTCCAGGAAGTCTTCCAAAGATAACAGGTTCCTGCTGCTGAGCTGTAAAGTGCTGTAGAATCAAAAAGACTCTCTCAGCTGCAACATATTAATCTTTGCCCATTTGGGGAGCTCCATAGTATGGCTCTTCCAACCAAGCAATTGTACTGAGAGACATCTTCACTCTAAAGCCATTTTGCTTTTTTAACAAAATTGGCAGCATTTGCTTTCAGAATTACTTCTTTCTTCAAGGCTGCCAATCAAATTCAAATTTTGTCAAGACCTAATGTAGGTGAGGTATATAGTAGGTAGGGAATTGTATTTCCATATCAAAACTAAAGTCCATTCATGTTTAGGGATGAGTAAATTAAGTTGCATATTCTTTTAGCATAATAGGCTACATTGGAGCATAATCTCTTTCAGGGCATAATTGAGCATAATAGGCTTCTTTTCATTGGCGAATGGTGTGTAGTCTATAATACTGTTTAGTGTTTACCAAGGTATCTTGTTCAGCCAATCAATGACTCCCACACATAGTCTGCATGTGTCAAGTGTGCTGTGGGTCAGGGTAGTGCTGTGGTACTACTACTACTAGTAGTCTAGCACCACAGACTGAATGGGTTTTATTTAATAATTAAGTCTGGAAAATGGATGTGGTTTACTAGGCTGAACTCCCGCTGATTTGTATTATATATAATTATGGTTTATTGCAGCATAATTGAGGAATAATAGGCACATTTTAAAAAGCATAATAGGTAAAAGTTCAGGAATCAAAGCATAGCATAATAGGTTAAAAAAATATGCATAATTTACTCATCCCTATTCGTGTTTACCTTGCCAGCGGAAGTAACTGTTGATATACCACCCACCACAAATATTCAATAATAATTGCTCGTACTAATTAATCTAGCCACGTGGACACTATTAGTGTTATCTGATATCAGAGTATCAGACAAATGGCTTCTATGATAGATAGATGAATAACCTTTTGTGTTCAGAAAAATATTAATAAACTCCACTTCTTTCCAAAGCTACAAACAGAGCAGACTCCTTATAAGAAGTCTGTTTGTGGATATTATCCACAGGTCTGTACACACCAAAGTTAGCTGCATGTCCCATAAGCAGGTACCATGACCACATGGAATGCAAGTGGTTCAGCACCAGCAGAGAATGTATGCTAACTGGGATGGCACATTTTGTGCACTGTAGTGTATGGTCACAACATCTAATCCCCCCTTAACATCTTACCCCCAAAATAGATAGATCCCTGCCATCAACTACTTCTGCAAGGAGAGTGTTTGTTTCAACAATGCACGAAGTTGGCAATTATCATAGCTACTAATATTAGCAATTAGCTAGCTAAGTGGTCACTGGTTGCTTGGGTGACATGAGTGGGTGACATGAGTCTGGTTGCTAGTTTTTCCCATAAAACCCTCAAGCCTATGAATAACATTAAAACCAGAGAAAGTCAGTAAATAAGCCTGAGTAAAATATGCTTTTAATTTTGCCTATTATGCTATGCTCCTATTCTCCTTATATTGTTGCCTATTATTCTTTCCTAAAATTTCCTAAAATTACCCATTATTCCCCATTATTCCCCATTACTCCCCATTATTCCCCATTATTCCCCATTATTCCCCATTATTCCCCATTATTCCCCATTATTCCCCATTATTCCCCATTATTCCCCATTATTCCCCATTATTCCTTAAAATAATTTTATGAGTGTTGTGCTATAGCATGATAGAAGTCTCTACATAGTCTTCTAAGCAGCCTTGCTGCTGTTCATTAAAAGTGTTGTGCAAAAGTGAAAATACTCTTTCTGAAGCAGCCGATGAAGTCTGTATCAGTAAAATAATCATTCTGGACCAGTGATGGAGCTCACCAGCATGTACACTCCACCACTTTATAGTAGATCAAAGTTAGAGTCATCAGAATTGAGCTGGGAAGCTTTAGTGAGATAGCTAGCTAATTCAGCTTTCAGGTTGGATAACAGAATTATCTACAAAAGGGAAAACAAGGTCAGGAGCTGTTGGCTGAATTTCATGCATTCTGATGGTGAAAACTGCCTTGAAAGTGAGACCACTCTATGTTCTTGAACTTCTAAATCACTATCTATTCAACACTCTACCATGACTGGGCATCACTGGCATGTCACATGTGATTATTGAGCTGAGATGGCTATGTACTAGGTGTGTAGGTGGCCAGTCATACATGAGATTGACATGGTGCCTGCCCTGAGCTCTGTAATATTACCCTATTATGCTTCAATTATGCCCCATTTAAGATTATGCCCAAATGGAGCCTATTATGCCAAAAGAATATGCTGCTTATTGTACTCAGGCCTATCAGTAAATCCAGGGCTTACGTACATCAAGTTCTAAATATACTTAGTGATGCCACATTGTTATGTGTAATTGATGCATTGAGACTCATAATGATAGGAGAAGAAAAAGCTATACATAATTCTGGGGTCTTGTTATATAGCCAATACACAGAGTACATAAGCACAATGATGATAGTATCATGCACTTACTGTATCTGCAGAAATATCTTATTACAGAAAGTTACCTTTTCTTTCCCTGTGGTTTAGCAACTGTTGTAAAGTTGGCTACTGTTACTTCAAATCTTTATACACCTTCCACCTTCTGAACTATACTGATATAAATTCAATTCCAGTGGTAACCTAGTAGGAGGGGTACCTCTAACAAGACACAAAACTCTAACATCAGGATCTTTTTACATTGTCCATGGAACAGGCCTGAAGCCTGAAGTTTAATTTTATACAAAGCAGTTAGTCACACATTAATTATTGCTCCATTTACATGCTGAATATACTGTGGAACACAGTGAAGGTTTCTAACTGAATAACATTCTCTACCAACATGTAAATGGGCATACATGTTGAGAGTTTGGTTTTGGAATGCTCCACCTCCAATCATTATCACACACTCAGCATGAGCCACTAGCAGTCTGTGAAGCAAGGCTATCTGTACTCGATCAGTTGAACCTGTTATTTCTGTGAGGGCAGAATTGACTTCATTCAGAGTCATCTTTAACTTCAATAAATTTTCCAAATACTGAGAAAATTTATTAGCATACTTGTTGTTCCAATTCAAGCTGCCGAACTTTCCAACATCAGTGAAAAATAGAGTTTGTGTCAAATTATGATCAGCTACAATATTTTTCCAGTCTGGTATTATTTCACCAATGCATGAGTTACTTTCTGGCTGTCTTGAAATGATAGATTGGTTCATCTTTTGAGTTCTTAGCATCACTGCTACATATTTTACACCAAATAAATGTTTGGTTTTAAAGATTTCGAAAAAGTTCAGAATACGTTGACTGGGCATGTTAGGACATGAAGTAAGTGGAGAATATGTTATCTTTGATATTGGTTGAGGAGCAGTATTAACACTTGCCAGTTTGCCTAGATCATAATTACATTTTGATCCTCTTATGACTACTCTCTTAGAGCCACTGGTTCGGACACCTTCCCAAAGATTAAATATAATGCTTATATTCTGTCCCGTTCCTTGGAAAATTTTATCTCGAAATGTCTTTTCTTTGAAAATGTGTGATGGTTCCTTCTCGTAATCAAAACACACAGTCTTCTTTATGTGAAATCTGTTCTTACTCAGGAATCTAAACCAGTCACTGTTAGCAAATTCCTTCAGTGGTTGACATCTTCTTGAGTAAAACATAGCATATTTGATCTGAACTAAAACTACATCTTTAGATCCATATTTTAAAAAGTACTCCAGTGATACCAATTGAGAAAAATTAGAGTTTGAACTCATTAAATTCCAATGAGTAATATCATACAAATCCCTAAACTTCAGATATTTTTCATCCTTTGAGAACATCAGTGAAGTACTACCCCACTTTGCTAAGACAGAAGGTTCAACTACACTCCTGATGCCCACAGAACTGGCCCAACACTGTAGATCAAATAAATTCTGAGCAGCAGTGCCGATTTGTTCATAGTAATCTAGACTCATAACCATAGGCTCGGTGTCCGTAGAAAATTGAGTCTGGGTCATCCTCAAATATTCTAATACGGTTTTTCCAGGCTTCTTTAGCGATAAGTGAGTGTTCAGGTCACCCTTTACACCGAAAACTATTATCACGACCAGCGTACATACGGCCAATAGTACTAAAAGTCTTGTGAACACCGACATAACTCCCTTACCTCGGGAGCCCGAGTAACCACTCATCTCCGGCTTCATGGATACTACCTTTAAGAGCTAAGGCCAATTTAAGTTTGTTTGTTTTTTCAGTGAGGAGGTGGGGTGAGGGGGGGGGTAGGCTTAGGGCTTAGGTAGATTATGCTTGCATAATTTTAGGAATAATAGGGACTGCCTGGAATCAGGCATAATGCTAGAATAACGGGGCACATTTTGGGAATAATTTGAGCTCTTTTGTCACCTGGTCATTGTTTTAAAGTCCTCTGAGTGGTCTATGGACTATCTATGGACTAATGGATCTACTCTATAGGCCTAATTCCATTAGTGGTTTCATGCACTCTAGTGGTGACTGTACAGTGATTGATCATGTGATCATCAGCCATGTCAAATGGCTTCTAGTTCAGCTAGCACTAGTCCTCCAACCATCTTCGGCTACATCCAAAAGGGTCTTCTCACTACTGAAGGCCACTTTTGGAGATAAGCAGGGACAAACTTTACAGGACTACTGTAACGTGGGCTAGCTAACAAATACAGACTAGAGACAAAAGCTTAATAATAATAATATGAGAACAGCCAACTGGTCATAGCACATGAGTAAATTAGAATGTTCCAGAACTTAGGAAACTAATTAACACTACATGAGATAATGAATATTAACACTTTAGTTACATGATGCAATGCTACATTACTCCCTCATCAAGTTTTTGTGTCCACACAAAATCAGTGAGTTACATAATCACCATACCGGATTGGAGGTTGTCGGGTACGCTGAGGATGAGCATCAGAGATTGGGGAACTAGGTATAGAGCGACATCCAATATTGTCCATACTAGTATACCCCCCAACAGAGGATCTGCCTGCAACAATATCACTGTACAAAGATGGCACGGTAGCCTTAGGGAAACCTGTAGACGGTTGCATATTTTTGTTCACTATTGATGCTTGCATGGCATCACTAGGCTTTGATCGTGACATCAGGGCTTTTGATAGATGGTTCTGCCTTGGTGGGCCATAGCAGAGCTTGAGCCGATTATGATGGACTATAAAGTTTTGTGAACCCCCTATCAGTTGTATTCTGTAGTTGACTGGTCCAGTTTTGTCTATGATAGTATAGGGACCCTTCCATAAGCTAGAAAACTTCTTAGTTCGGCCTTGTTTGATGGCTGGGTTGTATAACCAAACACGATCACCTACATTCAACTTTTCTCCTGTACTATTGCGATCATAATTGTTGCTTCTGGCGCCTGTGAGCTTCCTGTAATCGCTTCCTTGTTGTGTTATATGCTGAATGCAGCTGGCCATGTACCTCTTGTACAAATTCTGGGTAAGATGAATACTCCCCTGAAAGATTTCCCAAAATAATATCAATTGGGAGGGTTGGAGAACGACCAAAGTTCAGGTGGTATGGTGAGAAACCTGTTGTTTCATGAACAGCAGTTCTGTAAGCAAGAAGTGCTTTTTGTAAATGATAATCCCAATCTCTTTGACTCTCTTTTACCACTTTTGCTAGCATTGCTTCAATTGTTCTGTTGAATTGCTCCACTTGTCCATTTCCCATTGGATGGTAAGCTGATGTCCTTGTTTGGTCAATGTTCAACAAATTGCACACACCTTGTACAACACTGCTACAGAGATTAGCACCTTGGTCACTGTGAATACTCTTGGGGACTCCATAACGACAGATTACCTCATCCACCAGTACTTTTGCAAGTGTGGTAGCAACTGTGTCACGCAGAGGAAAGGCTTCCACCCACTTTGTGAATATATCTGTTACAACCAGGATGTATTGGTACCCTCTTTGAGAAACAGGAAGTGGTCCCATTATGTCCCAGGTGATTTTTTCAAAAGGATAGCTTGCTGTTATAGTTCCCAATGGAGCTTGAGGCTTCCTTGGAGGAGGGTTACGTCGCTGACATTCATCACATTCCCAAACCCACTTTTCAATGTCACTCTCATATCCTGGCCAGTAATATCTTGTTTTCACCTTCTCCATTGTCTTACGTAATCCTAGATGACCTGAATGATTATGCAGGTGTGTCAGGATCACCTCCCGCATATCTGATGGCACAACCAACTGGACGTGGCTGGTATTTGATGAATCTGTATACTCTCTGCACAAAATGCCATCCTTGAAGAAGGATCTCTGAAGCCCGGGGGCTACAGCAGGACTTTTGAGGGACTCATTGTTTGTCAAGAGGGTGATTACTGTTGCCAACTCAGGATCTTGAGCCTGCATTTTGAGATTGATAGTGAGTAAATCTTGAAGCTGTACAGCTCCTACTTTAGCAGGTGTTCTTGACAGGGCATCAGCATTTGTGTGCTGTTTCCCCGGCTTATAGACAATTTGGAGATCAAATTGCTGAAGGAATAACATCCACCGACTCAGACGTCCACCGGTATCTTTTAACCCTTTTAGAGATGTGAGTGGGTTATGATCAGTAACAAGTTTGCATGGGAAACCATAGACATATGGGTAAAATTCCTTTAATGCTGAGATGGCTGCCAAGGCTTCCCGTTCAATTGTTGAGTAATTTCTTTCAGACTTGTCCAGCCGCCTGCTCCAGTATGAAATCACGTGTTCTCTTCCTTCTATTTCCTGGCTGAGAACAGCTCCAATAGCCTGGTCTGATGCATCTGTCTGCATTATAAATGGCAGAGTAAAGTCTGGGTAGGCTAAAATTGGCGGTGCAACAAGCTTTTGCTTAAGATGGTCAAAAGCAATCTGGCAATCAGGAGTCCACTTAAATCCATCAGCTGTTTTCTTTGTTAACTTGTACAGAGGTCCAGCAATTTCAGAGAAATCCTTAATAAATCGGCGGTAGTAATTGGTGAGTCCAAGGAACTGTCTCAACTGTTTAATATCTTGTGGAACCTCATACTCTGCAACAGCTCTAGTCTTGTCTGGATCTGTGTGGATCCCTTCTGCTGAGACAACATGTCCCAAATACTGAACTTGTTTCTGTGCAAACTTGCACTTCGATGGTTTAAGTTTCAGGCAAGCTGTTCGAAGTCTCTGGAATACATTTCTTAATCTCTGCAAGTGCACTTCAAAGTTCTGACTGAATATAATTATGTCATCAATGTAGATGAGACACTCATCATCCACAATTCCTGCTAGAACACACTCCATTAGGCGCTGAAAAGTAGCTGGTGCATTTGTTAACCCGAATGGCATTTTGTTGAACTCATAATGTCCCTTTTCTGTTGAAAATGCTGTTTTCTCCTTATCTTCTTCCTTTACTTCGACCTGCCAGTATCCCGAGGCTAAGTCTAATGTAGTGAAGAGTGTCGAACCTTTCAGTGTATCCAGGGTGGAATCAATCCTTGGTAGTGGGTAAGCATCACGATGGGTCAATGAATTTACTTTCCTGAAATCCACACAAAACCGCCAAGAGCCATCCTTTTTTTCGAACCATGACTGTAGGAGATGACCATGGACTCTGGCTTGGTCTCACAACCCCAAGTTTGAGCATCTTCTCAACTTCTTTGTCAACCACATTCTTTAAAGCTACTGGAATACGTCTGACCTGCTGTCTGACTGGGGGTCCCTCAGTTTTAATTTCATGCTTGACAACCGAGGTGCAACCAAATTCACAACCTTGAGATGCAAATATGTCACTGAATTCATTGATCAGTTTCATCAGCTTTACCTTCTCAGACTGTGGCAAGTCACAATGTGACAGGTCAACATCTCCTTTTTTCCAAGTAGGGTAAGATATGTCTGACTCCCATTCTTCAACAATATGTACATGCTGGTGTGGTGTAAATTCTCCAATTCTTGTACCCCTGTACAACTTCTTTGATTCTGGACTAATGTTCACAATCTGTATTAAGACTTTCCGGCTTGGTCCAACTTCACTGAGTGATCGAGCAATGAGGAGGTGCTTTGGAAAATTGGAGGAATAACTTGGTTCCACTAAACCTTCTCTAACCGAAACTGTGTTTACTATTCCTTCCATATTTGCTTGGACAAGCAACACTGAACGTGCAGGAATCTCTGTAGTCTCTGCAACTCGTAGAATGATACCCTGTGGGTCCGGCTGAACTTGGCTACCACCCATAATAACTGGGACTTGTGCATCCTTAAGAGACAAACGACCCACTTGGCAGTCCAGGATAGCTCCATTACGCACCAAGAAATCTGCTCCAAGTAAACAATCAACTGATAAGTCTCTGGCAACAGTGAAAGTCTGCTCTTGCTCAAATTCTCCAAGTTTTACAGGCATTTGTACTTGCCCCACCACATTAAGTGGGTGACCATTAGCACCAACAGCTGCAGAAGCCCCTTTTGTTTGAATCAGGTTACGATAGGGCTCTCCTACACACTTGTAGTCAACCACTGATATGGCTGCCCCCGAATCCAGGATGAATTGTACATTGGCCCGTCCAAGTTTGCCATTAACCCGAACAATTGTATTTACTACATATCCTTCACCCCCTCTTACATTTGTAAACAGATGTGGGTGGTTCAATTGTTCCTGGACCAGCTTTCCACCCTTCCCGCTGGCCGGTTGAAGTTTAAAGGACAATCTCGTTTGTAATGCCCTTCTTCAAAACAGAGATAGCACCGGTTTCTTCTTGGTGGTCTTCTTGGTGATTGCTGGTATCCACCTGTCACTCGAGTAGTTGGTTTACTCTCTTGAAGTTTCATTTCTAGCTGCTCCAGGCGTTTGGCAATTGAATCCATACTTTCTTGCAGTTTTGTAGATAAGGGGTCATGATAGGACTTAGTGTTAGGATTGCTGCTCACTACATTCACAGTATCCTGTGGCATTGCACCACTTTTTGGGGTATTAAGCCTTAATGCTTCTTCAACCTCAATAGCATCAGCCACAGCTTGCTCAAATGTATCAGGTTTTTTATGCAACAAGACTTGACAACTTATAGATGGTTGTAATCCTGTTAGGAATCGTTGGCGAAGGACGATAGATTTCTTGTCTTCATCAGGAAAAGCCTGTGTGAAAAGCTTCTTCAGCTCTGATGCAAAGTCAACAGCTTTCTCATGTGTTCCTTGAGACCGTTCATTGAATAGTCTTGATGCCATTAAGGGGTCTCTGTCAATGCCAGCTTTCTTTTTGAGTGCAGCTTTGAGTGTTTTGAGATCTACTTTGTCATCATCTCCCAGATCCAAATAATAGTCAAGGAGCTTGCCTCTCAGTAGGGCTGGGAGGACAGCAAGCTGCTTTCTGGCATCCCATTCTTTGGCAGCTGCCACCAGTTCAAACCTAGTCCATGCTTGTGAAAAGTCATCAGTTTTAATCTCTGGCAATGGTATCTCAAGTTGTGTCATCTTGCTCTCTGAGATCCCACTTCTGACACCAATGTAACGTGGGCTAGCTAACAAGTACAGACTAGAGACAAAAGCTTAATAATAATAATATGAGAACAGCCAACTGGTCATAGCACATGAGTAAATTAGAATGTTCCAGAACTTAGGAAACTAATTAACACTACATGAGATAATGAATATTAACACTTTAGTTACATGATGCAATGCTACACTACATAGAAACATCCTTAATGCTGCAGTTTAACAAGTTGACTGCTCTTTTAAAGAAGAATAATGTTGGGTGAATTAGCAAGAATAATGGGCAACTTCTTTTCTACCATAATTTTATGGAGGTGTAGCTAGTCACTGTTAAATGGCCTCAATAAATTCCTAATTCTCTGACAATGCATCGAGGTTAGAAATACATTAAACAGAGTGCTTATGTCATTACTGTCTAATCCGACCACCCATGAACTGGCTTTGGATGCAGTATCTGCCTATAATGAACGGCCACTGCCCAAATCAGTCACATTATGGAGGTTTCATTAAAATTTTTCAACCTGTTAAGTTTCGTAAAATAGGAGAGGGGTGGAATACCACATGAAATTTGACATTTATCACTGCTCCAGGATCCAAGACATAAGTATCCAATTCTACAACCTACAAAATCAATAAAAACTGACTTTTTAATAATGGTTGATTGCACCATCTGTAATGAAGTTTTGTAAAGAAAGTAATTGAAATTTAATTTTGTCAGTGGCTGTAATATGTTGCTTCATTTTTGTCTATTATTTATTATTCTTAGCATCACAGCCAGTCATTTGAATGCTAGTTTGGTTGCCTATAGTTAGCTGTGAGCTATTTTTTTATGACAGTAAAATGGCAAAATGGATTTCTAATTTTGATGAACAACACTTTGAAATTAGTGGACTATGTTCGGAACTGCTAGATCAATTTATAGTAAGAGTGGAAGCAAATTGTAGCTTTACTATAGTACATGTACTAGTAAAATTAATATAGCTCAATGCGCATGCGTAGTAGAAACGAGGTTCGGTTACGGGACGCAACACTTTTGAGTGGTGGTGTATCTGACTTGGTTTGTCTGTGAAGCTGCAAGGTCGAAGTGGAGAGAGCAGTAGGTTCATTTTTTGTGTGCAGGATATCCTAGGGTAACACCTAATAAATACATGTAAAATTAAACAACCTTCAGCTTGTCTGCTGCTGCGAATAACAAACAAACAAACAAACAAAACATCAAAGACGGCTCCTTCTAGCGGTCCAACATCACCCACACTGTTCGATGCCGACAGTCAAAGGTTAGCGGCAGAAGGACGTCCTGTTGCCGACGGGCCGGGGTCTAGAGAGTACACTCTTTTGAAAAGGCTAAAGTCACTCTGTATTTTTTCTTACTTCTGACGCAACCTCTTCTGTGGAGTTTTAGACTTATACTCTCTTCCACAAACATCAGTTCCGCAGCGACCCACGCCACTCGTAAAAGTCTGTGTTCGTGTAAGCGACGGTGCAGTGCGTAGTACTTATACAGGAGATGGGGGGCTACTTAGTGTTTTACAGAGGTAAGCGAGTCTCGTTGACGTTGATAATACCGATGGTGGTATTGTCGGTGTATATGCTGATCGTTTTTTCAGTGAACACTCACTTATTAATAAACAGTCGAACAGCTACAGAAGGGCTTAAACACTCAAGCGTCTGGGAATTGATCTCCACTCCCAAAATTTCAAACAGAATTTCGAACACCGAGCCTATGGCTTTGAGTCTTGATTACTGGGAACAAGTTGGCAATGCTGTTAAGAATTTGTTTGATCTACAGTGTTGGGCCAGTTCTGTTGGCATCAGGAGTGTAGTTGAACCTTCTGTCCATGCAACTTTAGATAAGACTGTGCTGAAGTTCTTAAAAGATGAAAAATATCTGAAGTTTAGGGATTTGTTTGATATTACTCATTGGAATTTAATGAGTTCAAACTCTAGTTTTTCTCAATTGGTATCTCTGGAATATTTTTTGAAATGTGGATCTAAAGATGTAGTTTTAGTTCAGATCATCTATACTTTGTATTACTTCCGATGTCAACCACTGAAAAAATTAGCTAACAGAGACTGGTTTAGATTCCTGAGTAAAAACGGATTTCACATAAAGAAAACTGTGTGTATTGATTACAAGAAGGAAGCATCACACTATTTCAAAGAAGAGAAATTTCGAGATAAAATTTTCCAAGGAACAGAACAGAATATAAGCATTATATTTAATGTTTGGGAAGGTGTCCGAACCAGTGGCTCTCAGAGAGTAGCCATAAGAGGATCAAAGTGTAATAATGAACTAACCAAATTGACAAGAGTTAATATGGCTTCTTCTCAACCAATATCAAAGATAACATATTCTCCATTTACTTTATGTCCTTTCATGCCCAGTAAACGTATTCTAAACTTTTTTGAAATCTTTAAAACCAAGCATTTATTTGGTGTAAAATATGTAGCAGTGATGTTAAGAACTCAAAAGATGAATCGATCTATCATTTCAACACAACCAGAAGGTAACTCATGTATAGGTGAAATAATACTAGACTGGAAAAAAATTGTAGCTGATCATAATTTGACACAAACTCTATTTTTCACTGATGTTGGAAAGTTCGGCAGCTTGACATGGAACAGTGAGTCTGCTAATAATTTTTCTCAGTATTTGGAAGATTTATTGAAGTTAAAGATGACTCTGAATGAAGTCAATTCTGCCCTCACAGAAATAACAGGTTCGACTGATCGAGTACAGATAGCCTTGCTTCACAGACTGTTAGTGGCTCATTCTGAGTGTGTAATAATAATTGGAGGTGGAACATTCCAAATGCAAACTCTCAACATGTATGCCCATTTACATGTTGGTAGAGAATGTTATTCAGTTCGAAACCTTCATTGTGTTCCACAGTATATCAGGCATGTAAATGGAGCAATAATACATGTGTGACTAACTATAATATACTTTATATAAAACTAAGAGTGCCACGATGTAGTTAATCACACTTCATGCCTCTTCCATGGACAAACTCATTTAAATATAATCTTATAAAAGCTCAGGGGTGGATACAGGGGGGCTAGGGAGGCTGAAGCCCCCCCTCCAAGTTAGTTAATGATATTCATATGTACATTCCTAGTGTCTATATGTATAACAGTACTGATGATACTGTGAGAGCTAGACATGCAAATCATGTAACACTTTCGTTTGTTGGCACTGTAGCTACCATGAATGTATAATAACACTTAGTGCCAGTTAGCCCCACCCCCCCACCCCCTCCAAAATTCTGGATCCACCCCTGAAGCTATAATGACGATGATGTTGATATAGTCCAGAAACTCTCAGAGTTGGTGACTAACTCCTAACTGAAAGTGAAAATGTACAAACAATAACTGAGTTATATTTATAAAACCCTATCCTTAGACTTCCAGCATATGGGCCAGAACTGTGGCACACATCAAACAGAGAGATGTGTGCTTAAAGCCCTCCAGCCACTCTAAATATAATTATATAAGCCACTGATGTGTAGCGCTCTTATTTGGCACTATATTGCATCTATGGCATGTAAAATTCATTTTCCAAAGGGGTAGGGTGTAGGGATGATACCCCCCAGACTCCCCCTACATTGCTTGATGCTTATGCATCTCACAGTTTTGCCCGCCCCCCCAAACTAAAAATCCTAGGTAGAACACTTGTACATCTCTTTCTGGATGCAGGCCTTGACACCTTACCCAGGATGTACTCTCTACATGCTCTCATCCCATGGTGCGCCCACTATCTTCACTGTCCCTTGAAATCATCATGATGTATCTACTTTTAAGACTATTTGTGGCAACCCCAGTACGAGTTGAACAAGGCACTTTTTAGAAAATAGCAAATCTCATGAACTGAACTAAACACATGATTAAACAGTCTAGCCTATGGCCACAAAAATGTTGATTATACATGCATGTTAAATAAAATAATTATTGTTAGCTAGCCAGTTACTGCTGACTACAGTGAGTCTACCACACTATTGTATTGTAATGGATATATAGATTCTAGTTATTTACCTACATACCTAATACTATAATTATGTGCAGGTATAATACAGTAGGATGTCAGTTATCCAGACAGGTTGGGACCGGAAGGTGTCCAGATAACTGAAATTTCTGGATAACTGAAGTCATTGTACACCAATGTATTATGTGTACATATTGAAAGTACATAAAAGTGTAATATTGAATGTATTAGTCATGTTTGCAGTGCATGTAATCACTGATTTTTGTCATTTTCTATCTTTTCTTCACTGCTTCCATGAAAAGGCCATTAATTAATTACACTGTACTGTACATGTATGTACAGTACACCTGTTCTGGTTAACTGAAGTTTCTAGATAACTGGAGTCTGGATAACTGACATCCTACTGTAATGTACTGTTTGTAACCTGCATTGAATTCACTTCTTTGTATGTGTATTTGTAAAAAAAAAAAAGCACTTAATGTAACTTGTTACAACCACTTGTAGCTAACATAATAATTATAGTGTTTGCATGTTCTCGTTGTGTCATGTTATGTTCTGATTGGTCAGTGTTTGCTATAAAAATAGACACTGTCCAAGTCTGTCAAGTATATAGTTTTTAGTTTTTTTGTCTCATCTGTTTCTCAATTTGAGATAGAAATGGGCAATCAGTTCCTCCTGGTCTTTCACAAACCAATAATAATAAGTTATGATGTATATTATAAGACAGTGTAGTTAAATACTACTAAGTAGAACTTCTGTAGTATAATGTATATAGTTGTCAACTTCTATATAAACATTTAGCCACACCCCTTGATCTGACACGCCCCTTTGCGCGTGCGCAGGTAAATAATAAAGTAAACAAGCAAGTAATAGCATTATTTCATATAGTCTCTTTGCAGAAGTAGTGGGCATACTTGATGGCAGAGATCAATATTATAATATTTTGGGGAGATATTAAGGGGATCTGCTCCTGGATTAGATGTTATGACCACACAGTGCACACATTGTGCCATCTAGGGGGGGGGTTATGTTCCCTTTGAATTCTAGGTTCTCTGAGATGTAACAAACAGGTTTTTGATAGGCACAATGTCCAGAACATACATTACAACAGATTGGTACATGACAACATAGTTATACCCTATAGGAAGAAGTGATAACATTTAACAGTCCCATACCTAGAGCAATCCATCATTGATAATTGTGGCTGGGATTACATGATCATGTTATTATTACTATTATATTATATACATTGATGATTGTGGCTGGGGGGGGGGGTCGGTAGCATTTTACACACATAATGCATAATATAATTATACTTTTTTTTCTACACTAACAACCTCCAGTGAGTCTGAAGATATAATAGTACAATTTTGACAATAGTTATTGTGTCAGCTACACTCTAGCTATGGACCTATGTGCATACTGACAGGACACTGGTGTTGTAATCTGTAGACGGTGATCAAGGTCACTTGTCATTGTTATTTGTAACCATAACCCATAACTTGTATATAGCACCACTTGTAACAAACAACCACTGTTTGTCACTGTTTTGTAGAAACTTCTTGTCTGTGTTTACCCTCTTGTGATTGGTTGTTGTGTCATATGTTCTAGAAGTCCCTTCTGATTGGTCAGTGTTTGCATTTTGCATGTTCCATTTGAGTTTAAGGTGGCCACTAGTTCCTCCCAGGTCCTTCCCACAATTAATTAAACAAACTGTATTCACATTATTATGCTCACAATTAACTTAATAAAAGCACAAAAAGAGATAAAACTCTCTCACTAACCATCTCTTTACTGAGTTTTTAATACTGTTCTATTTCCCTATACATCCAGAACATAGTAATTCTTTCCGAACCTAGCTGTGGGATAAACCGGTGGCTGTTGGGGGTCAGATCTCTGATGTTGGCCCCTCTCTCTTCCACGGGATCCTGAATGAGGCCTAGTTGCTGGATGGTATTGTCTTTGAGTATTGTTGGGAAAAGTTTCCATTCTTGGATGTGATTCCATTCTGGATCTTGGATCCATTTTCTGGTCTCTTTGACTTGGCATGGAACCTGAACTGCTGTTTCTTATACGGTAATTGGACTCAGGTGCAAAATTAGTAACATCATCAGCAGTGGCATATACAGGCTCTTGCTTGTTATATGGTCGAGAAGGTAGGTGAGTCATAGGATCTAATTCCAACCTCTGGAAATTATCTCTTTCTTTCTTTACATTCTCCCTGTCCCAAGCCTCGTTATTTGAACGCTGGATCCAATCCAGGACTTTAAATTTCCGCATTTTTTCTTGCATATCGAGTGACTTAAGATGGGCTTGGAATGATCTGTTTTCCATCTGTGTTTGAGGTGATTGAACCTTCCTTTCCTTGTGTTGATGTTGAGTGAAAACCGAAGGAGATGTTGGAAGTGAGTCATCACTGAGGGCTGTTGATGATGGCAGTGGTTCTCTGTAAGATGATATATGCTGTTGTTGCCTTCTATTTCCAGAACTGAAGGTCTGTGCTCTCCTATCTGTTGGGAACTACAAGAGTACAGCACAAATGAGACAGATAAAAATCATGGTACTTGTCATATATACTGTATTTATACTAATAGACTATAGTGAGAAACCTTGTTCTCAGAAGTTTTAACCACAATGATGTATAGAACATTACTAGTTGTGATGTGTATAAGTTGTTGTTGTTGTTGTTGTTGTTGTTGTTGTTGACTTGAACTGAGACCAATCCATTACTTAACACATTATTATTATTGTCCAGATCAGAAAGTTCCTCATTTCAATTGTAAATTCCCTTAATCTCATTTCAAGGGGTTGGGTTAACTTTTTTGGCATTTAATTCATCTTATAGGGTACAGTACAGGGTTGGTCTTTAACCACACTAATTTCCTGTACATGGAAAGGAGATGGTTTGGAATTTAAAATTAGCTATTACTATGTAGCTAGATAGTGAATCATGTGGGAGGGCATAAAAATAAGATTTTCCTGCTGACCAAATCCCTCCTTGAAATCACTTCAAGAATTGTAATGTAAACCACAAAGCAATATTCCACTCTTTAAGGACAATAAACTGCTAGTACATACCTACCAACTATCCCGGCCACACCGGGAATATCCCGCAAAAACTACTGCTTTCCCGGTATCCCGGTACAACTGTGCAATTCCCGGCCTTTCTTTCTTCTCTGATATTCTTTTTTATCTCAATAGCTCAAAATTATTAATTTTTTTTAGTAGCTCAATTGAATTTATGGTATATAACTAGTTAGCTAGCTATGTTCGATCTCTTGATGCACGCCCACTTTATTTAGCAGCTACCTATGTTATAGCTATTTGCTACATATGATGTCTTCGAGTTCTAGTTTTTCCTCAACCAGCAGTGGAAGTCTCAGTCCTCCTGCAAGAAAGAAAGCAAAGCACTCTCATGTAGATAGTAAGTACCAGTCTGTGTGGTCCTATAAGTATCGAGTGAAGCCAAGCAGTGTTGGAGAATCCTATGTCTTTTGTACGGTTTGCAATGGATTTTTCAGTTGCTGGTGGAGGTGTTCACCAAGTAAAGCGGCACTGCCATAGCAAGAAACACAGTGACAGAATGAAGGAGCTGCAAAGGCAGCCAACACTGCAGACATCCCTAATGAACCACAGGGCAGCCCAATAATTTCATGATGAAGTAAGTTGTGCTGAGCTTTACTTTGCCAGGTTTGTTACAGAGCACACATTTACTGTTGCTGACCATTTTAACAAGCTCTGTTCACTGATGTTTCCTGATAGCAAGATTGCAGCTTGTGCTCATACTAAAACAGCTGCTTTGGTAACTCATGCTCTAGCACCAGCAGTTAATGAGCCTGTCATCAAGGCATGCCAGGAACTACCATTTACTATTCTATGTGATGGTGGAAATGACAATTTTGAAAAGAAGTATTTTGGAATCATGGTTAGGTTCTGGCACAAGCAGCTGGACATGGTTGTGACCCAATTCCTGGATGCACCAATTGTGAACATTGCTACAGCAGAGACTTTGTTCAGGGCAATGTCTGATACAATGGAAAAAATATATATCAAATGGGCTAATGTCATTGGATTTGCCTCTGATAGTGCTAATGTTATGGTTGGCAGAAGAAACAGTGTGCTAAGCAGGGTTATGCAGAAACAAAGTGATGTATTTTCCATGGGTTGCATGTGTCACCTTGCTGCTTTGTGTACATCAGCTGCTCTGAAGAAGCTACCAGTGTCTTGCTTGTAGATGTTTTCTATCATTTTAAACATTCATCTAAACGATGTGAAGAATTCTCCATCATTCTGAAGGATTTTGATGGAATTGCTCCAGCACGAGTGCTGAAACACTGTTCAACCAGATGGCTGAGCCTTGAGAGAGCTGTCAAGAGGCTTCTGCTCTTGTGGCCTGCTCTCTTTGCCTACTTTAACAGAGAATTGGACAAGTCTGACAAGGACCGTGTGAAGCGTGTGGAGTCAGCCATGGGAAAAGTGGATACTAAATTGTATTGCCATTTTGTGGCTTTTGCACTGAAGCCTTTGAACTGCTTTAATGCTGCTTTCCAAACTTCAGCCAGTAAGATTGGTACTCTGCAACAAGATGATGTTTGCAATCTTCTCAGAGGGTTTTTGTCCAACTTTATTCAGCCTGAACTTCTGTCAGCAACGCCAAATGATAGAATTCATATTTTTGACTACGAAAATGTTGCTAATCAAGTTTCAAATGATGAAATTGGAATTGGCACTGCTACTAGATTGCACCTAATTGAAAATGCAGATGAACTGGAGGGCACTCAAAGAGAAGAGAACTTCTTTCAGTCAGTTCGGGGATTTTAAGTTGAGTGTGTGCGAAAGATTGTATCAAAGTTTCTATTTACTGACAGAATAGTCAGTGATCTTGGTATGCTCAACCCACAAAACCGTTATAGTGTCACTTCATCTTCAGTTACAAGGCTACTCAATTGCTTTTACAAGCAGTGTTCAACTGATGTAATGGATGAACTACTGAAAGAATGGCATGAGTACCAATCACTGCCTGACAACCAGCTTCCTAAGTATAGGTCACTTGAAGACTTTTGGGCCAGTATGGGACAGTTGCCATTGCCTGGTGGTGAATCAGGTGTTAATCGGTTTGGTAATCTATCGAACTTGTGCAAATTGTTACTTGTTTTTCCTCACTCCACTGCTGACCCAGAACGTCTTTTTAGCATTATTAGTAAAGTTGATACTTCTCAACGTAGCAGTCTACTGCCATCAACAGTTTGTGATATTCTGTCAGTTAAACTCAATGTGGACCAAGACTGCTACCAAAGTAAAGAACTGTTCACACCATCTTTGCTTCGTCAGGCAAGAAGGGCAACTACATGTTGCCTTCATGATACATAACTACTAGTGATAATGCCATTATATTATTATTATTATTATTATTATTATTATTATTATTATTATTATTATTATTATTATTATATATACAACTAACAATCATTTTAAAAAATTCCATTACTTTAGCTATCTATGATCAAGCAAAATTGTTTCAATTCAAGCAAAACTTGTTTTGTCAAGCAAATCAAAATTGATTGGTTGGTAGGTATGCTAGTGTAATCTGAACCATCCAGAGATAATAGGATAAGGAACATTTTACCCTTTAAAGCTTGGGAGTCATGAATCCCTGGAACATTAACCCTTTAAAGCCTACGTGAATCCCTGGAACATTAACCCTTTAAAGCCTACGTGAATCCCTGGAACATTAACCCTTTAAAGCCTACGTGAATCCCTGGAACATTAACCCTTTAAAGCCTACAGGAATCCCTGGAACATTAACCCTTTAAAGCCTACAGGAATCCCTAGAACATTAACCCTTTAAAGCCTACTGGAAAGAAATCTTAATAGATTTGGTGATTTGGGAAGAGTGGCACCAATAGAGGTTGACCTACTCAAAGATGAAATAGAGAAGTTAAAGAAGAGATATGTGCCTTTCCTCCAAGGTTCCATACAGAGGTAGACTACCCACGATCCAGAATTTCAAAACTGACTATTGATTGCGAGGTAATCATGTGGTTTAGTTCCCCTCACCACTCCCACCTCACTCACTCCTCCCACCACCACCATCACCAAAAATTCCTATACACACAATGCCATGATCCTGTTGATTATAATTCCCCAAGGGATGGAGCCTAATTTTGGAGCCTAATTTTGGAGCCTAATTTTGGAGCCTAATTTTGGAGCCTAATTTTGGAGCCTAATTTTGGAGCCCATTTCTTCATATCCATTCCTAATCTACTTTTCCTACCTGAAATTGTTGGTGTTCACGTTCACGTACTTTGTACCCCCTGTGGCCAAAAAACCCTTCCACATTACTACTCTCAATAGGCCAATGCTGTTGGCGTGGAGAAGATGGACTCCTCAATAGATTTCCTCCATGATACCTCCCCCTTTCGACTCCCTGGGGGTAGACAGGAACCGTTAAATCGCTTTGAGCCTGGGGGGTGGTGGGAGTAGATCCATGAGATGAATTGCTATCATTTTGCTGATGTAAATGGTACTGATGATGAACATCATTTGGCATCTGGCCACGAGGCAAACTGAAAGCTTTTGGTCGATGTTGATGTGATGGGGGTAGCTGAAACTCTTCAGATGGGGAACCTGGTTTTCGAAATTCATTCATCTGCTTAGAGTGATTTTCATAATTGTGGACTTGAGAGACTTGGTGCTTAGAGTGATATGAATTTGCATGCACTGTCTGTGGTAAGCCATCAAAATTGGGACCTGTTTTTTTGGTTAATGCATGACGTTCTCGATGTTCTCGTTCTCTATCAGTTTCTCTGTAGTTGTCATCAGTTATGTTCACTCGTTCAACAGATTGTGAGTTACTAGCCTCTAGGACAGACTCTGTAATCTTGACTTTGCTGAGGGAATCATAGACTACAGATTCTTTTGGTGCATCTCGATGCTCACTCATATGGGATGGGATGTCCCTGTCATTAAGATGTTTCCTGTTACTGGAATCTGAATGCTGAGACAGATTTTGCAATGTTTGGTTATCAGCACCATCTGCTGAAAAATTACGGACTCTATTCATAAAGTTAGCAATTTCTGGAGGCAGATGAGAAGACGTGGAAGATTGTGTGGTGTTATCATTGGAAAGAGGAAGCTCAACTTTTTGCCGAGAAAACATTTTTGGATCATACTTTCCCTTTGATTTTGGACCTGACCGACCATCATTTCGAAGTTTTTCATCTTGTTGACGTAAAAAGATTTTACCTTCATCTTTAGAAGTTAAAGATGAAGCAACTTTGGGAGGGGGAGCAACTGGAGAGATGTCAAGGGGTTCGTTTTCGAATTCATCTCTGTATCCTTGACCTTGACTCTAGAGAAATAATAATTATACTGTAAATCTCGAGCTGAAATTTCAAATTTTATTTTGGAGACAGTACCGTTTAATTCAGGAATGATTCTGGCTTCCGAAAAATACTTTAGAGAATTCAATATATCATTACATCACCAGGAAAGTAAAACAGCTATTGAATGCTAAATCTATTTTCAGTTGTTTTGCTGAATGAATGGATTATATGTACCCCCATCCGGCCTTTGTCTAAAGATACAACTCACCCTTTTACAACTTCTTGGAGCTACACCTGGCCTACAATAAGATTTCTTTACCTCTAATTCTTGGGACAGAGCCATGAGATGTGCTGGGGGAGGAGGAAGATTATCAGAGCTCATCACTTCTTGCAGTATCTAAAGTCCCACATTGATATGATTGTTATAATATTGCTTCTATAATAATTACCATGGATAGTTATGAGATTCATCAGCAACTCACTATTTTGTAATGATATCAGTATGCAAGCATGGAATTGGAGAAGAGATAGTTTATAGGGTGACAATACCCCTATCTAACAACCCCCTCCAACCTTTATAGGATGTGGGGAATCAGAACTAAACTTACATCTGCCAAATTATCGTCATCAGCAAAAGCTTCTGGTTTGCGTTGAGGAGAATTCATCACATCAGCATGGTGTTCATTTTTGTAAGATGATGGTGATGAAACATGCACTAAAACTTCGGGATTTGATATCTTATGTCCTCCTGATTTTGAACCCACAGCCAATGCATTATCTCTGTTGGTCTTCAAATTGGCTGAGGTTGTTTCCTTAGTGTTCTTGGTAATGGAACGACCATGTTTGCTCTCATCCAATTTTTGATCATCTCTAATCAATGCATGATGATGGAGGACATTCTGCTGTATTTTGCTATTTTTCATCCTCTTTTGCATTTCCTGTGCATTGTGAGATGCTTCAAAGTTCTCTGCTACATCTGAGGAAGGACCTTGGACCACCAGTTTAACACCATGAAGGTCTTTTTTATTGGATTTCTGCTGTGTTTCAGGTTGCGAAGTTTGTATATTCTGGATAGTTTTAGATTTCAAAACTTCACCAAAGGAACTGTTAGCAGTTTTTGCCTTCATATCTTGTAAATGGCACATACCTTGTTCCGGCTTCAATTCTTCGGAAGATATCTGGTTGGCACCGACTCTCTTGGAACTTTCAGCAGTGGCTTCTGACACCATTGCTTCTACTCCACCCATTATCTCCTCTAGCTCCCTCAGGAGATCTGGAGTTTTGGAACGAGGTGGCAACTCATCCTGATTCCCATGCTGTTTATCATCCTGATTTTCATACTGTTTGCCACCGGAGTCAATCGGGCCTTTAAAAGCACTTGAATGACGAGGTGAGGGGTCTAAGTGAGTAGGTGGCTGACGTAACCCTAAAATAACCTGGGCACGCTCACTATCTGGTGAGGGAGATTTGTAGGGAGGAGGAGCAGGAGAATTCGGAAGAGGAAATTCGTTAGTTTCTTGAGCTGATTCAGATTCCTGCATTTGGCCGTGTTGCTGCTGGTGAAGCTGTTTAGGGGCATGTTTGGCCTGCGACCTATGATACTGGTCATGTGATACTTGATGGTGGTCAGGTGACTTCTGATGGTGCTCATGTGACCTTTGGTAAAACCTGTGATTGTCCTGTGGCATCTGATGGTGGTCATGTGATCTCTGTTGGTGATCATGTGATCTTGTCTGGTAACTATGAGACCTCACAGGGTACCTGTTGACATCCCTATCATTTTGTTGCTGGTAACCATGGTGATTTCCTACGAAGAAACCATACGAATCCTTATGATCTAACCAACCATCTTTCCCTTCAAAGTTTTGTTGCATTCTTTCCTGATCAGTATCATCTCTTTCCCTCTTCAACGAGCTTGAACTATGCGGAAGGGAACCACTAGACCTAGTACTCCCTTGACCTTGGCTTAGCTGGGAAACCTTTGCCTCTGGAGTTGACAAACTTCCTTGATTGTACTGTAAGTGCTTGGTGTCTGGTGAAAGTGGCAGGTGATGGGAATGAGATGAAGAAGATTGTTCTGGGCTGTTGGCACCATCCAGAGAGTGTTCTGATGGACTTGACTGGTATGCTCTGTAAAAAAATAAGCAAACAACATGATAATGGACACTGGGTTACTGCTTTCTGAACAGACTAAGAGAATCATAGCAATCAATACATCATATAGCAATAGTCCTTAATAAGTTGGAACTTGTGTAGTGGTGTAGCTAAAAAAGTGTGATTAGTGTCCCCTTTCTTCAATTGTGGATGGAATTTTACTGTTTTCAAGGCACTAACAGCAGATAACAAATATTATAGACACAATATTAGAGACACAAATATTATGGAGACACGAATATTATAGACACAATAGAGAGAATAATATTATAGACACAATAGAGAGAATAATATTATAGAAACACAAAATATAGAGACACAAATATTTTAGAAAGACACTTATTTAGGTAGGAAAAAACCATCTCCCCACTATAAATAATGATAAGAGGATCATACTTCCAATAATATCTATATTGTTACACTTAAGATGCAATATCTAACAATTCTATTTATTACTCTCACTGTATGTGCTTTTGAGTCCATTTGAAACCTTTTTTGGTATGACTTCTATAATATGCCTTCACTGCCTTGAAAGACATCACTAAAACTCCAGAACTTCTTTATAAACTAAGATACTCTTTATAGACTACAAAACTTCATAAACTACGAAACTCTTTGTAAATTATGAAACTTTTCATGAGCTACAAAACTCTTCAGAAATTACAAAACTCTTCATGAGCTACGAAACTACTCTTTACATTCAACCTTAACTATAATTATAATGCAAATGCCTGCTAACTAGTCTTCATGACCGAATTATACTCCACATTAATTACAATCACATAAATGCCTGTTCACATAAGTGGAATGCTTCAAGATTAAAGTTTCATAAACATTGTAACCAAATAATATCCTAATATGTCTATATAGAACTGTATTTTGGGAGTTTATAACATGTTATCCAATAATTTAATACCTAGTTAATCTTCTTGTTGATGGGTGAAGTACTGTAAACTGGCTGTGATTGAATATTACTGTTTAGTCTTCAGGTTACAAGTGCATTGCAGAGGGCAGGGGGAGTGACTAAAAAGAATTTTTACTCAGCCAGAGTTTATAGCCCCAGCAATTGTTTATGATATCCTATTTCTCTTTATTATTGTCTTGAATATTTCACATACCATATAATAGTCTATTTAGTCTAGTCATGTATGTTACGATGTCCTGCACATTAAACCATAGTTCTGCATATTCCTGTATATTATTCTCCTATATGCAGCAGTCACAGGTAGAAATTAACATTAAGTCACCAAAGAAAGAAAGAAAAGAAAAAAATTGGGGGTGGGGTGGGGGATGGGACAGCATCTGATTTCAAAAGATACATGAAAATATTTTTTTAGAAATCTCTAATGTTTCCTTTCTACCAGTGAATGCCACATAACACATAACATTATTTTTCCAATATGAGCCTTGCATATTCTTATCCAATTAGTAGCCAGAAAAAAATTTACAATTAATACTTCATTAATTTCACACTGTCACTTTATTTTTGCCATATTGACTATTAGCCATATAGTTATTTATAGTTATATTATCTTGAATTAGTCTCAAATACCTCAGATATGTGGTAGTTAATTGTGTAGCAACAGCCAGAAATATTTGAGTAATTATGCCTCATTAAAATATTGTATTACCATATCCATAGAAACAGAGGATAAATGGTTCCCTGGAGCATCATGTGCAGATGTTTCTAGTCAGGGCTACAATTTATTCTGATAATTAACTCAAAGGCTAATCTGAAGTCACACACTGTTATATTTTTCTAGAAAGTTGCACCAAAAATTGTTAATGGTTTTTCCTAACAAAAATATTATGCTGTAATAAAAATTAAAGGGAGGAGTGTAGTGTTTATTATCAACTGAAGTGATAGACAAATCATAATCACATTTTCAGCTAACCACAGTCCAGCTAGTCACAGTCAGTCACATAGTCACAGTCAGTCAAATAGTCACAACCAGTCAGTCAGTCACGTATTTCAGCCAGTCACAGTCACGTATTTCAGCCAGCCAGTCACAGCCAGTCACGTATTTCAGCCAGTCACAGTCAGTCACGTATTTCAGCCAGCCAGTCACAGCAGTCACGTATTTCAGCCAGCCAGTCACAGCCAGTCACGTATTTCAGCCAGCCAGTCACAGCAGTCACGTATTTCAGTCACGTATTTCAGCCAGCCAGTCACAGCCAGTCACGTATTTCAGCCAGTCACATATTTCAGCCAGTCACATATTTCAGCCAGTCATGTATTTCAGCCAGTCACAATCAGTCACGTATTTCAGCCAGTCACAATCAGTCACGTATTTCAGCCAGTCACAGTTAGTGCTATAGCAACCATGGCAACTGAAACAATTATCTATCTAGTCTCTAGCAGGGATACCTTTTATCACTCATAACTTAATTAACCCTGCTCAATAAGCTCCTGGCTTGAGCCATACCTACACTGAAACTATATCAAGTCAACTTAGTGTCCTACAACATCTGAACTTGACTCTAGTGTATCCTACAACAAACAACATTAATTAATACACTCTAGTTCAATAATTATTCTAAAACTGACAGAGAGGTTCTAACTACAATTGGATAAACACCAGAGGCTATAGTTAAGTGGTGTAGTCATGAAACCTTCCAAGAAACATTCGGAGTTAAAAAAAAATTGCATCAGTAAGTCTTGCAGGAATAGAATCTCCACACCTTGGTCTTACTTGCCAACAATGTTTATGGAAAATTCTGGACTAAACATGTAATTTTGATAGATTTTGCTTGAGTAATGCTGGACAAGCACAGCCTATGCTGCCATCAATGGAGAAGGGGGAGGGGTCATTTATGATGATAGGGGGAGGGGCCATTGGTGATGATAATATTATTGTTTATCATTAAATTTTAAACAAGAGAAAATGTAGCAGCAAGAGCCATTTCACCAAATAAACTTCTCTTAGTGGCTTCTTTTCAGATTTAAGAGGTGCCTTGATCAAAATAACTTGTAGACATCACTCAGACATCACTCAACTAAAAAGTAGCTACAGTTGTTCACAAATCACATGAGTAAAGTCACAGAAGATCAACCTTATTTATACAGTCAGACCTCAAACTGACGCATAATGAATATTGTTAATGCATTGAAAAAAATCCTCAAATGCTGGACAGTTTGCAATTTGATCATGATTCTCCTAGACCATAGTGAAACTTGTCTGCAATGACCACTCTCTGGGACAAAAACTTAATAAAAAAAAGTGGTCTCTATATTATCAGGTATAACCAAGTGGCCTATATAGACAAGTGATCTTATTAAACAGGTTTCATGCTAGAAAAAAACTATTATTAATTTTTGCAATGGTGGCCTCACCTGAGCTGTTGCTCCTGTACCCAAGTTTTAACCAGGCTCCTCCCACTAGTATTCTGCCCATTGTGTACATGACCTTTGGTGGAAGAATCTGGTAAATGAGGAGAGCTTATTCTTGGAGGAAATTCTGCAGCTGGAGGAGAAAGGTCAGGGTGTGTGGCATTGCTTGAGTGGAATGAGGAAGGAAGAGTTCGAGAGTTGGAATGAACTTGAGACTACAAAAGGTTTTACATAATAATAGTATTTTATATAATGTATTTTATAATCATTATAATTAGAATAGCATGCCCTTTTTAAATGCCTCCACTCCCCCTAATCATGAAGCAATCTTGTTTCCAAATGAACACCATTAAATTTATATTAATACCCACCAAATGGATACCCAATATTGTGTCTAGAGAGTAAAGAGGCTCTCCTGGTACACAAAGTCTCGTGTTTAGATAAGAGGTTATAATGTCTTACAGTAGCAAGACATAATCTGTGTGGCTTATCAGTGAAGACGTTCAATAGAGAAGTGTAAAAACATTAAGAACTCTCTATTCCAACCCACTGTAATGAAAGGACACTTGGATATGATCCAAATAACAGCTTGTGTAATAGAATTTCATCAATGTTATTCCTCTAACATGTTCCAAAGTGTCCAGATGAGAGCCTCTGCATTATTACTTTCTTACACTATATTTTCCTCTTCTCATATCCTTTGAGTATCCTGAAGCCCCACCCATCTCAGTCTGACTCCACCTACCAGAACTAGAAACTGGACTATTTTCCCCACCCAGTTCATCTGCAAGGTCTAGTAGGGATCCTCCCATATCTTGAGACAGATCACCAACATTACTAGAGCTGCCTTGTTCACTGTGATGAATGGTATGCCTTGGACTTGACATGGTGTGCCTTGGACTTGACTGCAGCTGACCACTTGCCGAGTGAAATCGGAGCCGATATTGGCTGTTATAATTACGAGGAGGAAGGCCAGGAGGTCCCTCGTTGGATGTGGCTATGCTGGACACATGGTCGGCAACATTAGTGCTATTCTGCACCTTCATTTCTTGGTGACCGTGATCGTTATTCTCCATCACATGCATCTTATACCCCTGGTACTTGTATCTTGGCTCTTTTTTGATCGGGGGAGGAGCTTGCTGACCATGGTGATCAAGGGGTAGACCCTCTTCATCATGTAGATTGGGTATTTCTGGTACTGTGAAGACATCATTGTTCTCATCTCTGGGAGAGAATGGCACAAGGGGTGACAAGTTTTCACTAGTTGATGTAGAAAGACTCGTGAAGTCTCCGGGACTTGTGGGTGTGTCACAGAAGCCTCTCCCTGTAATGTATTATGTGGGACATAAACTTGGTGTTGCCTTTATGGGGCTTTTTCTCCAGATTACATCATTTGTCGATTAATATTATCGTGTATTGCATACTCATTTTATTAATTGTACCACAATTAATCTGAATCTGTTACACAGAGAAATAGCCCTTTATGGAAATGATCATTTCTACTACTAAAATTAACATGATATCACTTCCCTGCTGTCTCTATGGCAACAATCAATAATTCTACTACAATAACATATCACTTCTCTACTGTCTCTATGGCAACAATCATATTACTTATGATGTCACTTCCACTAGAACATATTATAGATTGATTTACTCTATTAGGTAGCTAGTCCCCTGATATTGTCTCTATGGCAACTATTGGCTACAATGGTGTCATCTCTATTTTTAGAGATAAAAACATTGTTCTTGGAAGTGAAGGGGATGTATGGATGGATGAGGTCACAATGCAAAAAAGGAAGAGAAAGAAACTAAGTAAAAGGAAACTTTGACCATATTCCTTCCATTATAATATATCCTCTTTAATGAGAAGGGCCTTGAACTTCCAGTAGCTAATGGCAAGTACAAACAGTGAAGTTCTTCAAATCCTCTTCTTTCTCTACAAATCATCCTGTTATTCAAGGGAGCTAGTGTCAAAATTTGATTACAGAATGATTTTTAGCCAGTGTAAAAGCTTAATATAGAATTTGGAGCATAGTGGCACCTCAGAATGTCTGGACAGGATGATACATAGGGAGGGAAGAGCATTGGAGTATAAATTTCTGTTTATACTTACCATTAGCTACTGTAAGTTCATCAAGGTCCATCTCACTAAAGCAAGATAAGTAATGGGAGGGAAGGTTTGTGTTATGCAGTATACTATAATAATATTCACTTGTCTTGTTGGTGCATTGTGACCTTATTCATTCCTACAGACACTTTATTTCTTTTCCTCTTAAGTAAACCTTACATCATGCCTATAAACCACACCCATACACCACATCAATACATCAAAGAGACTCATGGTCACTACTTTTCGTCTTCATAAGTAAGGAGGTACAAGATTAATCATTAAACAAAATAGTTGTACTGGTCAACACAGGTTATGATGCGCTCCAGACAGGCCTACATAGACTGGCTGGAACACCTCCCCCATCCCCAGTCATGCAGACCTACCTAGACAGGCTAGAACACCTCCCTGTTTTATTATCCCATCCCAGCCATGCATAGGAGGCCTACCTAGACAGGCTAGAACACCTCCCCCAACCCCAGTCATGCAGGCCTACCTAGACAGGCTAGAACACCTCCCCCAACCCCAGTCATGCAGGCCTACCTAGACAGGCTAGAACACCTCCCTAGTTTATATCCATCCCTCCAGACAGGCCTACCTACACAGGCTAGAACACCACCCCCATCCCCAGTCACACAGGCCTACCTAGGTAGACAGGCTAGAACACCTCTCTGTTTTATACAAGGAAAACTCAGTGAAATTATCATTACAGTGATACACATACCTTCACTTCTTTGCTGTGTGAGAGCATTTGTGTTAGGATTATAGTCTGGCAATTTGTGAGGAAGACTCTTTGTCCTCTGAGGTTTACTTTCAGCACTTTCTGGACTGTCTTCTTGAGAAGTTTTGAGGGGAGTTCGAGGAAGTGAAAATTTATCAGGGCTTCGAATATCTACAGTAAAGATAAAAAGAGGAATCTTTCTATAGTGAATGCATAGAGACTTTATAGATAGAAATTCAAAGAAAATGCAATAGAACCTCATTGATGAAGGACAGTGTCCTTTATATGAGCCTGTTGGTAATGCAATGGAAACAACATAATTATTATTTGGACCTTGGAAAATATCCAAAGTTTGTCCATAATTCAGAGGTGATGCAGTGAAACCTCTCATAAAGGACACATTGGGATCTTGTCCTTTATAATAGATTGTCTATAATTCAGAGGTAATACAGAAGAACCTCTCCATTAAAGAACACATTGAGATCTTGTCCTCATATTGAGGTTGTAATATGCAGTGGAATCTCTCATTTAAAGACAGATTGGGATCTTGGGAAATTGTCTTATACAGAAAGGTTGTTAATAATTAATAGCTAATGCAGTGGAAAGGATACATTGGAATCTTGTCCCTTATAATAATATAGAGATTGTCCCATAATTCAGAGGTAATACAGTAGAACCTCTCAATTAAAGACACATAGGGATCTCAGGAAATTATCCTCTAACATAAAACTTATCTTACTTTCTGGGTCTTCTCTTACTCTCCTATTTGGCTCACTACAACAAAAGGCATAAGTTAATTAAGTCAGAGGAACGTTATGCATTCAGTATTATTATTTCCAAAGTAGAACTTTTACCTATAAAATGAAGCAAACTCAGCACTTATCTTCCACAGATCTTTGCAAACTTTTAATGATTCCATTTCAAATACAAGAGTAGTATCCAAAACCTGACATAATCAATATTACTTCAAGCATATTTTTGAATGCATAATTTATTATTGACCCTTTACCCACTAGCATAGAGCTGTGGTAAAGGGTCAACACATATATAAACACAACTCACTCCAGGTTCAGTTATTAGAACTGAAAACTTCTTATTTTTAAATGAGACTTCGGCAATAAATGACCAATCTTTAAACAAGATACTTCGATTTCGCCTAAAGATAGTAATGCCTCCAGGGGAAATTCCAAACTGGCAGTTAGTTTCCTCATAGCAAATGTCATAAAGTTGAATCCCATAAGTATCAAGTTCCCGAACTTTTCGCAAAAATCCATTAACAGCTTCGAGTACATTCATCCCCCTAATATAGAAATATAAGTGAATCCTTTAAAGTAGAACACCTCTATTCCAACCCCTTGAAATGAGGCAATCTCTTTATAACAATAGTGGAAAACCTCTATTCCAACACTGACACCTCTTTATACATAGAGTGGAATCCCATTTCAACACCTGAAATGAAGCCACCTTTGTATATATAGTGGAATCTCTTTATTCTAAACCCTTGAAACAAGGATATCTCTGTAATCACAAATAACAGCTTATGTATTGACATTAATTAATAGAGCTTCACTCCTCTGAAACAAGGTATTTCTCTAATCTGGACACTTTAATTTCTCCCAAGGTATCTAAAGAGATTTCACTCTAATTTGTGTCTGTGTAAGTTTTGATGAAAGTTTACAAAATATAGCCCCACACCCATTATGTATGATTTTATGTAGTCTGAAACCCAAACTTCACATTCATACTACTACTAAGAGACTATTTTTAAAAATAACAACATTCTGTACCCTAAACCCCTAGGGATAAAAGGGATTGAACCTGTTCTGAACAAGACAATTGCATGTCTCTAGAGACAAGCATAATAAAAATAACATTATTATAACAACCATGTCTATATACTTAAAGGGTTTATTAGACTATAGACTACTTCTTGGTGGGCCCCTTCTTGGTGCTGTTTATGCATTTTTGACAGTTCAAGAGACTGAACTTGAGTAGGAGTGGCCCAAAAAGGCTCCAGTGGTAAAAATGGTTATAGCCAAGTATAGTCGGACAAAACAGTGTCCTGATTGGAGGAATGGCCGTAATTAAGTACTAAACTATACAGAGAAGTGTCCTTTAGTGCCATGATATCCTCTTTAAGCGGCTAGAATAGAGGAGTTTCGTCATGGAGGCTATATTTTCACTTCTATATACACATTGATGCTTAGAGTGCTAGGATGAAGTATTTTTAGTGGATAGTAAATTTTCACATCCTGAATGATAATAATCCTTACTGGTATAGCTGATGAAATCTTGAAATTTCTTCATGAAGATCCATAGACTATATAAACAAGGAGAGAAAACAACAACTACTACAACATCAACAACAACAATAACAACAACAACATCATCATCAACAACAAACAACATCTAACTTGGAATAGAAGTGTGTACACCTATTAATTGCAAAGATTGCAGGTGGTAGGAGACACCACAATTTCTACTTATTTTTAACTCCATTATTAACCTCGGTGGATAGAAGCTTCATTTCCTTTAAATATTCCACATCCTTTGAAACATCTTCGTAGTCACCAAGATCAGCTGCAAAAGAGTTAATGGATATTAATAATTATTTAAAAAAAAAAAAAAGTATTTTTCTTATTTAGAATTAGAATTCCGAAGAGACACACACTTATTTCTTTAATTCCTCTTTCGTTAATCTAAACACCCAGCAGTCATCCAGCAGTTAATTTTTTAAGTGCACCATTTCATAGGGGAAAAATCACAAATTTACCTTGGGGGGGGGGGGGGGGGGGGGCAACCCCAAACTCCCATTGCATCATGCTTATACAGCAAATAAATAAATAAATAAATAAATAAATAAATAAATAAATAAATAAATAAATAAATTTGGGAGAAGGGGGAGGAAGGGGATTAAAATCTGGGAGGAGGACTGTGGCCCCCTGACCTCTTCCTCCCCCTTTCCATGTGAATGCAAATGGACAAGAAAGTTCCCCTACTAACCCACCTTGTGTGTGATATATATCTACTACCTAACCCCCCTCAGTTGTTCCACATTCCCCTTAAACCTACCCCTTTACCCACTCAATTGTTACTAATTTACTCTTTAGCTTTCATCCCATAGGTAATTATTTTGTGGAGAGATAGCCAGCCACTCCATTTCTCCTTGCTATGTATTAAATGATAGCACAGCTATATGGAGTTTGGTATGAGGTTAGTCAAATAATACTAAAGTTCTCTGTGTGTTATAAATAGCTGTTTAGAAATTGCTAACCCTGAAATATCAGGTATGAGTTATCTCATAATAAAAGCACCTCTGTTCTCACATAAACTCTGATAGTTCAGAGTCTAATGGAATAAGATACAATCCTCTGTGCTGTGCCAGTGACTTATATGGTAAACACAGCTGCAAAACATGAAGAACACAAGAATATTCAAATATGAAAGGTTAAAGAATATTCTTGTAATTACATCAAGTCACAATTTCACACCAAACAAAGGTACTACACTCTGTGATCTCCCTCTAGACCTCTTATATTACTGGCACATTCCACAGTTCCCTGTGCCCATCACCATAACAACATGACCAGGTGCCTTATTTAGTAATACATAGTGCAAGTGAATGAGTGTGGGCCTGGAATTCATTTCTTTCATACTATGGTGATGAGATAACATAAGAGTTGAGGTAAGTCGTGTCATGGGCTGTAGTTCATGAACAGCAGTAAATAAAAAATACAACACAACTTTTGGAGATAAAAGTAAAATGTCAGTTTCCATATCACAAAGATGGCATGAATAGTTTGCTTTAACAGTACACCATATTGTCTATGGCTTTGATAGACAAGGTTGACTCATAGATATATATACACAGTGGCCTCTATAGATAGGTTTCACTGTAATAGAGAGGTGGCCTGCTTATACAGTGACCTCTATAGACAGGTCTCACTGTAATAGAGAGGTGGCCTGCTTATACAGTGACCTCTATAGACAGGTTCCACTGTAATAGAGAGGTGGGCTGCTTATACAGTGGCCTCTATAGCCAGGTCTCACTGTAATAGAGAGGTGACCTGCTTATACAGTGACCTCTAATAGATGGGTCTCACTGTAATAGAGAGGTCAGGTGGCCTGCCTATACAGTGACCTCTATAGACAGGTCTCACTGTGCTAGATATGATGGTCCACATGCAGTGCTATTGAAGGCCCAGGACAGACTTGTTTTAACTTTTATTTAAAGAATTTGCTAAGAGTGAGTGAGAAGTGAACTGAAGGAGAAATATAATATTGTTGATCAGAACATTATCCAGTCATAACAGCTTTAACTTAATCAATGACCTTTAACCTTCAGAATGTGTACAATATATACAATTCCTAGAAGTCTTTATACTCAGCAAATCTTTATCACTACAATGAATTTCTAGAACTAAGTTAATAGCTACTAATGTCAGATCATTTCTAACGTATTTAATAATCAGTCACCTTCTCTATTACAGAGAAACCTAGCTATAGCTCTAGCTGGAATGCATGAAATCTGTCTATTGGTGGCAATTTGAAACCTAGCATATAAGCTAGTGAGGCAAATTACGATCTCTTTTACAATGAAACCTCCCTATAGAGGATATACCAGCAGGCCCCTCTACAGGAATGTAAACAAGCACGCAATGCAATTATCAATAAGCATGCTGTAGAGGCTACTGTATGAGCAGACCACCTCTCTATTACAGTGAGACCTGTCTATAGAGGCCACTGTATGAGCAGACCACCTCTCTGTTACAGTGAAACCTGTCTATAGGGGTCACTGTATAAGCAGGCCACCTCTATTACAGTGAGACCTGTCTATAGAGGTCACTGTATAATTTTACAGCACAAGGCACACGCCTACAAGCAGGATGTTGAAGGAGTGCATGCTCTCTCCTCTCAAGAAACCCATTAATTGGCTCTGCCCTGCCTCACTTCAAACAAATTCAGACCTGGAATGAGAAGGTCACAACTTAAGATATTAATTTCATTACCCAGAATTATGTGAGAGATAGTTCTCCATGCAGCACATTCCAGGCATGATTAAAAAGAAATCTTGGAACAAGAACTTTACAATCAGATATCTGTTAATGAAAGGAGCTCCTTTTAAAGGAGAATTAAGGATAGACAGGTAGTGGGAGCATGAATACACTGTGAAAGGGTGTGACAGTGTTCTTAGGGTAGTCAAGGAGTTGAGATCAGAAAGATAAGTGAAGTTGAACCCACTCTATTTCAACCCTCTGAAGTGAGGACATCGCTGTATACAGTGGAACCACTCTATTTCAACCCAACATCACTGTGTACAGTGGAACACTTCTATTCCAACACCCTGAAGTGAGGACGCCCCTGTATACAATGGAACCCTCTATTCCAACCCCCTGAAGTGAGGACACCTTTACATACAGTAGAACTCTTCTATTTCAACCCATTGAAGTGAGTGCACTTCTGTATACAGTGGAACCAATTCCATGAAATGAGGACACCTCTGTATTATTAACATTAATACAACTTCACCCCCTAAAATAAGGCCACCCCTTTAATCAAGACACAGGATACCTAGAATAGAGAAGTTCCACTATTAATTAAAGGAACAATGTTCACTAAATAGAAGAGATAATGTATATAATGGAATTTTAGTTGTTGCATAACATTTCCTGAAGCAGGAAAGATGGTAAGTAGTTATACACTCAATACACAGTGAATAGACGCTATCAGAAACAAGCTAACTAACTATGGTAGACCCAGACCAGACCGTGGAAGAGACCATTACATTGGTTCCTTGTCTTGTATCTGCTACCAGCTGCTACGTTATTCCATTGCACCTCCTCATGAGTATTAATAACAATTACCATATTATTAGTGACACAGTGCTATTAAAAATAGAACTTCTCTATTCTAGACACGTTTAGGACAAATTAAAAGTGTCCTGATTAGAGGGTTGGTCTCATTTCAGGGGGTGAAGTTCTATTAATGTCAGTGCTGTTATTTGGGAGGGTTATTTGGGACATATCCAAGTGTCTTTGATACAGATGTCTTCATTCCAGGAGGTTGTTTTGCAGAAAGCCACTGGTTAGCCAAAAATCATTATAGAAAATATACCCGAATTCCCCTCTGGAAAGGGAGTGAGTTAATTAATATGGTGTTAACCTCATGAAACTATATAGGGTATTCCTCTCTCATGGTCACCATGGTAATTGAGATCATTGAAAGGATACAATTACTGATGACAAGATAATGTACAGCCTTCTTTTCCTTTTCACATCCTCTCCCTCCTCTCCCTCCTCACATCCCTCCCTCTTCACATAATGCCCTATATCTATACATACTATAAACCATGATAAGTTGTATATCTACAGGTCCTATAGTCTATATACTATCACTATGGAGACCATATTATACCATCACTATGGATAGTTGTATATCTACAGGTCCTATAATCTATATATACTATCACTATGGAGACCATATTATATACTATCACTATAGAGAGTTGTATATATACTATCACTATGGAGACCCTATAGTCTATATAATTATACTATCACTGTATATCCCTATGCTATGAGTTTAACATATCTAATGTCTAATGTTTGGTTTGGGTTAAGATAAATGGCTCTTTTGATATTATAGTGCATTCTATTCTGGGGGGGGGGGGGGGGGGGAAACCACTTTACTTCTATTTTTAGTAACACCTTTGTATATGTGACTGGATTTAGGAAAAGGGACCACTTCTCGCAATAATTGATTTTTAGTTATACTCAAAAAACTAAACTAGTGTATACTTTTGACAAAATGTTTTTATTGCCTTATAAGTAACTATCATCTTTCCCCACCTAGATGTGAAGTTTCACATGTTGAAAACACTTCCTTCATGCCTAGCGAGGCCTTAGAAAATTCACACTTCAACTTATAGCCTAGGCAAAAAAACAAAACGCCCCTTTTCAATAATAAGCGTTTGTGGCTTCTTGGCTTTGAACTTCTATATCTTGACTACAGTAGTACCTAGGGCTATGATATAACTTATCCCAAAGGTAATTTAACGCATTTGAACCTAAAACTAAGAACTAAATTTTGATATACTGGGAAGTGGTCCCTTTTCCTAAATCCGGTCACATATTATAACAACTTTAAATTACATCAATCATGCTATTATTTCAGAGACCCCTCTAACCCCATCTCTATGATTATAAAAGTCTCAAGATTTTATCTAAAAGGCCAAGACCCATCCATAATAACTATTAAAGTTCGTGAGCTATAGGAGTACTTGTAGAACAAACCCTACATACAGTGCACATAATGATGAGTAACATAGGAGCTGGCCTAGCTGGTGCCAGATTACACAAAAAGGGGGGTACCCTAATAGTAATATTATGACCCCACCAAGTGCACCACTAGCTAATTAATAGTAGAGGGGTGACGCTCATTTGGCACCTACCTACTATAACCTCCATGCGTCATCTGTGCCTCTTGGCCCTAGCACATTTGCTAATTAATAATTAGATCCACCACCAGAGCATACATAGGTCAGGGTTGACATTGGGGTCACATGAATTCAAACCTGCCAGCCCAGGCTCTAATAGCTCCGTACACAGGGGATATTACCATTCACACCACACCATACCATTCACACCACACCATACCATTCACACCACACCATACCATTCACACCATACCATTCACACCACACCATTCACACCACACCACACCATTCACACCACACCATACCATTCACACCACACCATTCACACCACACCATTCACACCACACCATTAAGACTATTCTAGTTAAGGTTATAATTATTATCTAAGTAAGGACACGTGATTTGAGTATCATAGGTTCCTTCTAGGGATACCTATACCTAAGGTTGGTATGTTGCATGATAATAATATACCACCTTGTCCTTTCTTTAATGATGCAATGTGATCCCACTAAGCACGCACACTTATCAATATTCATAGATTTTGTAGCGTGATAATAATATACCACCTTGTCCTTTCTTTAATGATGCAATGTGGTCCTACTAAGCAATTAACTAACAAAATTAGAAACCAGTGCAGTTATTAGCCTCATCCCTACTATAATGACAACCTTTTCTAACATAAAAATGTAATGAATCCTACATTAATTAACATAGAGAAATCAGTTCCAGGCTCTAAGCCTGTGCTGTGCCTGTGTTGAGCCTGTGCTAAGCCTGTGTTTGAGCCTGTTGTGCTGAGCCTGTGCTGTGTTGAGCCACAGTGAGCAGGTGCTTAATTTTCACATTTTAGTGGATAACAATCAAGATTAAGTTGAAACTACACTAATGATAGTTACAATAAAGTTTTTTTAAACCCCAAAAATGTTTTATCATGCTGGAATTGTTCCTAGTTCCAAGAATCTGCAAACCCGGGCCTAGTACACAGTTGCAGGCTAGAACTATATCAGCCCAACCACCCGGGCCTAGTACACAGTTGAACTATATCAGCCCAACCACCCGGGCCTAGTACACAGTTGAACTATATCAGCCCAACCACCCGGGCCTAGTACACAGTTGAACTATATCAGCCCAACCACCCGGGCCTAGTACACAGTTGAACTATATCAGCCCAACCCAACAGTTAATTAAAGTTTTAAGATTCATCCAACAACAGCTAATTAATGTTGAAATTTTTGTAGGTGCCCTCAAAATATTATGTTAACAAAGGAAAATGAAAAATGCTTTTTACACTAATTACATATCAATATGGACAAGTCACAGATTTCTGGTTAGGAGTGAAAGAAAACATTTAAAAATGGCTCTTTGCTGTCTGTTGTGGTCAATTGGGAATTATAGTGCACTCTATTCTTGGGGAAAACCCTTTAACCCCTCACCCCCTCAATTTTATTTTTAGCAACACCTTATAATAAATAATAGTGTTATCTCCAGCTGGCTAGAGCCACATGTATAAATATTACATCATGCTATGTACTAAAAATAGCTTCATGGGGCCTTCTAGGCTCTAGCTCTCTCCAACATCAGCATCTCTGCTATTATTGTTACAAAAAAGACTAAGGGAGTTATTATTATACCATTATGTGTAAACTATGAATACATACATACAAGGCTACATCTACTTCTCTTAATAGAACCTTCAGCTATAGGTATATAGACCACTACAGCTATACACACTCCAGCACTATGAACACTACTAATAAAGTAGTGGACTGCACAGCTAGTAAAAGACTATAATATCTTATAATCTCACATCTCTATTGTAAGAAAGCTATCCATTTATAAGAAATTATTATTATTATTATTATGATATTATCTTTTTTAAAGTACAGTAACCATAAGTATCTTTATAACTTTAATTTGGATCTTTAATGAGATTTTAGTTTCATCTTCTCCCTAGCTTTCCTTGGTAATAAAATGTTTTCCCCACTTAGGACTATAGAGCCTACACTCCACACACACACACACACACACACACACACACACACACACACTGATTCAACTTTATTGCCAAATTGAGGACTAGAGGCTACACTCTATTCACACTACATCACAGCACTCACAATGAATAAGCACAATAAACAGTAGTTTCCTCCTTAGAAATACCACAGGATTCAAAGGTCAAATATACAAAAATTCCCCTAACAGCTGCACTTCTATTACTTTCGCACCACCACTAGACTAACAGTCTTGTTATCTTACAGCCATAACTGCCCTCTAAGGTTACACTACTTTCACATAACCACTAGACTTACAGTCTTGTTATCTTAACTGCAGCCATAACTGCCCTGTAAGGTTACACTAGACTACTTTCACATGCAACCACTACATAGACTAACAGTCTTGTAAACTCATAACCCTAATTAACCTCACAGAGAGACACTAGGACACATTACAGCAGCATTCTAGTTACTATTTTAGGAAACATTCATTCATTCATTAATTGTATTAAGTTCTCTCATAGCCAGCACATCATTCTAATGTTTTGTCACCATAAGCCATATTACATAATGTCCTATAACAAGAAGCACCAGATTAGCTGGCAAACATATACTCTAATAATTATTATCTAAGTAAGGACACATGATTTGAGTATCATAGGTCCCTTCTAGGGATACCTGTACCTAAGGTTGGTATGTTGCATGATACCTTGTCCTGTGATAATGTAATGTGATCCTACTGAGCACGCACACTTATCAATATTCATAGATTTTGTAGCGTGCTAGCGTGCCTGCCAATTAACTAACAACTTAGAAACCAGTGCAGTTATTAGCCTCACCCCTACTATAATGACAACCTTTTCTAACATAAAAATGTAATGAATCCTAAATGGTGCACAGGCTTGCACGCACAGTTATTAGAAGTTGTAGCCTACCATGACAGGCCAAGGCAAGCACCACCCCTTCCAACCCACCTAACTAAAGTTATGTAGGAAACCCCTCAGCACACAGTGGCTAGTTCACTGGTGTGTCTAATTATAATAGCTAAGTAATTTTGACATGGAGGAAAAAGCTTGTAACATGATTACATACTAGGTGGGAGTATGCCTCTTTTTAAATTAATTATTAGTCTGTGTAATCTCTTCTATAGCTAGAGGAAAGTGGAACTTCCATCTTTAAAATTATTAGTCAGTGTAATTATTGTGTTTGTGAAAAGTTGGAATCTCCTTATTTCTGTGTCTAGGGACAAAAAATTAAATATCCTGATAAGAGGGACAACCTCATTTCCAAGGAGGGAGGGAGGGGAGATAGAGAGAGTTGTTAGTAAATGAGGAGTTATTCAGTACATTATTATTATTAAGGTGACAGTATTAGAGGATGTGAGAACAGGAGAGGAGTAGGAATGGTGAAAATGTTGGGAGTACGGGAAGGAAGACAAAGAGAAGCAGTTTAAATGTAGGAGTTATATCCTTTTTTATGATTTGTGCTATTTGGGGACAAAATAGGGAATGAAAAACAATATGTAGCCATGTAAAACCTTGGAAGCAATAGTTTCATGGATTGGGAGTGCTCACTGTCATTAATATTGAGAAGGCAGTGCACCCCCTAACAGAAATATTGAGCTTCCCATCCACTCTACTAAAATATAGAGGGGTTCAAGCCTCGTCCCCAGGCCTTCCGCTCCCATCTCTTACTATAATTTATTATTATTTTAGGGGAGGCTGATTGGAGGGCCTGGGAAGGAGGCTAGAAGGGTTCCACCATTAGTATGCCTAATTACCACAAACTATGTTAACTATTAATACTAAGAGATATCACCCACTTGGTGTAGATTCTAATTGCATTTTTTTTTAACCAGTTCACATTTTAAGCTAGTTCACATTCCTTCCAAAGAAATCATTAACATTGTATAAACAATCAGTTGTACTCTGTAACCTTTTGGTCCCCACTCGATTAATACATATCAACTATCAACATATTCTAATTAGCTCTAAATACCTTGCAAAATGTATGAAATTACACAGGGAGAAGTCTGAATTGGACACTTCAATATTCCATCTGCTATATCCTTCTTCAATTGCTGATAGAATTGGTTTCTAGTGATAAAGGAAATCAGTTTTATTAGTAAACAGTATATAATATTCTTTTCTTTTCTCTATTACAAGTGCAGAAGTTCCAGTTAGCTAAATAAACTACCCCCTCCTCCTTCAAAGTTAAACTTTATACTACAAGCACATTCATTTAGTTAGCTTTTTTCATAAGAACATTTTAGTGTGTTGTATGTTAGTTCTGACAGACTCATAGTCTAAGATGAAGCAAGAACCAGGGGGAGCAAGAACTAGGAGGAGCAAGAACCAGGGGCACAAGAACCAGGGTGAGAGAGAACTAGGGGGGCAAGAACTAGGAAGAGCAAGGACTAGGGTAAGAATGTGGGAAGGAGGGAGTAAAAACCAAGAATTAAGTAGCATGAACTAGGAGGCATGAACTAGGGGGAACAAGAACTAGGAGGGCAAGAACTGGGGGGTGAGGGGGGGAGTAACATTTTATGTTCCAACACCAACAATCTAGGAGATCTGACACCTTCACCCTTCCTTCCTCTCTCCTCAAATGATGCTTCTTCCTTTATTTATTATACCTGCAAGAGACATGTGGCACCATAGGATCCAGAGGATAGTATCTAACACGAAACAGGACTCTGAAGGGGCTCTCTGCAAATTCAATTAAAATAATAAATATTTGACTAATCAGTCAAGTATCCTGGGATTTACTAGTTACTAATCTCATGGGATTTACTAGCCTCTAGGATTTACTAGTCTCTGAGTTAGATACAAATATTTGAATAATCAGTTAAGTATCCTAGTCAGATTTACTAGTCAGATTTACTAGCATCTGGGATAGATGCATAAAGAAGATTACTGAAGATTACTATAGATTCCAGATCCCTCATATTACTCAATTGGTCATTTCTGCTTTACTATGATAAAGGAGAATGTAGAATTGTATTATTCTTACATACTTTTTATTTGTTTCTTCAAGGGTTTCTGCAAGTCTACCCATTGCTATGGAAAAATAAATACAACAGCCGCATAACAATTTAGCCATTGAAGACAGATTATGTCTTAAATGGATAAGAACAACTAATTAAAGAAGTGAGTGAGGCATAAAAGATTATTAATAGTGACTTACTTACAGTAATGTCCATATGAATTTGTATTAGACAACTTTGTATGTGGTATGTATAAGACAATGAGATTTTACCCTATAACACTGTATACCATACCATACCAAGGTCTGGATTCTGGAATAGTGTTTCTACATTACTATACATATAAACATGATATCTGTTCTTAAGGATCAAATCCATCTAGAAAAGAACTCAGGATGTTTGTGCTTCCTAGATAGCAAATTTCACTGAAACTTGTCCTATGACATAGCTAGTAACTGTAAAAACTTCTTAGGAGAAAAGCAATCTCAGAAAGTGTTTTTGTTGTTGTTGTTGTTGTTTTGTTTGTTTGTTTTTGGAGGTGGAGGGAAGATTAGCATTATCTTGTTGAACTGGTAAGATCTAAAGAACAAATTCTTTGTTGTTAAAAAATTAATAGCTAGCTATCATGCAAGCAATTCTTTGAGCTGAAATTAATCTGCTTGAATAAATTTTCAGGTGAATACAGTAAACTCAGAGTTAATACAGTAAACTCAAGGTGAATACAGTAAACTCAGAGTTAATACAGTAAACTCAGAATTAATACAGTAAACTCAAGGTGAATACAGTAAACTCAGAGTTAATACAGTAAACTCAAGGTGAATACAGTAAACTCAGAGTTAATACAGTAAACTCAAGGTGAATACAGTAAACTCAGAGTTAATACAGTAAACTCAATGTGAATACAGTAAACTCAGGGTGAATACAATAAACTCAGGGTGAATACAGTAAACTCAGAGTGAATAACAGTAAACTCAGAGTGAATACAGTTAACTCAGAGTGAATAACAGTAAACTCAGAGTGAATATATACAGTTAACTCAGAGTGAATAACAGTAAACTCAGAGTGAATATATACAGTAAACTCAGAGTGAATCGGAGTGCAGTAAACACTAGGCTCCATGGAATTAACTACTAGGAGTTTCTCTCTATTTGATGACATCATAAACTAGTAGACTTCCTTATTCTTCAAAAGGAAACTAATTTGTTGCAAAATGACTATATATTGCAAACCATGTCACAAGTGGATAAGTACCTAGGTACCACATGTTTCCCCCTATTCCAAGAAAGTCTTTAAGGAGTAGTTTTCAATGACATCATCATGAATAACCTTAACATTGATGAGAACAATACTATAGCTAGATTCTGGGGCCACACCAAATTTACATCCTACTGCAGATTCCTGCAGAGTCCTGCAGAATATTGAACATGAAGAAGACTTAGCAAAGGTTATTAATACATAGCTCTGGGAAAGAAGGGGGATCTCTAGATATCTGAAACATTGGAGTGGCAGTATTTAGTGGCAAGATGTGCACCATTTGCAGTCATATGCAACATTGAAAGCTACACACACACTCATTACAAGTGAATAAGGGAGAATACCTTTTTCTACACACACTCATTACAAGTCAGAGAATAAGTAGTTAGTCAGTGCTTGAGAAAAAGAAAAAAAAAAAAAAACAATGCAATAGTTATCAGAGTGCTATGCAATTGTAAGTTAATGTATGATAAAGAAAGACTACACCAGTATTATAGAGTGCTTTGTACTGACAGTGGAATTTGGTCAGGATTTTGGTCAGGATTTTGGCCAGGATTTTGGTCAGGATCAGGATTTTTAGTCAGGATTTTAGTCAGGATTTTGGTTTGTACTGACAGTGAAATTTGGTCAGGATTTTAGTCAGGATTTTGGTTTGTACTGACAGTGAAATTTGGTCAGAATTTTGGTCAGGATTTTGGTCAGGATTTTGGTCAGGATTTTTTATTAGGGTTTTAATCAAAGAATCTTCATATCTAAACATTAAAGACATTAACAAACAAATCTAGAAAATAATTCTCAACAAATTGATAGAAAAGACCACATCACCCAATCTACTTCCAACAATGATCATTATTATGGTCTGTTGCAATAGTCAGTATAACTATAATGGCTAACTGAAGAGAGTATATTGATAAAAATTGAAATAAAAGGAAAGGCTGGTGTTACAGGATAGACTACAAATTGTATTCTTCCTGTTTTAATCTATAATTATATTAGTATTGGAAATACAGATACCCTATGCTTACAGGAACATGGTTGTTTGAGATGGTATGATAACGCAGTGGTTACTACAGTGGTTCCCAGTACAACCTTGCATGCATTAGCTTCATCCTGTCTATGCAGGAAGGATATGTAACTCATTACTATTATAGTATCATAGCAGTGTCTTCTCTAGTAGAGGACAGTAGTGAGGTGGATTTTCACGTAAACAATGCTTAAGCACCACATCACACTCCAAAGGAAAAAAATTATTGTGGTAGCTATTTTCAACTTCCTGAAAGTGAAAGTTGTCTTTGTTGTTATAATAATTATGTCACTATTCTTTCCCTATCTGCCACAAAATACTTACTTGGTTTTTATGCTCATCTTCATACTCAAGTCCAAAGTAATCCTTCTCCACAATTCCAAGCTGACGTAACACCTGGTCGAAAGTACTCTGAGCATTTGATTTTTTCTGAATGAATGGGTATAAAAATATTTGCATGAGTCTGGGCGTGACCTGGCAAAACCTCTCCCTCCTACATTAAGCACTCAAATTGATCAATCCTGCTTCATTGATAACTTGTCAAGCAAAAATTGCATCATTAGTGGAATTTTATACCAAAGGAAAGTCTATGTACATACATCCTATAAGTTACATGACACGAGAACATTAATTTTCATATAGGAAGCTATCAATCATTAACCAAACCTCTGCTAATTCTATAGTTAGACCACACCCAAATCTCTGATCATGTGACAGGGTCTAGATTATATGCATTGATCCATGAAATTTATGTAAATCATTACAAGTGTATTATGGGTTGCTTATATGTGTAAACTTCCTTACAGTATTTTATGGTATATTACAGTAATCTTATTATATATTCAGTAATCTTATTATATAATATTATTGAATATTACAGGTATATTACAGATGTAATAGTAATGATGTAATGTCCAGAATTTACACATAGAAGCACCCGTATTATGAGCATGAGACAACTAAGTTAACCTTTACACAATAAACTTTCCTTTATGCAAAACAACAACAACAACAACAACAACAACAAACAACTCAATTGGTCAATTGGTGATATAGCTAGTTTCTGCAGATCAAAACTATCAGGAAGTTCAATTAATTCCCTTATACTTTTCACTGCTAACAAGATTATTCAATTCTCCTCCACAAGTGGAGGTGTCTGGTTAGGTAAACTCATACCTCTTACTCCACTTTATTAAGACTTACTCATCATGTCTTAAATTCCCCCCCCCCCTCACTTCTTGGGGGTTCCAAGATCTCAATAATTAAGTGGGAGTAGTTCCATAAGGACAGGAAGAAGGGGAGTAGGGAATGGTTCATATGGGGGAGTAATTCCAAGAAATAAGGAAGGAAGTGTTGGTTGAGCTTTAATTGATAAACAAGATTGAGGAAAGTAGGGTTCAAGGCAGACTGATGGGAGACATAACTTCATTTGAACCTCTGGAAGTCAGTGATTAAAGACACAAAATGACAAACGATGTATTTGAGAACCAGTAACAGTAACGGAGTGAGCAAAGGATAGCTAATTGCAATAAATAGGATGTCCAAGACAAATTGAAGATTCACTTGAACCCAGGAAGCCAGTGGTTAAAGAGACAAATGCCAAATGATGCATTTGGCGAGCAAAGGATAATTAATAGCAATAAATAGGAGATTCATGGCAAAGTGAGGGAAGGGAGAATAGATTCATTTGTACCTTCAGAAGCCAGTAATCAAAAGAGACAAAATAACTAACAACACAGAGTACGTAAATCTGGAGATATTCCGAAGTAGCTAATTATCAATCTGTCCTATTATTAACGTGATCTGCTTGACCTGTTCCACCTCCTCTGATTGGGTAGATGACAAAGAAAGGACATTTTGGTACATAATAATCACAGTAGAGCAAGGTTCAAGCTTTTAGCACCTGTTCTGGTGACACTGACACTGTTATGTTTATTCTGGCAACTTCTCAGTCAATACTACCACTAACTTAACATCTCTCTAACTACAGCAGGATATGTAATGGAAAGGAAAGTTTATGCTGGTGTAAGTATATTTTCTTTTCATTTGGTTTTTTTCTCTCTATATCTGTAAACCTCTTCTGTCCCTACATTTCCATCCTTTCCAAGAAATGTTGTTTTTTTTTCTCTTTCTTATAATGATTATTCAGACCAATGAGAGCACTGATATAAAGTTTGGAGGTGGATATCATTAAAAATACATCTTTAGCTGTTACCAAAATTATATAGCCTACACAATAAAGGACCTCACCACCCCATTTAACCCCACCCCATTCACCTTACCCTATTTACTATACCCCATTCACCCTATATTTACCACATACCATTCACCCTACCCTATTTACCACACCCCACCCTCATTTTCTTAGCACAAGGAGATAAAAGCCCAGGTGGCAAAGAGGTTAATTAATGATGTAGTATTAGGTATAATTAGTGAGTTCTGTGCTAATCACCAGGACAATAATATCTTGCACCACAATAGCCAACATAATTGGGTGATTCTATGTGTAAATCCTCGACATTACGTCATTTGTAATATACTTGTAATATTCAATAATATATAATAAGATTACTGACTATAAAATAAGATTACTGTAATATACTATAAGAATACTGTAAGGAAATTTACACATAGAAGGACCCACATAATTCCATTCCAAATAGTATTATTTCTTTCCTAGAACATTCAAAATGGCCTATTTACTCATAAGTTTCCATTCCTTGAGCTTTAACTGTACAATCAAAGACTATTAAGTTAAATACAAAACATATCTCTGTTGCTATGGAGAATATTGTCATGGAGAAGTCAATATTTATGCTACTTCTCTGTTACCAAGGAGAGGTTAAATGAATGTTTCATTAAAGAAATACTAGAGCTAAGTAGAGTATATAATATTACAAGTATATAGGAGACTGGAATGGAGGTATTCCATTATATAGAGAGATGTCCTCATTTCAGGGGGAGAGGGGGGAGTGGGGTTGGAATAGTGTCTACAGAGGTGTCCTCATTTCCTGGGGTTGAAATAGAGGAATTCCACTATATCATACAGAAGTGTCCTCATTTCAGGGACTAGAATAGAGAGATTTCATATATAGAGGTGTCCTCATTTCAGGAAGTTTTCCACTATATACAAAAGTGATGTCATTTCATGGGATTTAGAATAGAAGGTTTCTATGGTAAGAATTGCTACTAGAGGTACAGCAAGTAGCACTGTACTTGCAATAACTATAACAACAACGCAGATCTAATGTTACAGAGAGGTACTTGGGTACATCCTATATGTAATTACAATAGGAAACCATCATTCACTATTTGGCCCCATCCAAGTACAATTTGTGATTCCATTACCTTATTTGGCAAATTATATCTCCGTTTAATTAATCCCTTCCCAGTGATTTGTAAAAATAATGTATCTTCGTTATCTCCATGGTAATGATCTATGTCATCCCAAATTAGGATATTCACTCAGATACAGGAAGTAATAATATACCCTTTTAACTTCATGTTAGATGTAAGTCCCATAGGAAAATAATAGGAACAAAAGGAACCTTATTTCCTTCCTTTTTTTGAGTACAGGTATGTCACCAGTGAAAAAAAAAAAAAAATTATTGAAAAGTTTTATCCTTTAGCTGCTACCTAATATCAGCATGTGCCAGTGTTGAGTTTACACCTTTAAATTAACACATAAGTGAAACCTTATAGTGGTGAAGAGGTTTTAATTAAACAACAATAACAACAACAATGACAACAACAAGAAGAGCAATGACAAGAACAACAACAACGACGACAACAACAAGAAGAGCAATGACAAGAAGAAGAACAACAACAACAATGACAACAAGAGCAATGACAATAAGAACAACAACAATGACAACAACAAGAAAAGCAATGACGACAACAACAACAACAAGAGGAACAACAACAACAAGAGGAACAACAACAATGACAACAACAATGACAACAACAAGGAGTTTACATAACCAGTGTGTAGGGTGTGTCCTCTTAAGTGATTGCCAGAATGCTGGAAATGCTGGGTAGTACTGGGTAGTGCTGGGTAGTTCTGGCTCTGGTGTTGTAAGCTAAGCACATTAGCAGCTAAGCGTGACCTGTTAATCTAGTTTCATCTGGCACCTATAAGGTCTTGGAAGTTAAACACAAAAAAATATATCTTCAAAAACTAAAGGGAACTTTGAACTACTTTTAGAGATAGCTGTAAGTAAAGTCAAAGTTCTTCTCTATTCTATTCCATGGAGCATCACACTAATCTCCATCTACATACCTGGTCTTCAACCTTAGAAAGGTGTGGGTACATAGAGGAAAATAAACAACTGAACAACAGCAGAGCAAAGTACTGTTATGGGAAGTTCTATGGGATGAGTCCCTCGCATGGAGTACTACCACATTCTCTGATAAAGATTATGATAATGCTACAACTGGTAAACACATTCTTACCTCCACCCTACCTAAAATGGTCACTGCTAATATGATCCAACTCACAGATAAAGTCTATCTTTATCAACACACTATCAGTGTATATTGCTACAGATACATACCACACTGAGCTCAAACTAACTGTAGCTGCATACAGAAATGAACAAGAACTATATAGGAATACAAGAGTATGCAGCTATATCCATTATTCCACTACTTATATATAAATATTCCACTCCAGAGGGATGCCATCTTTCTTTTTGTACCAAGGGAGGGAGGAACTGTGATATATTCTGTTAGGGTGTTAACCAGAGACCACAGAGTGAGAGTGAAAGTAATTAAAAATGGTGCTAAATAGCAGATTGGAGACAGAAACAGCTCTCTCCTATAACTACCTACTGAGTACTACCCAGTTCTGTGGTGGCTAATATCCAATGTAAGTCAAGAGTGCTGTACCTTGGTGCTGTACCAAGACCCTATCCATCTTTTCCACCCACTAGATCAGCCAGTAAATTAATAGATGTAAGGGTTAACCTGCTCAGCCAGTAAATTAACAGAGGTAAGGGTTAACCAGAGTGACCAGCAATGTAAGGGTTAACCAGAGCAGCCAGTAAATTAACAGAGGTAAGGGTTAACCAGAATAGCCAGTAAATTAACAGAGGTAAGGGTTAACCAGAGTGACCAGCAAATTAACAGTGGGAAAAGTAAGATACTAAACTGGAATCTAGTCCACAACTAGAATCCCAGTCCAAATTTGGCTCCTTCAAACTGCATAAAAAAATATAGAGATTATACAGTAATACCTTATTTATTATTATCTAGTGATATGTGATTTCTGCCTATGGGTTGTTTTTAGGGTGCTAATTTTGACAGCAGATAAACAAAACAACAGTAATGACTGTTAGCTATGATAAGAATATTAGCTGGTAGAATATAAAAGTCACTAGAATGGGTACCAGCTTTTTAACTGTGACAAGAAGGTATGTTACGGTGTCTATGTTTCAGTGGAAGTGGGATGTCTGAGAGGTATAGTGAATCTTGGTACTGCACTTACATCAATTATCCCCTTGAGGACCAAACAGCTGATATATACACACATACAGATCAAACACACTGTAAGACAGCAACAAGTACCATATTTTAACACTAACAACAAAGCTATCCTTCATAATTGTTATTTTGTGGGTGTCAGAAAATCCTACGACAGCTACCAATCACACCCATCCATGCAACTTGCTGCAAACACCTTAGCCTAGTCCCCAGGCCTTCCACTTCCCTCCCCTACTATAATTAGAGAGTAAAAAATAGTTAAGAGAGCAGAAGGCCTGGTAAAACTTATCGAAGTCACTAATATTGTGTGCGGTACTGAATTCTATGACAGTGACTGGACGTCACCGAACATCCACTCATGGAGCCTCAGATGCTACAACATAGCTAGCTAGTTTTTTGTTTATAGCTGTCACTGTAAGTAGTCAACAAGCAGTAAGCTGTGGCTAGCTAACTAGTTAAAATCCTTGTAGTACTATAACTCTGCAGGTAAGATAGGAGATGCAGATCTCCAACCTTTGCTATAGTTGGCTAGTGGTAAGTAAATCTACCAAAATTCCTATAACCCTGTCAGCAAGTAAGATACAACAAGATGAAGCTTTGTCTAGTCTTAGGACATGCCATGATTGCATGGGCAGGACATCACTCTTCCTTGAGCATGCCCACGTTCCAATTAAGTCAAGTTTTACCAGGCCCTCTGCTTGCCTAACTTTGCATTTTTTTCCCTCCCTCCCAGAATTATTTTAGGAGAGGGCCTGGGAACCAGTCCAGACACATACTCTACAGCCTTTGAAAGACATAAACATGTTAATTTTACACCTTGATTCATGCATAGTGTTTGTATTCACACTTAGGTCATCCTCATTGTTATTTTGCTATACCATAATAGTGATGTATTTTGGAGGAGCTCAACTTTCTCATGAATAGATCATCTTTTCACCAAGCAACTTTCACCAGGTTAAATGGAGAAGCCAGGTAAATGGAAAAGATTAGTTTCAAGAGCAAAAGTTTGGTAGATCTTTCCTAATTCGAGAAAAATGTGGAAGTTGAGTTCCTTCAAAATAAATTGCTATATGGTATTCTTTTAGGCAGACAAGCAGTAAAAATATAATTCACTCCAGTTAAGTTCTAGTTTTGATTATTCTATCTATCATTGTTCCGGGAGGTTGGGCTGTTCTACCTGAGACCTCTTACAGTGGGTTACAAAGATACTAAAATGCATTAGAGTGAACTGGTCATAAAGACTAGTGTTAACACTACACAAACTACTTTGCAGTGTAGGGACATCTAGTAAAATTTGGTCAAGATTACTAATGGACACCTGGCATTACAACAGATATTGTGGTGACATTTGTGTTCATTGGTCACATGGAAATGGGTCTACTCAGGGCCAGGAAATATAGGGTCTGGAAATAGGTCTACACAGGGCCTGAAAGTAGGCCTGAAAATAGGTCTACACAGGACCTGGAAATAGGACCACACAGGTCTACACAGGTCTACACAGGTCTATAACAGGGCCTGAAAATAACAGTGAAACCTCTATTTCAGACACCTTGGTACACATCATGATTAATGGCTCAAGGCATTACAATTTACAGCTAACCTGGATGATATCATTTGTCAACTCAAGTCCTTTGTAATGCTAAAAATGGCATCAAAATAAATCATTACAAGCTTTAAAATACAGTTTTCCCAAGTGAATGTTGACAAAACACTGCTTGCTAGATGCCCAGTCCCTAATCGACCTGTCCCACAGCATCAAGTTACGGTATCAAAACATTATTATTGCTAACTGTAAACTGAGAAGCTCAAGGTGAATAAAAGAGTACAACACTAAAGAGAGACACTTGAACATAGAGTATTCTGAACCGTGGATTCCATCTGTTTACTACATTCAAGATATATGAAGAGTCATGTGATGGAGAAACCATCATTGATAGACTGGAAGTTTAGCAAGTTAATGACTTGAAAAATTACTTAAATACAACATGTATTAACCTTATTACACTATATATTAGTTCTGGTTTGGAGCTCCTCTGAGTGCAAGCAGGATTTATGAAACATGATGAGGTAACTGAGGTGCCACTGGAGATTATTTGCTATTAATTAGAACAACACTTATGGTGTAAGGACTGCCATTAATCAGCTTAGCAGGTGTGAGTTCACTGGTATACATATTATCACCACACACAACAGCAGAACCCATCTAGGCACCATAACTGAAGATTGCTAACTCTTCTTCTTGTCCACTTTGAAGTTGAAAGACTGTAATCCATTCATGCTATAACTGACATTGCACATAGGAGTCTCTCAGAAAGATGTCCTTATTTCAGTGCATACATGTAACAGAGGAAGGCTGTTTGAATATAACTATCTTTACATGCAGGACACTGGCTGGTAAGATACTGACTATGATGGGAACAATGTGTAATTATGACAAATTAGAGTGATCTAGCTCCAAATGGGATAGCAAAAAACATACTTTGTCCTTACTGCTACATTCCAGAGCAGTATAATGAACAAAGGGTATAAGGCTTTCATCAGATGTCCAGTTACAGAATCTGGATATGGTAGGCTTTCATGTGTAACCATCAAAAACATAATAATAATGTTGGTTGGTGTGTTAGCCTTATTGGCTGTGTATGTCTAACAGACACTGAATAGAACCTGTGTATTGTATCTCACACAACACCCACACCACTTAGCATAACTCTCAGCATTACATAAAAACAGCATTGTACAAATACAGCTAAAACACTCAAAAGAATCAATATTCTCAATTTACAAGCTAGTCACTTACATTTACATCAAGCAAATAGTCAGATCCATTTAAAAGCTGGACTCTACATTGCAAAAGACCCTTGTTTGCTCCGCCTGAGATGTTATTCCCTGCAGGACCACGCTTCATCTTCTGTTAAAAGTACAGTTATGTTTATTCAGCGCTGGAGCTATTAAGACTAGCTAGATTATTTAAAATACATGAATGGGCTAGCTAATCTAGGTAGGGTAGATATAAGCTTAGATATGTGATTACCTCTTGGCAAGAAAACCGAGACCTCTGCCAATGTACGACAATGGCGTTGTTAAGCAGAAATATTTCGTGGCTGCTCCGCAAAATTTATTCAACAATCATTATAGCTTAGCGTAAAAATAATATTAATTTTAGCGCAGTGACAAACTATCTCGTGATGCCCCTACGTGAGAGCTAGCGAGAGAGAGCTTGAGCTGAGAGAGGAGAGCTTTAGTTGGGAAGGAGAGAGGGGGACTGCCCCGCCCGCCCCCTCCCCATATCACTAATTAATTTTTATTAGTGTTTATTTCCGTACCCACCACCAGTTCTTGGAAACTATGAATATAATTATTGCATTCCTTAGGGCTCAGCTGAGTAATATAAAAGAGATCTTGACATTCGAGAGAAGTAGAACTCACTGAGCAGAGTTAATAGCGATTCAGCTAAGCAAAGTAGCTAACTGAAAAGCAAAACTCATATCTAACTGAAACGTAACAAGAAACAAAGCAAAAATGTGCACACTGAAGAAAAAAGTTGTATTGGTTGGAGATTCCGGCTGTGGCAAGTCGGCACTAGCTATCAAGCTCTGCGAGAACATGTTTCTGGATATCTACGAACCCACTGGATTCGATAACTTCATGGCTGAAATTCGTACAGCAAAGGGCAACTGTAGCCTCACCATTCTTGATACCTCTGGCTGTGGTCACTATAGCAATATTCGAAGTCTGGCTTACAGGGGTTGTGATGCTGTAATCGTATGCTTCGACCTTACGGACAAAGCCTCACTCACCAATGTCGAGAAGATTTGGCTACCAGAACTGAAAGCAAACTGCCCCAGCGTGCCATTGTACATAGCTGGCTGTAAGAGGGACGCCATGTGTGAAATAGAGAAAGGGTGCAGCTGCGGTGGTAATTGCTGTACTCAGGATGAGCAAGCTCTACTTCAAATTATCGAAAGAACTGGAGCTGTGGCCTACACTGAGTGTTCATCTGCAATGGATGCAGATGATGGAGTTGAAGGCCTGTTTCAAGTAGTTGTGGAGACTTCAACTCAAAAGAAGAATTTTGGTGCCAAGAAAATGATTTCCAAGCTCAAGAAGCAATCAAAAAATATCAAGAGGCGATTCTCTATTCTTTCTCAGTAAGATGGGATTAAAGACATTTTCAGCAATTTCAAAGGTGGGATCTTCAAGCATCCCCTTGTGAACTGTGCCAGATTCGGTCTGAAGAATGTGAAAGTGCTTGTTCCATCATCAATGCTTGAAAATTTTTTGAGCAATCAATTGAACTGACATCATGATTATTTTTTTCTTCTTTATTTAATCTATATATATATAATAAATATATATTTTAATATAATTTGTTTTTAATGAAATTTGCTGCTCCTAAAATCTATGAACATACAAAGTACAATAATACTGCACTCCAGAGAGGGTATGAGTTGAACAAAAGGTATGCATAATTGCTTTTGGTTAGGCACAAAATCCAAGAATATAACCTCACTAGTCCACTCATTAACTCATGTGAAGCCAGCTCCATACAGCCTGTTCCATACAGCTGGCTTCATGCATGCAGCGTGCTCCATGCTTGCTCCATGCCTGCCCTGCTCCATGCAACAAATGGTCTGGAAAGGAATTTGTGGTTGCCACAGGAGAATGTGTGGCTACATTTTTTTAACCTGTTTATTTAATCATGATGAGAACCACAGCCGGCCAAGAAACCACAGCCGTCTAAAGAGAGCCACAACTTTCCCACTAAAGGATTCTCATGTACAAGATAGCTAAAATTTAATAGTGAAATGACTAAAAAACTCCTCTCTAAAATTGATTTTACAAGTAACGATATTATAACCAGCTAGACACCAGTTTTATAGCATTCTTTTACATATATGTTCAAGGTCACCTGCACTATTTTTATAATAGTTAATAAAATTCTAAACTTTTTGTATCAATATTATAAAGTATATAGCTAGCTATCATTTAAACTCATCATTTCACTATCATCCTTAAAAATAAGAGCTATAGCTATCATTTTAGATAATCATTAATCTTTACCATCATTATGCCATATTGATCCAGACTGCTCAAAGTAGACCACTATACATAAAGGGGTGATGATTATGAAAAATCAGTGTGTGTGTGTGTGTGTGTGTGTGTGTGTGTGTGTGTGTGTGTGTGTGTGTGTGTGTGTGTGTGTGTGTGTGTGTGTGTGTGTGTGTGTGTGTGTGTGTGTGTGTGTGTGTGTGTGTGTGTGTGTGTGTGTGTGTGTGTGTGTGTGTGTGTGTGTGTGTGTGTGTGTGTGTGTGTGTGTGTGTGTGTGTGTGTGTGTGTGTGTGTGTGTGCGTGTGTGTGTGTGTGTGTGTGTGTGTGTGTGTGTGTGTGTGTGTGCATGTGTGTGTGTGCACGTGTGTGATGTGTGACGTGTGTGACGTGTGCATCTGAGCTTTTATAAGTGTCTCTATTATAATTATGGTTGACACTCGAATAAATAATACTGAACTCCCAGTTTTGTTTAAAGTGGCCAGCAAGAGTGAGGAAAGGTGGGTGGAAGGTGAATGTGTCCATATTGAACACAATGAGTAGAAACTTTCACCAACTTTTAACCATACAAAATTGAAAGTCATTCATACATTGACACTGCCTCTGGTTCCATACAGTTTATATAAAACATTTCCTGGTTAAAGGTTTCACAGAACTGACGATAGCTTACTATTAATGTCCTAGCAAGGTTTGCTATAATATATATGGTATAAAGTGCCCTGTATACAGTAGGAAGAGGTCAGATGAAGTGTATGACCTTAAAGGTCCTAGCTAGTTGAGATAAAACAATATTATTAGGACTCCATGAACAGTATAATGGTAAAGAAAGAAAATTTCTCATCTCACCTCCCTGTATAAAACCCTGCCTAAACTTCCACCTAGGCTACCATTCAAGTTACATTTACTGGAGCATCACTAATGAATATGATTGTCACATCTAAGAAAAAAAAAATTATGAAGCAAAATAATTCAATAGTAGCATCTTTTTATTGTATGGAAATTATTATTACATGTGAGATGAAACCAAAATGTGTAGAAAGTCCTGATGATAATAATATTACTATTATGCTGCAGTGTAATTATTTTATTTCAGTTATTTAGAGTTGCAGAATTATTAACTGCTGCTGCTGCAGAGCTCGCTCGTCGTTTAGGGAGTTCAATCTCAACATAATCATCTGCACAGTGAAGGATAATTAAATACAGAGTACATCAATTGGGACATAAAGTTAACTATTAGAAGAATGCAAGGAGCATAGTTGTTTAGAAGTATATGGTATGTAATATAGAGACATAATGTTAGTTATTAGAAGAATACAAGGAGAGAGTGTACTCTTTTTAGAAGCATAATAATGACATAGAGACATAATGCTAACTATAAGAAGAATGCAAGGAGAGTGTACTTGTTTAGAAGTATTTACTTAGAGACATAATGTTTAGAAGAGTATGTGATTTAGAGACATAATAAAGATGAATGCAAGGAGTGTGCTTGTTTAGAAAAACTGACAGACAAAATTGTAATTTTTCACCTCCTTATGGGTTTAGTTTACTCAATAAGAACTTTATATACACCATGATTGTGTGCACTGAGACAATCAAATGTACATAAATTTACTGTAGAACATGGGACAGAGGTTTTTGGCTGCCTTTCTCACACTAATTTCAGGCTACAATAATATTATTGCTACTCCATTGGACATTAGCATGTAGCTAGTGTAGTCTCCATACCCTAAGTCATAAATACCCAACAAGATTTCTTTACAATTATCACAAATTTATTATCACTGAGAATATCCTCAAGACCCAGATAGAAATTTATACAATCATCATCACTATCAGGAAGAGAAAAAATATGACATTGAAGCTGCCATAACACAAAACAATGTTATTATTAATCCAACAGGACAATTATAGAAGAAAATTTCTGTTAATATTTGAATAGATTTTAGTCTGCCCAGAAATTGTTTTTATGCTCAGAGAACTTTCCCAGTTTTAACCATAATTACTGCCACACTAAACAAAGAAGAGTTTCTATGATTTCCCCCTACAGTGTGTAAAACCACACTAGCAGCTTCTCTGGAGTATCCTAAAATGGAAATATATTATCTAGACCACACTCTTTGTAATTGGTTTACAAACATAGAAGCTTTGGTCATAACCACTTTGACCAACAATCAATGGCTGACACCATACAATTTCGGCCCAACACAACCACTATGGCCCACAACAGAGGTTTCACAAAACCGCTGCTAACCACAATCTAGGATCTTAGGCCCAGAGTCCTCCTGTCCTGACACCAAGAGTCCATTAATCAAGTCTAGACAAATGGCAAGGGTTTCAATATGAACCACTTCGTACATAGCATGGGTGAAATCTTTATCTATAACTACCTTCACGCTGTACTACCTTAAAATAAATGGGATGGTGTGTAATAGGATTGAATAAGACAGTGTGCCATGTGGTTAATAAGGGAGTATGTAATGTGATTGATTAGGGAGTGTGTAATGTGGTTGAGTCGGATTAATCATTACGGGTAATGAAGCTGACTAAGACCTTTAAATCAGGACTCCCGTAATGTGATTGATTAGGATGGTGGTATAAAACCTTTCCCCCAGTTCACATAGCCAATAGCTCACCACAAACTACAATTGGGTTAATTTAGTATCAACAGCTTACTCAAAATCTCTTAGAATTACCTACAAAATTAACGGGCACACACAGAGGCATTGGAAAAAAAGTTTTAATCTAGTTTCCTACCCCAGCAAAACACCTCCTGGACTCCCTGATCATAACAGAACCAACATGGTACACACCCACTTGAAGTATATACAGTACATTGTAGGGTGGAAAGTCCCAGGAGAATGCTGTCTGTCTATAACAAATTTCCCTTTCACTGACGTTCTAGCATGGGACCACCTTATAATTAATTGGCTGTGTACAGTTGAATACTACAACTTGAAATGGAGTAGCTTAATTAAGGTAGCTACTACAAAAGAACAAAATACTTACACGTAATTAATGGAGATTTCTAGGTAAAGTTTGTTCCCATGGCTTACTGGGTACACAAAAAACAAAACAAGACAAAAAACAAACAAAAAACAACAAACAAAAAGCAACTGAAGCTTATGTTATTATCTAGCTCAAACAATAACATTTATTATCCACAAAACAAGGTTGTTTGAACAGTCTCTAGTTCCAGCTAAAACTGAGAGATTTGGCTTATAATAGTAGGTCTATCAGTATGGTGCTCTCCTCTCCTGTGCATTAAGTAAGGTTATAGTAGGATCAGATAAGGCTCCTCCCATTGGAGTAGGATGCTTTAAGGTTACATAATGCATGAACAGAAGGCAAGTGGGCCACATGACAGCTGTACAACATTAGACCCACCCAGGAAAAAAAGATTAGATAAGGCTAAAAACCATCCTATTAGGATTATGTAAGGTTATACAATGCATGAGCTTGAGGCAAATGCATTATGCAACCTACCAGAAATTTAAATCACTGAGACACAGTTAAGTGTTTATCAAGTGCTTAAAACTGAGGTCACAGACTTGGTAGGTAACCATTGACTACAAACCTAATCTCTCTGAAGTCACAGACTCAGTAGGTAACCACTGACAGGTAACCATTGACTACCACACAGAGCTGGACACTCTAGAGAGAGAAAGGTAGACCCGAGCTCATAGTGAAAGGCTACTCTGCCTCTGTTTTTTTTTTTTTTTTTTTTTGTTGTTGTTATTGTTGTTGTTGCTGTTTTTGTTTTGTTTTGCTTTTGTTTTTAATTTTTTTTTACTAGGGAGAGTGTGTCAACCTTCAATTGGTTTGAGTATAATGATAATATTTAAGATCACAACTCCATGATATTTAGATTTTCAAATCAATTCACTTTTTGACCAACACTCAGGAAGCAGAGTAGTTTCTCTCTGTAAAGAGAGCAGGTGTGTGAGCTTTTTTTGGCTTTGTTTTCATGGTGTGTACATATACACCTGATAGGTCAGATGTCACACGACTAGCTCTATTTCAGCCAAATGTGTGCCTCATTACAGCTCCATGTAATTGATTTGATAAAAACAAGAAACAACTACAGCACCAGTTGAGCCAGACTTTATTTCAGCCAAATATGTCCCAGTTCAGCTAAAAACCAACACCACACGGAAGCCCTGTTTGATAAAAATTGCTCGTGTAATAATCTACAACTCTTGAAGCTTTACACACAGCACTCAACTAAGGTCTCCAAGCACACCCAACAAGGCAATACAACAAGGCTATACGTAGGCCCCTAAATACCTCCCTTCCCTGATTTCTGATACATATTCCTCTATGACCAAGGCTTCCACCCTCCCAAATCAACTCAATTTACATACTTTAACTACTAATTCCAATACAGTGCAGGACATTGCACCTTCACCAAAGGAATACTACACCCGAGCATAAGGTTTCTACAAAGTTACTGTCGGCAAACGTCAAGGAAGAAAATACAAAATCCAAGGCTATGCATGGGAAGTCAGTATCATATTAAGTAGGGTTTTAGGCAATCTGGCAAAAAAATGTGAATATTGCCTGTCACCTAGTGCTGCATTTTGGGGAAGAATTGATGTACTATAACTTAGCTACCAGGCTTAAGGTAGGTGAGATCTACTAGTACTATTACTCTACATAATACAAACCAAGTATCAAGGGGATAAGATGTACAATTTATATTAAGCTATAAAATAATTTGGAATCTTGGTCATTCTTGGACTTAGAAGGGACCTGAACAAACCATTAGAAAGCTCTTTGAAAGAGCTACATTTTGATACTTGAACCAAGTTTCTGGGAATAAGTGTGGTCAAGCTAGCCCTCTGTGAAGGTAAAGGCTAGGGCTAGGGCTAGGGCTAGGGCTAGGGTTAGTGGCTAGGGCTAGAGGAAAAAAGTTGTGCATTCAAGGAGGAGGAAGGCTATGGCTACCTACCCTATGTTAATTTGAACACCAAACCACCTCTAAAGAGATGTCTGGGATGTGCTCCACTCAGGGATCTGTTGTACTTCTATGTCTACCATTATGGTACTACTAAAGGGGCATCCCTCCAACCACAGAACTTGCAGTGTTTCTTTATTTTGCCAATGTTCTATATATAGACTAATAGATCTAGTTGATACCTGATTGAGGTCAGGTGTGAAAGTGAATACACTTCTCTCAAAATTCCCATTATAATTTAGACATTACACCATCAGGAAGAATTACCTTTCCATTTATTTCTCTTGCCCTGTTAGGATGTATACCAAAAGAGAAGGATGGAAACATGATGTAATGACATTGACTACACAAATACACTGTCCTATTCATATCCAAGAGCAAAGTATTGTCCATGACATCACAACTTACTACTAATAAAGTGTGGGTGATTCTATGTGTAAATCCTCAACATTACGTCATTTGTAATATACTTGTAATATTCAATAATATATAACTGACTATAAAATAAGATTACTGTAATATACTATAAGAATACTGTAAGGAAATTTACACATAGGACACATAAAGTGTAGTATTAAGCAAATTCAATATAATTATTCCTTATTAGTAAGTGGCCACTCCTCCTTCCCCTCCCACTCACAACTAACTAATTATATATAGCACACTCCCAAGCTATATTTAGAATAAAGAATTCCTGCAACCAACAACCAATTACATTGGGGGGGGGGGAGGGAGGAGTTCTGCAAGATTTAGCTACAAGTAGGCAGTGTAGGCTAGATCCCCAAAAATGTAATTAACGTGGCATTCTGGAACTTCCATAAAAATTAGAACATCCCTTCCTGGGTACATCTGATCTAACAGATTTACCAAGAATAACATGATGGAAAGAGGAAGGTGGAGCACTGCAAGATGTAGCTACAAGTAGGAAGTGTACATTACACTCCAAAAATGTAATTAACGCCAGCCCATTGGAACTTTCATATATAGAAAAATTACTCTTCAGCCAGATACAGCAGATCTACCAAGAAAGATTAGATCACAAGCTGTGTTAGCCCCTTGACGGTAATACCCAATGGTAATACCCATTATTAAAGTAACCCTAATTTGGGGATAATAGATACAACTAGTGGACTCCCCTTCTAGAAACCTTCAGCTATACTAGCCCATTACCAGTATAGGTACCCTTATTAAGGTTATATACTCTTATTTGGGGAAAACAAATACAACTAGTGGAAATATACCTTTCCCTCCTAGAAACCTTTAGCTACAGCCAAGAACTTACACCACCAATTATACAGATAGGCTCCAACAGCACTAATTATACAGATGGGCTCCAGTTATTGGAAGAATGAACTCCCTTTGATTAGTAGTTTTAGACTTTAGACTCTCTAAAGAATTTTGCTTCTAGCAAGACTAGCACACTGCTTTGGGGGAGTCAAATGTCATGTTATATAATTCTTTATAACAATAATAATAATAATAATAATAATACTAGAAGAATTAACCTCACAATTAACCTCCAATAGCTTATAGACCAATTATTCCACAAGAGGTTGCACAGCTATTATCACACTATACCATTTAAGACGCCCAAGAACCAAAATTCATAAGAATGCCTTTTCCCTTTTAGGAAAGCAGTTTAATTAATAGCTATAGGTTTTCCCCTATCCTTTCAGATGATGTTTAGAAGGTTAATCTAGTGTGAAAATTATCTATTTCTCCCACATCTGTCAATGGAATTCAATCTCACAGACAACCAGATTCCATTATCCTACCAATTAGATATTTATTACCCCACCCAGATAGCTGGCTGACTAGGACAGCAAAAACAACAGCAGCACCAATTAGATATCCACCAGGTTCACCTTAGGACCACCCATAAGGAGTACTAACTATTTATTAATTTAGCCCACCTCCCTCCCTCTCTCATCTACTCCACTCTACTCCATCCCTCCCTCTCTCCCCTCCCTTATCTACGCCTTCCCTTCATTATAAGGGTTGAGTTAGCCCCTCTCCTAGAGTCCAATTAAAAGATTTCTAGTACAGAGAGTGAATGAACTCTTAATGGGTTTTATCCATGATGATCCTTGCAGAACAGGTTGACCCCCACAATGCCTTGCATTCTTCTAATTAAGTGTATTGTGATTCAGACCACCCAATCATATTCATCTCAGTTACATATTATATCATTCCTTTCTTTTCCTGATTCTTTGATTAATTTGCTATATCCTGCTGCTGTGCAAAAACAAGTAATATTACTTGCATCTCTTTAAATGTGTTTTTAATGTGTCTAATGGTCTCTATTTTTTTAATTAGAGTAGTATTGGTATATAGTAGAACCACTATAATTATTATTATAAAGGACACATTGGAACTGGCCATTTTTGTCCTCTGTAGAGAGGTTTTCCTATGTATAGAGATTGTCTTCTTTTGATGAATTAGTTCTGTAGGAAAGTTTACAATTAATACATTGAAAACTTGTCCTTTATCTATTTCCAATGTGTCCTTTTTAGAGTGACCATTGAGAGAAATTTCTCTGTAACAAATACAGGTATACATTTATTTGTACCTTTAAGGCTGGTTTTATTATCGGGGTTCTAATTTTTCTAATTTTAGCGAATTTAGGGAGTAGGGTCTAAATCGATAAATAAACAACCTGCTAAATTTAGTTTATCACACCACCTTTCCAAGTAATTAGAATAATAGACTATCTTGTTGGCCATGGGGGGGGGGGGTCTAGAATGTTGTTTATTGTTTTAGCTAGCTACAGCTCCCTGTTCCGCTAAGATCTGAGCTGCTAATTTCTTCACCGTCACTTAACAGTATAATACTGTACTAGTTTATGTGTAAATGTATGTATACTCTTCATTACTACTATTATCAAAAATCGATAAAATTAGAACCTGCTAAATCCCTCCTGGCCTCAAATCACTAAAATTAGAACCCACTAATAAAACCAGCCTTAAGGTATAATGCAATTATGGAGTAAAACATACCTTCATAAGCCTTTAAAATGCTTTCACAGACAAACTGGTACTGGAACTATATCATAATAAAATTTAAAAAATTCTGATTATATACACTGAAAATTTTTAAAATGTAATATTTGGAAGGGAAAATTTCAAGGAGTGAATTTAGAGTGAAGTTAAGATATACAGTGGAACTTCTCTATTCAGGACACACCTTAAGACTGGGTGATCTCATTTCAGGAGGTGAAGTTCTATTAATATACAAGGTGTTGGACATATGCAAGTGTCCTTAATATAGGGGTGTCCTCATTTCAGGGATTGAAATAGAGGGGTTCCACTGAGATGTCCTCATTTCAGGGGGTTGAAATAGAGGTGTCCTCATTTCTAGGGGTTGAAATAGTACAGAGATGTCTTCATTTCAGGGGGTTGAAATAGTGTCTACAGAGATGTCTTCTATTGAAATAGAGGGGTTCCACTTTATACAGAGATGTCCTCGTTTCAGGGGAATTTTTTTTCTAGATGGAAGAAGTCCGCCATGAACTAAAGCATAGATCCTGATTTAATGCAGCTAGGGGAAGTACACTCAGCCACTGAAATGATAACAGCATCTGTACTACATTTAAGGAGATTACACTTTAAGACAAAGGGTCTGTATAAATCATGTGATCATTAACTGGCTTAATTAAAGTAATTATCTGCTATAAAATTGTAAGGAATTGTAAAAATTACCCTTCAAATTAGCTACATTAAAAGAACACTCCTTTAATTAGAACCCTGCAATTCCTGTAAATTCTTGTATACCATTAATTAAATTAATAAGGAATTGTAATAATAGGGACTTGCAGTTATTACTCCTTTAATTAAGGGCCTTATTATTAAGGAGCATGAGAGTGTTAAATAATAATAATTATTAATAATAGCTCAGACATTAAATCTAATTAAAATACAATTATCCTGTTTTCCTTTCCAAGACTATCACAGTATGCTACCTGCATAGTAATTACTTATTATAAACTGGTCTTGATTATTAACAATAACCCTAACAATAGGGGTTAATGATGAGACAGACTTAACCTCCCTCTCTCTCACATATTCAGACAAGATGGGGTTAACTAATATTGACAATAACATCTATAGTAAAACAGCACAGCAAAACTCCGATTATAAACAATAACATCTGTGATATTCTAAAAAATAACACTATTCTAAACAATAACATTTATAGATAAACAATAATAGAAGCAATAGAAGTATAAACAATAACAGGGAAACAATAACAATAAATAGATGCTTTGTTCCTAAAACAGTAAATGATTCCTAATCAGGACAACTCACGACAATAATAATATAGTATACAATGTTTCATACAGAGGAGGAAACTGGGACCCCCACCCAAGGTACAGTTCCCCATCTCCCTCTCCACCATAAATTAGAGAAATCGGCACAATGAGTTGATGATAATGTATGAGCATGGAAACACCCAAAAAAGTATGAACAGCTACATGTTTACTCAAAACTTTTCTGGAAAATGCCCCCAAAATGCCCCCAACATCCTCAGATTCCACGATTTGTTGATGCACTAATAGATTTCCCCAAACAAAAATCCTCTATGAAACCAGATATAATTACTGTAATAGTGGGAAATTTTCGAGGGGAAATATCTTTGTGGTTTTCATGGTTAGAATAAAACCACAAATATTTTACCCACTAACTTTTAATTTTATGGTTTAATTGCAAGCTGTAAACCATGAATTTTTTTCCATGAATAAATTTGATTATTGAAAACCACGAAGATATCCTTATAGTTATCAAACATCATGCAGGAGATGACCGACAGTAGTATTTCTCGAGGTTCTTACTTCTTGAATCTAGACACTTGATTTTCATGGTCAATGGCAAACAATTGAAAACCTTTCATTCTAATTAATATAGGATAGGTGCATAATGGTCTTCCAATCCCATCAGTTAATTTACAAGTGCCAAGTACTACTTTATGTCATACCAGTACAAGCACACAACACACTCTCTCTTCCTCATCCTATAGGGCCAAGTACTACTTTATGTCATACCAGTACAAGCACACAACACACTCTCTCTTCCTCATCCTATAGGGCCAAGTACTACTTTATGTCATACCAGTACAAGCACACAACACACTCTCTCTTCCCCATCCTATAGGGCCAAGTACTACTTTATGTCATACCAGTACAAGCACACAACACACTCTCTCTTCCTCATCCTATAGGGCCAAGTACTACTTTATGTCATACCAGTACAAGCACACAACACACTCTCTCTTCCCCATCCTATAGGGCCAAGTACTACTTTATGTCATACCAGTACAAGCACACAACACACTCTCTCTTCCTCATCCTATAGGGCCAAGTACTACTTTATGTCATACCAGTACAAGCACACAACACACTCTCTCTTCCTCATCCTATGGCCAATAGCGAATAATAGTAAAAATAAACTGACATTGGAAATTTGACTATATAGTATCTCCCCAAATGACTGAAATCAATATACTACATATTCCTCAATGAAAAGTGTTCTTAAAAGTAATGCAGGAATTTGTGTGATTTATTGGACCTCACACTTTCCTGGAAGCCAAAAACGATTAGAGGAATTGTGGAGGAGATGCTGAATGTCTGGCTGCAGAGTGTCAATTGCCTTGGCTTACTATAATATTTAATTATTGGTACCAGTACTTGCTTATCTTGAGGGGGAGAAACCAGTTGCTTTAGTGTCATATATCCAATACTCATCTCTATTTTAGCAAAAACTACTTTTGATGACCTTTGAGTGCTAAAGATAATGTTATTTTTGGTAATCCCTAGAAGTCTATAACCTTGGCAAAGTTCACAGGGAGTCAGTCACCTGTTAACGCATGGCTATTAGGTAACACTAAATAATTTCCTCAAAGATTACACTAATTACACACAATATACCACCCAGTTACTAGCCAGCTGTCCGAAATAATAATCTTTATGATTGCGCTAATATTCAGGCTAAACTAGCCACCAGGTTCACAATACATTACCTGAAAAATCTTAATGATTATATATTATACCAACTACAACACCACCCCAAAGGAATGCAGCAGAACTAGCCAGGCCTCCACACTAGCCAGGTAGCCGGACACCCTTCCAGGCCTCCACACTAGCCAGGCCTCACACCCCACTAGCCAGGCCTCCCCTACTAGCTAAGCCTCCACACTAGCCAGGCCTCCCCCACTAGCCAGGCCTCCCCCACTAGCCAGGCCTCCCCCACTAGCCAGGCTTCCCCCACTAGCCAGGCCTCCCCCACTAGCCAGGCTTCCCCCACTAGCTGGAGGAGAGGGAGCATACCACTCTACCATTCCTAAAATGCTATTAAATAGTTTTCAGCCATAATATACCTAGTGCTGGCAGATAACTCCAATAATGACCACTCCAGGGAATTTGGCTGAACTAACTGGCACTCACTAGTAACACTTGTTCCTAAATGCTGCTGAAAAGCTAATTGGCTTTTTAACCAATTATTACTACATGCCCAGGAACTGGATAGATTTCAAAGATTACACAGCAGAAATTGGCCAAACTAATGGTTTATAAGCCTATTATTAAAGCCGCACACAAACAGTATTGAATAGGATATAAAGGTCTAAAACAAGTGAGGAATGATTATGCATGATAACGTCATTGTCAGGGAATTTGGCTAAACTAACAGCCAACACCAGGACTAATTAACCCTAAAATGCCCATAAGTACACTAAAACACCAGTTTTTCACCCAATTATAACTTGTAAAGGTGTCTTGTAGCTACATCAGTAGTTATTTTTCTCCAATCCAAAGGTCATTGATGACAATCATTAAACTCCTCTGATCTCTGTTGCAAACACTGGTGTCTTCTAAGTGAGAATGTGGGCATTAGTTGTCCTGATGCTTTGAGACATGTGGGAGAGGGGGAAATGTGGGAGGTGAAAATGTGGGAAACTAACTATCTGTATATTAGTGTTATAATTAGTGACATTTTGTGACATCATGGAAATGTGGGAGGTGAAAATGTGGGAAAGTATCTAACTGTATATATATATATATATAATTAGTGACAATAATTTTGAGCAGGTGTTTAATTTAGAATAAAAATAGCTACTCTGCAGCAAAGAGAATGTAACTACAAGAACAGCTACTGATTTCTATTTTTTTTGTTGTTTTTAGGGAATTAATTTTGGTCATCAGAAAACAATGACAACAATAACTGTTAGTTATTAATAATTACATGTTATTTTGAGAGTATAGTGATGTTATAATTATTATAATGCTAACAATGACTGTTATTATATACTGTGAGAGTACATTGATAACTGTATTATATAATATCAGCTATTATTGTGCCCATAATATGCACCAAAACTCCATATTAATACATTGTATATTACACAATAACACTAAACAACAACAACAACAACAACAACACATGAACACTTTCAATTATAGCATCACAGATGCCTCCCTGTAATCTTCTAACATCTATCCACTGAATGGAAGCCATCACATAACATTAAATACTCATCAACCTATTGTTCCACGAGGAGACAGTATTAATTATTCATAGTCAACTCACAGGTGTCTGCACGAGCATTCCTCGTTGGTCTCTCATACTACGGACTATCTCTAGAGGGTATATCGGCTCAAGAACCTCCAGCTTGCAAAGAGCTGTTTCCATCAGGATGAATACTCCTGTTCTACCAACTCCAGCGCTGCACAATATTTAATATTAATAATTGTACGCTCTGGAAAAGATAATTGTAGGGTGGAGCTCAATCACATATCAAAGCATTTAAGCTCCACTCTACAGCTAGAGGCCTATTGTGTCCAGAAGATTGTTTGTGTCATGTGGTATGGTATAGACAGATAGACAGGCAGAGGTGTATGCACCTGCAATGGATGACAACTGGCGTGGTCATTCCTTCTCGAAGTGTTCTAACCCCTTGTACAAAACGAAGAAAATCAGTTTTGCTCCCAGGAACACCTAGAAAACAAACAAACAAACAACGATAAATTACAGAGTTAAAAATATATATATTCAACTGTTAATTCATGAAAGCTGAGGGTGGGGAGGCTCTCATTGCCTCCTCTCCTTAATCCACCACTGAATTATATACATAGTCTAAAACTCTCCCTTGCCAATATTGCCTTCTAAGAGAACATGTAGTTCAGAATGATCAAAGTCTTTACTTCAAAAGACACCTTATAATTAGCCCAATTGATTGGCTGGTGTGGGTAAAGAAATTCACTAATATTACAGAGTAATCAAGTCATAACTTTAGCCTATTGCACTACAACAGCTGCCGAATGTTGTTGCATGTTACCTACAATATTATAACTTACAGCGTGCTGCTGCACGCTGCCTACAATACATTTGTACTATATCCTACAATGTGCCGTTGCTTGCTGCCTACAATACATTTGTACTATAACCTACAGCGTGCCGCTGCATGCTGCCTACAATACATTCGTTCTATAATCTACAGCAATACATTCGTTCTATAATCTACAGCGTGCCGCTGCATGCTACATATATTCAATTCATAGCCGAAAAATTTTGCATGTCAAATTTAAAAAAAATCCATGACCTCTCAAAACTCAGTTAGTAAGGATAAAGTAACGTATTAAGCTGATTGTGTTAGCATGTATGTTGGCATGCATGTTAACTTTAAAACTTTAGTACTACATGTTACTACATTATAAATGTATGGCCAGGAGATGTGAGGAGAGGTTAGACACAAAATGCCTTGCTACTCGAATATATTATTATTATTATTATTATTATTAAATACTGTAAATAAATTATAATTTAGATAATACTGAGTTTGGAATGCCTTATGGTCAGAGTATTTCCCTCTAATCATGAATATCTTCCTCTCCAATTATGACTAACACCAAGATGGCTAGACCGCAAGTGACAAGGTTAATTTAATTACTCTCTCCAATGACAACTATGAGAATAATGAAATAACTAGTACCATGCTGACTCATGCAATGATGGTCAGGTGGACACCGTTACTCTCATTGTACATGTCCCTTACCATGATCAGGCCAGTCAATGTACTGCATGTGAACTATTCTTCTTTCTTCTCCGGACTGTAAAAAATAAGATTGATTTAGACAGACAGACAAACAAGTAAACAAACAAACAAATAATCTATAGCTAGACCACCTTTACAGCTAAATTTTTGTCCTAATTATGGCTGTAATAGAGAGGTGGCCTGCTTATACAGTGACCTCTATAGACAGGTCTCACTGTAATAGAGAGGTGGCCCGCTTATACAGTGACCTCTATAGACAGGTCTCACTGTAATAGAGAGGTGGCCTGCTTATATAGTGACCTCTATAGACAATTCTCACTGTAATAGAGAGGTGGCCTGCTTACACCTAAGGGCTGTAATGAAATGAAATTCATCAGTTGAAAAATTCATATGCATGCTTGCAAATTCATTTATACGTTTATGCAAATTCATCTACATGCATGGTGTTTCCTTGTGTACTTTCCCTGAACCTGGAATTAACCTGTCAGTGCACTGTCTCAGTATCTGAGGTATTAGTGCAGATGGATAACTTTCAGGAAGAAATAATTGTGCTTATATGGGCCAATTATAAGCAGACCACCTCTCTATTACAGTGAGACCTGTCTATAGAGGTCACTGTATAAGCAGGCCACCTCTCTATTACAGTGGGACCCGTCTATAGAGGTCACTGTATAAGCAGGCCACCTCTCTATTACAGTGAGACCTGTCTATAGAGGTCACTGTATAAGCAGGCCACCTCTCTATTACAGCGAAACCTGTCTGTAGAGGTCATAAAAGTTATATTTTACTAAAATGTTAGCTATAGCTCATTACAAACTAAAACCAGAAGAAGTGATAGAGAAAAATCAAGATATTTTTGCTAAATATAGCCACTAGTAATCTCCCTAGACCCAAAGATTAGTGCTATTGTGAAATGTTTGTGATCTTTGTTCAAGGGGAATTTCTGCCTTCCCAAGAGTTTACATGTGTTCTGTAACATAATCCCAATGTAATTTCATCAGACCACACTGTGCATCACTGCTAAAGTAAACATCTCGCAGACAGTGATTAATTAAGGTCAGTATTGATGAATAGCTGAATTGTCTGAGAATGTGCTGGTGTAGACTGCCCTCATGTGACAACAAGGCAAGTCAAGATATACATAGCTAGAATTAATGAGCTCTTTTACAAGTACACACACACACAAGCTTCACTTAAAAGGAGGTTCTTTGGTAAAAGAACAGTGACTATAGGGAAAGATCTAGGGGAAGAAAGTGGAGGGCTTAGGGGGTCAAATTCCCCATCCCCTACTCCACCCCCACCCCACCCCTTACTCCACCCACCACCCACCCCACCCCAATCCTTCTAAACCTCATATTTGCTTCAGGATTCAATGCAAGGTGGTCAATTCAGTATCTATTTTCCATGAATTTATTTTTAAAGCATTTCAATCATTGCACCAAAGGAAAGTAACAAGAATTAGAGGGTGGAGTTTAGTTCACTAGAACCCATCCCCCTGATACTGTTTTAGTACCTACGTAAAAACCTTAATAATTAATGGAGTCAGAGGACTTTTAAAAAAGAGTATTCAATCCCTACTCCTTCTCTCACTGGACTCACCATCTTGTTTCTGAGTCTCATCTGCCTGGTGAAATAGATTCTGTCACTCTGCTCTGATATGGTATGGATCTCATACTTCCCGTATTCCTGTGTAGTGTTGATTTCAGGCCAATATCGACAGCATTTGACCTTTCCTGCTTCGATGACATCTGTCAGCATGACAATCACAGTCGTGCCTTGTTCCCAAATCATCTAGATGTAAATACAGATGGCTTTAACTTCTTCTTCATTTTATTATTACACCACTCCTCCCTCGACAGTGATCCTTGCATGGGACCTAGTGATGCTATTTTAAAACCCCCAAAACACCTCCCCCCACCCTCCTGACTCCACCCTCACCTGCCAGTGGTCCTTGCATGTGTGTTGCATGGGACCTTGTGATGCTATGTACTTGTTGATTTGACCAGTGGTGTATACCTCCATCTGCAGGTGAGAAATATAGTCTTATGACCAGAGAAGACTAGCTAGGTGAGTGCATTAAAAGTACATCATTTATTTATTGCTGCTGTATATAGATAGACCTTTATGGATTCCCATGGAGAACACAGAAAGCTGTTGATGTTACCACCCTCTGGGACACATAAAATAGAAAGGTGGTCCCTATTCGGAGATCAAAAATCAATGGTACAAGCACTTTCAGGACATGACCATAATATAGAGAAGTGGTCTTATTAAGGGGTGGTCTGATTACACTGTAGTAGGAAATGGCCTTATTAAGGGGTGGTCTGATTAGACTGTAGTAGGAAATGGCCTTAAGAGGTGGTCTGATTACACTGTAGTACCCTATTATAGAGAAGTGGTCTTATTAAGGGATGGTCTGATTAGACTGTAGTAGGAAGTGGTCTTATTAAGGGATGGTCTGATTAGAATACTAACATTCACATAGTTAGCGTTGATGTAATCTGAACCTTCCTTCAGATGAACTCGTGTTTCATCGTCTAAAAATTGAGAACAATAAAAAATTCTACATAATATTAGTTATCAGAATTCCCTGATAAAATAAAGTGTCCTGAACATAGATGATGTCCTGATAGCCTCATTTTAGGACATTATACAGTGTGTAGTGAAATTTATATATTCAGGACACCTAATATATAGGACACCTTATATATTCAGGACACCTAATATATAGGACACCTTACATATTCAGGACACCTATATAGGACACCTTATATATTCAGGACACATTACATATTTAGGACACCTTATCTAATTAGGACACTTTACCAATATATTCCCCCTTATATATTTTTAGAAGCCTGTTAGAGTCCAAAGTTAATGTTAGGACATAACTAATCATATGGTCACCTAAATATAACAGGACAATGCTCATGGCCCCAAATTATCAGTTTTCTACTTATAAACAAGAACATGTGATGTTCTGTTTAAAATTATAGTGAAACCTGTTTATAGTGACCACTTCCTGTGATAAAAAAAGGTTTAACCTAACAGAAAGGCTGTCTCCACAATAATAAAGGTCAAGATCAAATGGTACAAGCACTATTGTGACACTATATTATATATATAGAGAGAGGTGGTCTGATTAGACAGGTTTCACTGTAGTGGTCTATATAGAGAGGTGGTCTTATTAAGGGGTGGTCTGATTATACAGATTTCAGAGTAGTGGCCTATATAGAGAGGTGTTCTCATTAAAAGGTAGTCTAATCTGACAGGTTTCACTGTAATAAATGTTATAGAATGGATTTCAAGATTTAGAACTCTCTTACATGCTGATATGTCCCTGTATTTATTCTTTCCGAGGTTTTGAGGTAGTTTGCTAGTAATGGCTGCCATTCCTGGCTTCCTCCTGTATAGTCTCTGTAATAAGATGTGTCACATTTAACAATGACATTTCTCCACATGTACTACTCAGATTAGTACCCAGAATAGTGTCACAGCTAACAAAAATGACATTTCTCCATATGTGCTACCCAGAATGACATTCCTCTACATGGGCTGCCCAGAATAGTGACATTTCTCTCCGTGTGCTGCCCAGTAGTGGCATTTTCCACATTACACTGCCCAGAATAATCTGCTATTACTCTGGCATGAATTAAACATTAAGCTACATTTCACTATAAAAATGCACGGGCTTGTGGGGGTGGAGCATGTTTGGAAAGGATCATCATGAACAAAGAGATAAAAACCTGTACTATAATAATAGACATCTCTCATCTCAGACCCAATCCACTGTTGTGACCACATAACTATAGTACTACATTATTTCAGTAGCAGTTATAATAATAATAATAATAATAATATTTGAAATGCCTAACTTTCACACTCAATGGTCAACAGTGAATACAGTGAAATTAACCAGAGCTAAAATATTGTTTCTATATAATCACATGATACTTACGTCAAAGTAAAGTAAACCCTTTCCAGATGTGAGGGTCTCCTTGAGGGACGTGAGAGACTCCCTTAGCATGTGACCAGGGTCATCTATCCTCGGTAGAGATAGATGAAGGTCAGGGTTCACACGGCGAAGATTTCTTGGCTTCACTATCATTACCAGTTCACTAGAATATAATTGATTTTGTGATGAACCTTCATCAATGTGCCCTCAAACTATACATAGCATATTTCACAGTCTACCCTTTACCATTATTTCAATGTCTACTACATGTTTGCCACATGCGTATTACCATTCATATAAATGTCTACCTTTTACCATCATTTCATGCATCTACCCTTTACCATCACTCTACTCTTTACCATCTTAAATCACAGATATGTCTACCCTTTACCATCTTTTCACAGATGTTGTCTACCATACCTGCTCGACTTTATCAAGGATATTATCTGTTCATGTGACTTCTCTGCTATAGACTTGCCATTGATATAGAGGACCTGATCCCCTTCCTCAACAGGGGGGTTACATAGCAAAGCCTGGAGACAAAGGGTTAATTTTTTAACTTCTAAGAATTACAAGTTCTAGGTGACCACCTGTCTTCTGGTGGCTCTCAAAATTAAGTATATGGTGAAATTTTCCAAGGGAAAAACATCTTTGTGGTTTTCAATAACAAAATTTATTTGTGATTAGTTCCCAATTAAACTATAAAATTAAAAGTTGGTGGGTAAAATATTCGTGGTTTTATTCTAACCATGAGGATACTTGCACTTTCAATAGGCAAGCTTCATTAGGCTTTCCAAAAAATGTTCATTAAGGAAGAAAAATTACTTTCAAGTTAAGCTGGTTCCCAACTTACTTTATACTAGACTCCAAAAAGAATATTGTATTGGGTTGGTTATGAATATCATTAAATGCAAAATCCACCCCAACATAATATAGACCAAAAACTTCCCAAGCAAACATAATAATAACTGTTGGAAGATAGACTTACAGGTGAATCCGGTGTTATCCTAGTCACAATTACAGGCATCTTCTCATCAGCTCCACCCTACAACCAGTAAATTATATTATTTATCTTATAATTACTGCACTATCAGTACCTCTATATTACATTTATCTTCTAATCACTACACTATCAGTACCTCTATATTACATTTATCTTCTAATCACTACACTATCAGTACCTCTATATTACAGTTATCTTCTAATTACTGCACTATCAGTACCTCTATATTACATTTATCTTCTAATTACTGCACTATCAGTACTATATCATATTTATCTTCTAATTACTGCACTATCAGTACTTCTATATCATATTTATCTTCTAATTATTGCACTATCAGTACCTCTATATTACATTTATCTTCTAATTATTGCACTATCAGTACCTCTATATATTACATTTATCTTTTATTGATTACTCTTCCCACACCCACCATTGACCTCCCGACCCTCACACCCACCATTGACCTCCCGACCCCTCACACCCACCTTCACAATGAAGCCGTATCGCCCATGTACATCTGGTTGTATTCTTATAAGGAGAAGGCCTTCAGATGCTAGGTCATCCATGCTCACCTGTCCTAACCTCTCCTCCATAGCATTACGTTCATCATAATATTCTGTTGGCTGTAAGAATGGAGATATTGAAACACTCATTTAGAGTACTTTACTACAGAATGAGGGGTAAGGGGTTCCTGTTATAAGAATCCATGGGGGTCAATTTCTTTTACACTTCAATAGAGGTTCCACTGTATACAGAGGTGTCCTCATTTCAGGGTGTTGGAATAGAGGAGTTCCACCGTATACAGAGGTGTCCTCATTTCAGGAAGTTAGAATAGAGGGGTTCCACTGTATATAGAGGTATCCTCATTTCAGGGTGTTGGAGTTTCACTGTATACAGAGGTATCCTCATTTCAGGGTGTTGGAATAGAGGGGTTTCACTGTATACAGAGGTATCCTCATTTCAGGGTGTTGGAATAGAGGGGTTCCACTGTATACAGAGGTGTCCTCATTTCAGGGTGTTGGAATAGAGGGGTTTCACTGTATACAGAGGTATCCTCATTTCAGGGTGTTGGAATAGAGGGGTTCATAGAGGTATCCTCATTTCAGGGAGTTGGAGTTTCACTGTATACAGAGGTATCCTCATTTCAGGGTGTTGGAGTTTCACTGTATACAGAGGTATCCTCATTTCAGGGTGTTGGAATAGAGGGGTTTCACTGTATACAGAGGTATCCTCATTTCAGGGTGTTGGAATAGAGGAGTTCCACTGTATACAGAGGTATCCTCATTTCAGGGTGTTGGAATAGAGGAGTTCCACTGTATACAGAGGTGTCCTCATTTCAGTGTGTTGGAATAGAGGGGTTTCACTGTATATAGAGGTATCCTCATTTCAGGGAGTTGGAGTTTCACTGTATATAGAGGTATCCTCATTTCAGGGAGTTGGAGTTTCACTGTATATAGAGGTATCCTCATTTCAGGGAGTTGGAGTTTCACTGTATATAGAGGTATCCTCATTTCAGGGTGTTGGAGTTTCACTGTATATAGAGGTATCCTCATTTCAGGGAGTTGGAGTTTCACTGTATATAGAGGTATCCTCATTTCAGGGTGTTGGAGTTTCACTGTATATAGAGGTATCCTCATTTCAGGGAGTTGGAGTTTCACTGTATATAGAGGTATCCTCATTTCAGGGAGTTGGAGTTCCACTGTATATAGAGGTATCCTCATTTCAGGGAGTTGGAGTTCCACTGTATATAGAGGTATCCTCATTTCAGGGAGTTGGAATAGAGGAGTTCCACTGTATACAGAATTTCAGGGAGTTGAGATAGAGGAGTTCCTTAATTATAAAGAATAGTAGTTTTAATATTTCATACTCCGTTTTCCTGTTGAATGATGTCACTACTGACTCGACGAAATCTGAATGGTAAATCTTGATCGATAGGAACAAGTGAAAACTGACCCGTCATATCATCAGAAATGGAAACTTCCGATGAATACAGCCTGTAGGTAAGTCAGTGAAAAGATATGCAAAAATACGATTATCGTATATCTGAGATACATTTCAACATAATTAGTTCTAGAATACTGGCAGTTAATAGAGATGTGGTTTGCTTGACCTAGCGGTCACCCTTGGGACACGACCAATTGAGAAGTGGCCTGCTTGACCTAGTGGTCACCCTTGGGACACAACCAATTGAGATGTGGCCTGCTTGACCTAGTTGGACACTACCTACTGAGAGGTGTCCTGCAATGAGTTATACAAAAGGCTATCTTCTTGTATCCTTGTCAATGGTTGTTATCAAACATTTGTGACACTTAAAGGAGGTATGGAGTCACCAAGGACATCTTTACACTTACTCATCATCTAACATTCTTTCTCTAGAAGAATCACTGTAGCCATTGGAATAGAGATGAGGAGACGGCCGCAAAGTGTCCTTACCTAGACTAAGAGCTCTTCTCACTGGATGATATGGTGAAGACACAACATCGCCTGGTAGAGGGCAGGGAGGGGAGGGGAGAGAGGAGAAAAGGGGAGGGGAGAAAAGGGGAGGGGGGAAAGGAGTTATTATTAGAATAAAGATTCATAATATTGAAGACTTACTTCCAGGAGATCTGGATTTTGAGTCCCTTTGTAATATAGTATTTGGTCTCCTAGAAAAATTCAATAATAATTTTTCAAGTATTCATTGTTACCTTCTCAACCCTCTCTCCTCACAACCCTGACTCCTCCCATCTCACAACCCTCACTCCTCCTATCTAGCTCACAACCATCACTCACTACCCTGACTCCTCCTATCTAGCTCACAACCATCACTCACTACCCTGACTCCTCCCATCTCACAACCCTGACTTCTAGCTCAGATCTCACTCCTCCTATCTCACAACCCTCACTCCTCCCATCTCACAATCCTCACTCACAACCCAATCTCATAACTCGTCCTCACAATTTCCAGTCACATTTTAAAATGAAAAACAAAACTAAACCCCACTTTCCATTAACCCTCTTCTTCCATTAACCTCCTCATTAACCCCTTATTCATTCCATTAACCACCCATTCCATTAACTCCCATATCCATTAACCCTTTCCATTAACCCCTCTCCTTCCATTAACCTCCTCATTAATCCCACTCATTAACATTCCACAATCACTCATTCCATTAACCCTTCTCCCTCCATTAACCTCATATACCTCTTACCTAACAACTCTGACACTCTTTGATCTCTCCACGATGGCAGCTTTATTAGCTTCAATGGCTTCACTCTCGGTTCTTCCCATATACATGTTCCGACTTCTACTTATGAGCCCTCTGTGACCAGGCGACAAGCCATCTACATCAGCTAGCCGAAAGAAGGCATGGTACTCTATGCAGTTTTTCCATAACTGTTTACAGCTTTCCCCTGTCACCATGTGGAACCCCACTACTGTCACCCTCTCTCCCTGTGTGGGGGTATTAAAGGTCATCAGGTAAAGTAGCAGAGCTGCCAAGGTTTGACTTGGCCTATAAGTGAGATTTTGGGAAACTATGTGTAATTATTGTTAAGGGAAGTTTGGAGTGAGTCTCTGCATAAATTTTAAGAGTAGAAAATAAAAATGAGTGATTCCCAGCACATAGAGTAGGTAAAGGATCATCAGCATGGATCTAGTTGGTATAAAGGTCACCATGTATAAATCAGGCATAGGAGACAAGAATAAAATAGGTAAAGGTCATCAGCACAAGAAATGATCATCAAGTTGTACATGGCATGGGTAAAGAGACAGGAACATGGGTAACATAGGTAAAGGTCATCAGATGTAGGTAGATATATGGGTAAAGGGACATAGGTAGGGAAAGGTCATCAGATGTAGATAGATATAATGGGTAAAGAGTCATCAGTGGGTAAAGGGGTCATCAGTGGGTAAAAGGTCATCAGTGGGTAATGGGTCATTGGGTAAAGTAGGTAAGATGCAGGAACAGTAATTATATAATATTAGTAAACAGATTCCATTTAAGGGACCATTTATTAGTAATATTAAAACTCACAAGGTTCGGTCTCAGTTCGATGTAGAATCTTTTTCTCTTATAAGTAACTTTCTGTATGTGCATCCTGCAATATATATAAAACCACTGAAGTAATGGATATTGCTAGAAAAGATGACCTTAGCAAACTGCATGATGGCTGACAGCTGTCAGACACTGCATGATCACCACAAATAAATGGTTGTGTTGTGTGGTGTGTGTCCGTCCGAATTAGGTGACAGGTTCCTCCACTGTAAGCAGGCTACCTCTGTATAACAGCCAAATGGTTGTGTCTGAAGGGTGACCACTATATATATACAGCTGCCACTGTAGACCACCTCTGTATAACAGCCAACTGGTTATGTCTCAAGGGTGACCACTATATATACAGCTGCCACTGTAATCAAACCACCTCTATATAACAGCCAACTATTTGTGTCCCAAGGGTGACCACAACTTCCACTGTATTATAGGCAGGCCACCTCTTAGATTATGCTGGCATAATTTTAGGAATAATAGGGACTGCCTGGAATCAGGCATAATGCTAGAATAATGGGGCACATTTTGGGAATAATTTGAGCTCTTTTTGCACTGGTCATTGTACAGCTAATTTTGAAGTCCTCTGAGTGGTGCTGATGGAAATGGATCTACTCTATAGGCCTAATTCCATTAGTGGTTTCATGAACTATTGGTGACTATACAGTGATTGAGCATGTGATCAGCCATGTGGCATGTTTCAGTTTTTTTGATAGTGTCAAAAATGGCTTCTAGTTCACTACTTAAGGCCACTTTTGGAGATCACCAGGGACAAACTTTACAGGACTATGTAGAAACATCAGTTTAACAAACGATAACTGTTCTTTTAAAGGAGAATAATCAATAATGTTGTGAGAATAATGGGTGAATTAGCAAGAATAATGGGCAACATTTTTTAGCATTGCAGAATAGAATAATGGGGGAAATTTTGAGCATAATCTACCTAAGCCTAGCCACCTCTGTGTAACAGACAACTGGTATGTCTCAAGGGCAACCACTATATACAGCTTCCACTGTATATAGGCAGGCCACCTCTGTATCAGCCAACTGGTTATGTCTCAAGGGTGACCACTATAAACTAATACAGCTTCCACTGTATTATAAGCAGGCCACTTGTGCAGCGGCAAGTATAACCATTAACTTTAAGTAACAGAACACTTTCAATAACTCACCATGCAAATGTAGTGATGAGCATCCTTCCTTTAAAGACAGCCACACCATTACACGTAATACCAATCCCAAGTTCCACTCCATGATGATCCTTTGCTTTAAACAGTTCTACTCCATAGAACTCCAACCTAACAGCAATGACAAAAATTAATGTCGTTTATTAAATTGATGACCATTACCAGATACCACTACAAGCAGGCATCCTCATTTTTAGTGGGTTTAAACACGAGTTAGACAGTGTCCACCCTCTACTCTTATCTCTGAAAGAACACCCTTAAGAACATGTCCCAAATAACAGCTTGTGGAAGTTTATAGAACATATCACAGGTCATCCCAGTAATCAGGGCATTTTAATCTGTACTAGTTCCACTGTAATATAGATAGACACTACTTACTTCCTAGCAGTAGCCAAGAATAAATATTCTGCTTCAGCTGCTGTTTTTCCACACAGATCTTGATGTAACTGACTGACTCGGTCATCAAAATCCACACTTTGTTTAGGGATAATTCTAAACTCCGAGACGTAGCCCTCCGGATGTTTGTGGCTATCATAATCCCCAAGTTCAGCTGAAGGTTAAGAAAAAGAATGAAAAACCATGAAAATGCATAAAGATTTAGTGAAAGAGTTGTTCTCTGTTGTTAAAACACTGTGGTCATCAGAAAGTTGAGTTTAGACAACTTGGCATATTGAAAGAACACTACAGGACAAGAATTTATTAATAACTAGATAGTGTATGACTAATAATTGCTGGGCAAAATAAGCTCTCACTTTCGGTTCTATATTCCTATTGATACCTAAATTGACACTCAGCTTGAACAGGCTCAGGGGAATAACACTTATTTCTCTACAGGCTAAAAATGACATCCTCAACTTGAACAAGCTCAGAAGAATAACAATTATTTCTCAACAGGCTAAAAATGACACCCTCAGCTTTAGGACAACTCAGTCTGAATCTACTTCAGATTATAGCCTGTTACACCTTCCTCTACATGTATTTCAGTCTACTGTACCTTGCATGATGTAAGCTCCTAGCTGAGCAGCAGACTCGAATGAGCATGGCAGTCGAGTGGTGAACAGATCCTTCTTCAGCTGCAAGTAGAAATGATACCGTGTCAACTCCTCCTGGAGTTTTCCCGGGTCAGTCACATAAAATTTCACTCTGAAACTTATGTAAATGAAGTTGGCACCTGTTGAAAGGTAAATAATAGTATTAAATCTTCACCCTTCAGGGACAGGTTGGGGGAGGGAAAGGAGTTTTAGCTCCTCCTTTTGTTTTTAACCCCTTCTCTTTCTCCCCTTAGCTAATGATTAGCACTTCTGCTTTATACCTGAGCAGTAACGATGTACTTATCTTTATATATCAATCATTGCTAATGCTTTCACACTGTGTGCTGGAGAAGGAATGCATATCCCCATCCTAGGTGTTGTAGCCTTGTCCAACTACATAATCCACCCTTTTACAAATTCCTGATCTGTTCCTGAACTTATAATGATATAGAGATGGTCTGGATAACTGTGGTCTACTAATACAAGAGTTCTTGTAAACATCATCATCATTATCCAGTTGGCTGTTAAATAATGCATTTTGGAACTTGTACCATTGGGATATAACCAGTTAATTGGCTGCTTATAATACAGTGGAAGCTGTAATATATATAGTGGTCACCCTTGAGACACAACCAGTTGGCTGTTATACAGAGGTGGCCTGCTTATAGCTGTTTATAGTGGTCACCCTTGAGACACAACCAGTTGGAGAGGTGGCCTGCTTATAGCTGTTTATAGTGGTCACCCTTGAGACACAACCAGTTGGCTGTCATACAGAGGTGGCCTGCTTATAGCTGTTTATAGTGGTCACCCTTGAGATGCAACCAGTTGGCTGTTATACAAGAAATGGCCTGTTTCTGTTTATAGTGGTCACGTTTCAGGACTAGCTGATGTCATACAAGAAATGGCCTGTTTGTACAGTGAAACAAGAGAAAGGGCCCTTCATTAGGTAGTTTATACACAAAAAACTGCTGCAAAATATTAGTGTGTTCAAACAAGTGCTGGTACTCACAACACTCCCATAACAAATTAAAGATTAGAAAGCTAGGAAACTGTACCACATTAATATAACACAACGCTACAACATAGCCCACTCAAGACATCAGAATCTTGGCTCAGAATTATTTCTATACCATAATTCCTATAACACACACAAAATCTATCCTTTTTTTGTCTTCACTCTCTCTAAGTACTCACAAACAGGACTCCAACAGAATCTAACATCACCGACACTCCATCTGGTGCATCCACACATTGTGTACTACCTTTTATAGCCTCAAACCCACTCATTCAGCAATTGGTTGTTAGGTTAACACCATTTTCACCCACTCATCCAGTAAGAGCTCATTACCTCTCCCAAAGTAGAATAATTATTATAAATTCCACCGCTAACAAAAGAGCCGGAGATATCAAAGGAAAGTTTAATAGCCAGACAAGATGAAAAGAAAATGAACCATCTTATAGGCTGTACACAATCCACCCCATTAGTTGCAGTACCATCCTAGCCAGCTTACAAAACACCACCCCTTCATCTGCACTTAGCCCCAATATTGGAAATTTAGGCACCAACACTGTACGGTAAACTAAGTCACCTCTCTGGACACCAACAGCCACAACATTGGAAATTTAGGCACCAACACTGTACGGTAAACTAAGTCACCTCTCTGGACACCAACGGCCACAACATTGGAAATTTAGGCACCAACACTGCCACAAACATTCTAATAGCAGTAAGAACACTCTAACACACAGCTCCCCAAGTCTTTGAACCTTCTTGCAGGTTAACAAGTAATAAGAGCAATGATAAAAAAGAAAGGTTCCACTGTATTCCAAACACAAAAACCCAGACAAAGGTAGTTAAGAGAGATTAGTGTGCTTACAAGATAAGCACACTCTTAACTTCCACTTAACTGGTACTGCATTGACACTAGTAAACTATAATAATGCTAGTAAACTATAGTAATGATTAGTAAACCTTAATAATACTAGTAAACTCTAGTAGACTATAATAATACTAGTTAACTATAATATTAGTAACTATAATAGTAGTCCTGTCATTTGATCCTCTACATATCACAGCAAATGTACATCACTGTTGTACATACTTAATGCCTAACTCAGTTACCAACTAGAGAAATTCCTGGATAATGTATCAGCTGGCATAATCCTTTGATGTGGTTGCATACACTCAAAATTTATGGACTAAGTACAAGTATAGGTACAAAAATTTGGAGTAAGGCACATGATTATAACAGCAAGACCATTGGTATAGTGATAATGGGATATTCCTCCTCTTCAAAGTGTTGCACTACATAGAAAGTAATGTAAGAAGTAAGTTCCTCAATAAATTCATAACACTGGTTCCTTCCTCTTGATAATGATTGCACTGCACAGAAAACTATAGATAATTCATTAAAATCAAGAGAGCAGGTATTACCTTAATGTCCCACAAGAGTCATATTAATTATTGTTAATACTGAGTCACTCAATTCCCTATATACAAGTTCCTGTTAACAGTATCAGCTTCCCACAAAATTCTCCTGATAATATTGAACTGAGTGTCCTCTCCAGGATATTAGTTATGGATCTTTGGACAGTTAGTCTTATGAAAGAGCTTAATTTCTTGTTGTCAACCTACTTTGCTGAGATGGTGGAACAGGTAAAGTAGACTAGGACCAATAATAATTCTAATCTACTCTGCTACTTTGCCTCCCTTGCTTATCAATATTAATTTTGTAAGAAATAGTAACTATAGATTTGGCACTTTTAATAAATGCTTCAAGTGCATGGCACATCACTATTCCTCCAGACGGACTCGATCTGAACAAGGTGCTGTAATAAACTAATACAGTCAGGGAGAGTAGATTGGGATCAAGAGGCAGAACTAGTTTCACATCTATGGAGTCCAAGGAGATATTATTACACAGCAGTATGTATCTTTTTATCATCTTGACCAACTTTATCATTTCCTAACCCTCTCTCTCCCACTTTCTTGTTGCATTCTTTCTGATAGCTCTACTTACAGGATACCAATTTAGACAAATGGTAAAAATCAACTAGACAATTAATTACAGTTCCTAGGACCAGAGACTCGACTCAACTCCACACACAGAGAGAGAGAGTCTTTGTTACTACAAGTTTGTATGTCAGAGCAAAATGCTTTACAGTACATAGGATAATTACTCTATGATATAGGAAATCACTCCTTTTTACGTATATGACCACAAAGAGCCTTCTAGCCTAATCATTGCTCTAGATATTTTTATTAACCATGCAATCTTAAACCATCATTTTAATGAATAGTATTGAATCCTAGAAAGTCAATATACTATAGTGTACATTCCATACTCTCTATGTTGCTATATGCTATTTACCACACAAAAGAAGCAGCTTACTGCTTCTGTTTTGAAGTATTACATAAGGTTATATCCATAGAGATAACAGCCAGTTTAGACATTACTTCGAATTTATTACTAGGGGGAGTCTAGACAATTTTTCCCCTTTTTTGTGTCTCTCTCCAGGAAAGTCTGAAGGGGTAGTAGTGGTTTGGTGACTTCAGGCCACATCAAAGGATTTAAGCTCCACCCTAATACCTAACATCAAAGGGAACCCTTCAATGAAGATACAGGGGTCCACTATATCTAAATAATAAATTTAATATCTCTCCTGCTTAATTCTCAGTAGCTTATTTGCTTTGATGGAATCTAATTTCTACAAATTTCTTGTTTTGAAGGAGAACTAGTTGAGACCATTAAGATATGTGTATGAAACCCTCTCAAAGAGGATAAGGGTACATAATAGATACCCTCTTAGGCAGCCACATTGATAGCTTAGTGAGACCCTAGGTGGAAGGTAGGGAGGAAGAGAGAATGATTTTTGAAATCTTTGTGTAATGATTTTGCATATTTGGGAAAAAACTTGTTATTACAATACTTCAGCACTCATTAAATAAGATAACTCATAACAGAAAGGGGCAGATTCAGGAACTTGTAAAAAAGTGGATTGCATGTATCTTTGGCCAAGCACCTAGGATGGGGGTGTGTATTCCTTCTCCAGCACACAGTGTGAAAGCATTAGCAATGATTGATAATAACAAGGATAATTACAGTTTTAATACATTACTGCTTTACAACACTCAACATTAATCAAGGGGGGAAGGGGTTAGAAGCAAAAGGAGGAGTTCAATAGATCTGTCCCTGAAAGATGTTGTTTTAAGAGGTAAAAGACAATACCACTAGACAACAAAACCTACGACTTAGGGATTGAATTTATAAGTTATTTGGAACTTATTCAAGTGTCCTTAATATACATTTCTGGAGGATTGGAATAGAGGAGTTTCATTTTAACCTGTCTTAAACCCATAATTATACACAGTTTAGTAGACGGGGATCCCTAAAATGGACACCCACACACCTAACTGCCCCTTCCACCTCCCCAAACTCCTTGAAGTTGGTATCTAACCAAGTAACCTGTGTCAAATCAGCAAGATCAAAAGATCATGTAAACAGTGAAGACACACTTATGGTGTAAGACACACTTAATGTGTTATGGTGGTGTAGGACATACTTATCTGGGTTCAATATAGTCTGTTCGTCTCTTAACAGTCCTATGGGGCTATTATACAGATTAAATCATATCCTTAGTATACACATTATTTAATAGTGAGTTCAGTTAAAAGATTATTCTTACAATCAGACCAAAAACTGCCCCCCCCCCCCAGGTTTGTGTACACTCAGTTTACTATTCCAATTGGCTGTACAGGGTGGTTACTACATGTGGGTCACAAAGGGTGATTACTGGATTCAGGGACTCATTAGTTTTAGGAGAGGGTGTCAACTGGTCACACTAATGAGCTGCCAGGTATCCCACAGAGAGTACAGGAGGGGTTATTGTCTGTTCCCTTCTGTCCCTGGAACCCTATCAAATTTTGCCAACATTATCATCATCATCATCACCACCACCATCATCAACGACACAGCAACAACAACAATAGTAACAACAACAACAATAATAACAGTATATAACAGCAGCAGCAACAACAACAACAACAACAGGTATTACTAGCTTTCTATGCAATGATTTCTCAAAAGTTGAAAAGAGGGGGAAGATCTGAATTTTGTAACAGGTGACATAACCAAATCAGGGTTACAATTGCTGGATTAGGAGTCCAATTCCTCTCACATCTTCTAACTGAAAGAACATACATCTCAAATCTATCCATACACCTAGACAGCTAGAGTTCTCAGAAAAATGAAATTACATACCATGATTAAGCAGAAAAATTGCACTTATAACCAGGAAAGTTACTCTATGTAGGATGAAATAAGACCCCTTGAATATAACAACAGGATTATGTTAACAGGATCCTGTCATGCCTATCAAAAGAGTTGGGGGATAGCAATCTAGTGGTTGACTTACAGGAATACTGCTATCAAAAAAATAATAATAATAAAAATAAATAAATAAATAAATAAATAAATAAATAAATAAATAAATAAATAAATAAATAAATAAATAAATAAATAAATAAATAAATACTTGCATGTTTATAGATTAACTGTGAGATTACCTTTACATTGCTTCTTCAGGAGTTTTGTTGGATCCAGCCATTTCTAAAATAAAAATAAAAAACAACTGAATTAATTTGCATCATTAATTAGTAGGATCTTCCCCCATCATGATGGTAGGATCATGAATTGGTAGGGTCTTACCCCAATCATGAATTAGTCAGGTCTTACCCTCATTAGAAGGCTCTAGATCATTTTTCTTTGAGGTTATGTGGGATAAATATAAGATGCTTTTGCTCTGCACTAAAGCAGATCTGCTCTGGTATCTAGGAATCCCACAGTTTATTAGATACCGTTAATTAATAGAGTTCCCTTCTATTCCACAACATCCACAACAAGATCCTGTTAGAAGTTATAGAAGTAAGAGAGCCTCATTTGTCACTTTTGTGTGTGTGTGTGTGTGTGTGTGTGTGTGTGTGTGTGTGTGTGTGTGTGTGTGTGTGTGTGTGTGTGTGTGTGTGTGTGTGTGGTGTATGTGTGTGGTGTATGTGTGTGTGTGTGGTGTATGTGTGTGTGTGGTGTATGTGTATGTGTGTGGTGTATGTGTGTGTGTGTGGTGTATGTGTGTGTGGGGGGTGGAATGAGGGATCGAGATTGTTGGAAGGAGGGAGGAGATGTAGAAGGAGATGTTTGGAAGGAGTTTGAATACACTTTGATGTAAAGTAGTTTGAATACACTTTGATGTAAAGTAGTTCATAATGACCACACCCATATCCACACCCACTTGTCTTTATTATAACAGAAGGTCAGAGGTTAATATAATTAAAATACAACTCTAACTCTATGTCATGTTCTTACATCAAGGAGGGTGAAAAGTAAGGGGGAAAGGAGAGCCATTTCATGGGTAAGGAGAAGAAATAGGAGGAACTAGTATTCTGACTCCTAATAACTGTTTTACCAACCAGTTTAGTATACAGTATAATTCAATATATTATATATAATTCCAATCTATTATACATCTATTACATATCTGTACCAGCTGGCGACACTATTAGTTGAGTATTTCCACTCCAAAAATACCACAAAACTGTAAACATGGTTATTAATACTGAAACCTCTAAACTTACTTGAGAAGGAGCTTAATTAGAGAGTATGTAGGATTGATCATCAATATATCCTCCCACCTTAGTTCACACCCTCATATTTAGAGGTACATAATGGCTTCTTACTCACAGAACACCTATAGAACACCTATAGAGGATAGACTTTGTACCCTGAAATAAGCTTACTTGCTCTAATCAAGACATTTCAATCCCCCCCCCCCCCCCCCCCCCAAAAAAAAGCAATGAAGTTCCACTCTATTAAAGTATATCAGTAAATAGGATAGAAAATTGCAGAGGGTGGTAGCTATTGTGCATAAATCTGAGAGTAGCATCTCTACAGCTGCAGGAAACAGTATATTGTACCAGAATAGGATGTGCCCTTATTAATGAAGTGTTTACATGACTCAGTAGTTAGTAGTCAGAATCTTAAATCAGTGAAGGAGATGAAGTATTATAAGATTTATGATAGAGGTTAATTACAGAGGTCTACAAGATTGTCAATGGAATAAGCTAGCTACAGCCATAATGACATGGAGTGGTCTTCCAGAAGGACATTTCTCTTAGATATAAGTGTGAAGAGAGCTTAATTGCTTTGATGTAGCCAGAAGCTCCACCTCACCACTATAGGTATATGTATATGGAGTGGAGATCTCCTATTTCTAGCTACATAAAAATTATACCTCATTACCTGTGATTAGACATTGCATACCTTCTCAGTACTAGATAGGTATAAACTACTCCTGAAACATAAGGATCATTTCTTAATGAGGACACTGCATACCTTCCAAATTACATAACATGTGCATCAAACTGAAATATAATATATAAGGACACCTCTTTAATTAGTTTTAATGAGGAGGACACCTAATATTGCCATACCAGCTAAATAACAGACCCAGTGGACTTCAGTACAATCTCTCACTATGAATACATGACAACATTGTCTATATGCAAACATAATTCTACTCTCTGATGTGCCAGCCATTGTTGCCATGGCAAAATATGTGCACAAGCTCTGTTAGGAGAAACTAAATTAATTTTGTAGTTTCAGAATACTAACTAGTTGACAACAGTACAGATATTTCTACAAGTACACTGTCTTAATAAGGTTACACAATGCATTTAATTTAAAAGCTAGGACATATTATTATTAAATTATTATATAGCTCAGAGTGTGGATCTCTTGCCTTCATGGAGTTTAATAGCTAATAGCAATAGTGTGACCTAAGAGATATTTCCTGTAAGAGAACTCTACACTAGCCTTGTTCTTGATCAAAGAGGTTATCAAAGGAGATGTCAGATAAGTTATCTTTAAGGTAGTTTCAGTGTGTATCATGACCCTTAAGGAATAGTTTATTTACATAGGAAAGTAATGATACACGATAAAAGTTACATAAGTGGAACTTCTCGTTTTCTCTATTTCCCAGAACTTCTCTATTTCAAACACCTCATGACAAATTATGTGTCTTTATTAGCAGGTGGTCTCATATCAGGGGGTGTTGGGGTAGTCTCATTTCAGGGGGTGAATGTTAGTTATTATTATCTTGGGATATATCTTAAAATGTCAGTTCCATGGGGTCCTTTAGGGCACATGACCTACCAAACTCTCTTAGTGCCCTACCACTAGCTATCTGCCATAATTTTAGCTGAATCTGGTAAAAGATTGGTAGTCCTTAGTGAACAGTTTAGTCTATAGGTCATTGCACTACTGATGCCCTACTACATGTTTAATCCTGACTATGCCACAGTCATTCATGTCCTGAGTTGGAATAGACAGGTTCCACTGCTTGTTGACTAAGAAACACTGATGCTGATAGAGCATTGAGAATGATAAGCTACTATAGTGCTGTAATGTCTTATCTTGTGGTTCCTTTACATCATTCAAAGGTAAACCGGATAAACCATATTAACACTAGAAATGTACTTCCTTTTTATTCTACACATTAGTAATGGATTCTCTTTAGTTGAGCCTTGAAACAACTGGAACTATCATGTATGTACTTTGTATGCACATGTACAATGCTTACTGTTCACTTAATATCAAATAATATATTTATTACACATACACACACACACACGGACACAGACACAGACATGAACATATGGCCCATGTACACTCACCGTGACTTCATCCTCCTGATAGGACAGTCCAAAATAGTCTCTTTCCAGGATGGAGAGATGTGACACCACTTCATCCATCAATGCTTCGGCATAACTGTGTTTCTACAAAAAGAAGAATTTCATGTCATTATACTATCTGTTTGGCAGGTTACTTGTCTTTTGGAGAAATTTGGGTGGGGAAGAGTGGAAAATATACTATGTTTTCACAATTACGTACCCCTAATGACAGCTGCCCTTTCTCCCTTCAATAGCTATCAGACAGAGTTACATACAGACTAGTCAGTGGCTGGTCTGGGGGTTTTACAACTCCCCCTTTTGCTTTTAACCCTTTAACTATCACTTCTCAGTGTTGTAAAGCAGTAAGTTACTAATGCTTTCACATTGTGTGCTGGAGAAGGAATGAACACCCCCATCCTAGGTGTCATGGTCTTTTGGCCAAAGATGCAACCCACCCTTTTACACATTCCTGGATCTGACCCTACATGTGTATGCTCACACAAACAGGCTGTTGTTAGCTACAATTAAATAACATTCCTTCAATAGACCAGAGCATCCTAGAAAAATACAATTGTCCTACGACACAGAGAATCTACACAGGTGAAGTAACCATGGCATTTCTAGATTAATACATATCATTTTATGATTATTGAAGAGGAATACCCAAGATGTTGTTTGCTATTGAGCACATTATTATTATGTTAAGTCCTCATTTTGGGTTGTTTTTTTTTACTATTTTAGTGGATCTTGAGTAGCAGACTACTGCACTAAAACTCTCTAAGTAAACACTGCAACACTGCCTCCCAAAAATAGTTTGTTGTTCAATTCTAGCTGTTAATTACCATTTCCTGTCACCCAATGTACTAACAGAACTCTTTAATTAAGTAAACACTGTAACACTAGTTAAAAAATAGTTCAGTTCTAGATGATTTCCTGTCATCCAATCTGTAGGCAATGATCTTATAAGTAATGGCTGAAACAACCAGTCCTTTGTTAAGTTTCCAATGGACATTTCCTTTGAAATAGGTATGGAATAGATATTATACTTTGCTGTAAAGAGAGAACACTAGGTCACTCTGCTTCAGGAAGAAACAAGCACAAATTTCCACTAACATAAACAAGTATAGCATTCCAAGAGATAGCATAATGCATAGCTGGAATAGTCTGAGTTGCATTTCAGGAATATGTTCATTATTCTTTCATCTCTAGAAGCCTATTAGTTATGAAGCCAGGTCCTGCTTGTCTGCGAGTCCCCAATGTAGTCAGATTTCTTAATCATATAAGTGACTGTGGGTCTTCTCACTAAGAAATGGTTGATATTTGCATAACTACAATTACCTCTGTGGTGAGGTGTTTACATACATTTCTACCACTAACTGTAAGATTCATGATTGCAAGAAGTGCATACTCTCCATTCCAGACACCTTGGGACAGATAAAAGTGAATGGAGTGACCTAATTTCAGGGGGAAGGGAGGGGGTGAAGTTCTGATTGTTATTTTTTAAGACATATCCAAGTGTCTTTAATACAGAGATGTCCTCATTTTAAGGAATTGGAATAGATGAGTTCCACTGTATGTTCAAAATTAGAGATTATGGGAAATGCCTCAGGGAAAGCATACAAGATCATAGTCTATGATATAATAGGATTTTAGCCAAAATTGGACTTACATAAGTAGTCTTCAATGATTCCTTTGTTATTGTGCATAAATGAATAGTTTACCATTGAGATACTGTATACAGTCATAGCTGCATCTCTAGATGTGGTGTGGAATCTTTACACATTAATCCCCATCTATCTTTTAGCTCTTGTTTTTTTTTTTCAACACAAAGTACCTCTGACTGTTCTAGCTGTTTATTGTTTACAGTTGCATTTGTCCATTGTTTACAGTTCTAGTTATCATAGTTCTAGTTGTTTCTTGTCTGTGGTTTCACTGTGCAGTTCTACCAGCTGGCACCTGTTCACAGTTCTGGTAGTTGTGTGTTTATTGTTTGCTAATAAAAAATGCTTACACCCACAAACAACAGATTGATGCAGCACAGACTGGACTGATGTAGCACAGACTCTGATGTAGCAGGACCAGTTGTGACAGTTTTCTGTCATTACTATCAACCAATCAAGCCTAGTTAGAGGGTATGGTAGGGTCTCTATAGCTAGTCAAGAGTAGAGGGTCCCTAGTGCAAGTTTATGAACAGTAGATGGTAGGGTCTCTAGCTAGTCCAGGTTTATGAACAATAGAGGGTAGGCTCTCAGGTTTATGAACAGTAGAGGGTAGGGTCTCTATAGCTAGTCCAGGTTTATGAACAGTAGAGGGTAGGGTCTCAGGTTTATGAACTTTAGAGGGTAGGGTCTCTGGTTTATGAACTGTAGACTCTCAGGTTTATGAACAGTAGAGGGTAGGGTCTCTGGTTTATGAACTGTAGAGGGTAGGGTCTCTGGTTTATGAACTGTAGACTCTAGCTAGTGAAAGTTTACGAATTGAAATAATATCTAAACTGTCTAACTTGTTATTGTGCATGCACAGTACAGACAGCAAATGGATGAGATTGAGGGTGACCACTCACCCACTAAGAGTCTGCTACTTTCAGGTCTGGATTATTAGAAAGTCTTCAATCTGATTGGTCAGCTAGCTGAGGAGCTCTGGATTATTAGAAATTCTTCAATCTATCTGATTGGTCAGCTAGCTGAGGAGCTGTAATGACCCTATAACAATTCAAGACCTCTCTGTTAAGTGTATGGGAAATGGTCAAATCTGGAGGAGTGACCTGGGAACAGTGTGTGGGAAGAGATAGAGGAGGGGCTTGGAGACAGTGTGGAGGTGGAGGGATGGACTTGGGGACAGTGTAGGGTGGAGGAGGGGCCGGGAGACAAGACTAGGAGTTCCAGTAAATAGGTAGAAAGCTTCATATACTTTGTGTAAAAACTGTGACAATACACAGAATGATATGAGCTATCACCTGCTTACTGACCACTGAAGTGACACTGCACAGCCTGAAAAGCTAGACAAATAGTCAAGCAATCAACCTAACTGAAAAGCAGGGGAGCTAATATTGCTGTTATCACAAGTGCAAGATGAGTTTTGACTATCACAGATTTTTGGTCCAATTATAATAACAATAACTTTAGTAAGCTAGTGACTGTGAATTCTCCAAGTGCCATGTACACATAACAACATACACAAGACACACTCCCAAACTCTATCGTGGAGTAAACACTTCAACAGCTCCAGTAAAGGTAAGCTAATGAAGTCTTACAGTTGGAACCTGATTCTTGGCCAGAGAATTTTCTTCTGAGCAGCTGGTTAAGTGAATTATTAAGTGATTGTGAGTGTTTGTCATCTACTAATGTGCCATTGAGTGTTAGTATGGACATTTACTGTGTACAGGTAGAGGAAAGGGGGTCTCCAGCAACATTTACTGTGTACAAGAAACACTCAGAAACAGGCTAGCTACACATGCTATCTATCTAAGCAATCAGAATTCAGTCATTTGTGAACCCTAATAACCTAGGTTTAGACAAACCAAGGCTCCAATGCATGTATATTTTGACTGCACTTACAGATAGGGACCATTTCCCTGGTGTTTTAAAGCAGATTTTGGATAAATTGGATTAGAGAGGTTCCATTGTAAAGGTAAACTCTACCATTGAGTGCAAGACTACCTAAGGGATTTAAAAATAAAATTGTTACTATCTCTTAGTGTCCCTCATTTCAAAGATTTAGTAATGAAAAGTTTAGTTACTGAATAAGAATAAAGCACTCCTTGAAGAAAACATCTGACAACAAACATTATCCAACATGTTGCCAAATCACAAGGTACTTCAAAGAGGATGGTCAACAGCTAACTACTTCAAGAAGTCACACAAGTACAGGGACAGTCCTCAGGCTTCACCAGGTCAGAATAAGGAGAGAGGAATGATACTGTTTAAGCAAAAACAACTGGCTTCATACCAGTAGTGATTTTGTGTAAGCAGGTGACTTGCTACAGGGTCAGGTAGCTAGGTCAGGTAGCTAGGTCAGGTAGCTAGGTCAGGCATATAGAGGAAGAACCATTGTCCTTAGCATGATAGAGTTTCGTTAGAACAATTCAATACAGGGAGAAGAGGAGAGGAGAGAGCATCTTTCTCCCCCCCCCCCCCACTTTTAACAATGGAACTTGATAAAATATTGTAATGGTAGAGTAGTAGAGGGAGAAAGTATACCAGAAAATGCTCTCAGGTGGTGAAATAGGCATATACCCAGATCACAAGTTCCATCCCCCCCCCCCATTTCCTATAATTCCTGCTTGTCCCCTCCACTTCTTGGGAGCCTGTCTGAGAACAATTTCACATTATTATTATTGTTGTTGTTGTTATTATTGACCTCCCTGTTATTCCCAACCAATCAATACAAGGATCAGTGGTCTTCCCAGAAGGCACAATAGGGGTAGGTGGAGTTTGATGTGGTCAGAAACTCCACCCTACCACTATCCCTTCATAATTTTCTTATACATGTACACTAGAATCACTTGGATTATTATATCCAATACAGTGGGATCTTTCATCTCTATTCCTGTGCAGGACACCTTTGAAGTCTCTCTCTGTTCCATGAAAGTTAAATGCTAATATATTTGGGACATGTCCAAGTGTCCTTAATACAAAGATGGCTTCAATTTAGGGAGTGAAACTATTAATACATAAGCTGACATATTGAAGTGTCCTCAATACAGAGATGACTTCATTCAAGGGAGTGAAGTTTTATTACTGTTGATACATAAGCTGTTGTTGTGATTATACTCAAAAGTCCTTAATACAGGAAAGTCCAGGCCTTCGATAAACTTCATCCCATGAAATGTGACTACACCTCTATAGTTAGGACATCATAATCATCTGTGTCCTAAAGTAACCACATAAGCCATTATAGGCTTTTGGCCCATGAAGATTCTCAAAGAGATTAGCTACACTAATAATATCTCCACAGACTATGGGAAAGCCAATTTTTTAACGTAACCACTTGACATGACATTTACTTCATTAAATCTCCATACCAACCCAAAGAAGACCCCTATAGGTGGGAGGGACATGCTTTAATGGTGTCCATAACACCCCAAAATACACAGGGTGTAAAGCCACTGCCCCCTCCATTACAGCCTCTACAAGACAGGTTTCATTATCAGCTTGTATAGTAGTTTAATATTAATTATAAACAAGTTTGTTAATACATATTAAATTATTTTCACTTCCCACCACTAACAAATTGGGCTACATCAGCTTATTAATAATAACTGTGAAGAACATTATGCAAGCTGCTTGTAAGGGGCATTGTGGGCAGTAATCTTTAACTTTGGAAACCAGTCTAGACAGGCAAAGTACAGTATTTAACAGATGTATAAGCAGACTGTCACATAGCTGAATCCTCTAGCAGTACAAACAGTTCAATTCTCTGTTATGAAACTTGTTCTATAGAGGTCATTGTTTAATCTAATAAGTTATATAAACATGGAAAAATCCTTATGCAATTAGCTAGACAGGCCACTTCTCAGTACACAAAAACCAGCCACTGTCCACCTTGATCTCTACCTGTCCACCTCATTCAGCTTAATAGTCCACTTCTCACAGCTTATGATAGACTTGACAAATTTATTGTCCCCAGAGCAATGGAAGAGTGCAATTGGAATCAGAAACTGGTCAGAGGTATGATATTATAACCAGTACGGTTAAGGCTTTATAGAAGGAAGTTGCTATAGGTTTCTTACTCCAGTACTCCTTAAATGCAAGCCATTTTAGTGCAGTTACTAAGGTAACAAGCACCACCAATGTTGGCATTAATATTAATTTAAATAAATGCCATAGTGAAAACTGCAAAAGAGGTTAATTAAGCCAACCTATTATTAGACAATAGCTTCTATAGACTGTTGGATTTTAGAGGTGGTTTGGTGCAATAAGAGTGGCCTACTTATACAGTGACCTCTATAGACAGGTCTCACTGTAATAGAGAGGTTATACAGTGGCCTCCATAGACAGGTCTCTCTGTAATAGAGAGGTAGCCTGCTTGAGTGACCTCTATAGACAGGTCTCCCTGTATTAGAGATTGAGGTGGTCTGCTTATACAGTGGCCTCTATAGATAGGTCTCACTGTAATAAAGAGGTGGCCTCTATAGACAGGTCTCACTGGAATAGAGAGGTAACCTGCTTATACAGTGACCTTTATAGATAGGTATCACTGTAATAAAGAGGCCTCTATAGACAAGTCTCACTTGTCTATAGACAGGTCTCACCATAATAGAGAGGTGACCTGTTTATACATAGTGACCTCCATAGACAGGTCTCACTTTAATAGAGAGGTGGCCTGCCCATATAACAGTGGCTTCTGTATACAGATTTCACTGGAATAAGTTTACTAAAGTCAAAAGGGAGCTGAATGAATAAGAAACAAATTTTCTTAGAAGGGCATTCAGACCAGACTGTGGTACACAAAGTAGAAAAAATAATAGCCATTACACAGAAAGCATTCATCATTTTTATTTTGTTTTTCTGTTCCTATAATAACTGTTACAAGCTTAAGACAGTTGGAGCAGGACCTTATTGTTATGAGGTATTTTGACTAAATATAGACATGTGTACTACAGAATAGCTAGGCCACCTTCACTTGTGCATTACAAGCTATTTCAGTGAGACTTGTCAGCTGTATATGCACGTCATGTACCTCTCTATTGTAGTGAAACCTGTCCAATAACACAAAGAGAACAAGTAGAAGAAGAGATGTGCTAATAAAGGACTAAATAGTGGAACCATGCACATATATAGTGATCACCCTTGGGATACAACCAGTTGACTGTTATACAGAGGTGGTCTGCTTATACAGTGGAACCTGTATATTATAGTGGTCACCCTTAGGACACAACCAGTTGACTGTTATACAAGAGGTGGTGCTTATACAGTAGGACCTACATATGGTGGCCACTCTTGGGATACAGCTGGTTGGCTGTTAAATAGAGGTGACTTGCTTATACAGTGGAACCTGTATATTATAGCGGTCACCCTTGGGACACAACCAGTTGACTGTTATACAAGAGGTGGTGCTTATACAGTGGGACCTACATATGGTGGCCACTCTTGGGATACAGCTGGTTGGCTGTTAAATAGAGGTGACTTGCTTATACAGTGGAACCTGTATACAGTGGTCACCCTCAACCAATGTCCTGTAGCTATTACTCAACTGGTCATCTTCAGGAATTTACAATATTATAATTTTCAGGAAGCTCATGCAGGATGAACTAAAGAGGAAGTCATATAATCCTCTACCAAGTCAGTACATAGTAAATAGATGGTGGTCTTACCCCTTACACACTGTGTAAAAGCTACTCTGAGCCACTACCTGTTTATCACAGTCTTCTTACAACTAACCTGAAAGGCAGGGGTAGTACCATGTTTTTATGGTTGGCTGTCAGATAAATAGGTGGCTTATATGTGATTTAATGCATACACAAAAGTAAAAACTACTCAAGCCAAGCTATTATTTTACCTTCTGACTGACAACTGACCTCAAAAAGCACAATAGCAGTACTGATGGAGTACACAGAAGAACTGGCTAATTTGATTATTCTAAAACCACCAGACTACACCAAAACTACACCACAGGACAGCTGATTAGCAATGCTTTAGGAGTTAATGAGCCATTTAATGATCTCTCATTACAATAGCTGCATACTAAGTGTCTTCACTTTCCATTGTAGTTAAAAAACAGTCTTGAAAGGTGAAGGTAAAAATGGTGCATGTTATCAAGTCTATGCACCAATGGCAAATGCTATAATGCATGCATTCCTACACACCTTTCATAAATATTATAGCTGTGTCACAACATAGCACGTATTGTTAAAAGCCTAGAAATAACCTGTTATTCCCTATAAACAGGCCAGACTAACCAGTTAGCAACCTACATGCCAGACTGGTTGTCTCAAGGGTGACCACTATATATACAGGTTCCACTGCATAAGTGACCACCTGTATATAACACAGGTTTAGTGCTGACCACAGTGTTTTTATAGCTGTTTTTTTTTTTCATGTAGTACCCACTACATAAAAATTGTGACACTATAAATATAGTTTACAGTGACATAATTGATGTAGAATCTATTGAATCCTAATGCTGATAGGATTATTTTAAGAAATCAAAAACAAGTTTTATTCAAAGGAACAAACAAAATTAGTCGATGCAACCTCAGAGAAACCAGTCATGCAGTCATAACAAGTTGTTTACCTATTAGCTAGTGTCTTTTTTTAATGAAAATTATATCCTCAGCTTTGCACAATTTGTTGAAGGTAACATTAGAGCTTGGTTTAACTGCATTGGATGTACATCCACACAACTGCCACCTCACTGGAAGGTTATACACATCATGTGGTTCAATTTCTGGGTATTTGGTTATACAGTGGAAACACTCTATTTCAAAACTGACACCTACTTAGACGTGTTCCAAATAATGTATTAACATTAATAGAACTTCACCCCCTGAAATGAGACCACAGGACACTTTGATTTGTCCCAAGGTGTCTGGAATAAAGTGTACACACACTGGAAAGCTGTGTCTCCATTTAAAATTCTATATTGACTACACTGTTGTTACAATAAGGTCACGAGGTTATGTGCTTACTCAGTGAAAAACCTGCCAGCCACCTCAGTCTATGATAATTGTAAACAATTCAATAAAGTGCATACTCAGAGTAGCTTTACTTAGGGAAATGCAACAGTATAAGACATGGCTCCTGTTGGTGAAAGTGAAAGTAATACTGTTTTAGCTAATGAGTTATCTTCTGATGGAACTCCCATAAAGAGTTAGGTTCATTGCACAAGTGAAGAGTATATAAAGTGGTTACATGGAAGATTGTGTGTCTAAAAAAATTATAGTAAGATTAATATACTGTGTATGTGGTAATAGCTTAAGTAGGAACATGTACAAGTAATAGGGACATGCATGTAAAACAAGGACTCCAGGAGCAGGAAACACAGTGTCAGTAACTGATAGGGAGAATGTAATAATGTAACTGAGAAGGACAATGGAGCACAATGTAAGTAACTGAGAAGCACAGTGTAATGCAAGATAATGTAACACTCTATGATAAATATAAGTAACTAGATGATGCAGGGTTGATATTAGCAACAAAGTTCAAGGAGAGAAAACATAACAAAAACAATCTCAGTTTGCAGAATCATTTAACAACATTTCAACTTGAACAGAAGCTATTAGTGTTGGATCCAATAACAGGCTTAATAACAAAGCAACACCAACATTACTGCAATAATCAAAACACACTGCAGACTCCAACAAGAAGAACTAAAGACTATTCTTTGTTACACTAGCTAGCCTACTATACACTGTATATCTACGACAGCCTAATATTTAACTTATTTACATTTAGGGTCCTTCTATGTGTAAATTTCCTTACAGTATTCTTATAGTATATTACAGTAATCTTATTTTATAGTCAGTAATCTTATTTTATAGTCAGTAATCTTATTATATATTATTGAATATTACAAGTATATTATAAATGACGTAATGTCGAGGATTTACACATAGAATCACCCTACATTTAGGCCTATGAGTTATGAATGTTATTATCAGTTCTTGTTAGACTTTCTAATGGAAGTGCTATTTAAAATTCAGTGGAACCTCAGACACCTTGGGACAAATTAAAGTAGAGAGACGGTTTTATTTCAGGGCATGAGGTTCTTATCACAAGCAGTTACTTGGAACATACCTAAATGTCCTCAATATTTTAGAGGTGTCCTTATTTTAGGAGAAGGGTTCCATTAATAGAAAAATGACTTCTATAATCAATTCTACATACTGTTGTTTGGTATTCTACTTTTTCCTCCTAGGAGATGACAGACTCCATAAGGAATTGTATAAATTTTGTAACTATATCTATCTTCCCAAAATACACATCAGTAGCTTACATTATTATAATAAATCATATCAACTTTAAGAAAGAAATAAAGTATGATCTGATATTAATCTCCTTTCACTGAGCTATGTTCAGCCACTCTGCAATAAAATTACATGCATTAGACAGACCACCAATGGAGGAGACCTCTACACTTTCATGAAAAACCTCAGACTTGAGACCTTCACACATTAAAGTACCCCAACATTCTCACCAATCTGACATTCTTATCCCTAGATACCTAGATATTATGCAGCAATTTTCTCATTGCAGAAATGAATGTGTCATGATCAGTTGACATAAGTCAAGCCAGTAGCTATAATAACTACTTGACCAATTTTATAGTTACTACACCACTACACACAATAGCCAGTTACTAATAAAAGACTTAGCTAGTGAATTCATACCATGGACATCAGGCAGCGTGGCCACTGTGAAGGATTGTTCAAACTAACTTCACAGAACATGGCTGGTGTGAAGTATTGTTAAATACTAACATGGCTGCTGTGAAGGATTGTTCATCTGTGCCAGATATTTCTCTCCTGTCACTGCTGGCCTTAACAGGATGCCAAAATATGGACAATGCAACACTGGTGGTGTACTAAAATCGTCGGTTAGCTAGCTACGTGTAAGTTTACTAGATTCAGCTAACTGGCTACAATAAGACTCACATCTATGTCACAGATGAATACAGTGTCATCTAGAAGTGTGGTATGGCATCTTATCATCCCCTTGGGCCTCTCTGCATTGTCTGGTTCAGGCCTTCGAGACACTGTGTACGAATTGTGGTTCTTCTTTAAACTGCTCACTCTCTTGAGTAGAGCCATAGCTAGTAACTAGTTAGCTAGAATTCTATGCTTTGTAGTATTTAATAGGCTATCAACTGCTTCGATCCGTCCACAGCCTGCTCTAAAATAGATTATTACGTACGCTTTGATCTTTACTCTTTGATGGGGCGTGGGCGGGCGGAACTAGAACAAGCAGTTAATTATTATTATGATTGCATTCGTAACTGATAATCATATTCATAGTATTAACACGTGGCATTAGGCCTATGCACATTATGCTTTAAATTTTATCTATTATGCTATGCTCTAATTCTTTGCCACTTGCCCTATTATGCCCTAAATTTTGTCCATTATGTCCCATTATGCTTCATTGGAAATAGTCATTATGGTACAGCTGTAAATAGTATTGTGCCATTACTGTATGGTGATATTATACTGTGGTACAGTACAGAGTGTAATAATGTAGATTTTAATAAACAGATAGAGCAAGCAGAGTAACACAGAACAAGCCATATAGGGCAGGTCAACAAGGCTGCTATTAAAAGGTCAAAGTTCACCCAAAAACTCCCTATTATGTCATTATTCCCAATGCTTTTAGCAACCTATCATGCTCAATTTTATGCCGGCATAATGTGCACAGGCCTACGTGGCATAGAGCTATTATAAATAATTACAATGACCTTGGAAACTGTCCTTTAGGATTCAGAGGTATATTATAATAACTAAAGTATTAGTTGGGAGCAGAATAAGTGTCCTTTGAGAGGAGGTTGTCTTGTTTATTTTAGAGTAATGTCTTACTGAGTTATTCAATATTATGAACTACTGTTCGTTGAGATCTTATTGCATTTTACTTGTCCAACTTCCACAATATTAAGAAATTCACTGAAACCTTTAGATCTACCACCAACACACATGATTCTATCATCAGGAAGGACAACAGTTAGAGCCATTTTACGAGCAGTGGGCAACTTTCCTATTACAAAACACCAGTTAGTTTCTTTTGAGTAGCAATAAACTAGCCCATGTGATGCTCCATCTTTACTCTCTCCTCCGACAACCAATAAATTACCTTGAACTGTTACAAAACTCGCTCCACGAGAGACAGGAACATCTTGTAACTTACTCCACAAGGACCAAGACATTTTTTTAGTGGCAGAGGTCTCATTTATAGATTTAAAAAGGTCATCTACTTTGCATGTATAAAGACATTCATTTTCATAGCTCAGTAAATAAAAGACATTTCTATTTTGTACTATATGAGGACTCTTTACACTTGTAGGTATATTGGTTGCTGTTGACCAATGGAAGCTGTTTAAGTCCAATACTTCAACATAACAGGAGTTAAGATTAAGAAAGGAAGTTGCTCCTCCAACTACTATCAGGTATGAGGAAGAAGATAGAGAAGCTGGTGCTTCACGACCTGTAGGTATTTGAGGAAGCATTTCCTTCCATCTCAATTCATTTTCACTATGATTATCCATACCAGTTAGAGTAAGTAGTACCTTTGTGAATCCTAGAGTAGTCCTGCCACTTATGGATGTCAATTGTTCATTTACAACTGCTAAACCACAATTTTGGTATGGACAATCAAGTAATTCAAACCATTTTCCATTTCTACCTGTTTTTCCTTCTTTATAGCAGTATATCTTTGACCCCTGAGAGAAGAATGCTCGCTTGCCATTCACAACAGCAGTACCAGTATAAGTCGTTAATGATTCTGGTGAAGGAGGTAAACTAGTCCATTTTGAAATATTAATACTCTTCCCCTGATCTCTGGGCATTGGTTGGACATTTGCACTTTCAATCATATCAATTTTCTCCTTATATGTTCTTGTTTTTTCTTTCAATTCCATTTCAAGCCGTGAATTTCTCATCAGTAAACAGTCATCAATGTCTCTACCTTCCTTGTGGTATGCTTTCACTAGTGAGACTAACTGCTTACAAAGGTCATCAGCCGAGGGGCGTTCGATATCCTTATCCTTCAGGCAGTTAAGTGCCATGGGTAAAAGAGGATGATCGGGTTTTAGCTGATCTATATCTTGCTTCCGTCGGTTTATTTCAGGTACAAATACCTGAATTCGTCCAGTGGGATACTTGTTATCGGCAACCACGATAGACATAGGTCCTGGATTAGGAAATCTCCTTGTACCTATCTGTATAATAAGTACACCAAAAGAGAAACAGTCCAACTTAAATGTATAATATGGAGGTTTAGTAAGTGCTTCAGGAGACATGTACACTCTGTTGCCTGGACACTCAGAAAGGTAAGAGAGATTTTCATCAAAAATCTTTGACATTCCAAAGTCTGCCACTTTAGCTTTGCTTCCAGTAACAAGGACATTATTGCTGGAAAGGTCTCTGTGGATAATGGAATTTGTGTGAAGGTAAGCCAAGGCAAGTGTTACATCGTGGCAGATACTAATCTGTAGGTGATAAGGAAGGAGAAACTTGGACTGTTCCAGTAAATCAGTGAGACTCATTTCCATGAGCTCCATCAAGAGAATAGGCATTCTGCTTGCTGACATCCCACTCTCAGTAGTAGTCCCCAAACACTGAATAATGTTGGGGTGTTTGATGCTGCTGAGAAATTGATATTCTTGTTCAAACTTCTTCAAGAGACTGTTTGCTCCCGGGTCATTAGAACTGAAGAGACTGCTGTGGAGAATTTTGGCAGCACAAGGTAGCTGGCCACATTTTGCCCTGCATACCTTGCCATATGCACCGCTACCTAAGATCTCACCAAAATAGACTTCTACAGGACCATAGCTCAAATCAGTCATCTTTCTTCACGCTTCTTTCTTCTGAAATACACGTCGAATAATAATGGTATACACAAGGCCATGCACTGTTAGATAGATATACAATAGCCAGCCAGGGGTAGATAGACTAGAAATGGACAAGAGCTCAGGAGCAATCGTTGTTGCACAATAATCTACTCCAGAGCCACGCCCATCTCTTCAGCTGATCTTCTGGAATATTATCATAGCTACATGTTAGATTACAACTGAACTTAAGTTACAGAAGGTTGGGGGGCTTATATATCACTTATGTATTACATCACTAATGTATTTTACTAGTTCACACAAGTTACTATTTACCATCATAGTCTTCTGGACATCCAACCTGAAAAACAATGAGTAGCCACTTGCAAATTTTATCTTTATAACTGTGCCTTTTATCTAGTGTATGAAAATATATGGTTATGTTCCACATTTACAGTAACCAACAGCACGAAAAAATTCTATAATAAGTTTCTTGGCTATTTCACAAACAAATTCAAACAGCGGCTGGAAGGGAGATTCTTTGTTTACGGCATACCGACACACCACAACTCCTGTGGGGAGAAGAACAGGCAGAATGCACAGACGACGGCTAGAAACATTCACGTGCTTAGTGAGTTCAATGTTCATACGGTTGAAATTAATGCCATGTATCACAATAGCATCTTGGACAGAAACTCCATACTCAATAACACCTGTAAGACGAAAGTCAATATAGTTTGTTGAAACAGGTAGATGTTCACCATTAGAAACCTGTATTAATTCAAATCTGGGGTCACATGCAACGATTTCTCTTGCTTTTTCGTGAAGTGGTTTATTCTGCAATGTACAGCTCACATTTGTACTGATAACACAGCTGTCTAGCAAACTCCTCACTGCTTCTACATCCATTCCTTGACCAATTGCCACTAACTGGATAGAAAACGAACCACCATAACTGTCACCAGTACTAGTTTGTGATAAAATTTCATAGCGTTGACGGCCACTCATGTGAAAGCTATAGAGATGAGATCGGTTCTCAGCAAACCACAATGTCCCCTTCATGCGGGAGACTCCTTTAGGGAAATTCTTTCCCAAAAAGGCCTGAAATGCCCCAAGGCTAAAAGGAACTTTGCTCTCGAACACTAATGAGTTGAACTCATCTTTTTGAATATGACCAACCTTCCTTGCCTCCTTGATGTTGTCTTTAACTCTTTTCTTCCTCTCTTGGTTCATGGTTCCACCCACTTCACTGATGGCATAAGCTTCGCTCACAACTTCATGAGAAACAAAATTTGAACCAGCAGCCACTTCACTCACCTCCATGAGATAGTTGAGAGGAACTGCACATTTCTCACACGTAAAAACCTGAGAGCCCGGAACATGTGATGATATAAAATCCTTTGCCTTTTGAATTTGAGATTCAGTGACAAGATCTCGCTTGTTAAGAAGAATGACATCAGCACATTTCAATTGGCTATCGGCTGCTGCTGATACCAAGATCTTTGAATCTCCTCCTTCAATTTTTGTCACGAGAGCATCTGTGTCTACTACTGTGACAACAGCATCAAGTCTGATCCTGTACATCCTACCATAATCCTGTTCCAGGGTTGCTATTGTTGCCAGGGGGTCTGTAACTCCACTGGTTTCTATCACCAAGTAGTCTATCTTGCCTATGTCAGCATCTTGAAGGAGATTCCAAATTGCTGTTTTGAATTCACCTGAGATAGAACAACAAAGGCAGCCATTGGTTAGTTCTACCACCGAATCGTGTGCACGGTTACTCTTGACTATCTGACTGTCTATGTTTATAGCAGCAAAGTCGTTCACGGCAGCAGCTATCTTTAGGTTGTGCTTGTTTGAAAGGATGTAGTTGAGAAGAGTGGTTTTGCCAGCTCCGAGGAAGCCAGTGACCAAAGTAACTGGCAGTTGCTTCTTCTTCTTTGACCAGGCAGCGTTCTCACGGTGAACGTAGAGGTTACACAACGTCTCCATGATAATATAGACGGCGGGTGTGTTCGCACCCGTACCCCACCCCTTCTTGTAAACGTAAACACACACTTGCGCATGCGCACCTCAGTGAAATTATAAAGACAAAAATCATTTTTTTTGTTTCACATTGAATGTTTTAGTCAGAGTCACTGCACTGCATTGCTTCCCTACTGCGAATACCTTGACTGTGTGGCTCCCATTTTCTAGATGACAAAACTTTGCTGGACTTGCACCTAAGAGAGTAATAATACATTGAGGGTGACTGTTAATAGGATGGGCTCATTTCAGGAGTGAAGTTCTATTACTTGGAACATCTTTCAGGGGGTATCCACATTTTAGGGAATTGGAATAGAATTTCCTGCTATCACTTATTTCAACTCACATGGTTTTAAGATGCCATTATCAATACTACATTTAAATGACTCAATCTTGCCACACCCACTGAATTGTACACGGGCGCATTTTCGTGAGATAGTAACTCCTTCATTGATCAGATGCACACTACAAGAGTTTTTTTCATCACCTATGAAGTATTTTCATCAGTACTTCATTATTACATAATGGCAACACTTTATATTACCGTAATCTCAAGCACTTGCACTTTTATCATTACAGGAATGCCTAACCCAGCTTAAGAATAGTTTGTTTCCTTGACGACCTTTACCTATCAGGTATTATATAATACACTCCTAAGAGGGATCCTTCTCCATGTAACCGAGTATTCAGATTACATCATTGTCAATTGTACTATTGCTATGGGCTAGGGGTAGGGCTAGGGTTAGATACAGTTACAATAACAATAGTACAATGATGTAATCTGAATGATGCAATCTCTACTGTTACATGGAGAAAGAGCCCCTAAGAGAGTGGAGTATATAACCACCACTTAATAAGTATGCACTTAACAGTGTGAAAGTATAGAATTTCATCATAGTTGAGAAACACATAACCAAATGGATATCAGTAACCTTATAATAATAATAGTCTCCTTAAGATGATTCTAAAGAATAAATTTCCAAAAGGTAATAATTAGTATCAATAATCTAGGGAAGAGAAAGGAAAGAAACTCCACCTACTGACATTGATAAATAACATACAGTACCTATGAATATTATTGTTCTCTCATCTTCATAATACCCTCCATGAATAGATTTTGCCAATATATTGAATGTATATGTAGCAGGTTTAAGATCCTTGAACTCAACTTGACCAGAGGTACCTGTAGAGATGAAAGCTAATATACATGTACTGCATATAGAACCCAGTAGTGTCTGCATAGCTTCCAACTTCTCCAAGTGTCGGAACCGGGACAAGTAACACCCACCAATTAAATCATGCCGCACCCTCTATAAATCTCGTTATAATTAGCTAATGATTTTACAGCAGCTGGAAATTCATGTGACTTAATTACAATTACATGTATGTACGTACTATACTGTAGCTTGTCGCTTGAGCTATGTGACAGTGTAAAGTCAGCATATATAGTTCTCTTGCAGTTTGCCAGGCGCTATGTAAACTAATAATTAATAGCCCGTGGCCACAGTATATGTAGCTGTCGGCCTCTTCGCCTACTGGCCGGGCGGGACACTCTGGCAGACTAGAATACCGGGACTGTCCCGGCCATTCCGGGACAGTTGGAAGCTATGTGTCTGAATTCTACTAACATAACACAAATTGAACTTGATTATTAAATGTGCATGTGGTTCTAGCAATAGAAAGCTCTAACAAGTAGAATAGTTGATTTGGTTGAATAATCATAAATCACACCCATCAGAGTTAGTATATGATCCTGTCTTTAACTAGCTCCAGTTGAATAAATAGCCAAATGGGTATATTGATAACTATAGGAACAATGTAACCTCTCTATTCCAACCCTCTGCACCTATGCACTTAGATATGTCCCAAATATCAGCTTGTACATTAATAGAGCTTTACCCCTGAAATGAGGTCACCACTCTGGTAAGGACACATTAACATGTCCCAAATAAAGAGGTTCCACTACATACACTATAGTTATTAAATAACTTACTATACTAACTAACAACAACAGCAGTACAACTTTCACTATGATATTCTGGAAGCATGGTAATTAATAATTACATAACTCTCAAATACTTCTGAGTTCCCACTTGAAGGATGTCGCTATCAATAATGCATGATTTCACAGCTAATTTACAGCCAAATATTGTCTTGAAATCACTCCATCCTATGTACCATTCCCTCAGAGGTCAAATGAACTTACAATTGGTATTTTTGAAGCTGGATTTAGAAGTGAGAGAACAGTATGCAAACTCTAGTGGTACCAGGGAAGAAAACTCTGCGGCAATAGTATTCTTGTTACAGGCCCTGGGACTTCCATTGATCAGCGAAACAGATAATTTAGGTACTGCAAAACAAATAATAACAAATTAAAACAATAACAACAAGACAACAAAACAGTTATTGAGTGTATTTTATATATGGATCGTTGGTCCTCAATTCAGCACTATCTCGCTGGTACATACAAGCAGAAAAGGAATGCAAAGATGCTTAAACATAACCAAACAAATGATATTTTTGCTCTTCCAAACTCCCTGATAATAATGACAACATGGCCATAGGAGAAAGTAATTTATCTGATAGTGTCAGCTTCCATTGTATTAGCATTATATTGACTGCGAATAAGAAAGGTTAAAAGAGCAAATAAATGCTGATACTGGTTACCTATTCTCTGACCTGGAATGCATTTGCTTTCATTCTCAGTAGGTTTAAAGCCTATGTTACATTGACAGCTCGAATCTGGATTAAATAACCACACCCCTCCATGTAAACAGATCAATGTTGGAGCAACCCCATTCTCTGGATGGGCATCTTCTGTGCATTCTCCCATCACTTCAAGTGGCTGCATACGATTAGTGAGTGGGGCAATGGTCTCTGGTAGAATGACTAATTGCTTGGTTTCCCACGGACAAATATTATAGAAGACAATAACACGCAATATCGTGATGCAAGCACCTTCATCTGCGATGGCAAGGTAAAATCCATCTTCATCTGTTTCAAAGGCAAACTCTCTAATATGCTGTTGCATACGCTGACTTCTGTCATTGGAAGTGGTTATTCTGTGTATTTGGCGATAATTCCAAGTGTTTCTTGCTGCTGAATCATCAACAACAGATGTCTCATAAGCATTAAGCATGAAAGTTCTCTGACAGTCTCGATCATTACAGTCATGTTCAAAATCTATCAGCACACTAACTTGTAGTAAAGGAGTGCCACTGACTGTCCTACTGATATACTGAGTGATTAGCCAATTATCTTGAGAGTCTTTATGGAGTCCACATATCTCCACTCTCTGTCTGCAAGGACTTTTACTATTTTGAATCCACTGCAGATGTGTATGGGGTACAAAATACCAGAAAAGACAACATTTGAAATATAATAATGATATTATCATAGAACCCACTAGAGTTATACTGAAGCATATGCAGCTTGTGGCACACAAACCACAACATAGTCATTAAGAGTCAGTGTAGCTTACCGAGGTCAAATGGTGGTGTCTCTAGAGTAGCTTTCATGTACCATGACAGTAAGTTTTGAGTTACCCCATATTTACCATAACCTTCTGATAACTGACCCATAAAATCCAGAAAAAGATCGATGTATTTATATTATGCACCATTAGGGATGTAGTCCACTCTTACAATGTAGAGGGGGGTACTTCATATTTATTGAGGTTCACCCTACTTTCAGGTTCTGAACATTCCACAACCCTCTGTTAACTTCAAATTGTTATTGTTGCTGTTGTTTTTGTTGTTGCTGTTGTTATTGTTGTTGTTGTTGTTGTTGCTGCTGCTGTTGTTGTTGCTGCTGTTGTTGAATGTGAGGGCACTTACATATTAGGCGCTATACTGTAGTGGAACCTCTATTCCAAACACCTCAAGGCAATTAAACTGTGGGTGTGGCCTGATTAATGTAACACACAAGCTGTTATTTGGGACATCGGTTCACTTATAACTGTTGCTAATTCGTTCACACTGTGTGCTGGAGAAGGAATGCACATCCCATCCCTAGGTGTCATGGCCTTTGGCCAGATATACAACCCACCTTTTACAAATTTCAGTAAATTAGCTAATAATTATGCCATAATCTGGTAGGTTTTCATGCAGGGTTTCTAAAAGAATGGAGGGAAAGATGTTCAAGTGGCTGGAGTCTGGTCATGGTATGTTTTTGCATTAACCAAATGATAAAATTGTCTCAAAATGGGTAATCCTTCTCCATGTAACAGTAGGGATTACATCATTGACAATTGTACTATTGCTATGGGCTAGGGGTAGGGCTAGGGCTAGATACAGTACAATAACAATAGTACACAATTGACAATCTGAATGATGTAATCTCTACTGCTCCATGGAGAAATTTGGAGCTCAAAAAATGAACTTGTCACACATACATTGCTTCCTCCTTCAGTTACACTCTTCTCAACACTCTCTACTCTCTGCCATACAGCTCCATTATGAGGCGGAAGCAAGTTCACATAGTTATAAGAGTCCAGCAATACTCTAGCATTAGAAGGAGTTGGTGGAGAAGAAACTTCATTGTTACTGGTACAGAATATATCTTCATCACCTGGTGCATGAATAGCTGTAACAAGTGGTGGAGAAAGTGCATTAAGAGATTCTGTTGTAGTTGCGGGATTTCGTTTGAAAGAAGTAAAAGGTGCTGTGGAAGGAAATAATAATATTATTATTGATGTACAGTACTATAAATAATATCACAGTCACTTTATTTTTAGCAGTAGGTAAAAGGTAAAGAAATTTTGACACCCATTAAAATTACCACATGACTTATTTTTGAGAGCTGTTATTCTGACCAGTGGATATTAAAAATTACTTTAGCTCCAGTTAAAGGCTTTTGTTTCCATTAATGTCAGTACCTAATTGTGAGGTCTTAACATTTTCACCATCAACTGAGATTTATGGTTTTAGAGCATGAAATTTTCAAGATTAGACAGAAATTAAACTTTAGTTCTACTACTCTGTCATGTTTTCACCCACTCAGTGAATATCATTCATGAATAAATGAACTTATTGAAAACTTGTCGGCTAAATTGTTTCAGTTTTGAAATTTTTCATTATGCTCCATTACTGTAACAACCTATTGCAGTATACCGTGTTCATAAATAACTGCAGATCTCTGGTTAGCCCAATACATTTCTAAGGACTCCTCAACAGCAAACCTGTATTAATACAAGAATGTCCATATTAGATCTCTAATCTATTAAAATGTAATAAAGGGGTGTGTTCATTTCAGGTGGTCAAGTTCTAAAATATAGATATCCTCATCTAAGGTTATGTGTCTTAAATATATAGGGGTATTCTCCAATTTCCATTAATTAGTGTGTCCTAAATATAGGGATATCCCTCCACCATTAATATTAGTGTGTCCATATAGGGGTATCTTCATTTCCAATGATCAAGTTCTAGTAAATAGCAGCTATGTCCTAATGGCATGCTTTTAGTAGCTACATATACTAAAGGTGTCCTCAATTCAGGGAGTGGTCCTAATGGTATGCTTTTAGTAGCTACATATCCTAAAGGTGTCCTCAATTCAGGGAGTGAATTAATTAAGGCACATCCTATAATAGATGATGCCCTCGTGTGTGTTACAGGGTCTGGACAGAGGCTAATATATTTACTCAATGCAAACAGGTCCAGTGCCTTCTGGAGGTGCAGTCCACAGTGTGGTAATGGAGCTCTTTGCAACATTAGATGTTTGTGTCACAGAATCCTATAGATCAATGGACAAGAAGAGGTCATAGCTAACAGGCTACTGAATTTTCACCAGCTAAAGGAATTCAAAACCAACCCACCAGAGGGATGGGTCAATTTAAATTAATAATATAATATATAACTTTGTCCATTCACAAACACATACATAGGTTCCAACTTTTTGAAAACCAGTTCCAGGACACTGGCCACACCCACCAATCACGCCCAAATCCCAACCAAACCAAACCATCAAAAACCACACCATCAAAAACCACACCCATTAAGCATAACAAAAAAATCAATAGTCCCTCTCTGAGTCTACATTTGATGATAGCAAGCCTGTCAAAAGATTTTGACTGTGCATGCATGCACTGTAGCTACTACAATGTACTCTAGTCATAGGAAAACAACAACTATCTACACTACAGATCTAGTAGTAGTTTTCATAGCTATTGCAGTCAGTGTCTATAGACATAGTATAGTAGTACTTAACTCTACTACTCCAGCATCCAGGACAAATGGCAGGTGAATCCAGGACACAGGACAATGTCAACAAATCCAGGACTGTCCTGGACATTCCAGGACGGTTGGAGCCTCTGCACACAGCACTTTATTTAAGTAGAGCAAGGCCTATCTACATCACCAGAGAGTTAAAAGTACTGTATGTACGTGGGCAGATCCTGGAGGGAGGGAGATCCAGGAGCAGTGTTGTCAGGTTCATGGATTTATCCACAATCTGTGGATTTTTGGAGCAGAAAATTGTCTGTGGATGGATCAAGGCCAAACTGTGGATTTTTCTGCTTATTGCTGATTTTGTCCAAATATTTATGAAATTTCTTTCTAAATAGTGCCCCTCTATCTAGTTGATTAGCAATGCTCAATGCAAGTAGTAGTAACCAAAGTATTTGTGAGTCTTCCAGCTCTATATCTGGAGACAAAAGTGGGGATATGAATCTTGGACCACATAATCATCAGGTCCTTGTTTACTCTGTGGATTTTTTTAGACAGCAACCTGGCAACACTGCAGGAGTTCAGGACCCCCTTTTTTGATTATCGATGAAGAATCATCCATGTTTTATTACCACTAAAAGTATTCTAGCAAAGCCAAATTTTTGTCCCCAAATGAAGCACAGGAGGGGGCACATCCCCTTCCAAACCCTTCCCCACTGGCCTCACAGTCATGTAGAACCCCCTCTCTTTCAAAATTACTTGATCTACCCATGATGTATACATTCTGTAAGTTTCCTATATTTTAACACTGTACATAACTTAATAAATTCAGGTATTAATAAACATAATTATTATTATTATAGTTAATATTATTATTAGTAGTAATAATAATAATATAAAATGAACTGTCTACACACACACACACACACACACACACCACTGGCATGGCTGTTTGGATTTTGTCTCCCTTCTATATCATTGTGGGCAGTAACAGGTGCTGGACCTCAGTTATCACTGTGGTTATAGCTATACAAACTAGATATATCTATACATAATAAAATATATAGATGTGAGAAATAGAGAAATTATCTGATAATGATTCTAGATAGAAGATGATAAGGTAGCATCTCTCAAATATTATGGGATACAATGTACACAATTAGAGGGAGTTATAATCAGTCATTTGAAATTAAACTGTTTACTTTCACAAAGAACTAACTCAGCCATAGTTATACCTATAAACTTGATTCAACTACCAAAATGTAGTTCTCACAAAGAGCTTTTTAATGGTCCATTCAGCTTCCACCACTTTGCAGTTTTTCATTTTGCTAGAGACAAATCTTAATCAACTATAGCTATACCCCGTTCATGCTCTTGTACTCAATTATAACAGAAAGACAAGGATGGGCTCCTTTTCTTTTCCTCCCTTTAGACACTTCTGTGCAATATCTACAGATACACTATGATTCCCCCAAAAATGTTTTTTTTAGACTGATTAGGTGAAGTGGGTGTTTAATCATCTCATCAGCACTTGTGGTTCACACCCACATTATTACTACCACATTTCAATACGTCATCAGTTAACAGTTCTGGATAGGCTGCTTACATTTTGAGCTATGAATGATCACAAAAATCTTTTGGACATATGAGGCACCTGAATAAACTATTAGAAAGCTCTCCAAGAGAGCATACTTGAACTAAGTTCGTAGGAGTATAAGTGAAGCTGAGTTATCTTTCTGTGATTTTGAGTTATTATTTCTGCTCTTCAATCTTTTCCCTTGTTCTAAGGCACTATACTTGATCTCAAAAATAGTAAATGTAAATTTCGCTGATGCTGATGTCTATTAGATGTATTAACCCCTTTCCTAAAAATAACAGGGAATTTGTGTTATGTCAAGCTAAGAGCCCTATTTTATTAACTAGCTCCATAAGTAGGTAAGCAGATAAACCTCGCCATATGATCAAGGAGAACATCATTACTTCTCACACACATGCATTAAGGGCGTATGCAGACAGGGACACTAGTATAATTAAAACACTTAGCTACTTCTAGATCCAGCTAGAGTTCAGCTGAATAGACATGAGAATTAGCTGTACATGCACTTACCTGGTCATTTTGACAACTAATCAATTTAGTGAGAGGATCTGAAGCAATAAATGTGCCAGCAGATTTAGAGTCATCCATCATTTCTCGGCCTTGCAACAAAAATCCCTCAAAGGTTTGTGAGTCATAAACTCCACTAAGGGTTACTGGATAGGAAGAAAAGAAGTATATAATGTGTCCCTCACTGTCAATTGCTATGGATTTTACATGTTCCTTCACTGACAAACACATGGATTTTATATACATGTTTCCTCCCTGACAAACACCTTATTGCCATGGATTTTAAATGTTCCTTCACTGACAAACACATGGTTTTTATATACATGTTTCCTCCCTGACAAACACCTTATTGCCATGGATTTTACATGTTCCTTCACTGATAACAAACACCTTATTGCCATGGATTTTACATGCTTCTTCCCTGACAAACACCTTATTGTCATGCATTAATTTACATGTTCCCTTTCTGACAACACCTTATTGCCATGAATTTAACAGATGGTATACCTTAGGCTACCATAAATGGCATCCATCTGTAGAAATGGATGATGTCTCGAGCAATGATAATTATTTACTTAATGCTATCCCACCTAAATTATATCACATTCTACAGTATTTGCACAATAGTTATTAATAACATCTATTACAGGATAATAGTATATTGTTCATTGAGCCAGACCACTTTGCAAGAACAAGGAAGCTATCTCTAGTATGTGGTGTCCCCAATAGCCAGCCCATCAATACTCAATGGTCTAAGCTTCGGTGTAGGAAGTTTACATATGTATACAACAAGATTGATCATCAGATTATCAGAACACATGATGCTATCCTAATGGCCAGCCTGATAGGAGCTAGTAGAGTCAAAACTTCTTGACTTTAAAGACACACTACACTCTTCTCTGTGTGGGTTTGGGAGAAGAAGCTATATACATATACTCATGTAGTTAACTATTGTCAAAAGTTTTGGTCAGTATAGAGCTGAGACGATTACATACAAATAGTAATAATATGGGTAAAGGTCTCATTCATTAAGTGGTAACATTTCCTAATTTTTGTTGAAAGTGCAGTATAATATTCATGCTAGGAAATTATTCCAGGAAAACAACAACCATTAATTACCCAATAATTATGTAATTATTGTCAACACTGCCCACAGATGCAGAAGCGCTACCTATAGCGACTAAGCATCTTTAGAAAGAAAGTGGTTGCTTTCTTTATCACATACACAAATATGTCATTTCAGGTATGTAGGAAAAATCTCCAGTCTCATCCTCGAAAGCAGAAAGATCAATTTTATATGGAACTTGAGAATTTTGAGGTAGAGCATCGTGGTTGCTCGGGTTAGGAGTGAGCCGTGTGCAAGCTACAGCTGGAGCTCCAGCAGAGTAGCAATCTACGATTTTAGTAGCGATAGCCAGCAGCAATACTACAAACCATGCGAGTTTATCCATAATCATAGCTTAGCTTCCTAACTGAATCTGGCAAAATAGTAGCCTATTAAAAATTATTATTACACGCATTATAATAATAATCTGTATAAAAGGATCTAATTATTCGCAAAATAATTATTTTTATTTTAATAATAATTTATAGCTAAGGACATTTATCAACAACATTAGGCTTGTTGTTGTACCCCAAAGATCAGAAAGTGAACATCTACACACTTGTGCACTGAACTTTTTGGCTTGTTTTCTATGTAGTCTATTCAGATTAAATTGTACTATTGCTATGGGCTAGGGGTGGCTAGGGTTAGATACAGTAACAATAGTACACATTATTATTGACAATGATGTAATCTGAATGATGTAATCTCTACTATATTACACGCCAAACTTTTAGCTCCACCTTCCCACTTCAAAAGGTTATCTGAGAATATAGCATGTACCAAGATAGCCATGCGGTCTTACAGTACATAGATTACAATCACATTCAAAGGGTAACCTTTGGCTGTTGTGGCAGATCAACACTTTGATTTCCATACTTAATCAATGATGTCCACAACTTTAATGGTATTTATAGCACAGGACAGGGGTGGAGCCAGGAATTAGTAAAAGGTGAGGTTGTATCTTTAGACAAAGGCCATAACAGGAGATGTGCATTCCTTTTCCAGCACACAGTGTGAAATGATTGATATAGAATATAGAATAATTAGTTATTATTCATTACTGCTTTACAATACTCCAGTATAAATTAAGCTAAGGGAGGGAAGAGGTTAGAAGCAAAAGAGAAAATTACCCCCCCCCCCCCCCCCCCCCCCCAAGGACCATAATTATTTTTATAGTGATGATCATGATCATAAAATTCCTTACTAACTCTTAGAAGTGTTCCTGCATTATGTAGGTATTATAGAATCTTTCATCAGGGTTTAAATCAATCTTTACACCTTAGCTAGCTGGTTTTAAATGCTCAAAAGAACAAACAAAACTAGCAACTGGTCACACTGGAACACTCTGGGGTTTATTCAGGTCAAACATGCTTATTTCCATGACAATCTAGATGAACTGGTATGAGTAACTGCTACAGCAATAGTTTCAACCTCAGCCATGCCACAAAGTAGCCAGTTTGATGTGGAGATGAAAGTATTCTGAGCTAGATGCTTGATGTGGAAATCAACATACAGGTAGCCATAACTCAGTCATCTGGAGTCTAGACAGAAAACATTAGAATGTTAGCAACAATAATTATAGTTACTGGGTCAAGAGTCATTATCCCAACATCCAAGTTGGACTGTAGTCACATTATCAAGTCATGCACTTTTCACATTCTATTGGCTATTTTTGTACTCATAGCTTTCTTGCACTTCTTTCTTCAATTATATTTTTATAACAATTATTATTGCATAGTATGAAATAAAAAATAATTCAGCGTTTTCTTCTGTTTCCTTTCTGTCTTTTTGCACTGGCCAACTTTCCTCTCGTATCTTTCTTCATACGTCGGTCCACAACCTTAAAATGTCCTTTTACTCCAGCTGGTCTCCTCACTTTTTTCCCTACGCCCTTCTTTGCGACAACATATTCTACATTGCCTTTCTTTTTCTTTCCCAAGGAAGCTGCTTTCTTGTAAATTTGCTTGATCTGTTGAGCCTTTTCATGACTTGATACGTCCATAGCATCTGCAATGCTCTCTGCTTTCTTTCGTGCCTTTTCTAGACTTTTCAATGCTCGCTTCTTCTTCCTAGCTTTAGCCTCAGCTACCTTTTTGATTGGACGAGCATTAATTTCTTTAAGCTTGGCACGATAAATCTCGACCATTTCTTTTGTTATTGGGAGCCTCTTTTGACAGAACTTTGCTTCGTCCTCCAGAAACCAGTCAGGCAGGGCAGGATCATTATTAGTCCATCTGTTATATCCACTTTCAACAAGATCTTCCCGCTTCTTCTTCGACTGTACCATGAGTGCACCAATGGCTAATCCCTCTGGATCAAGCATCCTCTTCTTGTTACCTACAGGAACTAGTTTTCCTGATGTTTCCTCCATTTTGTTGTCCCTCTGTGTCTCGGGTGTATCATTTATTGTATCACTCTGTTCCTCTTCTGAAGAACTGTCCTCACTTGACCAAGTCTTATCTACACTGTTTGCAGATATTGTGTTAAAGTCTGATTCCATGATCCCCACTGTGTTTGAGTCTGGTTCCACAACCATCGCTGAATTTGAGTCTGATTCCACTTCTGTTCTGTCATTCTCGGTATTATCACTACTCTCAAGTCTGCCGATACTTACAGCAAAACGGACCCGCTTAGTTTGGGCACTATTCCCTACTTTCTCAGACAGGCACCCATTTTCTGATTTGTTACTGAATCTACTTTCCATCCCATCGCCAAAGTTACTGTCTTCCTTTGTCCATAAATGTCCCCCTTTGTTCTTGTAGCTTCTTACCATCTGCTGGAGCTCATTCTCTTCGTCTTGATCATTTTCAAGGTCTGTAAAGATGGATTTACTGAACCACAGTTTTGTCTTGCTTAATCGGACATCTGCTGAGCTGGAGTTATTGAGTGAAACAAGAAGAGGATTGTCTGCAGAGAAAAGAAGTGTAGACTTCTATAGTGCATGATCATAATATCAGGGTTTCATACTTAGAGTCTAATAATTATAGAATCATTCTACTGACACTAATAATAGGACCATACAAAAATGCTCCTAGATATTCTTTGGGCTCATTATCACACTCTTCTTGCCTCCACCTTTCAAAAATAAAAATCCTAGTTACGACATTTCGTATTTCGATCCTTATTTCATATTCCCCCTAGCTGGCTGACTATAATTCTCCTGTTTCCAAACCTTTCAATCATACACATAGGGAAAAAAAAAAACACCACCACCAAAACCATTTACCACTGTATCATAATTGTTCTTGGAAAGAGCAATATTTAGGGAGGAGTGGCTGGAGCTAGTCTGGAGCAGGAAATTCCACTCCCCTAGAGTTTTCACTAACAAAATTAGTAGGTATCTCATGAGGTATAGTAATACTGTTAAACTATAGACAATGGATCCTCACTTACATAGTATCTGGTTGATCCAATAAAAGGACTACAAAGTGATGATATTCATTGCCAATTTGCTGTGCATTAAATAGAACACTGCTTATTCAAAATATTTTTTCACATTATGAACATTTCACTTATATAGGGTACTGCTGATCACAACAGGTCTGTATAACTGAGGTTCCACTGTATATACAGACTAGTGCCAGTCCCATAGGTTCTGTATAACTAAGGTTCCACTGTATATTATACAGACTAGTGCCAGTCCCATAAGGTCGGTATAACTGAGGTTCCACTGTATATTATACAGACTAGTGCCAGTCCCATAGGGTCTATATAACTGAGGTTCCAGTGTATATACAGACTAGTACCAGTCCCATAGGTTCTGTATAACTGCATATTATATAAAGACTAGTGCCAGTCCCATAGGGTCTGTATAACTGAGGTCCCACTGTATATATATTATACAGACCAGTGCCAGTCCCATAGGGTCTGTATAACTGAGGTCCCACTGTATATATATTATAGACTAGTGCCAGTCCCATAGGGTCTGTATAACTGAGGTTCCACTGTATATTAGTGCCAGTCTCATAGGGTCTGTATAACTGAGGTCCCACTGTATATTATATAGACTAGAGCCAGTCCCATAGGGTCTGTATAACAAGTTGCACAGTACAGTGTTAATGCTTAGGCACAATTACATTCAGTAAACTACATTATCTATCTCACCAAAAATGTATAAAACATTACCTGAAGGTTGTTCTGGTCTGGCAGAGAGAGTATCATGACATTCAGTATCTGCTATGTCAGGTGCTGACTCTCCTGAAATAGACTCCTCCCCAGCGCTTGAATAACCTTCATTATTAGAAGATTCTTCTTCTTCACAGCTTTCAACTACAACACAGTAACAGCAGAACACATGTCCATCAAGAATATTTGCTACACATAATAGCTAAATAGTTATAGTGGAACCTCTCTATAAAACATATTGGCACCTTGGAAATCATCCTTTATAACTAAAGAGGTAGTTTGGGAAAGGACAAGTGTCCTTTGTACAGAGGTTGCCTTTATTTCAGTATATCCTCGAAATTTTTGTGCAGGCAACTTGACTAACATTATAATGTTAATATTGGGAGGGGGTGAGAGATTTGCTGCTTTTTAGAGACAAGAGAGGATCCCATGGGTCCCACCTTCTGCTGATGGCATATCTTCATCTGATTCATCCAGCACTTCCTCTACGACATCATCCCCTACAATGTTCTCCAGTTGGTTTTTCGTTTTTATGTCCTTCAGTTGGAACAGGTGTTCTTGACGTATGAGCTCTCCTGTTTCTTCATCTGTACCTTTGATGACTAACCGCTCCTTCAACTTCTTTCTTTGCTTCCGAAGACGACGAATCTCCCTTGAAACCAAAAAATAGAGTCTAAAATCTCAACAGAGTACAAAATGCAACTCTTTTTAAAATAAGAATGGTCAAGTTAGACTCCCAAAACGGTAACACCTTACCAAGTCACAGAAGAAAAAGTATCTAGCTAGCTATGTATGTAGTCACTAGGTATTGGCAATGATAGGTTCAAAGTGATTTTTCTTTATTCTACGTCCTAGGTTTCTTATGCAGAACATTTCATCACTGCTCAGGTATAATATAATAACAAATCTTGTGCACACCATGTGTTTCCTGAAAACATCTAACCTTTTAACCTCTGCTTTTTCTTTAGATGCAAGAGCCTCCACCTTCCCATCAATTCCATCCAATGACTCGTCCCTCTCCGGTACTTTCCCCTCCTCTTCTTTCTCTCCCTCTTCCTCACTTCCCACATCTTCCAAAAACTTCCTCATCTTTTCCCTCCATTTCACCAATTGCTTCAGTTCCCTCGGACCTAGCACTTTCAGGTCTTGACAGCTCTCCCTGATTTCATCATTAGTCAGTGGATGTCGAGAGAATACTTCACTAGCTCTGTCAAAGATGAGTTGATTGGATTCACGGAGAATGCTGAGGTGACAGTCACTCATCACAAAGTCAGCGACTGGTGTAGTTTTGAAAAGGACGTTAGCATCATTTGGGTAACCTTCAGCTACTTTAGATGGTTTCTAAATGCCGTAGAAGATAGTATTACAGTTGGAACTTCTCTATTCTAACCTCTTGAAATGAGGACACCTCTGTATACAGTGGAACCTCTATTCCAACACCCTGAAATGAGGACACCCCTGTATACAGTGGAAACTCTCTATTTCAACCTCCTGAAATGAGGACACCTCTGTATACAGTGGAACCTCTCTATTCCAACACCCTGAAATGAGGGCACCTCTGTATATAGTGGGAACCTCTCTATTCCAACACACTGAAATGAGGACACCTCTGTATACAGTGGAACTCCTCTATTCCAACACCCTGAAATGAGGACACCTCTGTATACAGTGGAACTCCTCTATTCCAACACCCTGAAATGAGGACACCTCTGTATACAGTGGAACTCCTCTATTCCAACACCCTGAAATGAGGACACCTCTGTATATAGTGGAACCTCTCTATTCTAACACCCTGAAATGAGGACACCTCTGTATATAGTGGAACCTCTCTATTCTAACACCCTGAAATGAGGACACCTCTGTATATAGTGGAACCTCTCTATTCTAACACCCTGAAATGAGGACACCTCTGTATACAGTGGAACCAACACTCTGAAATGAGGACACCTCTGTATATAGTGGAACCTCTCTATTAAATGAGGACACCTCTGTATATAGTGGAACCTCTCTATTAAATGAGGACACCTCTGTATATAGTGGAACCTCTCTATTAAATGAGGACACCTCTGACACTTAAACAAGTATTAAGTCCTACTGTAGTATAGTGTAGTGGATCTCAACACTGCTATAAATGACCTCTTTCCCAAAGATAATAACATGCACACCTTACCTGTAGCTTAACGAGGCTCACTTTTTCCTCAGTCTTCTCCTCTTCAACTTCCTGAAATACATGCTTAGGATCAAGCATCTTCTCGTCGATCTCACTTGGAGCTAAATAGCCTTGACATACCACAAAGATCTCAGCTGATTCTATACGAGAGGCCTGGGGTTTGGTGGCATGGACCTTTTTGAAGAGTTGTTGAAGAACCCACATTAGTGGTTGGTAATCTTTTGAACGAAATACCTTTATAGAAGATGAAACAGATTTCACTAATTACTAGCTAAAACTCTATTCTGGACACCACAAGTACTCCAATAAGGTATCAAGAATGTTCTAATAGTTGTTAGAAGATTACAAAACATTGTGGGCATATTCTTATGACGAAATACATTTATACTACAATGTTTTTCTACATCAAAGTTGACACCAATTGAACTTAATATTGCTGTAAACATAATTCTATCCCATGAAATGAGGTTATCCTTCTAATCATGTCCCCTGGTGTTTGGAATAAGGTGGCTACTTACCTTTGTAATAAACCAGCCTCCTTCCCTCAGGAAGGCACAGGCCAACTTTAAAGCTGCAAGGGTAAGTTCTACCTGTGAGAAAGCATCTTGAACCCAAGCAGAGCCAATATTTGGTGCCCCATCATTCAGAACACAATCTACTTTCCAAGTTTTGAGCTCTTTTTGAAGTAACTACACAAAAATCAATAGCACGTTAAATTGAAAGCTCTGAGTTTCCTTAGTTCCTCATTATTGACCTCTCTTCCAATTGGTCATTACATCATTGAAAATAAAATCAGCCTCCTCAGACAAATGCCTCATGTTCAACATGTTTTCCCTGACCCATGTGTGATGTGACAGACATAAAACATGACTATCCACTCTACACTATCAATAATGCAGACACACAATGTCAAAGATGTGACTGTTTCATTATCATGTCATCAGTGGAGGCAGATTATAAGTATTCTGTAAATAGAAGGGAAAGAAAAAAAATTGCACTGACCGGGAATCGAACCCGGGCCTCCCGCGTGGCAGGCGAGAATTCTACCACTGAACCATCAGTGCAGATACAATTACACCTTCACACTATACATACTATAATAATAATTGTACAATCTAAACGGACACTACACAGCACCCTTACTTGTTTGCATCTAGCAGTAGTAATATCCTCCTGCAGAGTAATAACACCTGAGATAGGTTTGATGGGTACCAGGTCTACGCCCAGAATTAAGCTTGAAATAGGCATGGATTTGGCTGCAACTTGCAACCATCCTCCAGGGGCAGCGCACAGGTCTATAAGTACACGAGATGACTGAAGAAAGTGGTATTTCCTGTTCAGTTGCACCAACTTGAAGGCTGATCTGGCCCTGTACCCAGTTTCTTTTGCTAAGTGATAAAATTTATCCTTCCGCCGCTTTCCAATTTTAGTCTTCTTCCCCATCCTATATATAATAGACTCGACTAGACAGGGACAAGGGAGTGGCTAGAAAGTATTACCACGTGGCTTGGTTACGTCACCCCATAGGCACGTGACCAGATAATCGTCATATATCATCATCAATCATCATCATCATTGCACCATTTCTCTTTTGCACTGTCGCTGTTCTCTGATCCGTGGTGTATTATTCTACCGTGCTAAAAATCTGATTTAGGTAAGTAGACATTAAAGTCGCTAGTACTAGCTAATCTGGTAGTTGGCTTGCTACATTTAAAGAACGGACAATAACCCCAAGATTGCAGATTCCCTATTAGATCGTGTCTAGGGCAGGGGGGTACACCAGACAAGCTCTTGTTCTTTCCAGGATGAATTGGCCTAGTTTTGCTAGCTGGATTAGTCTGGACCAAGACACTAGATACTTAGGCTTGCTGTTACTAACAAGTGCCACAATTCCAATGTGGCTTGGTGGAAGATTAACAGTAATTTTGGTGCCAGTTGACATTAGTAATATTACAGTTGTGCTAGCATCTATAGTGGGTGTTTGTAGCAAATAAAATGTATGTCCTAAGGCATGTTTACTGTGTGTGTGTTATTTTTATTCAGCATGGCAGATGATGGCATCAAATCTCCCCCTATTCGATATACATGCATCACATGTCGAGTTGCCTTCCAGGATCCTGAAAAACAGCGATCTCACTACAAGACAGATTGGCATCGCTATAATCTCAAGCGGAAGGTGGCCGAACTCTCTCCAGTAACAGCCGAAGCTTTTCAAGAGAAAGTACTTGCACAAAGAGAAGCTACAAGTGCTTCAACAGAAAGTAATCATAAAATGTGTGAGGTTTGTAGGAAGCATTTCACGTCTAATAACTCGTACAACAGTCACCTCAGGTCTAGGAGGCATCGTGAAATGGCTGCTAAAAGCAAAAAGGAGAAAGGTGATTGCACTGCCATTAAAGATTCAGCCGTTCCTCATTCCAGTGAGGACAAAGAGAAGCAGGAAGTAGTGATACACTCTCCTGGAAGTGAAAAAGAAACATCAGTGGTAGAAACAGACTCTGATTGTGAGCCAGAACCTCTAAAAGTCACAGAGTGCCTTTTCTGTCCGCACGAGAGTGCCGATATGGAACAGAGTCTTAATCACATGACCAGAACCCACGGATTCTTCATTCCAGAGCTGGAATACCTGGTAGACATCAATGGACTGATCTCATACCTCTGTGAAAAGGTTGGAATTGGTTATACATGCCTGTACTGTAATGAAAGGGGGAAAACTTTCTATTCAGTGGAGAGTGTCCAGCAACACATGGTAAATAAATGTCACTGTAAATTATTCTTTGAAGACGAGGCAGCTTTGGAATATGCTGAGTATTATGATTATTCGAAGAGTTACCGCGATCACAAGGAATTTGAGGAAGGTGAGGAAAATGCTTTAGCCTTGCCAGAAGCTACTCTTGAAGTGAATGATGCATTGGAAATGGTCCTGCCCTCTGGTGCTAGAGTGGGGCACAGAGCACTGAGACACTACTACAAACAGCGACTTCCAACACAGGAACAAAGAAAGTCTTCGATGATAACAAGACTGATGTCACATTACAGGGCTTTAGGATGGAAGAGTTATGGGAAAGGAGAGGGTGTGGTACTCCAACAGAGAGATGTCATGTGGACAAGAAAGATGCAGAGTGCAAGGAGCATGAAATTAAGCATGAAAGCTAACAAGATGCAGCATCACTTCCGGCCACAAGTCGTGTTCTAACTTGAATAATGATCATATGAACTTTGTGAAAAAATATTACAATTATATTAAAAAAGATTTGTTACTGCTATTATTGAACAAACTATATTATGGAACTTCTGAATAAGAACATTTTGGTTCAGGTCTACTGGGGAGGCTATCCTTATCTTGGAGGTTAAATTCTCATTTTTTAGTTGTCCTTTTGTAATATTTTGGAGAGGCTCACATAATATACAGAGGCATTCTCTATGTAGAGATGGTAAGGAGTGACACCGCCTAAAATGTAACTAATATGTCAATGTACTATGTAAAGCATTCATGAATGTATGCTGGTAGATGAAGGAGGTCCTCTGTCTTCAGCATTCGGAAAACTAGATGTTCGATATAATTACCAAGATTGATTTCTCTGACGGCAGCTGGATGAATTCCCAAGAAGAGCTCAGCTATTTTCATTGCTTTATTCTCTATGTGTTCTACTGCATGCTTACCAAGAACTTCTGTGATTGATGTTCTGAGACAATATTCATAGACCGCTCTCTTTGACTCTTCTAAGATTGAAACATTTCTTTTTTTCCTAAAAATGACATTGTATCTTCCATAAACTCGATCTATCATAAATTCACTGACATCAAGCTTCTCATTAGAGTAAGATAAGACCTCATTAGCCAACAACTTTACAAAGTAATTTAGTGACCTCATAAGTTTGATCTCTCCCCACTCAGGTTCAAATGGGATAGCAGAGTTATAAATTACTTCCATTTTTGTAAAAGATTCACTCTGGCTCCAGATATTGAAGGATAGAGTTGTATCCATGGTGATGACACAGTGGAACCAATATGGAGGTAGGTAAAGAACATCTCCGTCTATCAGTTCTGCTTCTTGTCCATTAACACTACGAAGAAATTCTTGTAGATTATCATTTTCTGATAATATATCAGTACTGACTTGACGATAAAGTTGATGTAAACATGGGTATAACCTCAATTTGGAATAGGAATCTGGTGGAATCAGAATGAATTTTTTTCTTCCGTTGGCCACAAAATGTAGGTTATACGAGGTATCGTAATGAGTAAATGCTGTGACATTTGTTTTCCCAAGCCAGAAATTGACTTCACCAATCTCAGAATACTTGGTATGTGAAGGAAAGGTCATAACTCTGAGATGATCTTTCATAATCATCTCTCCAAGGTTTAAAAGTTGAATTCCTCCACTTGCATAGTAATAAAACCCGTCAAACTGGTTCCGTAGAATTTGAAAGAATGTCCTAGCTGAGTAGATGATCTCATTATAGTCTTTTTCTTCATTCATAGAGTCTATCGTAGATAAAGGTTGGTTGACTGCATAATACTTAAAGATGTTTGATCTCCCCTTTTTGCTTAGAATGTGACCTATTTTATTAGTTCTTGATGCCAATGATGTTATGGTCCAGTTTGCCACTGACTTCCATGATGTTAATGGTGTCCCATGGAGGATAATTGGAGTATTCTGTCTAGCTAGCTGTAGTGAAAACATATTATTATAAATATCAATAGCACTAAGGTAAGTTGGGATAATTCTGAATAAACTTTAACCTTTTAGCATTTTGCAAATGTACTTTGGGAGCATGTTATAAAGGAAACACCTTAAAATATTATTCTGTTATGCTGTAACCTTATCCAGTTGCTTGAAAAGTTATGGGGTATAATTAGATAGTCAAAGTTCGAATTCGAAATATGTAATAGGGGTATAAATTCTAAGAAATTGGATGTATGGGTTCAGCACTTGGTATGAAGCTAAAGAACTGAAAGGAATGAACTTAATACCTGGAGAATGACAAATTTGATGTTCCTACCGTATATCTGGAAATTTATGAATTGTTGTAAACAGTACCATTAATTTAAAGATTTATTCAGGATAATTTAATTTTGAAGTGATTCTGGTTACCAAAAATTTACTTTTGAAAATTTTCAGATTTAAAGTATATGCTTTAAAGTATATGCTGAGTAGCCCCATATTATATCTATCTGACAGTAGTGGTTTCCCCCTGTAGGAATGGTAATTTCTTCTCCCTTGCTTTTTCCCCATTGCTCTCTCCTCTTAGTTGTTGGAGAGTTTCATTTATTAGTGCTTAACCATAATAATATCATAATAATGATTTTTTTTACACTGAAAAAGTTTTGTCTCTGCATATGATAAAATGCTTGGCCCTACCTGCATTCAGAATTATTTTGACTTATCTTAGTATTATACAAAACTCACCCATTCCACCATAAACAGTGGGTTTGAATCCACATAAATCCATTGCATATGGTGTACCCTGCATGAACATTAAAGAACAACAGACTCTGTGCCTACCTACAGCACTACTAAAAGTTTACCTCAGATCAGAAAATTCTCTAGTTATTTTCAGCTTTATTAATTGCTGTATAACGACTGCAGCTACCGCTATCAAGATGATCGAGAAAAGGAAAACAGGCGAACAATAAGCTGACATGTCTTTGCTAGTAACTCCTAACCGCGCCCCCTAACCACGCCCATATAAAAATCACGTGCTGATAGCCATCTTTTTTATTTTTTTACCTGTCGTCCACGTGTGATTGAGCAGTTCAGATAGGGTGCTAGGTTAGCGGCGATGGTGAGTGTGTAAAACTGTATCTTGATCAATCCTACGCTGGAAACTACTATTCAGTATTTGTGCAGAGTAATATTTGTTTTTTAATAGGCCAAGAGAACGAAGAAGGTTGGTGTAGTAGGGAAGTATGGAACTCGCTATGGTGCATCGCTTAGGAAGATGGTGAAGAAAATAGAAATATCACAGCATGGAAAATACTCGTGTTACTTCTGTGGCAAGGTAAAAAAAAAACATCAATGAATGGTAAGATTCTAAATAGAGCACATCATCTATCTCTAGAACACCATGAAGAGAAAATCTGTTGGAATCTGGCACTGTAACAAGTGTAGAAAGACCATAGCTGGTGGAGCATGGGTACCTAGGTGAGTCATACTCAAATTCCATATTTGGCTGAACATCTCACCAGTAATGCCTTGGGACCAGTTATGTCCTTATCAGGGGTGTCCCCGCAGGGTGTAGAGAGTCTTATTAATATACAAGTTGTTATTGGGACATAACCAGGGTCTCTTAGTCTAGAGGTAATATTTTTCTTGGGAGATTTATTATTATAAATCGAGCAGTTTCATAATGATGTAATGTTTATTTGTAGTACTACAGCTGCTGCTACTGTGAGGAGTGCAGTGAGAAGACTGAGGGAAATGGCTGAAATTTAACTCTAAATCCACATGTTTTCTATTATGCATTCAAGCATTAATTCTGAAAGCCTATGGGTATCATATTTTAATAATATTTCAGTACTATTTGTTAGATTATGCCTACAAATGCTGCTAGTGCTGACTATCTCGAAGAGCAGGTTCTACTGGAAGTCTATAGAATGCTAAGTGCTCCAGAAATGGACTAGATGGTTAAATTGATGAATAATCAATTCAGGATCGGGTCTCTGTAAAACCTGGACTGGACTGGACTGGACCGGGGGGGGGGGGGGGGGGGGGGTTGGACAAGCATACAAGCACGTGGACTGGGCTGGACTGATTCACTATGTGAACATGCACATTGCGATCGCAGGCGGACCACTTTTTTTCAGTAGAGATCAAGAGACATGGCCGGAGCCACCGCTACGGCTGGTACGGCCATGGGAAAACCTCGTTTCAATTTACATTTCATGCATGGTGTCAATGCTATTGAATTGTGCAAAGCTCATAAAGGATGCATGTCTGGTCCATCCAGACATGCACCCTTTGTGGTCGTCCATATGAGTTAGAATTGGATTTTGTGTGCAATTTCTACAAAGAAGACCTCTCCAAACAACAGCTTCAGGCTCAGCTTCCCTCTTGAAAGCTTTTGTTGACACTTCCATGAAGGATATGGAATTAACATAACTTAGTTAAGTTGTCAGAGATGTCACCTCCTCAAAGAGTAGCATATTCGAATGCGTGGATTGTTCTCAAACTACTGTTAGTAATGCCACCTACAAATGCTACATCTGAGCGTTCTTTTTCAGCTCTAAGGAGGAAACTTGCGGACCACAATGAATCAAATACGATTAAACAAATGGCTTTAAATATTCACTACTGACAGTTTAAATCTTAGTTCTATTGCTGATGAATTTGTTGGAGAGAGAGAAGGTAGACTTAGAGTGTTTGGGAAATTTAATGTGTAAATTTTTTTTACTTTGTGTGATTTGATTCTGCAATATTAATTTGAACATTGTGAATTCGTTAACCCCCCCAATGGCCGTACCACTTCAAAAGAGCTGGCTCCGGCTCTGAGAGAGAGTGTTTTGCTTGTACTTTGTTTCCCATGGACATCATTATAATTTCCAGCCAGGAGCTAACAGGTAATCTGCACAAGCCATTAATTTTAGTTAGCTAAGTGAAGAGGCCATTCCTATAGCCCCTCTTCTAACCAAAGAATATGGTTTAACTGTGGCAGCCAGTTAGGAGCCTTGTGTTATGTCAGTAGCATTTATGGCATCCAGTAAAATTATGAGAATTACCTACATGACTACAGTGTTACATGCTATATATTGAGGATTGGAGTGAGAAACTTTTATAAGTAGCCAAGCATTTGTAGTGCTAACATTTAATTAAATTTTCCTCTACAGTGTTACTCTCATGTTCACTCCAACAAAATGGCAGTCTTTAATAATTAAAGTATCCCTGTAGACTCTGGACTGACTACTCATATTGTTGTAAATTAAACAGCATTATTATAATTGATTTGAATGGTATGAAACTGGGTTCGGCTGCTTTTATTTAATCTGCTCTACACTAATAGTGGTATACAGTTGACCTTATGAATGTAATATGAGTTACACTAGCATTTCAATAAGCATGAGCCACTGTAAGATCAAATGGAGGACTTGGTACAATGGTATTTCTCGATCAAGCACTTAGAGATAGATTTGTTTGTGGAATGAGCAGACCCAGAAGAGTCTCTGGCTAAGGATGACCTCACGCTGGCCAAGGCATTAGAAGTTGCACAAGGAATGGAAGCGGCTGATCTGAACACAAAGGAACTGAAAGGAGTCACTAATTCAGGATCGGTGATGGTGCATACTGTGACTACAAGAGGTGCTGCTGGTGCATGTTATAGATGTGGTAGGACATGCCAGTAAAGATTGCAGATTTAAAGATGTGAAATGCCATAAGTGTGGTAAAATTGGTCACATTGCCCCAGCCTGTAGAAGTAAAGGGAAGGTCTCTAATGCTAATCAGTCTGATTACCCCAAAGTTGACCCCAAGAAGTAAAACTCAAAACTATGTGGAATCACAGTTTACACAAGGGGAGGAGCCAGCTGAATTAGCACTATTCACTGTTAATGAACAATGTTCTAGACCTGTCACTGTAGAATTACTAGTCAAAGGGAAGCCCCTCTCAATGGAAGTACTGGTGCAGCTGTATCCCTGATGTCTGAGTATACATGGAGAGAATTGTTTCCAAGAGTTAAACTTCAGCCCGGTAATGAGAAACTCACAACCTATACGGGAGAATCAATGCAGGTGCTTGGAGAGTTTGCTGTTAATGTGATATATGAGAAACAAAAACCAGCTGAATTGAGTTTAGTTGTGGTTCGTGGGAATGGTCCCAGTCTGTTGGGAAGGAACTGGTTAAGCCAGATACGTCTGAACTGGAACAAGATTTGTCGAGTCTCATCAGAAGCTAAAAGGGCCCTACCAAACCTGTTGGAAAAATACCAAGAAGTTTTTGCACAGGAGTTGGGTACTATTAAGCCATTACACTGTCTCTCAAGGAGTCAGCTAAGCCAGTGTTTTGCAAAGCACGTCCAGTACCATTTGCTTTCAAGGCTGCTGTTGAAGAGACTGGATCGTTTGGAGAATGATGGAGTATTGGAGAAAGTACGTTATAGTGATTGGGCAGCTCCAGTGGTAGTAGTTCCAAAACGAGATGGACAAATCAGACTTTGTGGAGATTATAGGGTCTCTGTCAATCCTTCACTTGAAATTGACCAGTATCCTCTACCAAAACCAGATGAGTTGTTTGTTACATTAGCTGGTGGGAAAATGTTCAGTACATTGGATCTTTCACATGCCTATAATCAGCTGATGCTTGATGATGTCTCTCGGAACTTAGTAACCATTAACACCCATCGTGGTCTATACAGATATACCAGGCTACCATTTGGTATAGCTTCTGCTCCTGCAATTTTCCAAAAAACTATGGATTCGATATTGCAAGGTATGGAAGGAGTGGCTTGCTTTTTGGATGACATACTAGTGACTGGATCATCTGAAGAAGAACACCTCAAGAATTTGGAGAGTGTCTTGCAGAGCCTGATGAAACATGGAGTCCGTCTGAAGCGTGAAAAATGTTTCTTCAATAGGACCAGTGTAGAATATCTCGGTTTCAAGCTGGATGCTGAAGGTCTTCACATCACAGAGGAGAAGTTGAAGGCAATCACTGAGGCCCCAAGACCTTGTAATGTGACTGAGCTACGTTCATTTTTAGGATTAATTAACTATTACAGTCGATTTATATCTAATTTGGCTGCTACTCTTCATCCTCTGAATTGTCTACTATGTAAAGATTCCAACTGGAGGTGGACTAAGGATTGTGAACAAGCATTCCAAGCTGCCAAATCGAAGCTCATATCATCACATGTTCTGCACTATAATCCAGAACTGCCTCTCAGACTGGCAGGTGATGCTTCTAACTATGGTGATATCTCACATGATGCCTGATGGGTCGGAACGCCCAGTTGCCTTTGCCTCCCGTACACTTACAAGCAGTGAGAGAAATTATTCACAAATTGAAAGTCATTAGTGTATGGAGTTCGTAAATTTCACTCTTATTTGTATGGAAGACAATTCACTTTGATTACAGATCATAAACCGTTACTTTCAATATTTGGAACTAAGAAGGGAATTCCAGCTATGGCTGCAGCACGTCTCCAACGCTGGGCTATTCTATTATCTGCTTACCGGTATGAAGTGGAATTTAGGCCAACAGGAAAGCATGGCAATGCAGATGGGTTGTCGCGCTTGCCACTTAATCAAGGACACACAGAAGGAATGTCGCTTGAAGCCGGAATTTTCCAAGTCCAACAACTAGAAAATCTTCCAGTGACCACCAAACATTTAAAATCCGCAACACGGAATGATCCATTTTTGAGCAAGATACTTATTTTTGTGAAGAAAGGATGGCCAGTAAACTGTAATGCTGATTTCAGGGCCTATCTCAATAGAAAGAATGAACTGTCTGTGGAAGATGATTGTTTGTTGTGGGGTATTCGAGTAATTATTCCAGAAAAGCTGCGTAGTAAAGTATTGGATGAACTTCACAGAGAACACATGGGCATCTCTCGAATGAAGTCAGTGGCTAGGAGTTATTTTTGGTGGCCAGGAGTTGACAAAGCAATTGAGGAATTAGCAAGAAACTGTCAGTCCTGTCAAGCAGTAAAACATTCACCATCAGTTGCTCCATTACATCCTTGGATTTGGCCTTCACATCCCTGGCAAAGGATACACTTGGATTTTGCTGGACCTTTTCAAGGCACCACTTTCCTTGTGGTAGTGGATGCAAATTCAAAATGGCCAGAAGTATTTCCAATGACTAGTACCACCACTGCAAAGACTGTAGAGGTATTACGTCAGTTATTCTCATCTTATGGACTACCAGAAGTTGTCTCGGACAACGACCTCAATTTATCTCAGAAGAATTTAGTGATTTCATGAAAGCTAATGGTGTAAAACATGTTCGTATAGCACCATATCACCCAGCCTCAAATGGTTTGGCTGAACGTTTCGTTCAATCGTTCAAAACTGCTCTAAAATCCAGTGTGAATTCAAGATTGTCATTGTCACATCGCTTAGCAAATTATCTGTTATCTTATCGAAGCATAGTACTACTGGTGTTTCACCCTCATCTCTATTTCTTCATCGACACATTAGGACAAGATTTGATTTGTTACGACCTGATCGTGAAGCCCGAATAAATCAAAGACAATCGAAACAGAAAGAGCTACATGATCGTCGAGCCAAAACTCGTGAGTTCTTTGTAGGCCAGCCGGTAATGATTAAGAATTTAAGACCAGGTCCTGATTGGGTATCAGGTATAATTGTTGAACGCCTTGGTCCTGTATCCTATCTAGTGGAAACATCCCAGCGGTTGTTGTGGAAGCGTCATGTGGATCATTTGAAGCCTATAGATAAAACAAGCAATGATGAGCAGGAAGATATACCATATGCTCAGGATTTAGTAATGAGTTCTGGCAATGCAATTCCCGATATTAGTGAGAGTGCTCCAGTTCCGGTTACATTTGAAGATGCTGTTGAGCCCATACAGCCTACTATTGAGAATTCGGCTTCTGCTGATCTTACCTCTAATGAACTTCCTACATACACTGAAGAACATTCACATGATTCATCCTCTACATTACCTCCTGTAAAAACTTACCCTAAAAGGAATAATTGTGGCCCACCTTTAAGGTATTCTGATACTTACTGTATGTAACTTATCATCTTAAGTGTGGAGGAGTGTAGTATATTTCATATTAATCATGATTACATCATATTATTCATATCTGAGCATGCTCATTGGCTCATTGTCTCATTATGAAACACACACGTGTGTCATTCTGATTTTTGTAGACAGTCTAGTACTTGTTCTCTCTCCTCTGTATCAAGAGTATAATTATATTTATTAAAAGATATTGACTTGGCTTATCTGGGCAAGCGGGTAGACACTTCAACTCTTAATTTAAGTGACTCTCATATATCTCAATTAATTCTTTGGAACTTCTTGTGTAATAGCTAGCATGCTTAAATTCGTTAAAAAAACAACAACAACAAAAAAAAAACAAGGAATACTGCGTTATCATTGTGTATAATCTCTACTGTAATATGACATTGTGTTGTTTTTCAGTTCTGGAGTTAAAATATTTGATTTTTAAAGTGAAATTTATTTCTTGTAGTCCCTAAAAGACTCGCAATGTAATCACATGCTGGATTATTCTTTTCCATCAATTCCTTCTCCCATTCAGGGTCAACCATGATGACAGTTTCTTGATCATTGATTGGATCTTTGCTATACAGTTGGGTGTTTAAATGAATTCTTGATATGAGATAGTTTTGAAGTTGAATATTGTAATCGTTCAGAGCCCTTTTGCATTTGTAATCTCCAAACTTGTTGACTATTGATAGCAGTAGTCGGATATCGTACCAGTTTAACCTCTTGTCTAATGGTCCATCTTCTTTAAAGATATCTTGGATTGTTCCTGCTCCTTTAGCACGTAACTGTAAAGCTATTTCTTTTGGGAGGGATGAAATGACATCTTCTGGGTCCACCACTGATGAAATCAAGGTCTTGATTACCAGTTCAAGAGTAGAGAAGAAGAATATTTTCAGAGAAATTGTCTGCTTGAAGATAGCCCTCTGAGTGCACTTCAAGCATTTGTTGCCACCCTGCACCTCCATCATAAAAAATACAGCTGAAAATTAGCTACTGCTGCTTTATACTGCATTTATATAGTTAAAGAAAAGGCTATTCATGGAATGTACTCCCACAGTTATGATGTATAGCTGGCTAAAAAAATACCCTGGATAATACCCGTCTCAACATCATTACCTTACACAGACCAAATATAGTCATAAGTAGGTCTTGTGGAAGGTACATAACCTGGGACTTACCCCATTACCTTACGCACACAGATAAAAGGGATACCTAGCAGCTGTGGGCGACGCCCAATTGCTATTATCTTCGTTTTCTTCAGGCATAGCGGGTATCCCGGTTAGACAGTCTGTAGGTATTGCACGTTATTTTGCAGTCTGCGGTATCGCTATTTATAACAGATAGGTCAGCAGAGAGCTCATAGTTTCAGGTTTGATCGACCCCGTCTTCTCCAGCTTACTCCCTACTCGAGAAGGGACTGAGTGATGGCAACCGACAAGTATCACGTTATCTCAACGTCAGGAATTGCTGGACTTCGTGAAGATGCTCTGCTAGAGGTTAGCTATTAAGCTAATGCGCCTATCATTGTTATGCCCCAGTTCTGGAAGGGGTGGGGGCATCCTGGGGATTTGCACTATCCACCTAGCAAATTCCCCACACCTGGGAGTGACCAGACTGTACAAATCCCCAACCAAGTATATAATATGGGGAGGGAAGGGGTTACATACAGGATTTGCATTTTTTAAAATAATTATCTTCTTTTATTAATAATAATTCTAGGATCAAGAATCAATAATACATGATGTGGAGAATTTCACACCATGCATGTACATCCTGAGATTTACAAATTCCCCATTCCTCGGGACAGTTCACCCCACAAATCTGTACAAACAACCCCCTGTAATTTTACCTGGGGGGGGAGGTAGTGGGGCATAACAATGATAGGCGAATAAGTACTAGCTATACTGAGAGATTCTTCTCTGGACTTTCCCTGGGATTCTCCCTAAGTTAATTATAGTTTAATAGTGGGCAGAGATTATGCTATCCTTCAGGTGTAATTAGTTACTTCCAACTGTTGCCTCCATTCCCTAAGTCTGTAATATTGGGAGTTTGATATGTGAATTCCTTCTTTGGACCTTTCCCTGGGGATCCCCCTAAGTTATAGTTTAGTAATAGATTAGTAACTGAATATGAGTTCATCTAGTAAGCCTTTTGATAATTGTTTTGCAAATTCTGTATTATTTTATATAGTTGAGTGATGGTCATTGTGAATGTGAGTCTCCTCAGTGTAGTAACTGTGGTCTCTCTGTCAGAAGAAACATTCAAATTGACAGTCAGTCTACTCCAGAGTCAGATCCTGACATAATACCAGACCAGAATGTTCTGTTGGAAGTGCTTAATCGTTCTCTTCAAGATATAGAGAAACCTGAAATATACAGAAATGTGCATCATGTCTGTAAAATTCACTCCTCACTAATCAGTACAAAGATTGCACTGTCTCAAAGTTGCAACCAGAAAGAGCTTCTGAAGATTTTCTGTGAAGAGGTTGGATTGAACAATGTGGAACCTTTGATTTGTTTCCTACAGTTACTGAGTGTGGAAAGAAACAGTGTCAGTGAACTAATCAAGAAGCTCAGCAAGCACCAAGACAAGCTACTGTCACCGTGTGTTGAATGTACTTCACCCTCAATACCTCCACGGAACCTCTGCTATATCAGGCCCCAACTCCTATCAAGATTTTGTTCCAGATGGTATTAGTGTTGAGTGCTATAATTTTGACTTTTGCTCTCTCTCTCTCTCTCAAAACACTTTTTTTTCAAACTACTCTCTCAAACAAACCACTCTCCTTTTTTTTTTTTTTTTTTTTTTTACCAAACCACTCTCTTTTTCTAAACCACTTTTTTTTTTTTTTTTTTTTTTTTTTTTTTGTACTATGAATTAGTTTTCAGTGGCAATGAAATCTTTGGTCTATAGTCATAGCTTGAAGATAAATAATTATTCAGCAGCCACAACCCTCAGCTCCACTCTCTAACACACATTGGTCTAAACTTTGACCTCTGAAGTCTAGTGCATGTAATGTAATGAAGCCTAGTGATAAGATTAGCTATAGGTACAGTCAATGCTAAGCTGAAGTTGTACTTATTTTTCCTCCTCATCTTGTCATTGAGGAAGTATACCTGAAGGGAACAACCAGACCCTCCCTCCCATAAGAGACTGGTTCACTATACTTATTTCTGTCTTGAGACAAGGGTTGCTACAAGACATACCACATTATGCCTTTATGATCAATGCATAATATGGACTATAGATTACGTACACTAAGACACTTTAAAATAACTGTCTAACAAAGGATATTTTCAAAACACCATGAATAGTGAACTTTCGGCTCTTTCTTTATATCATTGTCAATAACTTTATAGTTGTAAATTTATACAATACCAATAACAATTACGTAGTGGCTGAGGCTAGGGCTATGGACATCCTTTATCTTTGTGACAATGATAAACACATAGTGGAACCAACTTAGAGATGTTTCCTCTTCAAAGTGCAGGAAAGTTTGGCTCTTTCTCCATGTAACTCAGATTACATCATCAAAGGAGAACACTGCTAGAAGGTACTCTTGTGAGTATATATATCCAATGAGAACCAATTCTTTGTGTTCTTCATAATACAAAAACTATTTGTTAATCAGTTCATTCAAACTCTAGGAATTGTTTAAAGCAACAACCCACAACAATAATGGTATCTACACTAGCTAGCCATTACAAGAGGTATCCTAATCTCTTCATAATTAAGTTAAGTTATAATACCCTCTGGATATCAGGGAGTGCGGGGATGACGACGATCGCTAATTGAAACAATACAAAACTTACCTCCAAATTGCGCTACTGCCTGGCCTCAGGAACACTCCCCAGCAACCCCTAGGACTATAGACAAGTAGCTAGCTACCTGCTTCAACTTTCAGCAGCAAAACTCGTTACTGACGGCAAAAAACTGCAGACACAAAATCTTATCAAGTGATGACCACGGTACTGGTACACGGTACTCTATGAGCTCCAGCTATAGCTAGCTAGCTATAGCAAGCAGCTGCACAACTATGGCTGCTTGAATTGCATAGGTAGTCTGCGCAGGTATAATAATATTGACTCTTAACTATTAGTTTGTTTAATTCCAGTCCTATTAAAGCCCATTTTGTATTTTGTTGTTCCAGTTTGGTATTTTAATCCTCAGTTTCTCATCCAGGGAACAGACTCTCTCATAATCTATCTGATGATGAAGATGTGTGTTGATCAAATGCCATCAGATGACTAGAGCTGCTAATGATCTTTTTGCTACCTTTGGCAATATTGACCCTCCAATTCTCACCTTCCCTTTTGAATCATATTATTTATCACTCTATGGTTCATGTCTATGGAAGCTTTCCTGTAAGGCCCTGCACTCTATTTTAACAAGTGTTTAAGAAAAATTTGGAGGTTACCTTTTAATACGTACACTGGCATTGTACAGCCGTGTCACTGTGGTATCATAGATACTAGAGCATGGAAGTGTCTATGGTGGTATGTAGACGCTCTAATTCTTTTTCATTGAAGGCCTCTTGTTGTCCTAACAGGCTGGTTAACGTTATTTTTGCCAGGCATTATTGTTATACTTTTGTTGGTCACAATTGGAAATATGGGGAGGAGTATATACAGAACAAGATTGGATTTGTGCATAAGTAATTCGTGAAATTCAATCTCTAACAGGCTGTTTTCAACAGTATGATAATGATCATAGCCTTTGCTTAGCTATGCTTGCATCAAGTTTTGTTGAATCTATTATCTATAATTGTTAATTAAGTCTTTCTCTCTTCATTCTTTTATGTTGCACCTTTGGTGGTGTGTATCTTTAAATTAATGATGATGATGATGATGATGATGATGATGATGATGATGATGATGATGATGGTGGTGGTGGTGGTGGTGGTGGTGGTGGTGGTGGTGGTGGTGGTGGTGGTGGTGGTGATGATGATGATGATAATAATAATAATAATAATACCAAAAATGTCATAGTAATAATTTTATAATTAGTAAAGTTTTAGATTTTAGTGAACATTGTAAATTCCATTGTTCAGTGGTCCAATGCATGTAAACTAACTTAACTTAATAAGTAGTCATCATGTGACTAGTCAGTGGCAATATAGCTATAGGACACTTAGTGGCGGTCCAGTGACACCGACGTCGGTGTCAGTAGATAGGGTCTGCAACACAAAAAATGAAGATTCAAGAATCCAATTCTCCACAGTTCCAACAATATGAACTCATTAGGTGAATGTCAAATCCAACACAAATTTGTACCCTGCAGTCTTCTTCAGCTCCGCAGGCTAAAAAATTAGTTCCAGCTTTTCGCGTAATTAGATTGAGGTCCACCCTCCAAAATATAAAAAAATCTTATCTTGGTCTAAATGATGCCCAGTGCTTCTTCTGTCCACTGGCTGTGTGTGTAAGTGTTAAATAGTGATGCTTTGGCGTGCTAAGTAGAGCTAAATCCCTTGTACTTTGGTCAGTCATCCAAAAGCGAGCAATTTCTGTGGTTTGTATGGGCCCAATTTTCCTGCAGAGCAAGGTAGTTTTCCCCTCGCATCATTTATAGTTAGGGGGAGGCCTTGCTTGTGCGTGACCATAGTTAGAGCCGGGTCTATTGATTTTTGCCATCAGAGATGCAAGTGCAAAGCAGTGTAAGGCACGCTGAGGTAATCTTTGATGGATTCTAGAGTTGCTAGAACTGTATCCTGATGGCTAATAGATGGAACATGCTGTAAACTTATGTCTACTTGGAAATATAGGTTGGGAGTTTAGGCAGGAAATTGCTGTGTCATGGCCACTAGAACAAGATCAGGTAAAGAAGCGTCCTAACCATTAAAATCTAACTCACCAATACCTTTTGCATGATGTAGGTGATAGAACACCTACATACGGTGAATTGATTGACCTTGACGATTCCGAAAAGAATTGTTCATTGAGTGATAATGTGTCGGACATCCTTTACTCCAAATTCAAAGATACCTATCCTGGAATAAGCATTGGACGTTTTGCAAACGATTTCATGCAACTGTGAGGCGCATTGCTGCTCCAACGAGGTCATCATTAAGGGGTCCCAGTAAGCTCTGTGGTTTGCCGCTCACACGCTATCGAAAAAAGAAGTGGATTCCTCGTATCTGAAACCCAGGTAAGCAATTCTTAGCAGTTATTAACAGGATTTTTTTAGAAAATGAATTTGGAGGGGGGGGGGGGGGGGGTGTCAGGGATGTCTACCCTTACATGCCTGCTGCTTAGAAACACAATGTATAATAATTATTGACATGATTAATTAGATATGGTAAGGGTCGTCAGCATAAGAAGATCTGAGCATGCCCAGACAAGATATAGAACCTCATGTTTAGTCAAGTGTGTTGTCAGTTGATTTGCTATCTATAATAATATTTAAAAATACATTCTTTGGAGATTGGGATAACCCCAATGAGGTTAGCTAGAATGAACCCAAGGAGTTTCTGGGGGTGAACCTACAAGGCTCCTGTAACAAGGGAGGAGGAATAGGGGCAGGTTGTTGAACTTGAATCTAGTTCACACTGTTGTCTATTTCAGGAGGCAACACTATTTCAGGGGGTTCCCTCCCTCCCTAACCTGGATGATAGACCCTTCCCCCCTTATCCTACAGGTCCACCTGACAGAGTTCCATTCCCTGATGAACTTTATTATTACGGTCTGAATGAGAAGTTACTGGCCAAAGTTTTCCATTATGTGCAAGCTCAAAAGAAGGGTTCTCTTCCTTGGAGCGTACGAGGAGTTCCCAGCATGTTGTTTTATCAGCAGTTGCATCGCTACATGAAGAAATGGCCTCTAAGTTCCTCTTCAACAAAGACGGCAATTGGAAAGTTGAAAGATCAGAAAAGAGCTGAACAAAGGAGAGATAAGCTTATTCAAGTGCATACACAAAGACTGGCACTTCTTCAAAGAGCACAGGTAGAAAAAGATAAGCTCTTAGAGGAGCATCTGATTACATCAGAAGAACTACATCAATCTATTTCAGACATTGATAAGGAGCAGATCAGTATCTCCAAGAAGAAGAAGAAAAAAATACTTGTTGAAAACCCAGGTGAATATAAGAAAGAAGTTACTTAAAGAAAAAATTCAAATTACTTTTAGTCAGTCCCGAAAACAACTTCCAATCAATGACCTTGTTAAGGAATTGGCTGAACATATAGCTGCAAACAGCTTGCCTCCAGAATACTCAGCTTTGATCAGTAACCCTTTTTTATTGGCAAATCCATTAGTCACAAGTTCGAACTGGAAGAGACATGTGAAGAGAAATGGTACAGATTAGTGACTAAACTATATGAAATAGCATATGACGAAGAAGATGAGTCATGTCATTTTGATTTGACACAGGACTTGATAATGGGCAACTTACAAATCATGTAATTATTAATTTTTTTGTATACATAATTATAACTTGGCTAACTTCTCAGCTACCATTATATAATGGTTCTGGCCTGATCTATAACCGATGCTTCCTCTCATAAGAAGCACATCACATTAGGATAGACATTATGCCCTGGAACTTTGCTTCACTGTCCTGTGCAATGACTGTGCATTATCTAACCACAGTACTACAAATTGTATCTTCTAGTGGGTGGTTTGTTTCATGTGAGCATGCATAGCAACTAACTACAGGGTTGTGCAGAATATCCTTGCAACAATAAGCAGGAGTATGGCAACAAGTGGTTAGTAACAATGCAATAGGTAGAAGTTAAGCAATAACTTCCATGAATGAAACATGAAAGCAACCCCGTCCTCCCTTCACACAATGGATTGTATTGGGTGGAGGTGTAACCACTATGAAAATTAGAACTGTTCCATACCTAAAGGTAAGGTACTGGCCAACAAATATTCTTATTACTTGCTTAGCAAGTCAAAAAATCAATAGCAACAACCAAGTAATGAACTACTGACAGCTATAGATCATCCATTATCGTATATATACTCTTCATGATGCTTTCTAAAGTTTGATGTGCATGGTCTAATTCTCTTTTCATCATATTGAAATTTATGGTCAACTTCTGCACACACTCACTACATTGCTTGACTTCCTTTTGCAAGGCTTTTACTTCAGTATCTTCCAAGCTGTACTTCATTGTTGCAGAGGGAGGTTGTTTTGACCCAACAGTTCGCTCAATAAATCAGTAAGCATTGTCAGGCTGATAACCTTTATCCTGCAAATTCTTATCAATGGCGATGTAAACCTTTCCAATTGCTGTCTTTGTTGAAGAGGAACTTAGAGGCCATTTCTTCATGTAGCGATGCAACTGCTGATAAAACAACATGCTGGGAACTCCTCGTACGCTCCAAGGAAGAGAACCCTTCTTTTGAGCTTGCACATAATGGAAAACTTTGGCCAGTAACTTCTCATTCAGACCGTAATAATAAAGTTCATCAGGGAATGGAACTCTGTCAGGTGGACCTGTAGGATAAGGGGGGAAGGGTCTATCATCCAGGTTAGGGAGGGAGGGAACCCCCTGAAATAGTGTTGCCTCCTGAAATAGACAACAGTGTAAACTAGATTCAAGTTCAACAACCTGCCCCTATTCCTCCTCCCTTGTTACAGGAGCCTTGTAGGTTCACCCCCAGAAACTCCTTGGGTTCGTTCTAGCTAACCTCATTGGGGTTATCCCAATCTCCAAAGAATGTATTTTTAAATATTATTATAGATAGCAAATCAACTGACAACACACTTGACTAAACATGAGGTTCTATATCTTGTCTGGGCATGCTCAGCACTTCTTATGCTGACGACCCTTACCATATCTAATTAATCATGTCAATAATTATTATACATTGTGATTCTAAGCAGCAGGCATGTAAGGGTAGACATCCCTGACACCCCTCCCCCCCCTCCAAATTCATTTTCTAAAAAAATCCTGTTAATAACTGCTAAGAATTGCTTACCTGGGTTTCAGATACGAGGAATCCACTTCTTTTTTCGATAGCGTGTGAGCGGCGAACCACAGAGCTTACTGGGACCCCTTAATGATGACCTCGTTGGAGCAGCAATGCGCATCACAGTTGCATGAAATCGTTTGCAACGTCCAATGCTTATTCCAGGATAGGTATCTTTGAATTTGGAGTAAAGGATGTCCGACACATTATCACTCAATGAACAATTCTTTTCGGAATCATCAAGAAGGTCAATCAATTCACCGTATGTAGGTGTTCTATCACCTACATCATGCAAAAGGTATTGGTGAGTTAGATTTTAATGGTTAGGACGCTTCTTTACCTGATCTTGTTCTAGTGGCCATGACACAGCAATTTCCTGCCTAAACTCCCAACCTATATTTCCAAGTAGACATAAGTTTACAGCATGTTCCATCTATTAGCCATCAGGATACAGTTCTAGCAACTCTAGAATCCATCAAAGATTACCTCAGCGTGCCTTACACTGCTTTGCACTTGCATCTCTGATGGCAAAAATCAATAGACCCGGCTCTAACTATGGTCACGCACAAGCAAGGCCTCCCCCTAACTATAAATGATGCGAGGGGAAAACTACCTTGCTCTGCAGGAAAATTGGGCCCATACAAACCACAGAAATTGCTCGCTTTTGGATGACTGACCAAAGTACAAGGGATTTAGCTCTACTTAGCACGCCAAAGCATCACTATTTAACACTTACACACACAGCCAGTGGACAGAAGAAGCACTGGGCATCATTTAGACTAAGATAAGATTTTTTTTATATTTTGGAGGGTGGACCTCAATCTAATTACGCGAAAAGCTGGAACTAATTTTTTAGCCTGCGGAGCTGAAGAAGACTGCAGGGTACAAATTTGTGTTGGATTTGACATTCACCTAATGAGTTCATATTGTTGGAACTGTGGAGAATTGGATTCTTGAATCTTCATTTTTTGTGTTGCAGACCCTACAGTAGACACTGCATAAATAATAATACAGTAATAAACCTCTTTTGTTCACGGCACAACTGCTGAATTGCATAGGTACTCTGTGCGAGCATAATAATATTGACTCTTAACTATTAGTACCAAAATGTCTCAGTAAAGTTTTAGATTCGTCGGTATCTCGAAAATATAGCGGCTTCATGAAAAAGCTGGCTGATTCTTTACTGGCCTTCAAGAGAAGACGCCATTATTTCACCACTGCCCCGCATGATCGAGCCAGGGATGCATGTTATTATTTTTTTGACTTCTCAAAAATAATGTTACGCAGTGGCTAGAGTTCCGGTACCGGATTCTCTTCATTTTCACTAGAGTTCCGGTTGCGCATGCACACTACAAGTAACCTTTGAACTTTGACTCAACAGCCAGGTAGTGCAGCTGAGCTGGAAGTAGGTGAGAAGATTGCTAAGTATAAAGAAGCCAAGAGTTGCAAGTTTTATATCCGTGATTCAAGGACCATTGATCGAGCCAAAGGCTGTCATTGAATTATGATCTGGAGTACTATGAGCTCTCTCTGTTGTATTCACGGAGGAAAGAAGTTTAAGCCACATAGACATGGCCAAAGAACTTCATTGTAAGTACAGTTGAGCTGACTATCTAGCAAGCCTTATAACATAGATAGGTAATGAATAGCAAGATTCCAAGCTTTTCGGAGTTTCATCACCAGTACTTTTTTGGTGCCATATTTCTTATTCAGTTTCTGTTGATGGGGGGGAATGAGGTGACCCGACAAAAGTAAAGCTACAACAAATAGTCTGGCTACCTTTCTTCCCCCCTTTACTTGAAAAAAATTGGACAACCCTCTCCCACCCTGTTGTCCTCTCAAAGAGCTCTACACAATGACAATGATTAATTTTAGCACCACACACACACACACACACACACACACACACACACACAAAGAAGGGGAAATGTCCACCCCGTCCTTTTGTGGGCTAAAATTACTCGATGTCATTACATAGAGCTCTTCAAGAGGAGTCCAATGAATAAACACTTAAAATAATTTTATGAGTGTAAAAAATGTTCTCTAGTGATGACAAGATGGTTTGTGGATGATGATATTGCTGAAAAGGCCACATCGACCTCTTACAGGATTTTGGAAAAAGAAGTTGAAGTAGTGCCTGAGAATGTGCCAGCTGCATGTACTGATGAAAATGTCAATATTTTATCTATAAAAGAAGAACTTCACTCAGAAAATTCCATTGGCTGTGACTCTTCTTTACAGTGGTTTCATTTGAGGTGTATATATAGCAAAGAACCCCCCCTCCCAAGAGCAGAAAGTGGTTTTGTAGAGAGTGTTATATACAATGTTTGCTCCCTCATAACTGGCTGCAGATAACTATCACTCAGTGTATTGTGCTGTCATGAACTTTTTGTATTAGCTATAGTATGTGTCATGAACTTTTGTATACTATGAGTGGGTGTGGTCAGTACAAACATGTGGAGGCTGGGTCATGGCTTTGGTGATGCAGGCATCAAAGTAGGATAATCCTTTTCTGCCAATTCCAGCTTCTCAAAAGGAATTCCTGCAAGAGGAAGGAAAGGACACATCGGGGAGCAGCTGTTTCGGCCATTATAGAGCTCTATTCTAGAAAGCTAAAGAAATTAAAGTGCATTGACAGATAGAGGCCATGCCACTTTCCAAGTGTATAGCTAGCTAGCAATATCACTAGACAGTGGAGCTCCAAAATCCAGTGATAACCTCCCAGGAAAGGACACAGAGCTATATAGGTAAACTAGCTAGTTTGGCAAACAGCTAGTCAACAAACTGCTAACTAGCTATACTGGACATAACGATCCACTGTGTACGCCACGCCCCCAAAACACTTTGCACATGCGCAACCGGAACTCTAGTGAAAAAGAAGTGATTCCGGTACCGGAACTCTAGCCACTGCCATAATAATATTATATACACCATTTAAGGTGCAGATAAAAAGAGGAGTAGGGTGGGGGGAGGGGGTGGCTGTAATGATGGAAAGTTTAGGCTATGGCAATGGTTCTCAGCATGAGTTCAATGTCTGAATGACCGTGTCTCACATTGTAGTAATGCTTCGAAAGGAAATCAGGAGAGCCCTAGCACAAATCTTGTCATTCCTGGTATATTCCTTTCAGAATCTTGTACCATACAGCATGTTTAACCCTGTAGCCGAGTATGCAAGGGATGAGGACTCCCTAAAGAGTGTACAAACTATGGGATTTGGGCTCTTGCAAGCCCTATATTATATAATAACTAGCAAGGACAACATTAAAAAGGCTCTGCAAGCCAGCACAGCAGTGGAGAGTGGCAGTATGTGTCTGTGTAGGAAGAGACCAAATACATCGCAGGCAGTTGTTGAAAGCAATCTCCAAAACACTCAAACTGTGAGAAGACAGCTTCCAAGAAGTTATAAATGAATTTGTTACCTAGGTGCATGACTGAACTGGAGGACCTCAAAGGTAAGCCACAGAAGATAAATTCATCACAAGCAGAGCCATCATCAAGTAAGCGGAATCTAATTAACTGTGTCTTGATAGATTAAAGCATAGGCCACAACTACTTACAAATAACTCACAGGTGGAAAGCATAACTTGCAGGGCTGAAGCACAAGGAGCAGCAAAAAAAATATCATATAGGCCAGGGCTCCCACAAAGTGGTGTCCCCAATAGCATCCCACACCACTAGATTGCAGCTTAACAAGTAACTCATCCAAGTAGTCTAGAGAGCAAAATAAAATGCTTGACCAACGACGCACATACGTATTTGTAGTATCTTAAGTTATGCACGCAACACGGAACTTATTCACATAGTCATTATTGATAATAATTCTGATGACTGACAAAAGATGACTGCACAAACACTTAAATAGCATGACTAAAAATCAATTATACCGGTAAGAATGTACTTTACCACACCTCCCCCCCCTTAAGAGGGTAGGTAGTTTAGTGTTAGTTAGGTTTTCTTTAGATCTTTACCACGACTGAATGTCCTACGGTTAAACCAATCTGGTGGTTTCCGGGTTCGCACAGAACGTCGAGTAGGAACCAATGAAGGATGTGGCTGATCATGAGAAAGAGGTATAGGGTTAGGAGGTATTGGTGGGGAACTTTGTGAAAAAGTAGCCTTGTCAGATGACAAATCTGGAAGTATTAATGGGTCCACCTGTGTAACCGGTGATGAAGGGGTGGAGTCTGATGGAGCAGGTGGAGTTTCCCTTCTAAGTAGTTGGTCTACGTGTCTTCGGACTGTGCCTCCAGATAACAGCTCAATAGAATAGGAGAGGGGTCCTGTGACTTGCACTACTTTTCCTGGTAGCCACTTCACAGTGGAAGGAACAGAGAAGTTCTCTGCATAGACTAGATCTCCAATAGAAAATGTACGCTTAGGTTTTGTTGAGTCATGAGAGTGCTTCTGCCTCTGTTGCCGAGTCTCTACCCGTTGTGATACATCTGGAAAAAGTAGGTCCAACCTGGATCGGAGATGTCTACCCATCAACATCTCTGCAGGAGGTAGTCCAGTGGTAGAATGTGGAGTAATTCTGTAATGAAAGAGGAAATGAGATAGGCGATCCTGAATGCAGGCACCAGGAATACGCTTGATACCCTGTTTGAAAGACTGAACTGCCCTCTCTGCTAAACCATTCGTGGATGGATGATAGGGGGCAGATGTAACGTGGGAAATTCCATTACTGTGCATGAAGTCTCGGAAATCCTGGCTGATGAATGTTGGGCCATTATCAGTAACTATTTTCTGTGGCAGTCCATGTGTAGCAAAAATCAACTTTAGCTGTTCAATAGTTTTGGTTGCTGAAATAGAGTTCATTAGTTTCACTTCCATCCACTTTGAGTGTGCATCTACGAGCACAAGGAACATATGACCTAGAAAGGGGCCAGCGAAATCCAGATGAAGGCGGCTCCAGGGATGAGCCGGCCATTCCCAGGGATGAAGAGGAGCTGCAGGGGGTGATGGTCGTGACTGTTGACAGTTTGTACACTGCTTCACCATTGTTTCGATATCACCATCCATGTGTGGCCACCAAACATAGCTTCGGGCTAGTCCTTTCATCTTCGAAATGCCAGGATGAGCTTGGTGTAGCTCAGCAAGTACTGCTTCCCTGCCTTGTGGTGGAATGATCACTCGTGTACCCCATAGGATGCATCCATCCATCACACTGAGCTCGTGCTTTCTGGAATTGTAGGGCTTATAGTCACTATCCAGAGCTTCTTCTGGCCAACCACGCTGAATGAATCTTCTCACTTTAGACAAGAGTGGGTCTTTGCTAGTCCATTCCTTAATGTTAGCTGCTGAAGTACATGTTGAATCCAGATGATCCACTAAGTGGAGGAGCTCTGCTGGCATACCATCGGAATTGGTGGTCACTGGTTGTGGAAGGCGGCTGAGAGCATCAGCATTGCACAACATTTTGCCTGCCTTGTAGCCAATACTGTAATCGTAAGCTGCCAAAGTCAGAGCCCACCTCTGTATGCGAGCAGATGCCATCTGGGGAATCCCTTTTGCTTCATGGAATAAATAGGCTAACGGCTGGTGGTCTGACTCAATTGTAAAGTGTCTACCATACAGATAGTTGTGGAACTTCTTCACACCTGACACAATAGCCAATGCCTCTTTCTCCAACTGAGAATATCGTTTCTCAGCAGAATTGAGGGTCCTAGATACATAGGCAATTGGCCTCTCGTCACCATTGTCCATTTTGTGTGATAGAACAGCTCCAATGCCATATTGTGAGGCATCACAAGCAAGAATGAGTGGTTTGGCTGGATCAAAATGTACCAAGACTGCCTCGGTCTGGAGGGCATCCTTAGCCATTTGGAAAGCTGCTGTTTCCTTGGAGCTCCAAGACCAATGCTTGTTCTTCTGAAGCAAGGCATATAGAGGGGCTAACCTGGACGACATGTTTGGCAGAAATTTGCTATAGTAGGAAATGATCCCAAGGAAGGAGCGTAGCTCTGTCACATTTCTTGGTGTGGGGGCCTCTTTAATGGCTGTAATTTTCTCATCTGTTGGGTGTCTGCCAGTTGCATCAATCTTGTGGCCCAGGTAGACAAGGCTGGGTTGTAAGAAAGAACACTTCTTGAGGTTGAGACGAAGTCTTGCCTCCTCTAGCCTAGTAAGTACAGCATCCAAGTTCTGAAGATGCTCCTCGAGTGTAGAACCGGTGACTAGAATATCGTCAATGTAATTTGATACACCATGCAGACCACGTAGTAATGTCTCCATAGTCCGTTGGAAGATGGCAGGAGCAGATGCAACTCCAAATGGCAACCTATTATGTCTGAAAAGACCTTTATGAGTGTTAATAGTCAAAAATTCAGAGGATTTCTCATCCAGGGGTAGCTGCAAGTAAGCATTGGACAGGTCTAGTTTAGAAAAGTATTTGCCCCCAGCTAGGTCTGCCATAAGATCATCAATTACAGGAAGTGGGTAGGATTCAGTTGGAGAGGCCCTGTTAACTGTGACCTTGAAATCCCCACATATTCGTACCCTACCATCCTTTTTTACCACAGGAACTATAGGTGCTGCCCACTGTGAGGACTTGACTGGTGAAATAACACCCATGGCTTGTAATCTGTCTAATTCAGCTTCTACCTTCTTTCGTAAGGTGAAAGGAACACTACGGGGCTTGAAAAACTTGGGCTTAACTGTATCATCAATGTCCAAATTGATTTTGACACCTTCCATGCAGCCTAACTCATCTTTAAAAACCTGAGGATGCTTATCCAGAACTGCTTGTAGTGGTGTAAGGGTGTCTAGCTCCACCAGGTGTACAGGTAACACTTCTCCTAAATTGACCTCAAGTTTACTTAGCCAATCTCTACCCATCAGGTTAGGCCCATCCCCACTGACCACCTGAATAGAGGCCTCAGACACTTTTCCCATAAACTTGATCTCAACCTTAGCAGTACCCAACACCCTGATAGGCTGACCTGTGTAAGTCCTAAGTTGCACTCCTGGGGGTTTGAGCTGGGAGATCTTCCCTTGATCATAAAGGAACTGGAAGGTATTCTGGTTGAGGACTGATAACGAAGCCCCTGTGTCCAACTCCATGTCGACTGGAACATTGTTCAGGGACACTTTCAATTTAATAGGGTTACTTGCATTGTCCCTTAAGGTGAAGAGGGAGTAGGCTGTGTCATCCTTTGGACTGGCATCTTCCATGTAGTGTGCTTCCTCCATGTAGTGGGTCTTAGCAGGTAAGTTCTTGGGTGCAGTCCCTTGACGTGCTTTGGTTCGACACACCTTCTCAATGTGTCCTTTCTTCTTACAAAATCTATACTCTGCATCTATGAATTTGCATGAAGTTGCTAGATGTGGTCCCCCACACCTGTAGCAAGTAGGAATGTTTTTAACTGTAGAACTGAATGGTTGCCTGCTTTTCCCAGTAAGAAATAGTTTGCCTGATGCAGTGTAATTCACTTGTGGAATGTCTCCCTTCTTACTCTTAAGATTGGCAGTATCTCTCTCAGCTGTCTCAATGGATTGAGCCAGAGCATACGCTTTCTCGAACGTAAGATTTTTCTCGGATAGAAGCTTCCTCTGGATTGCTTCATGGTTCACTCCGCAAACTAGGCGATCTCGCAGCATCTGATCCAGGGTAGTGCCGAAGTTGCAGAATTCTGACAGCTCTCGCAAGGCTGCTACAAAAGTGGCTATAGATTCTGTAGGTGCTCGGACTCTCGTATTGAAGTGAAACCTCTGCACAATTTCGGAGGGAACTGGATCATAGTACTTCTTCACTAGTTTGACGATGTCGGCGTATGGCGTCGTGTCGAGCTTGCCAGGCTCCACCAGACTACGAATTAGTTTATATGTGGAAGAACCACAAGCAGAAAGAAGGATTGAGCGTTTCTTATCTTCGCTATCCACATCGTTAGCAATGAAGTAGTGGTTTAAACGTTCGATATAGGTAGTCCAGCCTTCCTTAGCTGGGTTGAACTGGGAGACTGTCCCGTGCATAGCCATTGTTCACCTCGTCGCCAATGTAGTATCTTAAGTTATGCACGCAACACGGAACTTATTCACATAGTCATTATTGATAATAATTCTGATGACTGACAAAAGATGACTGCACAAACACTTAAATAGCATGAATTATACCGGTAAGAATGTACTTTACCACAGTATTCATGAATAGTTCATAAGCTAATGAATGCACCAATGCCATACCTAATTGTATGAGGCTGTGGAGGAAGCTTCTGGTGGAAGCTGTTTTGTGCTTCACACCCCAAGTAACTTGACACCTAATTAGCCTATAAGATCATTCAAAGCCTATTTTCAACTCTGCATGCTCTTGGGAGGCTATATAAGCTTAAAAAAGCTCACATCTTATAGGTGGAGGGCATAGAGTGAGCTAATAAGCAAATGTCACCTAACTCTTATACAAGGGCTATGTTTTGCGTTTCAAAACTGGTAAACTGCATTTCTGAAGCTTAGACCAAGACTTTTTCAGGGACTGACTGATCCTTCAGTTGTCTACTATGACAGTTTCAGCAAGCTATGGAAAGAAGAGCTTTGCAACAGGAGCTTCTCTCTCTGAGAAACAGAGACAATCAGAGAGAGAAAGAGAAAGGGAAAGGCAGAGAACGAGGAGAGTAGAGGTGTCTGCTGCAAAGGAGAGAGAGAGACAGGGGTTGAGGAGGACAAATGGGAGAGGAAGAGAAGAGAAAGGGTTGAAAAGGAGGAGAGAACAAATGGAAAAAGAAGAGAGGGACAAGGGTGAGGAGGAGAGAACAAATGGGAGAAGAAGAGAGGGACAGGGGAAGAGAAAGGGTGAGGAGAAGAGAGTAGCAGCTACTACAAGTGACAGAGTCTACTTGGGGTCTATAACAAGGGTTTATCAACATTGCCAGGCATTGAGATTCCCCAGTGAACCCTTCAATTGTTGTCACAATGGGAAAAGGTCAGCCTGCCATCAATTTGGTGACTACCCTTCACCACTGAAGGACCTTTTCACTGGCAGCAATACTGCAGAGTCTAGCAACTTCCAGGACAATATCAGACAATACAACAGTGCCTTTTCCTTTGCTTCATTTAAATTGATTTGTCCTTTGGGTTGATTTGTCTTTGGGATTATTTACCAAGTGCCGCTGTGTGGTAGGTACTTGCTAGTGTTATAATAATACAAAATAATGATACATTAAGGCATGGCAAGAGTAAACTTGATTCACATGTTAATTAATTAAGTGTAGGTAGGTAACTAAAAAGTTCCTAAACAAGTAAAGTAAAAAAATGACGTAGGGATGACTGCTGCACTTGAGCTGCCATGTATGCTACACAATCACATAACCGACTAGCTAACTGCTACTAAATATCATCCCAAAGTCACTATGTAGCTACATAACCCGAAGTCACTAGCTAAGTGCATGAATGAGGACTCTTTCTTCATAATTTAGACTTTAGATTACATCGTGTACTATTGTTATTTTACTGTATCTAACTAACCCTAGCCCTAGCCCTAGCCCTGCCCCTAGCCCTAGCCCATAGCAATTGACAATGATGTAATCTGAATATCTAGTGACTTTGGGATTCATATAACTACCTGTAGTATAGCAGTTAGCTAGTTGGTTATGTATCTACATATATAGTGACTTAGGATTGTGTAGCATACATGCAGCTCAAGTGCAGCAATCATCCCTATGTCACCTTTTTATTTAGAATAAATTTTTTTTGCCTTACTTGTTCTATTATATGCATAGGACAATCCAGTTTTTGAAGTCAGATCAGCATATATTGGGTATTGTAATAGAGTAGATGTAATGTATAAAGTATGACTTGTATAATATAGAGTACTATCGTATTATTATATTATTGTAGTGATCACTCTAATTATTTATCTAAGCTAGCTATATCTCATTTACACACTCTCATTTCCTTTTGGTCGTCATATATTATTTCCTGTATCATGGCATGCAGTCAGTCAAAAATAAGATTTTGTTGAAGTTACTAAGTCTAGTGTAAGGTTATCAAATTCAACATTGAGTACCACAACTGAGATCTTTCCCTGTGGGAATCTTAAGTAACTTTGAGAGAATAATAGGTAGCTCACATGAGAATCAGAAAAATAGCATCTTGGGTAAAATTTGGAGCATAATGTATCTAAGCCTAACAGCCATTGTGACAAAAGTATACAGTGTATAGCCATCTATAATTATCATGTTTATGTGAGAAGTGGTACTTGCCAGCACAATGTCTGACATCACTCTGGCTGCAGATGCCTACACCTACTATGGAGAAGCATATAACATTAATTTCAGCTTCTGTTGGACAACAGTCAGCATGAAGTTATGCATAGCATGCATGTACTGCAATGAATGTTTCTAGGGAACATTAAAATGAATTTTATCTTTCTGGACAGCCAACAACAGCACTATTATAGCTACTGAGCTAGACATTGAGAACAGGTTTTTTTTTCTTCTTTTTTTTTCTTCATTTGTCACATACCTTACATTCTTAGGGAATATTGTACGTATTCTGCTATGTTTTTCTTCAACACCAACATTAAAAGCTAGCTAGTACAACATGAAACCAATAATTACCTTGTGGTATTTACATAGTGATAGTATGTATTTCACTTTCACAGTAGATCCATACATCACTCACTATTAAGTTGAGCTTAGCTGGTCCAAATTTCAAGGGTACTTTCACTTCACCAGATATGCTTTTAAAGACCACATCCAGGCAGTTTACTTGAATGTATAGGCGTTGGTGCTGAAGATGGTTCTTGTCCTCCACAATTCTACTCGTGGAGTTCCTGCTAAGTAGAGCACTAGTTAAGATGATTCTCTCTCCATGAACCATGAGTACAATTTAACCTTGTCACGAGGATCTACATGCTTCAATAGCTTCTACTATCAGCTGCTCATGCACCTTTTAGAATGATACTAGTAGTAACAGAGCTGTTACTGAATAATTTATTCTCTACAATGATTGTGCTGCCAAAATATAGGTGGAACTAACTCAGTTGGTGTACATAAAATCTTCACTTGGCTTGAATTGAAACAAGTCATTCTTTCTAATTATTAATAATAATTAAGCAATCCTTTGCAACTAATGACTTTAAATTCATTATAAAAAATGTGTGCCATTCTATCTTGTATACAATAACTGTAAATGTTGTTACAGACATGCTTAGACTTGTTCATTAGTTAGGAATTTTTTAAAGTGAAATTTATTTCTTGTGGTCCCTAAAAGACTTGCA